>CM023405.3:38650989-39249853 GCA_004368105.4 Eucalyptus melliodora | reverse complement strand
TTCACTCGAAATTGAACAAGCCCTTCAAGTTTTATGATAGGATGTGGTTTGTTTTTGGAGACGAATATTAGGTCATTATTTGTGCAATTATATTTTGATTATTACTTGATACACACTTTCAATATATTGATTGAAAAACCTCATAGCATCGATTTGACTTAATATTGAATACTCAAATGTCACATGGTTTAAAATAGCCTACATCTAATTGAGTGCCTTGGGCACGCCTTTAGACTATACCCCAAAACCTATGTCTTTTCCTTTTCGAACGGAAAAGTTAGGTGATGACAATTACATTCTTAGTATTTCTGTTCTGAGTCGTAATTTCTAGAAAAAAGAACTGCAACTGTACTTATTTGTTGTGTTTTATTTGGTCACTCAGTTTGCCTTTTTTTTGTTTTTTCAGAATTGTAGAAAATCAAGATATGTCACTCATTGCGCTTTGTGCCTATATGCTTTGTGTGTCCATCATGCGATTTGTGACTTTCACTGCATCATTTCATAAAATTGGATTAAGGAAAAAAGCTATTCAAAGTCCTCAATTCAAGCAAGAGTAAAGGTCTTCAGTGACGAAGGAATCAACGGATCCATTAAAGGCAACAAAGTTGGATCTTGCAAATCTCAAGACAAGAAACATAGATTAGATGCCCCAATGACAAGAAGCGTTAAAGTAACTAATACTTGCGAAATTACTTTGAACCCTTCGATCCTATACTCGTCTCCGCATGGCGTCGATTCGTCGTCGATCTCTTTGGAGCTTTATCGTCACGTACCAGGTGAGACTTGACACGGCGAGCCAAGAGAAAACCCAAAGTACCCCTAAAACATTTCCTGCCGCCGCATTGGTTTTCGGAATTTGGATTAACAAGGAACATAAGTGGGTAAGGTAGAGAAGGCATATGGGCCCATAGATGGAACACACGCAAGAGCCGACCCCCAATGTAAGAGCGGTGGCCAAGATTGTGGCAATCGAGGCGAAAAAAGCCAGGCTATTGCAGATTGCGTACACATAAGGATCCAAACCACTCAGGATAAGGTCTCCGGCTTGATGTGGTTTTCCAAAGGCAATGCTGCTGGAATTAGCGGTAACGACAGTGGAATTGGCCCAGGGATCTGAAGAGGAATCTTGCCAGTATCCTTTTGGAGGAGCAAGCGTAGCTTGGTAAGTTGCAGCTGCAATTAAGGTTGACACTATAAGCATTACTTCTCGAGCAGATTTATCTTGGATGCGGAACCAATTTATGTACTTTTCAAAGAAAGTTAGTTCCATGCTATAAAACTGTGATAGAGAGAGTGTAGTAATAAAACGTCTTGCTTGATGTCCTTGATGGTGAAACCTTTCTACAACATCTGGATCGCCACTGGGATTTACTTGGAAGATTTCCAAAGCCATGTTACCTTGGAAGTCCTTCGCATATATATTTGTATATCCAATCAAGAGGTTGATGATCTAGAAGAATGCAAATGGAACAAAATGAGGTATGCTTCCCTTTAATTTTCAATTACTGCTTTGTCACAAGCTTTATTATTGTGCACAAAGTGAGCTCATGCCATATAACTATATAAGTTTGATGATGCTAGTGATGCAATGCACAAGTGAGCTCATGCCATATAACTCTATAAGTTTGATGATGCTAGTGATGCAACGATGAATGTACAAGGGGAAAAGTCTATTTAACCTTATTTATTAAATGCAAATTGTATGAACTAATATAATGAAGTCTAGTGTTTTTTTTTTAAAGTGCAATTTAATCCTTTCACTTAAAAATTATTTACGTGATAGCTAGGAATTGCCCATATGAGTTGCAACAAAGGGATTTCCACAAAAGTGATGGCTGGAATGATTATGATTTTTCAGAAAAGTTTAGGAGATAATCACATCAACTAAAAGGCTTGGGATTTAATTATATTTTGTACATGTGGTTTTTGCTATGAAGAGAAAGGCTATTTTAGATAGGTGTGTGCGTGTTTATATTATATCCTCTATGCATAATATTCAATTGATCAAGGATTAATTTTCTTGTCCACAAAGTGATTATTCTATGGTTGTGTCGGATTGTCCTTGTTAGCATCCATTTCACTAGCTTCTATCTCATACAATATGTATGGGTGGATTGATTTTGAAAGAAGGAAAGAGATTTTGGTAATCCATAGGAAATATGAAATGATGGAAAAGAATGATTAAGTTATCATTGTGTTAGGTAGGAATTACTATGATGTAATGAGTTGGAAGGAAATTACTCATAAAAAATTATCCAACCCGAAAGATTTAGAGCACATTAAAAAATGAGTTTTATTGGGGTTCGAAGAGAAACAATTTTAACCATAACTTCTCTCTATTTACTAAACTATAGACAAAGTGATCTCTCTACATCACTGCCTTTCTTTTCTTCCTTTTCCTCTATAAACTCCAACCAAAACATTGTTAAGCCAATTAAATCAAACACAAATTGGAAGCATCGCGAGCTTAAAATAGTTTTCCCACTTTTGAAGTGAAAGGCTTGTTTTGATGAAATTGAAAAGTAAGTGCTAGTATTGATAATCTTAAATGTTGACAATAGAAATAAAAAATTATTTCTTGATTATTAAAAATACATCATTAAATTTGATTTATTTCTTACCGAACATGGAATTGTTGTTACTATTGATAGGTTTAACAATATAATTGGGAAGAGTTTGATTACTATCAATTATATTGATTACTAGATTAAGTGAATGTTTTGACTAAATCAATCTTTTAAGTCAATAACTAATACAAGTTTAATCTCATTCATTACTAAATTTTTAATTTTGAGCACTTAATTTAAATTTCAAACATGCCAATATGTACATATTAAATTAAACAAAAACAATTGAAAACAATCTACACACTCATATAATCACTATCTTAATACGAGTATTTGACTTTATTTATTATAAAAAAGCACTAGTTGTTGACTTAATTTTTACAACCCATCTGAATGGCATAAAAAGTCTATTAAATGTTTGGATGGTGAGTGATTTGGAGAGAAATGAAATGATTAGTTTAATCACTAAGGAAACAAATGAAGACAAAAAGAATGGATCAACCTATGTAAAAACTCCATTGAATACTAGGGTAGAGCCAACCCTCCCCTGATCAAGTGCACAAGGAAATTGTCAAAAAGAGAAATGGAATTAGGAGATTGTGTCAAGTTGAAGGATCGAACAATAAAAGCACAAATAACCACGAAACTGATGAACTATACCTCGAGCTGTTCTTTAGATGTGGCAATATGTAAGATAGTGTTACCATCTTGGTCTTTCCAGTGCAAGATTCGTGTTAGACAGACTCGTTTGAGCCATCTAAACAAAACCTTGAATGCTATGAGGTTGTGGCTCTCAGCAGCAATATGAACCACTATCTCGCATTGACTCGTTAAGTCTTCGATGCACAATCTGCAAGCAGATAGGAATTAGGCCAAGAGCTCTAGTTCATTGTCTCCATCTTTCCCGGCAACATAATGCAAAGGGGTGATCCTGCTTCGTCCTCAGATTTGGATCAACTCGAGGTCGAGGTTCATTAGTGCCTTTGCAATGTGATAATGCTTGTGTTGCAAAGCCAAGTGCATGAGGTTGTAACCCTCTGGATCTAGCTTCTGAGCAAATGATGGCTTCAAGATGGCCACCTCCACAGCCACTTGGGTTCTTCCAGCCACTGCAGCAATGTTTAAAGGAGTATTTGGGAAGGGGTCCTTAGGGACACAATCTAAGATTCTTCAATTCTCTGCAATTAACCTACGTAGCTCGTCAACATCACCATGTCCTATAGGTTGTTGAAGCCGAGGGTCCATTATTTGAGGAGGGAAACGTAGGTGCTGAGGGGCTTTGCTCGTTGATGATGGATGGAAGTAGGAGTAGCGAACTTGTAGAATCATAAATAGTGCCTTGGTCAACCAAAGTTTAATTAGGCGACTCATTGTTGATGATCCATCCCATAGGAACAATGCAACTAGCTGGGGATCTTTCTCTCTAGAGAACATGCATGCGAAGTTTCTTAATGCGTGAGCCAAGTCAACAAGATAATATAAGTTGATGCAATAACACTAATTAATCCTAAGCCAATAATTTGTCGTCTGAATTTGTTTTTATTTTCACTTTTATTGTCGTTGGTTGTCATTTCTCCTCAACTACTTGAAGCCGTGTTGTATAGCAGCAGAGGCCGTCTTGATGAATCACAACTACAGCCGACAAGGTACGCAATGATGGTAACTCCAGCAATGGCGAATGCAATATTTAATTGGAGCTTTAATTTTTAAGTCCTTAATTGAATAACGGCCCAAATCTCAAGTCATGCTCCTAAGCTTATCCATATTACCGTCCAGAAGATTAAATCATAATAATATGCTGGTTAGTCATTTGTGAGTTTTTCATCACCTGTTCTCTTTGATGTAATTGACAATTAAGTTTTCCATAAACATAAATTAGACGATATTAGGGAAAAGCAATTGGGCCAGTTCGATTCAGGAATCGAACCAAACAGGCCATACCAGTTCTAGGCCAATTCACACGGAGACCGATTTGGTTTTCGGATGAAAAAGTTGGGAACGGGCCTTGTCCTACTCGATCCCATTTCTATACCCTTAACCGGTCATCCGGAAATTAACCTTGCAAGGCAGGTTCTCTCTTCTCCTCACCTCTGTCTCTCACACTCGAACTCTCTCTCAGATTTGTCAAGTAATCTTTGTCGCCACACGATTGCGCTTCTTCAGGTGGCTCAATCTTTACTTCATTTGCGATTCGTTACTCTCCATCCCCGCACTCTAGCGGCTTGATCTCAGATTTGTTTGCGATTTACACTCTCCTCTCACACTCGAGGTACTCTCCCTTTGTCGGTTTCGTTTTCGATTACTTCTTGCGAGGAGCAAATGTGTGGTGGGGTAAAGGGTCAAGATTTTACTTATTTAGTGTCGATGCCTTATGCGGAAAGGTTTCATGGAAAGCTGAAGAACTCTTGCCACTTGAACACTGGCTTTTCGAGAGAATGACTTTTGAGGAGTGAAAATGGTGCGTTTCTTACCTCTCAGTGCTCTCTCTTTTCTTTGCTTTAGCTTTTCTATTTTTTGGTTTTTTAATGTGAGGTGGGCCTCGAGTAGCGGTGAGCAAATTGGAATTCGGTGTCTTTTTACAGTGAGTAGTTATTATGTGAGTCCGTGTGGTAGAGTTGGTAGAGGTTCTCATCTAATTTATAGTGGAATATATCTTTCCTTGCGTGAAATTCAGATCTGCGAACTATACAAGACTGTCATTAGTTCTTACATATATATTCCCTTTTTTTTTCCTTCTTCTGGGGCCAAAACGAGCCTCACAGAAGCTTCTCTTTACGTTCAGCGTCAGGTGCAATCTGTATAGAAGAAGCAAGTGTTGTTTTCTTTCATTTCTTTTGCTCTGGGTATCTGAACAGTTTGGGATCTTGTGCTTTCACCTGTAGCTCGATGTTGTCATATGATATTTAAGGAACTTGTTCTTGTACTTATTTCAATGCATCTATTCACTTTTTAGAACCCTTCAGCCTCTGGGCTTTGAATCTACTTTCTAAAAACCATTGCATGGTCTAGTGCTCGAGGCGAATGGAATTACATATTTTTGAGGATATCATAACATCTTGAGATTCATGGGATATTAGTTTTACCATGATAGATTCCATATTTTTAGCCTAAATACTATATGGTTTTTAATCTCATAGCTTTTAATGCAAAATATTTAGGGACTCTCGTGAACTACATTGTTTTAGAAAAAATAAAATATAATTGTAACACAAAATTAAATAACATAGCTACTAGCTAATTTTGGGGATGGATTATGTATATTAACATCTGAAGACCTCATGTCTTATGATAATTAAGACTTGACCTTTAGTTATAAAAGACCCATGATAGGAAAATGATAGTGAAAGGATGGATTTTAATTCTTAACTGGAAAGACAGAAAGCCTGCTAAAGAACAAAAATGAACTGCATAAAAGCATCACTTGGTGAACTCTTTCATTGAGATGGTGGTACGAGTACAGCGAACAAAATGCTTATGGCACCCGCTTCGCTGGCTCAAGACGATGAGGTGAGAACGAGACTAAATGTCATGCATATCATAAGAAGCAACTATCATGTTCAGGGAGTCAACACATATGCAAAGTACTCTAAAAATATCAGTGACACTTTCCTTCAGGACCAACCCTGCATCTCTATACTCAAGTAAAGTACCAAGTCTGGCAAGTGATGCTGGAAAGTCAAGAGGATACCGCTGCTTGTTCTGCTAGGTGAAGCTCTGCACACAATCTATCCACTGAACTACTCTACACTGAGTCTGGGGGCAGCAAATACGGTAAAATTTTTAAAGAAAATACTGCAGTTAATATTAAATAACAGGGGGTAATCACTATCAAAGGAAGACCAAGAATGGAGAATAAGCCATGTCAGTCAATCGCAACTGCAGTATCTTTGCGTAGCACGTCGCCTATTTGAGCTTAACTAGTACAGCCATGGTGGAGCTTGTCATAAAGATTACCGTCAAGGATTGTGACCATCACCGTTTGTCTTAAAGAGTTACACGAATTCGTTGCAAGGTTCTCTGTTTTAATTGATATTTGGATTTGGGAAATGTTACTGCAGATGTAAATCACTTCTTTATTCGCACGTACGTATGCAAATATATACAAACAATTTTTTTAGCTGGTAGAATCAATTGTTGGATGGATCTAAAGGTTTGATTGGGATATTTTCTTAAAGCCAAAAATTTTGATTCATTTTGCAGATATGGTTCGGAATTCTACGAGGATTGTACAAGATATGCTACGTCAAATGACCGACATTCTAAAAACTCAAGGTCGGGCCTATTTCTTTTTTCGATAAATAGAGAACGTCGTGGGGCATCGTAAGATTAGATATTTGAAAATTTTAGTATTTTGAAATTTGATATTTCATTCTTTGATTAGGTTAGCTTGGGATGTCTCTAGTATAGAGTATTCGAATTCATTGTTTTTATTAATTTAACTTTCTAAATGCATTATGATATTTTATCATTGATTGTAAGATACATAGGATCTAATTGCTTTTTAGGTTTAGCTACGATTTAGTTATATTATCGGCATCTCTTTTTTCTGTTACATTATTGAGTAGTGAACTTCTAGAAAAAGGATTGCAAGTGTGTATTTTTGTCCAATTTTATGGGATCACTTAGTTTGCCTCATTTCAAAATTATAGAAAATCGAGAAATTTCTCTTTGGACGTTTTGTACTTGCAAATTTTGGGTATTCATGTTTATTCAATTCTTTTCGCTTCCATTGCGTCATAATGGATTAGCATTCGGAAAGCCAAAGCCCAACTTCAAGCAAAGGTTAAAGGTCTATTGGCATTAAGGAATTAAAAGATGAGTACATTACATGCAACTAATAAAAAGAGTATATTTTGCAAACCTCACTTGCGACAGGAATAGTTAAAGTAGATAATACTTGCGAACTATTTCCGATCCTTCGATCCTCGCAAGCTGCCGACGCATCCCCTTCTGGCATCGACTCTGGATCGAACTCGGTAGTGCTCCCACCACACATACAGGGGGAGGAGCAACGTGGTGAGTAACGAGCACACATAAAATCCAAATAGGATCCCTGTTATGCGCTTATCGGACCTTGGTATTTCCATTGCAATAAGAACAAAGTAGGTAATGCCGAGAAGCACTAAAGAAATGTAAACCATTAAAGTGTCGGGGAAGAATGTAATCGCGGTGGCCCAAACCGTGCCGATGGAGGCGGTAAAAACTAAGCTGTTGAGGATAGTAAAACACCATAGATCAAAGCCACTCACGATAATATTTCCGGCTTGATGTGGTTTTTCAGTAACAATGCTGCTGGAATTGGTGGTAACGACAGTGGAATTGGCTGGGTTATTTGGAGAGGAATCCTGCCAATATCCTCCCGGAGGAGTGAAAGCGGATTGGTAAGTGGCAGTCAAAATCAAGGTAGACACTATAAGGATTATTTGGCGAACATTTTCGTTTTTGGTGCCAAAATACCCTGCACACTTCTCGTGCACAGTTAGTTCCATGCTAAAATACTGTGATAATGAGAGAGTACGAGTAGAATCTCTTGTTTGATGTTCTTCACGGCTTAACCTTTTCTGAACATCTTGATTGCAATTAGGATTCTCTCGGCAAATTTGCAGAGCTGTCTTGTGCTGTAAGTTCTTTGCATGAACGTTCGTATACCCAATCAGTAGATTGATGATCTGGAAGAAATGCAAATGAAATATGTATTCCTTCAGTTTCAATCATTGCTATGTGACTAAGCTTTATCATTGTGCACAAAGTGACCTCCTGCCATATAAGTTTGAATGATGCTATGGACACATGTACAAAAGGAAAATCCTTATTTATCAAATGCCGTTAGTTCAACTAATGTAATGAAATCTCAGATCTTTCTCGAAAAGTGCGATTCAATCCTTTTACTTGAAATTATTTATGTCATAACTAGAAATTGCCCATGTGAGTAGTAATATTGGTGAATTCTACAAAAGTGAGGACCCGAAATATCATATTTTCCTATAAGTTTAGGACTTAATTAAGCCAACTAAATGTTTATAATTACATATTGTAAATGATTTTTAAAGTGAGGAACCGAAATGATTTTTGTAAATGATTTTGCTAAGATTCAACTGAATAGGGAGTAATTCTCACGTCCATGAAGAAATTATTTTATGGTCAAGTTGGATTGTCCGTGTTAGCTTCAATGTCATTAACTTCTATCTCGTAGATGGACTGATTATGAAAGAATAAAAGAGATTTTGCTAATCAATAGGAGAAATACAGTAATAGAAAAGAATGGATTAGGTTAATGTTTTGTTAGACAGGAAGACAGGAGTGATTACGATGAAAAAAGTTGAAAGGAAATTATTCATCCGAAACCATCGGACTTGGACTTACTTAGAGCTCACTAAAAACCAGGTTTCATAGGGCTCGAAGGGAATTAATTTTAATAATCTCTTTTCTCTCCACTAAATAAACTGTAAACATTGTGATCTCTGTATCGCTCCAACCGAAAACGTTGTTGGGCCAATTAAAAAAAGAACTCATAATAGAAGCATCAGGAGCTTAAACTAGCTTTCGCATTAGCAGCCTTGAAATGAAACTATGGGTTTGTTGTGGCTAAAACAGAAAATTAAAACGCTGAAAATAAAATGACCATGAAAAGTACATCACTGAATACAATCAATTTCTTAATACTAGTATTTGATTTATTTCTAAAGGAAAGGAAAAACACTGCTTGTTGACCTCATTTTCGCAACCCATCTGGATGGCATATTAAGTCAACTACATACGTTTGGATGGAGGGGTATGGAGAGAAATGAAATGATCAATCACTATGTAAGCAAATGAAGATAAACGAATGGATCAACCTGTAAAAAACGTACTGAATATACGGGTGGAGCCCACTCTACCATGCTACCATGACCTTGTGCACGGGAAAATTTTCAAGAAGAGAATCGGAATTAAAAGATTGGGAGGGAAGGAATGATATCCATCCCTCCCATAATTCCTTTTCTTCTCTCCTACGAAACAAACCAAACAAGGGGTTCCGTTTAAATCTCCTCTTTGAATGTTTCAAAAACCATGTATTTTCAGTCCCTACTGTGTCATTACTTTAACAATTGTTCTTGGATTAGATTATGTCGAATTCAAGGATCAAACAATAAAAGCACGTACAAACACGAAATCAATGAAGTATATCGGCATGAACTATACCTCAAGTTGCTGCTCTTTGGATACAGCCACAGGAAGTTGCTGCTGTCCAGTCTGAAGTTGCTGCTGTCGGGATACAGCTACAGGAAGTTGCTGCTGTCCCGATACAGTCACAGGAAGTTGCTGCTGTCCGGATACAGCCGTGGGTAGTTGCTGCTGTCCGGATACAGCCACGGATACAGCCGCAGGAAGTTGCTGCTGTCCGGATACAGCCGTGGGTAGTTGCTGCTGTCCGGATACAGCCACGGATACAGCCGCAGGAAGTTGCTGCTGTCCGGATACAGCCGCAGGAAGTTGCACAAGAAGTTGCTGCTGTCCGGATATAGCCACAGGAAGTTGCTGCTGTCCGGATACAGCAATATGTAAGACGGTATTACCATTTTGGTCTTTCCAATTCAAGATTTTTGTTAGATGAACTCGCTTAAGCCATCCAAGCAAAATCTCAAGTGCTTTGGTGTTGCCCTTTTTGACAGCAACGTGAACTGCAGTCTCACACCTGTTCGTCAAGTCTTCAATGGACGATTTGCAAGTAGACAGGATTTCTGCCAGGAGTTCCTGCAGCTCCTCTTGATCCTGCATTTTTTCCCCAGCTACAAAATGTAAAGGGGTGTACCCGTCTCGTCCTCGGACTCGGATCACTTCAGGGTCAAGGGTCATCAGTGCCCTCGCAGTGTTATAATGCTTATTTAGCAAAGCCAAGTGCATGGGGCTATAACCCCTGCAATTTAGCTTTTGAGTGAACGACGGCTTTAAGGTGGCTATCTCCATGGCCACTTGAGTTTTCCCCTCCTCTGTGGCATTGTGTAGTGGAGTATTTGTGAAGGGGCCTGCATCATCTAAGAGATTTTTGTTCCTCTCAATTGAGCTGTATAGCTTATTGACATCATCAGCTGCTATTGCTTCTTGAAGGGTCATTGCTTGAGGAGGGGAATGTAGAAGGAGAGGGGATTTGCTCAGTGATGATGATGGATGGAAGTAGGAGTAGCGAACTTGCAGAATCATAAATAGCTCCATCGTCAACGCAATTTAATAAGACGAGTCATTGTTTATAATTTATAAAAAAGAAAAAAACGCAACTTGTTGGGGATCTTTCTCTGTCGGAGAAATTATATGCAAAGTTTTGCAATGTGAAAGCTCAGTCAGCAAGATAATTTAAATTAATCCAAGAAGTCTAATTAAACCTAAACCCAGTAATTTCTGGTCTGATTTTTTTTTTTTTTTAATATCGTTTGGGGTCATTTCTCCGCAGCTACATGAAGCTGTGGGGAATAGCAGCTAAGGCTGTCCTTGATAAATTATTACTACACCGGCGAACGCGCTTGTCATTTGGGTAATCTGTGGTAAAATAAAGCATAAGGTTTCAATGCTCGAATTTCACTAACAGTGAACTCGATAATCTGATTATAGCCCTTTTTTTTAAAAAAAAAAATTAAATCATCAAGTGGCCAATTTTTTTTTTTGGGGGGGGACGTATTTTGGCTTTTTTCCCTTTTTTCCAAGACTTCTCGATCACGACTCTGCCGGCCCCTCCTTCGCACAAACTTCTGATTCTACTTTCCTTTATTTTCTTCATCCGAAGCCCCACCAGCTGCCTTGCTTTCGTTTCCATCTCGTCCGAAGCTGCTCCGTCGTTGTCCACGTCTCGACCGAGTCAACAGCCCAGCAAACTGCCTCAAAGTTGACTCCACGAAGCCCGAAGCCACCGAGTTCTCCCTCCATCGTTTCTGCCAGCCATCTTCAGTTGTCTCCTTCAGTCAACCCACACCTTCCACCGAACTCTTTTTCCAAGACTTCTCGATCACGACTCTGCCGGCCCCTCCTCCTTCGCACAAACTTCTGATTTTGCTTTCCTTTATTTTCTTCATCCGAAGCCCCACCAGCTGCCTTGCTTTCGTCTTCATCTCGTCCGAAGCTGCTCCGTCGTTGCCCACGTCTCGACCGAGTCAACAGCAGCCCAGCAAATTCCCTCAAAGTCGACTCCACGAAGCCCGAAGCCACCAAGTTCTCCCTCCACCGTTTCTGCCAGCCATCTTCGGTTGTCTCCTTCAGTCAACCCACACCTTCCACCGAACTCTCTCCCCTGCCCATCTCCACGTGTACTCCTCGGCAGATTTCCCCAGCGTCGCGGCCCAACTCTCTTGCAACTGCTGAAAAAGAGTATTTCTGGCCAACCTTAAAAGACTGGAAAGATGGATTATATGGACACGCGACAAGAATAGCTATGGTTAATGATACTTGGGAGTTATTTCCGATCGTTTGATCCTAGGAAGTTGCCGAAATGTTCCCTGGTGACATCGATTCGGTTCAAAACTTGGATGTGCCGTTCGCACACGTGCACTGGGAGAAGAAACGAAGCATGTAGACCTTATTTATTGAACGGAATCACTTCGACCAATGTAATGAATTCCTGAATCTATTCAAAATGTACAATTCAGTCCAATCACCAGAAATTATAGTAGTGATAGCTAGGAATTACCATGCGAGTCATTATAGGCGAATTCACATCAATTGAAAAGTTTCAAATTCAATTACATGTTGTACACGAGCTGTTTGGCTATGCAGAGAAAGACAGCCTTGGAGAGGTATCCCGATACCCTATATGCACGAGATTCAACTGATTGGGAGTAATTTTCCTGTCCACAAATTAGTTATTTTATTGCTGTGTCGGATTGTACTTGTTATCTTCTATCTCCTATAATCTGTTCAGACGAATCAATTTTTGAAGAAGGAAAGAGATGTTACCAATTAACAAAAAATAATGATTTAAGTAATAAGGTACGAGCAATTATGATGGAAAGAGTTGGAAGGAAATTATGTATCCAAAACCATCCAACTTAGAGAAATTTAGAGCTCACTAAACATGAATTTTAAAGGGGTAGGAAGAGAAACAATTTTAATCATACCTTTACAATTCATTTAATAGGCTATAAACAAGTCGATCTCTATGTCACTGCTATGTTTTCCTCACTTATCCTCTGTGTTTGATCGTCAGGAGAAAGATTTGGATAAGATAGGATAAAGTGTGATATAAAATCATCTGAATAGTAAAGATGGACATATCTTATCCTATAATTCGATACACTTAACATAAGATTTGAAAATAAGTAAAAATTCAATAAAACTAAAAATATGAAAATTATAAAACAAAAATTGTAATGCTTAAGAAAAATAAAAACATGCTGGCAGAAGGAATTAGGGTCAACAGTTGCCGACGGGGAAGGATTGTCGTTGGCAGGAGCGTACGCAGCAGGAAGTTCTAGCACAGACTTGTGTCGATGGCGTAGCAGCAAACGAACCATCAAATAACGAGCAAGATGAAGCAGCCGCAGAGAACGATGAATAGTGGCGCTTAACTTCGTGAGAAGCGACTGAGGAAAAGAGATATCCTTTTTTTGTTTTTTTTGTTTTACTTGTTCCCTCAATCTGCAGTGAAAGCGTGGATCCCCGGAGAAATCATGGACTACAGAGGATCTCGCTATTCTGACGAGCTCTCCCACCGGTGCAACTCGTTCACCGGGGAAATTGTGTTGCAATGATGGCTCTGGTCGTCACAAGAGAAAGCAAATTGTTCTTAAAATTAATTTAAATTTTTTCTTATCCAATCCAGATCTATTCCACCCCATCTTGAATTTCTAATCAATCATTTTATCTGGACGTATCCCAATTTATCCGGTCCGAGTGGCATTCCCAAATATAGAGTAGGATAATAAATTGTCCTATCTAGATTTAAATCCGGGCTACTGTATTTAAAGCCCGTAGAAATAGATACTTGGCCTTTAATTGGTTGTCCAAACCCTCTGAAGCCCAATGGGCTCTTCTTTGTTTCAATTCTTATTTTTTGTACCTACAATCTTACCCTAGTAATGAGAAGTACGCTTTTTCTGATTAAAAAAAAAAAGTGAATGTTTTGATCGAATTGATTCTTTTAAATCGAATATTAATCGGGATTATCATGCAAATTTGATCTCATTCAGTGTTAAATTTTGTAATTTCCAACGGTTAATTGGATTTTGAAACAGGCCAATATGTATCCAGTAAATTAAATGAATACATTTAAAAATAATTTACATATGCATATTGTCAATATCCTAATAGGAGTTCCTAAATTTTCCTATTTTTGAAGAAACGCTACTTCTTGACCTCACTTTCACAACCCAGTTGAATAGCATAACAAGTCTATTACAAGTTTGGATCGAGTGATTTGGAGAGAAATAAAATGATTAGAGTAATCACTAAGGAAACAAAAGAAGATAAAAGAATGGATCAAGCTTAAAAAACTGTATTCAATACAAAAAGAAAATAGGAAGTAGAAGATTGGGCGGGAAGGAGTGATAGTAATTCCCCCTTATTCGTTTTCTTCTCTCCATCAAAAGAACCGAATGAGGTGATCCCGTTATCTTTGTTACCATTACATTTGTTCCAGAGTTGGATTATGTCGATTCAAGGATTGAACAATAAAAGCACAAACAACCATGCAATCGATGAACTAACCTACGAATGCAGCAATATGTAAGATAGTGTTACCCTCTTGGTCTTTCCAATTCAAAATTGTCGTCAGATTGACTCTCTCAAGCCCATTCAAACTGCACCTTGAATGCCTGGAGGTTGCGGTTCTTGATGGCAATGTGAGCTGTAGTTTCACACTAGCTCATCAAGTTTTTCAGTGGACAATTTGCAAACAGATTGGAACTCGGCTAGGAGCTCCGGCTCAATGTCTCTCTATTTCTCTCAGCGACACAATGCAAAGTTGGCTTAAAACCTGTGTAGTTCGTGGACTTGGATCAACTTGAGGGTGAGGGTCATCAGTGCCCATGCTTGTTTGCAAAGCCAAGCGCACGGGCCCGTAACCCTCTTGATTCACTTTCCGAACAAACCACGGCTTCAACATGGCCATCACCATGCCCATTGGGGTTTTCCTGGTGGCCGTGGTGATGTGTAAGGTAGTCTCTAGGAAGAGGCCCTAAGATACACGATTTGGCTCATCCTTTTATTAACCCATGTAGCTCATCAACATTGTCATGCTCTATTGCTTGCTAAAGCTGATGTCTCCCCAATCACTTGAAGTAGTGAGGGGTAGCAACTGAGGCTTTCTTGATGAATCACAGCTATGGCGAACTGAGTTTTTGTTAATTTTAAATCCTCAAGTGGCCAAAACAAGACGTTGAATAGTCAATTGACCAACTTCACATATCTTAGATCCTATTTCTGTACTTATGCTTATTACTGTCAAAAAGATTAGATCAATGTCCATAACTGGTGAGTCATTGGCATTCGAGTTTTCCACGATCATAAATCAAGATGGCTGCTATGATAGTTCACTCAGCTTTTGATCTGAAAGCTTTTAACCCAAAAGTTTCAGGAATACTCTGTGAATTATAACTACATAATGATATAGAAACACAAAGACGAGGTTATATGCTGTGACTACTAAAACTCGACCTTTAGTAATAAAAGACCCATGATTGGAAAACTAATAGTGAAAGAATAGACTTTTTATGTTCAGCAGGAGAGAGAGAGAGAGAGAGAGAGAGAGAGAGAGAGAGAGAGAGAGAGAGAGCTAAAGATCGGAAATGAACTGCATAGAAACCGCACTCGGTGAACTCTACCATTGAGACGACAGTCTGGGTACAACGAAATGCTAATGGAAGCACCAAATTCACTGGCTCCAAACAACGTGAAGATGAGGTGAGTACATGAGATGATCGTCATGCATATCATATGAAAAGACACTATCGTGTTCAGGGAGTCAACACATATGCACAGTACACTTCAAAAGTATTAGTAACACTTTCCTCAAGAATAAACCTTACATCTCTAGATTCAAGTACAAAACTGAATCCAACAAGTGACAAAACGATGCAGGAAAGTCCTGAGGATACTGCTTCTTTTTCTGCTAGGTGAAGCTATACACACAATCTAACCCACCGAACAACTCTAACCTGAATTCCGAGAGCAGAAATACAGTAAATATTATAAACAAAAAAAACCTGCGGTTAACATTAAAGACCAGTCGGTAATCAGCACCAAGGTAAAGCAAGAGCGGAGAAGAAGCCATGTAAGTCGATCAGCAACTGTGGTATCTTACTGCAGATCTCTGCTGGGTGTCACGTTGCCTTTCTGTGCAACTAGTTCAGCCAAAACATCCTTGAGAGGCTCAGCGACCTTGCTCTTCTTAGACTGCACAAAACTTGGGGTCAAAACTTTGTCTAAGACAAGGTATCAGTAATGATGACAAGGAGGCAGCCGAAGGGATTATACAACCAGAATCGAATCCAAATGGTGGCTTAGTTGTACAGACGAATTTCCTTTTCTAAACACTTAAATAAGGAATCAATGAGTTGACAAAAATGGCTTGCAAAGCCGAATAGCAAACATGCCATAAGGAGACAGAATGACATATACAGAGACTTTTATGACGTCTCTAGTTTTCAGCATGCAGGAATATTTATACACATATTACCCCTACATGAACTGTAAACAAAAAGCTTAATCTTCAATGACCCTAGTTGGATATCATCTAAATTTCTTTTAACTGGTGACTCAAAATGCAAATCTCTGTCGTGAAAAGAACCCTATGAATCCACAGCATGAAATGTTGACTCAAAACTTGGAACTTGCATTCAATTCTTCTATTTAAAATGATATTAGCATGTTTCGTCATGCTTGATTCTCACAATTATCCAGCACAGGCCAAATTTTCCACTAATGGAGCATACAAAAAGAAAAGCCTTTGAGGGGATGAAAACAGCTTTGAACAGAGGTGCCCAAATTGTCTCTACTAATTCAGGTTACCAGCCATATCGAAAATTGTCCATGGCAAGCTAAAGATCTTAAAGTATGGTCATAGAGTACCTTCAAGGATGGAACAAGAGCAAAAACTTCATCTGGAGTTTCTGGACAGACATTCCCAATGACACATATCTGCACCAAATCTGAGATTAATGGCACTGCGTCTTCTTAAGAAATGTTACCCAAAAAGTTGAGATTAGTACCTCGCCCTCAGTGACACCATATTGTGTAAGAGGCCTTTGAGATGAGTTAATGGTTAACAATGTTTTATCCATTGCATGGGACCTCATTAGGAGAATTGGTAATCACATTATTAAAGCACTCAAAAGAAACTTCAAAAACAAGGATACTCTAGAGCTCTTCTCACTGATCCCGGATCTGTATAGTGAATTCCATTTTTGGAATATTGCAATCCACGGGTAAAGGATCTGAAACGACAGTTGACTCAGGTATGTTGAAAGAGAAGAATCAAAAGAAAACCCACGAGAATGTACTCCTTACACAGGAATTTTGATCGTTGGATCCTCAGACAATACAACCATTTGCTCCTGGATTCCTTGTAAGATTTCAGCAGCTTCACAGTCCATCAGACATTTGGCATGTTTTGGGAGTTCTATAAATTCAATAAATTGACAAGATCAGGGAGCATACCCAACACAGTAACTAGTCTAAACCAAACCTTTAAATTGATGAAAAGGTAAAGTATTATTCACACGTAGCATCATCACCAATATGCCCAATAAATTGAAAAATTCAATACAACTCTGCTCTTTGGCCAAAAGAGGAAAAACCACGACTCCACAGTCCAAAATGAACCTGCTGAAGTCCAATCTGTATGACTCTAGTAAGTCAGAAACGAAACAATCATAGAGGTTGCCAACATGCAGACCTATGCTTACAAGCATGAGTCAATGATTGGGTAAGTTTATTAACTGCTAAAGGTAGACGTAATTTGTAAGGCATCTGTCTCTCCATTCGTATTAAATGCCTTCTTGCCCCCTTCTTGCCAAGCCCATCTCGCTTGAACCCAAAATTTTCAAATAAAAAAATTTAGGCCAATTACTGATCTCATTTGGATTTTCATACCTAAAACAAACCAATTCAAGCGAAGCTCCACACGTGTAGTTATACCCAACAGTCAGAGGTTGAAGCAACCCATAAGTAAGATATTCAATCTGTGCCGCTAAAAAAAAGGAGCAGTATAGCTAAACACCTACCCTGCTCAACTCTGAGCTCCAGAGGAGGCAGTTCTTTGGGAGCAGAACTTTTGGCAGCACTGCCTGTCTTATCTCCTTTCCCTCCTTTGCCCAAATTCACTAAGGAAAATACACAGATTGCCAGGACAAAATAATCAGCACGCAGTAAGTAGCAAATAACACATCGCAAGCAACCGAAGCCACATGGAACTGCCAAGCAATAAATCCACAGAAACAGCCTGAAAATGATGAATTCGGAGACGGACATTTATTCAACAAGCTGTCTGCTTTGCTGCCGGATGAAAACCCGAAAATTCCATCCCCGAGACCTGTGCAAATAGCCAGCCACAACAAAGAAACATCACCACAAGGAATTGGAGCGAACCCCGGATAGTCACAGAACCCACATCTCCAAACCACTTATAATCAACAACCACGAAAAAGAATCAAACAACCCAAACGCTATGCAAACCTTCGGAATCAAACTGAACCTTCCTCCCCTTCTTGGGTTTCCCAGAACCATCGTCCTTGCCCTTCGCGGACGCTACACGTCAACACACACAACCATGAAAAATTCTCTCAGCATAAACCCAAGAACAGCAAGAGACGCCGATTGCCACAAAAACAAGAATGCGATCGAAAAACGAAGCAACGACGCGAGAATCGGAAGAAAGCGAAAATGGGTCGCGCTAACTTTTACCTCCGTTGGGAGTGGTGGACTTGAGCGAGGACTTGGCCGCTTTGCCGGGCAGCGAATGCCCCTTCCCTCCCTTCTCCGCCATGACCAGCCTCTGCAACACCCCAACCCAAGAAATCAATGCAAATTATAGCACGATCACGTCGAATCTTGAAATGGGTGAAACCGGAACTAGCAGGCCGGAGAAGACGAAGGGGGGCGGTGCACGAGGCGGACGTACCTGAGGGGGGGAAGCAGAACCGGAACTCGAGTTCGTCTTCTTGCTCTGCTGGGTTCTTGCAGGTGTTTTTTTTAGCGCTGAAAAGTGAAAAGTGAGAGCTTTTGTTGGGGTATCTGAAGCGTTCTATAAGATCCCACCTGTTGGAAAAAAGAAAATTCTCCCCGTTTTTTTGGGTCACCAAGGGAATATAAGATATCAACAAATAAAGCTCTATCGTAAATTAAATTTTTTACCATAAAAAATCCAGAATTGTATTTTTGTAACAAATTTACTACCATTAGTTTCCGTTGAATTAGATTAATACATTGAAAAATCATAAATTAACAACAAACAGGGGTAAAACCCTAAACTGATACATTTTGCCATCCAATTTAGTTATTTTATATTAAAATTTAACGGAAACTAACGGAAGGTAAATTTATCGCATGTATACTAATTTGAAATTTTTATTGATTGCTTAATTTGAGGTAAATTAATTATAGGTGTATTAATTTAAGATTTTTCGTGATATTAACTTGAATTTTTAATATGTAAGGATTACTACTCGAAGTTAATTTACTATGAAAAGCACGCAATGTACTGTTTATAATTTAAAGCTGAATTGATTTACAAGTTTAATGTTGTTTACTTGACTCTATTTAATAAATAGATTTACGAGATTGTTGATTTTTAGTAGAATGAACTTTTATTTTGGCAGGAAAAACCCATTCTATATCCCAACGGCTTATCTTCTCAATTTTTATCTGAATTTGACTCTCTAGGTCCACACCAAACACCATCAGTAGGAACTCTGACAGAAAAAAATCCATATCTTTAGAGGAAAGGAGTGTATGAGGTACATAGAGCAGCCTATGTTGCTGGTATATTGGTATATGAATGGCTTAGGATTAGATCCTGTAGAATTTCTTCTTTGGTTTATGGAGGCTCTCATCTTATAGAAGCTATGTCTACTCACAAATCGCAGATTACATTGCAAATAATGACTCAGAACCAAACTAATTGATGGGCACAGGAAAAGTTACAGATCCTGAAGTGCAATACAACGCCTTCCTGCTGATGTATACGACCATCGGCCAATTTGCTATCTCTCTCGCCCTTTATTATGGCCACGGTCTGTTTTACCAGTCTTTTTCCCGATCTTATGGGGGTCCAGTGTGCTTCTTTGCAATCTCTCGTCTGCGGCGACATCCTTTGCCTTATCTGATGACTCTACTCCTTCCTCCATCTCCCTCATCACCAACTTCCTCTCCAATTCTCGCGGTAACTTCATTTCCGGTTGCATTATCCTAGGATGATCTGTAGTGCTGGTTTCGGCTACTGATATCGTCGTGTCATCTGGTCTGGGAAATCCAACTTCCGGGCTTAGCTTTTGCTTGCCTTGATCTTCTCTTGCAGCGAGAGTCTCCTTTCCCCTAGTTCTGGTGTCATGTGAAGCCAAGCTGTGAGGTGTTGTTGCTCCCCTGGCAGTTTTCTCTTGGTCGAAGTAGAGGACTTGAACCACCGTGCGTAAGGGCAGGCGCTCGTTCTTCACAGCATGCGCTCGTACCTCAGGAGACAGCTTCTGGCAATCTAAAATCCGACAGAGGAACTTTTTGTCGGCTTTAGACAAATCAGGATGCTCCTGCGAGCACATGAAGTAGCATGAAGCCAATTGTTAAGCCATCCAATAAACAGACGAGTACCTTGAAAGTCAAGATTAAGAACAACTACTCAATTTCGCCGATTTTCTATGTGTCAATGCTTCAAATATATTACCTTTAGGTAGATGTTAATAGCTTTGTAGAGTTCATCATGCAGTGGCCTGGCAATATCAGGCAAGCATTCGGCAAGAGATACTACTGTCGACGCAGGCATGTTGACGTCCTTGGATATCACTTGAAGATAAGAATCAATGAGCTTCCCAACCTTCCTAACTGACCTCATAGACTCTCCCTTCTCTGAAGATCCAGGAGGCTGCCTTCTCCACAGTACCCAAAAACTTTCCAACACAGACCGTACCAATTCCACATCGTAAAAGTGTTTGTCTGATGCGGAATAAGAAGGAAACAGCAAATCACTCACCGTCGCCTCGTCCAACTGTTGACTGGACCTCCGGACAAGTTCAGTTTTGGTTAATGGAGATGACCCTAGATAGTTTCCAAGACTCAGTAGCCTTAGCAGGAAATTAATTGAAAGAGAACCCCGTTCCGCTGGGATCATGCTTACAATAGCCTCTAGGATTCGCCGGTTCTTCATCGTGATTTCTTCTGGTTGTGATGTGGTACTTCCGATAGTGCTAGTCCTACTCATGTCTGGTAGCCAGCGAGAGGCATAGACATGCAAAGCTTCACCAATAAGCTGTGAAGGGAGCATATTTCGTAATGCAATGATAATAAATCGGAACTGGTCTATGTCTAGATCAGAAATATCTTCTGTCCACCAATCACGAGGTACTGATTGTCGATGTTTTCTGTCATATCCTGGTCTTGTATAAGTATAAGACCATGTGACCTGCATATATATGTTACAATCCGGCCTTATTTTTTCAGTGAAAATTTGTCTAAATGAAGAAAAAGTAGATAAAAGAAGAAAAGAAATGCCTTAACCTTCGGCGAAGGGGTGAGAATTTTCTGCACAATTGAGTCGATGCACTTCCTAGCAATTCCGAGAGATTCAGACCAATCAGGTAATTTTGATGTAGTCTTAAGCGTGATGATGGAGTCCTTCCAGCCCTCGAGAATGCACGACTGGAAAAAAGCCTCAAGCTTCATCACGAAATTTCCCTTTTCCACCGCTTCGGTCATTCGGAGGAACTTGGCAGCGCAAAATGCCGGTAGAAAGTTATAAGCGCTGAAGTTGATGGTAATTCCATAGCAATATTTAGCACACATCTCGAAAGCCTCTTCACCTCCGGGAGTGTCATGGAGATCTATGGCAATTTCACCATCATCCACTGGGCAAAGCTGTTGTAAGAGACCGCATTTCGGTAGCAGAGAGAACTGCAACTAAAAGCTCTTTGTTATAAAATAAATCGACATAAACAATTCAAGTAACATAAAAAGTTCTGTACACTCAATGAGTTTTCAGTGTGTTCCTTTTTTTATCTGAAGATGAGATTGTGTTAAAGACTTTCAAGAAGTTTCATCTTCTGCTATTTGATTTACGCACACGTAGATTTATTTCCACTCCATAATCAAACTAATATCAGCAGGATTGAGTTGTCCTAATATTTATGTTGAGTAGGATTTTCTGAACCTGTACCTTATGGAGAAGATAATTGATGTTGTTGATTCGTAAAATTAGGTCTGGCGGTGTATCTGAAGTCACCGTTCTGCAAATGTTTGTCCAAAACTAAGATGTCAGTCGCAAGTATCCTCAGTATTTGTCCAAAATAAAATTAAAAAGAAACGAAAGGCCTCCATCTTTGTTTACTATCTGTACCTTGTCGCTTCTTCTGTGTAAAATGTGTCTGGCCTTGTCCCAAGTTTCATAAACTTCATCTTCGTGGTTCCTTTTTCTTCCTATCCAAATTCCAGGGCTCATGACCAGATTCTAAGTCTTGATAGCCTCACCTTTCCAGCAACTGTGCTTCAAACTGCCAAGAATTCCACCAATTATGGTCTATCCATTTTAAGATGAGCAATTGCAAAACTTTGGAATAGCTTCCGAGCAAAGTGTAGCTACGAATCGATCAACAACAAACAGGAGCTTTCTGCACAAAAGTAAGAAGGAAGTCGTCAAAAGCAGAGCAATCCCATTATCCTGTACGCTATTCATGCCCAAAAGAGAAAAGCAAAAAAGATTGAAACCGGGTGATTTGAGATACCCAAATTCTATTCCTCGTGAAGGCAATGTATCAATTAGTTGAAGCACAAATTTCAGTCGGTACCGGCAGATTCTAATGAAAAAAACTGATCAGCAAATCCAAATGCGAATTGAGGATCACCAGCAATTTAAAACTCAATATTGAAAGATAGAGATCAATAGAGACGGAGGTCGATCAGGTAAAAACCGAAAAGCAAATGGCAATAAAAGGGATAGCCAAGATAATTGAACCAAAAAAATGGAACGGAAACACTGAAACCCGAATACTATCTGCTAATGAACCATTGAGGAACAAATTGAAAAAGAAAAAGGAAGAGGAAGAGAAGGCAAGATCACAAATCCCTAATCAGAAAAAGGGGAATGCATTTCAAATTTGACGGAGAACTCAGAAAGGAGGAGAACAAGAAAACAAAGAATAGAACAGAAAACCAAGCAGCTGCACCTTTTCATTAATGCTTCCAACAGAAATGGGTTGCTTTTATAGTTAAAATTCCCTCTAGACTTGAACCGCCCAAACACTTCCCTGAAGAAATGCCAAGATATGAAAGAGGCTCCAACTCTTAGGACAACGCTCTGCGCTCTGCTTAAAGTCGTGCAGATTCGCCTCTGTTGTTTATGGTAAGTGACAAAAACTTTTTAAAAGCAACTGGTCTATTAAAGTTTGACAGTGAGAAATCGGATTCAATTCAAGAAGAATCTTGGGATTTTCTACCCTTTTTGACAAATGCTGACAATTGTAGAAAAAGAAGACTTAATGACGAGACTTTTGGATTTCAAAAAGATGAGGTCAGCAGTTACGTGCATTGACTGAGTAGCTATCTCGCTCTCGACCATATAAATACTACCTTTATTGCGTCATTCATTGCTCATTTCATAGATACTATAAGGAAGTAATACATTACCGCATCGGACCAACCCTTTGCTTGTGAACAAAATTGGCACCTCAATTACTGTGGAGTTATGGGAAATCTGATTTTGAAAATGATAGAATCTGACACACCAGGAGAAGGCAGTACTGCTTTCGAGAATTTAAAGAGGAAAAATAATGGAGAGGACATTTACTTGTTAAGAAGTTATGCGTAACAGGTCATGTTTTATCTAGTTTTGCAGATTTTTGTTTCCATATATGCCGAGAAATGTTTAAAATATTTTGAATCTCGAGAAATATATTGTAATTCAATTGAATTGATGCTCCAACTATTTTCAGCATAATTTGCATTATAGTTTGGCTCACAAAGAGCCTAAGCTAATAATTTCTGAAAAAGCTAAGGCAATATTAAACTTGCCCAGTTTTCCTCTTACATACGCAGGCGAAGAATGGGAATCGGATTTGAATCTTTCTTAAATAACATGTCTTGCTTGAGATAAAACCTATTAATTCAGGTTTTAACCGAACTCTGACAAGAGTAGTCGTGACAAGTGCACAAACATTCCAGCATAGTTTGGCATCTGTTTCCTTATTTTTAAACAAGATCTGTGTGCATCACTGATACATATTTGAATTAGCAAAACAGATGTATTGTAGATATCTTGTGCTAACATCGCTGAATTTTGATTTATAGAATTTCTTTCCAAAAATTGAGAAATATTGAGTACCTGAACCAATGTCCAAAATCTCTTGGCTGCTTCTCATCTACTATGAGATTGACACACTAATAACACAATTTTTTTGGGCCAGTCATGGTAGAAGTTTAATTTGAGAATGCTGAGCATCTAATTTTTGCAATTTCTAGCCATTCATATGTAATGCAGATGCATAAAATAAAAGCCGCTACTGTACCTTGTAACAATCACCCTTTGAAATTTCTTTCTGCAGAATCTTGATATTGGATTCAGACATCAGAAGGGATGGCTTCACCTAACTGAGGCTCTCTTTCTTAACAATTATTTTATGTACTTTTCGCTATCTGAAACTAGCTGTAGATGACATGGTTGATGAGTGTGAGACCTGCAATTGCATGATATATATGTTGCTCAAACCTCTGTCAGGACACAGACATTTCCTTCAATCCCTTAAAAAAGTAAACAAGAATTGCCCCCACGTCCAACTGTGTGTTGTGTGCTAGTGGTCCTATTGTACAATTATGTCTCTGGGGATTGTCTTTATCACCAGTGATCTTCTAAAATCTTGGCTAGGGCCAGGTTTATTTCTTTTTCTTTATTCCTTTTTTCCAGAAAAGAGAGTAATGGAGATAAAAGAAAGCAGCTGAGTGACAATGCACATGTAGGCTAGGCTCATTCAAGGCAAGTACTGGCCATGTAACACAAAACTAAAAAGGAAAAAAAGCCCTTGAGGTTCTTCTTTCAATTGGTTAAACCAATAAAGGCATAGAAAAATTGCAGAAACCTCAGAACCCACCTTTCAGAAAGTTAGCTTTATACTTCACCCTTAGCCTCAGGTCAGGCCCAATGCTTATGTGAAGAATCAGAAATGTTGTGTCTTTGCTTCAGTCACCTTTTTAGGCGCAAAAATTGCAGAATCTCAGACTCATTTCTGGGAAAATCTGATCTCCTCTATGTGTCATCTAGCCTGTTGAGTTAAGTTCTCTTTTTAAACTTCGGAAAGATGCTGCTGAAGTGTGCCCACTAGAAAAAGTTTTATTTGTTGCTCAATGTCATTGAGAAAATGTCAAAAATAATTTCCTCTTGTCCACATCCTATTTGGATTTTCCTAACTAATAACCCAACAGGAGATTTTCTCTAGACATCTACACCTTTTCATACACTAAGCAGATTTTGCAAAATAATGTTCTTGTGGATAACACTAATTATTGAATGACAAAAAGCAGCAAGTAAGCTTACGGCGGGATCCATGGGAATAACCTGAAAGAGGTAAGAAAAAACATACCTGGGAATTTCTTTGATCCCACGAAATCACAAAGGTTTAACTAGGCAGGTTGTGAAACTTCGCCAGATTTTGCTTTCAACCTTCTAGAGTGGCTACACAAGATTGATGTCAGTGTGTAGTTTACAGGCTCCAGTTTGGACATGAATCCCAGAAACATCAAGAAACCTATATCAGCAGCGAAGCAGAAGAGATGACTTTTCTGCTTCTTCATGCAAGCTAGTCATCTCTGGAAGAGCTCAACCGTTATGGAACAAAGACGCAGAAGTTTCGGGGATATGAAGCAATTGGCCCAGAAAAAGAAAGATGGGTGTATACACCATGAGAATTGGGTGGAGAAGACTTATATTTTTATCAAAAAAAGAGGGGAAAAGGAAAGTAGAGAAGTGGTTAGTTAGGTTTAGTCAACATATGTTAATGCATAAAAGGATGCTGTCATAAAACCGAGACTGAACCGAGAAGAGAGAGAGAGAGAGAGAGAGAGAGAGAGAGAGAGAGAGACGTATGTACAATCATTAAACAAGTAGCAAAGGAAAGCTAAAAAGCAATCCCTGTATTTCTTTGAACTGTCTCCCCCACATATTGAGAAACACTGGGGCTCTATGATTGAATTCACAAAAAGCATGCAATCGCAAGTGGACTGACCTCTCTCTATCTTAAGTGCTCCTCGTGAAACCGTGGGCTCCAAACGGGACCCATCACTAGAAACATGGTGAAACTTCGCGAGGTTTGCAAACAAGATCGAATCACAGAGCGATGGTTCCTGGCTTCGGTTAACATAAATATATTAAGTCACTTTGTAAGTCAATTTAGTCCAGGGATCTTAGCATCGATCCGTGGGTTACGTCAAACGTTCCTGTTCTTCCATCTTCGGGATCATCATCATTCTCCTCCCCACTATCTTTCGAGTATATTCTCCTTCTCAGCGGCCCCATTTGGCGAAGGAGGTTTGGTTCTTTTGAATTGCATGTCGGCCACGTGTCGCATGTGGTCCGTCGGTTCAGCTGTCTGAGAAGTTATCATCTCTTGACTTGATGGGACTTGGGTCCTCCCCTCCCCTCCCTCTTTTTCCCCCTTGGGGCCTCCTTGACTTGGATTGTAATGGAATCGCTCGCTTTGTTGGTGGTTTCGGAGGCCGGACGCAGACAAAGGGTTCGCCCGGTGTCATCGTGTGCTTGTTTGTAGCATCGGAGCAGCTTGCGCTGTGCCCGTGCGTGCGCAAGTCTTCATGGCGCATCATTGATTTGGTGATTTGATGCGATCGTCTCGGGATCCACATGGGTTAATGCGTCCCTGGTAGGAAGGCCCCCCGGAGTTTTCGCCATTCGAGGGGGCAATGGACTTACAATCTGTGTTTTGTCGTTAAGATAAACCGAATGAACGTGATAAGACGAGGATAGAATGAAGGAGGGTTTTCTCGTGTACGTACCATATCTCATTTGGTCATAGCTGGATATTACGTCGAGTATAGACATGCTATCGAATTAGGTGTTTTGGTGTTCATGTGTTATCGCTTTCACCAAGTGATCGGCGCAAGAATGGTGTTCTAAGAGAGAGAAAGAGAGAGAGAGGTCATTCACCGAAAAATGTTCATATTCATAATGCTTATCCAGCTTATATCTGATCAAATTCAATTTGAATACATTATAAACTGCTCGAAAGGAAAAATATATCAAGTTTCAGACTCTACATTAGACATACAAAGACAATCTATTGGTATATTTTATAGTTCAATAAATGATCGCATGTATTTGGTTGGATTGAAAATTCAATTATTTAAAAGTAAATTATTGAAAAAAATGATAGTTAGGTTACACCATCAAAGAGTAAACTAATACCGCAATTAATCTCTTGGTTGAATTAAAGAGAGCTTTAACGAGCATAATCTTTATCATGTTAGGATGGATATAGTTTTATAAAAAATCAAAACCATAAAATCATCTTAAAATTTCTTAATACTAACATGTGAGGGATTACAACCGATCCTCTAATGATCAAAATCCGATCCAATTATTCTCAAACTATATCATCTTCATTTAGACACATGAGACAGTGACACATGGACATCCAATGGAAGGAGCATGTTGCCACCCTCCTCCTCCTCCTCCTCCTCCTCGATATAATGTGCCTCTCTCTCTCTCTCTCTCTCTCTCTCTCACTTGTGCCGCTTGTAAAATGAAACCTGTCGACCCTCGGCTCAAAATTTTCGATCTCTCTCTCTCTCTCTCTCTCTCTCTCTCTCTCTCTCTCTCTCTCTCTCTCTCTCTCTCTCTCTCTCTCATCATTGTATAGTTTCTCTCTACTTAAAACTTAATAATTTGAGTTTGACTTTCTAATTAACCAAAGCCAAGCTTCACATTTTTCATTTTTGGATTTGATTCGAATCTTGTCCTTGATACTTCGATTCCCCATCCATTCTCTAAGTGATTTCGATCTAGTTTTCAAGTGAAGGGTTAAAATGTTATTTTTCAATATGAGGTTTCAATAGGCTGATACTAATTTTGTCAAGCCTAATAATACAAATAGATAATCTCGTCCCATATAAAAGTTTCTCAACATTGATTTTGATGAAAAGGGGTGTATAAGATCTACATCTTTGGATATTCCGACACCTTCATGTCTTGATGAGCTTAGGGATTTGTCTAATGTCTAGTAGATGCTCATGTCTTCATCTTTTGTCCATCGCTGATTAATACCAATTCATAAAGACGAACCTATTCGATTTTTTGGTTAGAGAGAGAATAGCATGATTTTATATCATGCAAAAAATTTATGTTAGGTTCTTCCTAGGTCAACACTTATTCAACAATCATTTGATATCTCGTGACGCAAAGAGATTTTATAATTTAATTTCAATCAATACTTCATAACCTAAGAGGGGTCGACTTATATTTATTGCTTATAAACTTTATTCCCCACCCAAAAATTAAAATCTATATTCCTTTTTGTTTCTTTTTTCTGTTTTCTTTTTCTTTTGCCAATTTGGCCCCATATCGGAGAAAGTGATGTGATTAGGAGGATGATAATGACTATCATGATGATTTGCACTGATCAACGACATGCCCCACCTTTTAATGCAAATGAACCTTTAAAAATCTTACAAATTGCATGTTAACATTGCCATCTGTTGGACGGATGCCGGCCATGTGCCTTAGAAAACTCTCGAGAACCGCCACTTCATGCATTAATTACATATTATGTATACTCATTGTTGCAAAGTGACACTTCATTAGCGAAAGGAAACTGCTCCAGAACATGTTGATTACAAGTAATAATAATAGCATCCTAAGTGGAAATTAAAGTCGAGAAAAGACAGGTCAAAATTGCTACATAGTCAACTAGATGGAAACTATGGTTTTGCGCTTTTGCGCTTTTGCGCTTCAAGAAGTTGTAAGATTTGTCTAGGGTTTTATTCTTAGTTGCCCGACATCTTTAGGACAAGAATCCCCTAATTTTGACGTGACCCGCGTGCCTTTGGTAGCACATGGGAGATGTGCTTAGTAAGCAAAGACGGACATTAAGTACCTCTTAATCGCCACTCAAAAGAAATTGGATGTATAGCAATATCTTATCTCTTCGTATTATCATGTCTACTTCGCTCACTTTTATAAGATTGGGCATATTTTACAAGCTGGAAGCTAACAAGGACTATGGCTACATATGAATATAGATTTCATGGTCCAAGGCGGACCATCCGATAAAGCAAATGTCCAAACTATATTTTAATGAAATGGTCCCCAATGGACCAGTTTAATAAACGTTGCATCGCCCGACCTCTTCGTTCGTATGCTGGGTGAGATTCGCAGTCAATCTTGGATTTTGCGTCCAAGGCATGACTAATGAGTACTACCTGATCGCCCCAAATTATGTGGCATCAACAGATTTTTTATTCGTTTGATTAAGAGTTCGCGTAATTCAGGGCAAATCATGCCGCGGTAGTTGCATGTGCGTATTAAATAAATGTGCCGCTAGTCAGTTAGCGGTTGCCGTGTTTTTGTTCTCATAAACATTCATTTTTTATCAACGAACTTTCGTATATAGTTATTTATAGGGGAAAAAGGGGAGGGATCATGTGGGTTGGATAAGCCCGCGAGGCTAAAGATAGAATGGATTTTCTTTGTTCTTTTTTTTTTTCAAATCAATGATAGTTCATGCTCTCGATACTGTAGATTACGTTTTCAAAAGAGTTGAATGTACTGCTTTATTCATCCACAATCATTATTACAGTAAGATTTTATGAAACTAGTGTCGACAGATCTGAGAATTTAATTTATTAATATAAACTTCTAACATGTGTTCGATGACTTTCAACAATTTCATTCAAGATGATTGAGTTACAATTGTCAAAGAGAGCTACTGATCTTGCTGCTCTTAGCCTCTCCCTCTTCCAAAGGGCAGGATCTTTCAGACTCTACCTTCTTCTCCCCCTTTTTTCACTTGGTTTTGATTGATTTGGCACCATTTTCTCACTAGTGGGCATGATTGAAGCTAGAGTAACTTAGGGGTCTATGTAGACCACAACACACACACTTTGATGTGGGCATGAAGTCCTCAAAAGCAACTACAACAAAATATCGTGTCGTGCGGACTTCAGGTCAGAAGAAAAAGGGCATACTGCAGCTATAGAGACATAGAGGAGATGTTTCAAGAAAGTAATTATGGCATGCCAATATGTGAGCATGGCTGCCAGGCAACATGAAGTTTTTAGCCTATAGAAGACAAGGAGTGGCACTAAAACAGGGACTTTGGGACCTTCTTAACATTATAAAGAAAATGGGGTCCGCAACTCTATCTCTGTCTCTCTCCCCACGCGCGAGTGTGCACTCCCATGCATATGTGTCATAATCATCGTCGATCAATGGCCATCACCCTCAATTAGTGATGGACTTCATCTTGATCAAGGAAGACCGTGGAGTTAGGTAGCGCGTGGTCCATCGATGGCAATGGGGTTGGTACCGCCGTGATGGAGCTTGAAGTTGGTTGTGGCCAAGTGGCTGAGGTGGTGTTGTTATGGTTGGTTGAAGAGAGAGAGAGTGTGTTTTTGTTAGGGTTCTGTTTATGGGACTAGCAATGGGGAATCACCTACAAATATAATATTTTTACACAATTCCAGAAGGGAAAATGATATAAATGATTCATAAATTTTGATCTAATGTGCAATATCATCCTTGAATTTTTAATTTATTCAACGTAATCCTTGAATTTTAATCTAATGTTCAATGTGGTTGTTGAACTTTTAAATATTTTCATATAAGTTAAGGAATCTATTGAATATTTACTAATAGTTCAATGATTATATTGAACAAAGTAAAAAGTTCGGGACAATATTGTACATTAGGTCAAAGTTTAGGGACGACATTGCAAAAACTAAAAGTTGAGGGACTATATTGCAAACTGAACCAAAGTTGAAGGACCATTTGTGCTATTATCCCATTCTCGAAATCATCCCGAGGGAGAAGGAGATTTCCTCTAATCTCAGATGAAAGATAACATGGCAAAAAAGCAAATTACACAGTAAACATTTGATAGGTGACCCGCTATGTTTTACTGGACAAGTTGTGCATAATTGATCCTCACATACATATGTATCGTCCGTGCAGGAGTAATCACGCAGGCTTCGCATTATTGGCAATGAACCTAATAAAAATCCTTGAACATTAACCCCTAGCCTTTTCAATTGCGCGTAGTCAATCTCCACTCCATCAAATGGGCCTACTAATCTAAGATAGTCCAAAAGAGAAGCTGTTGTTCCGTTTATGGGCGGCCAGGTCTTAGTTGGTGCCACCGCATTGGTCAGCCTCGGTACCCAATTTTTTACCCATTTCTATTAGGAAGGAGGCTGAATGGATCCCAGATCATGCCTATGCACATGAAAGCAAAATATTCTTTCTCCCAGTACATTGTTCATCCACTTTCCAAGGAATCTTTGGACAAAATGGAAGCTTTAGCTTCCAATGGAAATCATCACTCACTTGGAGGCTGAACTTTCAACCTCTCACTTGTCATATCATCACCAATAAAGGAATTGCTATTCCCATAACGACACAGAACTCCTAGCCTCAGATGTCGGTAATGGTGTTGCGCCATGTTATACTCTTTGGTAGTTTATAAATTGAGAGTTATGTGGACCGTAAAGTACTTTCACCAGGAATTTGACTAAATACTAGAAGATTACTCCCATTATAATCCAGGGATGACAATTTATCGAAGTTCACAATCCAATCAAGTTCTAATGGTGCGAGTGTGATTGAGTTGAGTCTACATAAACTTAACTCGGCTTGATTATGCATAGCTTGAGACTCAATGGATCATGATTTGTCAAGATATTGAGTATGATTTGATCTGTTTTAGGTAAAGTTTAGTCTAATTAGCTTGAGCTGAACTTAAACTGAGTCGAACTTCAAAAATGTAGTACCATCGAATCAAGAACACCGCTATTTCTTTTTGATACTAATGGCGGTGTTCATTAATCATGATACGTGAAGGCTAATGTATGTGCTGGTGTCTTGAAGGTAATCTGAGCATGACCCGCCCAAGAATGATTCTCTTTGTTTCACAAAGGACCCAGAATTATATTTAACTCAATATCAAAACACGTTTTGGCAACTCCGGAAAAACAAACAACGAAAAGGTGCTCTGAGCTCCATGCAACTTCTTTGTTGGTTTAAACTCCCTTCACAAGTGATGCGCCTAATACACGAAATAATTGCCTGATGCATGAAAGAAGTGTGACGGTGTGTTTGATGGTATCCTACAAAGCTTTCATCCTTCTTCGGTATTGAGCAGAAATTGAAACTCGGCTTGAGGAAACTTATGAGCATTTTAGCCTTAGAAAGTAGATCATGGATCCACTGAACTATATCAAAGAAAAAGACTCTTCAGAGCAGACCAAGCTTTTACGTGAATCCGAGCCTTTGGAGAACCACTGCTTGGGTTCTGTTGATCATCATCCCCTAGATGACGTTAATGCCTGCATTGAATATGACCTCTTCATGCGAATCCTTGAGGAACACAATGAACCTGAACATGTCAAGGGAAGGTGTAAGAAGGGTTTTCCGGAATATGCTCAGCAGTGCGAGCCGAACAATATGAAGTATGGAGTTGTTGTAGATGGAGCCATCGAGAAAAGGAAGGTAATAACTCTGGATTTAAACCCCCGATAAATCATCTCAAATGAACTTACAGCAGATAGAATTTGTGCTGTGAACTAGGATTTGAGTCAAAATGATCATTTTGGCATGAGCCATTTTGTGAAATTTTTCCTTAAGGTAACGAAAAAGGAGTCGTAGCTTTTGATGTAAATTACACTGAATGGTGAATATAATCTAATTGAGCAAGATGAGCATTTTGTTAGAAGTGTCCACATTTTTTGCATTTCTAGCTGCTTCCTAGTTAGAGGGTCGAGTTTGAAATACCTAGACATGCTTTGATGTGATTGAATTTGGACAGTGTCATCCGTTCCAAACACATCACTAGTGCCTGCTAGATGAAAAGAGAATACATTTTCATAATTATTTCTTCATATATTTTTCCTTTATTGTTCAAGTAAATCGTTTTCATTGTTCATGTTTTTTTCCTTCTTGGAAAGTAACTAGCCTGCAGAGAATTGAAGGACACATGGTGACCAAAAGACAATTTCATGCATATTGTCGTGTCCAGACAGGCAAATTTTGTGTGTCATGCCCAAGATTTTTTCTGGCCTAATAGCAGTTAGAATTATCTGCTTACATTATTGTACAATTTATTCGTCATGCATTTTGTTTGTTGATTTAGCAGCCTTCCTGAGTAATATATGGTACAAGGATCGCACTGAATATGACCGATCTTTGCAGATCCTTCAGGGAGATGCCACCGAAAGTGAAAACAGATGGTCCAAAAGGAAAAGATTCAAAAGAGGCACTTTGGAATATGCTCAAAGGCAAGAGTTCAACAAGGTTAAGAACAGAATGGCTGCTGCTCGTTCTCTCGAGAAAGTTCAGGTAAAAGTTCCCTATATGTATAATCAATTCAGTCAAACAACAATTGCTGTAATCTCAGTCGGTGAGGCCGGATCACAAGTATTCGCTACAAATTTTGTTGGGTAAACTAGAATTTCGTTCAAAATACTTCTCCTTATGAGGTTCTAAATCTGTTGATGCCACTAATTGGTCAGAATCACATCCTCGAATTGGAGCGAAAGGTCGTGAGGATGCGCAGGGAAAATGATAATCGCAGAAAGCTGTTGGCGGTAATCATGTTTAAACTCTGTCTGTCTGTCTGTCTGTCTGTCTGTCTCTCATTGGTCTCCCGAAACTGATCCGCATTTTCTTATATATAGAATGAATTAGTAGTCATCCTTGGACAACCCTTTCCTCTGAAGCTACGATTGATTGTCAAGAATACTATTAGGTGCTTATCTTTGGTGTTGGAAAGAATTTACAACTAATGCTAGATTAATAACAAATCTTCACTTTAAGAACTGAAGAGATGGTCATTAATTTAATTCACACTTATCACTCATCCACCACCGCTCGCTGGCATTTTCTTCCTGCCAAGATTATAAGTAATTGAAATGCCCAATTCCGTTGGATTGGCCTGATACGGTGATTAGAGTCCAAGTTATAGAACCAAGGACGAGCAAGCGAGGCATTCGAAGTAATGAGTCAAGTCATTATTGGACCCAAGAAGCACCCCTTTTACACTTGATTTGCCTCCCTTGTAGCTAAACCCAATCATCACAAGGCAGAATTGGACGGATTTAGGTTTCGTCTGTCTTGTAAATGCCGCTAGCATGGTCGGAGATGCACGGTTCGTGCCAATACAGAGAACAGAAATCCTTGACTATAAAGATATTATTGAGATACTTTCGGTTAGGAGAAAGAGAAGGAACAGGCTTAACGAAGAAATTAATATGCAAGAGCTCAACATATCAATTATCGGAACTTCATATATTCTTGACTCTGAAGTGTAGTTTTGTTAGCTCAAATTCTCCCTCTCCATACTGTCATCACATTTATGAGAACTGATTATAGCCTGTTCATCTTATTTTTCTCTCAGCATGGGCCAGGACCAAGTGAAGTTGGTGGCTTTAGACCCTTGAGGAGGACCTTTTCTGGACCACTTTGATTCTGGGCCTGCATATTTGCAGATTATCTATTTTCTTCCCTGAACTCTTTGATCAATGTTGGAAGTTTATGGTGAACATTAAACTCATAGTTGTTATTTCCTAGGTAATTTTTTGCTGAGACGCAGACTTTAGTTATAATTCAGGTACTTTTGGATTCGACTAATGCTTGCAGCAAGTAATATGCATCATCGATCAATCAAATTATGCTTGCTCCATATTTGGTGCACTACAATGTGGTGCCATGATGTTCCGGGAAAAATTTAAATTATGCATTTTTGAGGAGCTTTTGGGATCTGGATGTTTTTTAATCAAAGAAGTTTACTAGCTACTTTTGGGTAATCCTAATTTATAAGTAATTACCAATCTGTACAAATTCAATTTCACAACACGATCATCACATAGTTCTGTATTTGGGCTGGATCTAAATTACTCTTGTCTAAGTTAGAGCGCCAAGATTTTCCATGGAAAAAACACAATGAACCTGGGACATGGTCTAATGTACTGTTGTTTTCCTCATCTGCTTTATTGGACAATTGGTTAACTCGGTTGGGCTCTTAATCATTTTATTTATCTCGTTTGCTTAAAAATTAAAAAAGGATGGTTGATAATAGAATAACTAGCAAAAAATCACATCTGTTGCTTGCAAGCGAAAAACCCGACATTTAAAAGATCTTGCATTCGCTTTATTGCAAATTACTATGAATTATCATCGATCTATGGAATGAAATAATCAACATTATATGGATCAAAATTGTGCAGATATCTGGAAAGAGAAAAATGTACCCACATTTGAACTTTTTCTGGAACAATACTTTTTCGAGGAAACATGTCAAATTCTGGCCATGTCGCAATTGTTTGCAGCAATTCTATTACTTTTGCCATTTCTGCTTCAGTACTTTGGGTTGTCAAAGTCAAACCATTACCTTTTGTTTGTCAAAAGCACAAGCAGCACCAACTTTGTTCTTGATTTTCGTTAGCTCTCGTCTTTCTGCATCTTCGAAAGGACCCTTTTGATATCGTTTTCTTGTGACCCAAGCCTTAACGTTAGGACCACGTTCGGTCCGACCGCATATTCCAGTGCCACCTACTGTGAAGCCGCAATCTCCCAGAAAATTCTACACTGTTTCCCTTCCCTTTGCTCTCATTTTCTCATCAGCATCACTGATCGTTTTTGGATTCCCATCAATAACTTCTGCCTCTGCCCGCGGTTCTTTGTCAATTACTTGCTCCTTCTCCGCCACATCTTGCTGGAAAAATTTCTATAAAGTAGTTCAGGTCGGTGCATTCATTGTCGATTGGTGGATCCACAGTATGTGGAGACAAGAATTGGATTTCGAATGGTTCAAAATCTTATACGACTCTTGTTTGCTCCGACGCCTCAATTCGATATGTATAGTTCAGTTGGTCCATTTTTACTGTAAACTAGTGTCTGTTGATAAATGTTCCAAAGCTGTACATGGCCTTCCCTTTTCTTTCAGATGATCATTGAGATTCTTATCTACAAAGAACAACCGTACTAAAGAAGAGTCACTGTCACAATTGTTACATGCACCGAGCACACAAGACTTCTACAGGCCAATGAAGAGAACTGCTTTGAAGATTACTCGTCCTTATAGTCCTGGACAACAATTTTAGTTGCCAAATGATGTGCTACTTCTCAAACTTAAAAGCTGATTCTCTTTCGAGTGCCAATAAAAAAAAAGGGTTCATTTTCAGGCATCTAACACAGAGTTAGCCTTCGAACACCAACATATGCACGATACCAACCTGGAATGATGTTCTTTCTGTTGGAAAAAAATTGTCATGTCGGCTAAACTGTACCACAAAGTTTGTTGATAAATGAGTCAACGAAAATGAAGTACATCATTCAGTTAAGACTTTTAATAGTGTGTTGTGACGATCTAATGGTTTACAACGTGATGATCTTGGAAAATTTGGCCTCTCCATCTTCGTCTGCTTCCATTCTCAAATTCAGTTATTAACTATAGTGCATATATACACAACTCTCATTCAGCACAGTTTCGCTACATTGAAATGATCAGAACAGCATTTTAGCTAAATCAGGATTCAAATAATAAAGGGAAGTCTGTCAAAGCCAACCAATGTTTAATTATCAGCAAAATTTACAGCAAGATTGACAGGATGTAAATGTTCTATAATGAAGCTCACTGATATGATGATAATGTCAGCAGAAGTGTCTTATCCTTTTGGTTCAACTTTTATGCTGTCACTCTCTTCAGCATGCTTATTAACTTACGATGTGATTGGTTCATCAAATTAATGGCTGCAGCAGCAAAAGCTCTACCCACACTACAAGTACTGCTTCATTTTCTTTTTGTCCACTTAAAGATTTGACACTATATCTATCCCTATAACTTGAGCATTTATGAGTTGTACAGATCTGTTTTTCCTTGACATTGCATATCTGTGAAGATTTAGGATGTCCTTTGATCAATGAAAAACGGGGCAATCTCCAACCTTTATGCCGGCAGCGGTTGGACAACCAGCGAGAGGGCAGTGATCATCCAAATCCAGGCCCCACCACCTCATCCCATTAATGTCCCTAATCTGCAATGTGTAATAGCAAAGTATAGCCATGAAGGCAACACCGGCATCGAGCCCAGCAGACAAAATGTAGTTGTGCCTCGCCCACCAACTTTTGTATCTCCTGTACACATATACGTTGAAGAAAATTCCAACGGTTAGCCAACATATGTTGTTCACTGCCGTTCCCGGTGGCATAGATGGCGAGCCACTTATGATGATAGGCATGTTGATGAGCCTTATCCATTTCTTCTCGGGAAACATCCGAGAGAGGATCCAGACTGGGACTGGAGCGAGAATTCCAAAGAGAAAGAAATAGTTCATCTTGGCATATACCCCAAGGCGGCCGAACATCCTGAGTGGTCCAACCACGCCCCAAATGATGGAGGCATTGTAAAATACATCGTCCCCAGGGCACGTCCACGGGCTTCCCATGGGTAATTTGGATGGATCACAGATGTTATCCACAGATGTGAGGAGCCACCAGGCCGTGCTGAAGTAGACTGAAGATGCAACTACCGTTCCCACGAGCTTCATTCAGGAGAAATAAGTCAATGTTAATTCCTACTATTTGAATTTGTATAATTATCTGACAACAGTACTTAACATAAGATGAGACATGGTAATTACAAATACTGAAACTCGGAAGTTACCTGAACAATGAACATGGACTTTGGTGGAATTTTCATGTAATGGCCTAATTTAAAGTCGGAGAGAAAAGTTATTGCCTGCACCATGCTTACATAACTATATGTCTTGAATACCACATTCGCCAGAGGCCTTCCAGGATACATATAACCAACTATCAGCTCCGAGATGACATTCAATCCGAATTGCTGAACACGAAAGACCATGTCTCAATAATAGCAGGAGGAAATTTTCATTGAAGATTGACAACGACTTATGTTGACTATACCTGGTTTGTGGTGGCTGTGATTACTCCAATTGGCAACATGAAGAATAGTACTACACCAATTGCTAGGATGACTCCCCAGTACGGAAGTTGAAGCTGTCCACCAAATCCTTCACAAGCAACCATGGCGAGTCCAATCATTATCAGCCACAGTGAATAAAACCACCATTGTGGCACAGCATCGTAATTCTTCTTCATCAGTCTAGTGTGTACGTCATCGAACTTATCTCGAAAAGCCGCCTGTGTTTGTTGCCAAATAGTCCTGTAAATGGAATGTTAGAATCTGTTTTTGAGATGATTACTAATCCTCACAGCTCTGCAGCTTTCTGCACAACCAACTTTGTAAAACGACATGGTTTTTATATTTCAATTACGGAATGCAATTCTGTTTTACTGCAAAAGTTTTGTAGGATATCTTGATATATTTTTGTTGGTGATAAAAAGAGAGAATAAAGGTAGTTCTTTTTCCATATAGTGATACTCAGCGATAAGTACAAAGAGTAAAAAGCATTCACCTGCCATGGAAGAGAGCGACATGAGATATTGTAGCTGCCAAGGTCGCAAAGCTCAATCCATAAGCAAAAGCAAAGAAGATACTCAGGTGAACTTTACTGTAATCATCATATCCTTGCTGATTGAATTGGAAGTTTGTCTCGTTCAGGACTAATCCGACATTGTATTTGCCTCCATTAGCATCAAACACATGTGATGAGATGATGGGGAACCGCTTGGCTTCGAATGCATTGGTCCAGTAGGCAATTGGGATTAACACATAGAGCATGAGGAAGAAACCAATGCTTATGTTTATAAGTGCAAATCCCGGGGTAGCTAAAGGAGATCCAATGAAGGCAGCAACGGTAGCCCAATCCAAGGCAAAGGAGCCAATACCGAGACCACGACGTCCAGAACCGATTTGTTGGGCTGTGACTGAGTCCTTCCATATCCAACATACAAAGGATAGGGCAGTTATGGATGGAAACAGATAGTTTGGAACAACATAGTAGGCGAAACTCGATATGAGGACTATGAGGAAGAACTGCAGCCTCATCAATCCTCCTTTGGGCCTGACCTCCTCCTCATGCAGTGCCCTGAAAGTTCAACTAAATTGGAATTGCGACCCTGAAGAAGTAACTGAAAAGAAAGAAGCAAATGTGAAAGTCTCAGAGACATACCTGAAGAGAGAGACCTGAACCAGGTTCGCTGGCCACCACATGTATGGCGAATCAACAAGGAACTTCCGAAAAATCCCCGCCCATCCATATCCAAGCATCTGCAATTTTTCATACATTTTGTTCTGTCAGGGGGGGTCCATAATCACAGTAATGTGTAGACAGGGCAAGAAAACATGAACGCTAATGATTGTCAAACCCCACGCCAAGAGTGATTACTATTGAATATACCTGTGTAGTTAGTGTCAGCAACATAGCTGCTAAAAAATGAATATGACGGTGATAAAACGCCATGACTATGGTGATAATGTTCATGGCATACACGTTGGTTGAGCCTGTGTTGGCGAATATGGTTATCAGGACATGTTCCTTCAAGTTGAAGGGTCCTGGATTCAATGAGAATGACCATTTTGTTCCTGGGACGTGAACAACTTTCTTCGGCAGAACTGCTGCCATAAATTTTCCCAGAGGAAGTACCACAATCTGAGCAGAAACTGATGTCAAAGAGAGTGCATTTTGGCGGTAGCCGAAGAACTGATTTAGAAAAGCCAGAGTGGTGCATGCAGTGATCCCAAGAATCCATGTTCGAATTGTCAAGCAGGGCAAGGTTGGATCATCCTTAATTGAAACAGTCAATCTCACTTCCTCGATTGGACAATCATTCACTTCATCTGCAGAATTCATCATCCATTAGTGAATGACTGTTGAAAGTGACTCAGCAACAATATATGAAAGTTCCAATGAAGGATGGGTTATGTATTATTGCTCACTCCATTAATCGAGACTACTTGTTCCAACCGGTTCTGAGACATGCTTTTGCTCAATTACCAGAAGGCCACTATGTTAACACACACACTAACTCAGAGACTTGGTCATATTTCAACAGATCTTGAAGCAAATAGTAAGTTGAGTTCTTAGCTGTGAACTTTCCAAAAGTTTAAAATTACCATGGCTGACTTGCCGTGAAAATAATACTGATAACCAAGTTTAATGTTGAATTGCACTTCTACTTCACTTGGTTTTGCAGTTGAAGCTTACTGTGGTATTCATATATAGATCAGTCCTTTTAATCAGCGGAGTGCAAAGAAAATTGCAGAAACATAATACAACACGAACATCATCCGATGAAAAAGAAGTCGCTTCGTCGCGAAACCCAACATCAAAAGCTGGCTAAAGAAAAGATTCACTCACCAGAACTGTCGAAACTGTGATCATCGGGTTGAAGCTTCTTGGGCTGATAAGAGGGTGATACTCCATGGTCGTCATCTGGTTGCTCCATTCTTGATCAGTGATAAACCTTTTTTGTCACTTTCTAAAGACAAAGGGCATAACACGCCGTAGAGATGACCGGCTCCTATAGAGCATCTGTTGGCAAGGAGAGCATTGGTCAAGGTGCATTTCATTTTGTCTACTGCACACAGCTGCATATGATGGATCAGTCTGAGACTCAGAGCACCAGACGAAGGTACAGTCCAAGGAGAGATTGTTGGTGATCTGATCCTTTTGGGACCCTCTCAAGTCGCTGCCGGATGGGCTTGAGAAGGAATCTGCAAAGATTCCTCATTCGAAGTGAACGAGTCATTTGGTGAACGGCCATATCCTCCAAAGGCATCACCAGCTTTGTCGTCTTCCATGTGTTCATTAATTTCCGCACCCCTATCCTTCCCTTCAAGACAAGCGTTCGCATGCATTCTTTTCTAGCCTGTTGTCAAATTGAGTTATCATGCTAGAAATTGAACAATGTTACATGCTCACATGCTTTTGTCTATTGAGTTATCAATGGTTATTAGCTCTCCCGGACGTTGTTGGCTCATTTTAAAGATTAGAAGACCATCACAGGGCGAGTGGGTTGGTGTCAAATTAATTTACCATGTTAGTCTTTAAGAAGGGGTATATATCCTATATAAAAGTCGCTCCAGATTTAACAATGCGACATGTTCACATACTTTTACCTATTGAGTTATCAGTGATTATTAGAATTTTCGGACAATTATTAGCTCTTTCTAAAGACCAGTAGAAGATCACAGGGCCGAATGGGTTGTTGTCAAACTTATAATGTTAAACTTATATTTACTATATAAAAGTTGCGCGAGGTTGGACGACGTGACATGCTCATGTGCTCTTGTCTAGTGAGTTATGGACGGTTGTTAGCACTCTCGGGCAATTATTGGCTCTTTTTAACTAGTAACGAGTCACATTGCGTTGCAAATGGGGCCGCATCTTATCTTACATCACAGTGTTTTCAACGGCAAATTAGAACACATGTTGTAAACATATAGTCATGTATGAAGAACGATAATCTATAATTTTGGAAACAAAAAAAATTTGGTTTCAAATTATGTCTCTTGTCTAGAGCATCTTCGCAGAAGATGCAGATAAAATTGTTCTAATTTGTTACACAGAACATCTATTCATTATATATGTTAATTATAAAGCATCAAATAACATAATTTTATTTTTTCTAATTTCATCATTGACATCATTTTTGTAACGACTTAAGATATTTTTAAGCGCAACATATTTTTTCAGTCTGGAACATATGAATCTATTCAATCTTAAAAAGTAATCTCTTAGGGGTTCATATGTTTATAATCTCTTGATCTAAGTTACCATTTAATTGATTTATATATAATAAGTAAAGGTAATATCAATTATGCTTCAAGATGAATAAAAATTTAGAAACCGAATTTGGTTTAGCAAAGTTTACGGTTATTTATTAGACATTTGGTTTTATTCACACATGTTATTTGTTTAACTCAGAAGAGGACCGTGAAGAAAAAAGAAAAAAACCAAAATTTTTGTTGTGAAAATTACACAAAGTGGGACAATTAATGATCTATCAAACCTTGAGTATTATCATGAAATGATAAACGCTCATTAGAGAAAGTGATGACAATAAACTGCAAAAAAATATTTTTTTTTGAAAAAAAAAGATGAATGCAAATATATTAACCCTGTTCTATGACCACGCGAGGCTAGCATCCGGAGGTCGCGACCTCCATGGACATAGGCCGCGAGCTCTGCACCGAGAGAAAAACAGAGCATGGAAGTTTCAGACAAAGAACATGCAATCTCTTGAAACTTTTGTCCGAGTGCCTTGGGATAGACTATGCAATTGAAAGCGAAGGTCTAACTCACGAGACATGGATTTGCCTGAAGAAAAAGGGATAATGACATAAATGGTCCCTAAACCTTGGTTTCATGTATAATGCGGTTTCTGAACTTTAACCAAATGTTCAATGTAATCCTTGAACTATATGAAAATATTGAATTTAATCCTCCTATGAATTCAAGATTAGGATCAATATTTAATATTTTCAAATAGTCAAAGGATTAAATTGAATATGTATTAAAAGTTCATGAATCACATTATATATTGAACCTAAGTTCAAGGCCTTTGTGTAATTTCTATAAAAAATAAAAAATAAAACCACCATTTTCCGACAGCAATTCTACTCTTTCTTCCCTTCCCCTTGCTCTAATTTTCTCAACACAGTCATGGACCTGACCTGTTTCGCATTTCTATCATACTCAGATGCATCTTCTGCCTCTCCTCACCGCTCTTTTTGTCAATTGTTCCTTGTCCACCCCATCTTGCCGAAGGATTTCTATATACTAGTTCTGGCCGGCGAATACATTGTCAATTGGTGGATCCACTGTATACCGTCACAAGAATATCTATATAGAAATCACTATACGGTTCAGTTGGTCCATTTTTACTGTAGGCTGGTTTTTCTTGATCAATGTTCCAAAGCTATACTTGGACCTTCCCTTTCTTTCAGATGAACATTAACAATGATTCTCTAGTCACCATCACACTTGGTACCTGCGTTTAGCACGTAAGACATGTTTGCAGGCCAATGAAAGAAATCTGCCTAGAGATTAGTTGTCCTTATAGTCCAAGACGGCACTTTTAGTTACCAAAAAGCTGATCCTCTGTCTTTGGTGCCAATAAACAAAAGGGCCACTTTCAGGCATCTCACACGCAAAGTTTGCCTTTGACTACCGAAGTATGGGTGATTCCAAAACCTAGATGATGTTCTTTATAGTTGGAAAAAGAATTACCCTGGGGTAAACTACGCAGCAAAGTATTTGTCGAGAAATGAATCTATGCAGATGAAGTACATTAAACAGTTCAGACTTTTGCTTGCGTGTTGCGACGATCTAATGGTTTATAATGTGAAGATCAAGGAACACTAGGCCTCTCCATCTTTGTCTGCATCCTGCTCTCAAATTCAGTCATTAACTATAGTGCATCTATACGCAACTCTTGTTTGGCACGGTTTTGCTCCTTTGAAAAGATCAGAACAGCATTTTAGCCAAATCAAGAATCAAAATTAGAGAGGAAAAGTCCGTAAAAACCAACCCTTGTTTAATTACTTGCCAAAATTACAGCAAGATTGGCATGATGTAAAGGATTCATGATATAGATGGTTAAGCTCACTGATATTAGGATAATGTCAGCAGAAGCACGTGTCTTCTCCTTTTGGTTTGACTTCTACACTTTCATTCTCTTCACCATGGTTATTAACTTACGATGCTGATCAATGGTTGTAGTAAAACTAAGATTTTACGCTATATCAGACCCTAGAAATTGAGCACAAGGCAGTACAGATTTTTTTTTTTTTTCTTGACATTCCATAACGGCAATGAAATCAGGATGTCCTCCAATCAACGGAAGACAGCGCAATCTCCAACCTTAATGCCTGAAGCGGTAGGACAACTAGCGAGAGGGCAGTGATCATCTAAATCCAGGCCCCACCAACTCATCCCATTAATGTCCCTAGTCTGCAATGTGTAATAGCAAAGTATGGCCATGAAGGCGACACCGGCATCGAGCCCTGTGGACCTAATGTAGTTGTGCTTTGCCCACCGACTCTCGTACCTCCTGTACACATGTAAATTGAAGAAAACTCCGACTGTTATCCAACATATGTAGTTCACAGACGTTGCCAGTAGCATTTTCCCCACACCATTTATGATGATAGGCATTTCGATGAGCCTTATCCATTTCTTCTCGGGAAACGCTCAACAGAGGACCTGGACTGGGACCAGAGAGAGAATTTCGATGAGAAAGAAATAGTTCATCTTTGCAAATACCCCAGGGCGGCCAAACATCCTGAGTGGTCCAGGCACACACCAAATGATGGAAGCATTGTAAAATACATCGTCCCCAGGGCACGTCAACAGGCTTCCCGCAGGCTATTTGGACGGATCACAGATGTTATTCACAGATGTGAGGAGCCACCAGGCCGTGCCAAAGTATACTGAAGATGCAGCTACTGTTGCTACCAGCTTCATTCAGGAGAAATAAGTCACTGTTAGTTCCAACTATTTGAATGTGTATAATTATTCTACAATAGTACTAAACATAAGATGAGACATGATGGCAGATATTGGGACTTGGAAATTACCTGAACAATCAACATGTACTTTGGTGGGATTTTCATGTAATGGCCCAACTTAAAGTCTGAGAGAAAAGTTATGGCCTGCACCATGCTTGCATAACCATATGTCTTGAATGTCACATTTGCCAGAGGCTTTCCAGGATACATATACCTGATTATCAGCTCTGTGATGACATTCAAGCCAGGTTGCTGAACATGAAAGTCAAGGTCTCACCATTAAGAAGGGGAGACTTTCCATAGAAGATCAGGAATGATTTATATCGACTCTACCTGGTTTGTGGTTGCTGTGATTACTCCAATTGGCAGCATGAAGAATAGAACTATGCCGATTACTAGAAGGACTACCCAGTAGGGAAGTTGAAGCTGTCTGCCAAATCCTTCACAAGCAACCATGGCGAGTCTGATCAATATCAGCATCAGTGAGTAGAACACCATCATAGTTCTTCTTCATCAGTCTAGTATGCACGTCATCAAACTTATCTTGAAAAGCTGCCTTTGCTTGTTGCTAGATATTCCTGTAAATGGAATGCTAGAATCCATTTTTGAGATGATTAATCCTCACGGCTCTGCAACTTGGTGCGCCGTGAACTTTGCTAACCGCATGGTTTTCATTATTCAGTTACTAAATGCTATTCTGTTTTACTGCAAAAGTTTGTAGGATTTGTTGATATAATTCACAGGTGAATAGAACGGATAGAGGCAGTTCCCTGTCCAGGGAGTGATACTCAGTGATCAGTACAGAGAGTAAAAAGCATTTGCCTGCCATGGAAGAGAGCAACATGAGATACTGTAGCTGCCAAGGTCACAAAGCTCAGTCCATAAGCAAAAGCGAAGAAGATACTCAGGTGGATTTTACTGTAGTCATCATATCCTTGCTCATTGAATTGGAAGTTTGTCTCGTTCAGGACTAATCTGACGTTGTATTTGCCTCCACTAGCATCAAAACATGTGTGATGAGATAATGGGAAACCACTTGGCTTTGAATGCATTGGTCTGGTAGGCAATCAGGATAACCACATAAAGCGTGAGGAAGAAACCAATGCTTATGTTTATAACTGCAAAACCTGGGGTGGCTAAAGGAGATCCAATGAAGGCAGCAACAGTAGCCAATCCAGGGCAAAGGAGCCAATACTGAGACCATGACGTCCAGACCCAATTTGTTGTGCTGTGACCAAGTCCTTCCATGTCCAACATACAAAGGACAGGGCAGTTATGGTTGGAAACAGATAGTTTGGAACAACATAGCAGGCAAAACTCAACATGAGGACTACGAGGAAGAGCTGCAGTCTCGTCAATCCTCTTTTGGGCCTGACCTCCTCCTCGTGCAGTGCCCTGAAAGTACAACAAATGAAGTAACTGAGAAGAAAGAAGCAAATAAAGAAGTGGTCTTAGAGGCATACCTGAAGAGTGAGACCTGAACCAGGTTTGCTGGCCACCACATGTATGGCGAATCAACAAGGAATTTCTGGAAAATCCCCGCCCATCTATATCCAAGCATCTGCAATTTTCGGTACATATTGTTCCATCAGAAATGGTCCATAATCACAGTAATGTGTGGACAGGGCAAGAAAACATGAAGACTAATGATTGTCAAATCCGAGGTCGAGAGTGATTACTAATGAATATACCTGTGTAGTTAGCGTCAACAACTTAGCTGCTAGAGGATGAATATGGCAGTGATAAAAGGCCAGGACAATGGTGACGATGTTCATGGCAGACACACCGTATGAGCTGGCGTTGGCAAATAGGGTTATCAGGACATGTTCCTTCAAGTTGAAAGGTCCTGCATTCAATGAGAACGACCATTTTGTTCCTGGGACGCAAACCGCTTTCTTAGGCAGAACCGCTGCCATAAATTTTCCCAAAGGAAGTACCACAATCTGAGCAGGAACAGACATCAAAGATAGCGCATTTTGGCAGTAGCCAAAGAACTGATTTAGAAAAGCCAGAGTTGCGCATGTGGTGATTCCCGGAACCCATGTTCGAAATATCAAGCAGGGCAAGGTTGGATCATCCTTAATCGAAACAGTCAATCTCACTCCCTTGACTGGAGCATCATTCACTTCATTCACTTCATCTGCAGATTATCCTATAGTGAATGATTGTTGAAAAAAACTAGGCAACAATTTGTGAAAGAACCAATGAATGATGGGTTGTATATTATAATTACTCATGCCTTTCATCCAACAGAATGGATGAACCCCGTCACCTTTGAAACTGCTGGTTACAACCGATTCTGAGACATGTTTTCGATCAATTATCAAACGGCCATTATGTTACACTGACTCAGAAGCTATCTTGCATGACTCACTCGCTGCGAAACAATTATAATATCCCAGTTTGCAGTTGAACTCGCTTCATTTGGTATTGCGGTTGAAACTCACTGTAGTATTCATTTATAGATCGGACACCTTTTTGTTCAGTAGAGTGCAAGAAAAATCCTGGAACATAATTCAACATGAAATCTTACAATGAAAAGAAGCTGCTTTGTCTCAAAACTGACGTCAGAAGTTCACTCAAGAAAGATTCATTCACCAGAATTTTCGAGGTTGTGACCATCAGGTTCAAGCTTCTTGGGCTGATAAGAGAGTGATACTCCATAGCTGTCATCCGATTGCCCCATTCTTGACCAGTGCCAATTTTGTTTTTCACTTTCTAAAGAAGTGCTTAACATGTCATAAAAATCATAGTCTCTTATAGCATCTGCCGGCAAGAAACATCGGTTAAGTTACTTTTAAGTTTGTCATCTTTGCATGGATTATATTGGCATGTCAGGTTGAGTTATGCTTTCATTTTTCAGTAGTCTCTACCACACACGCTGCACATGACGGATCACTCTCAGACTCAAGAGTACGAGACGAAGGAACATGCAAGGAGAGAAGGTTGGTGTCTGATTCTATTGGGACTTCTCAAGCTGCTGTTGGATGAATGTGAGAAGAATTTGTAAGGATTCCTCTTTTTTTGTCAAAAAAGTCTTGTGGTATTAAAAGACAAAAAATCTGAACGGCCATATCCACAAGTTGTGATGGGGCTATTTCACCTGTGAAATTTTGCAGGCTTTGTCTTCTTCCATGTATACGTTAATTTCCCCTTCCCTATCCTTCCCTTCAGGGCACGCATTCACATGTAATGTGCAGTCTGTACTGTAGAGATAGAGGGGCCTGGCCAAGTGGTTGGGTGTCAAATTATCATATCATACTAAACAATTTGCTTTTGATAATCACTTCGACAGATCTCTAATTCTCATATAATATATCTTTAACTAATGTGCAAGAAATAATAGAAATATAAATGTTTTAGTAATAAAATGTTAAATACAATGGTTTATGCATATATAGATTCTACTTTATAATACCTATATCCTATATATCATATGTTTAAAAATATATGTTCGTGACAAGATTTTAAAAGAGTTTTGCAATATAGGGATCCCTATCTAATATTTGACTCATCGTTGACAAATAGTAATATTAAAAGATCATCTCAAATTGGTCTCATATTGGGGAAAAAAATAATATCAAAATATCAATCTATTTTGATAAACAAATAATATTGAAAGGTCAATAAAAAAAAAAAATATGCATCATCACAAGAAAAAATAAAAAAACGATCGTACAGAATGCTTCACGAAAAAACGAATATAACGGGATGCCCTCATCGTAGAAGGTAAGACCTTTAATGGTTCACAACATGAAGATCTAGGAATATTAGGCCTCTTTATCTTTGTCTGCATCCCATTCTCAAATTTAGTCTTAAGGTTTCGTTTGTTTAACAGAAAATAACCTCCAAGGAAATATTTTCCAAATTTTCTAGTATTTGTTTCATATAAAATGAACTAGTCTTGGAAAACATTTTACATCAAGGAAAAAAAGTCTTCTAAAAATGAGAAAATGTTTTTCAGTTTTGACAAAGAGGAAAACATTTTCCATATTTTCTTTCACCTCAATTTCTTTCAACAAATATCTTTTCATTTTCATTTTCATTTTATTTTTATTTATTTATTCTTTTTTTCCCCTTTTCTTTCTTTTTATTTTCCTTCTTCTTTGGTCGGTTGACGGCCTTATAGCTCACTACTTCAGTGACACTCAACCATCGCTAGACGATGACGAGGCTTGAGCCTTGCAGATTGATAATATGCTCAAGCGCCGCTAGATGGTGACAAGGCTTGGGCCTCACTAGATCGGTGACACTCATGTCACGAATCTGCGAGGCTCGAGGTCTGAGGCTGTGCTTGTTGGTTGTCGCAAGCAATCGACTAAGGAAAAGAAAAGAAAACGAAAAAAAAAGAAGAAAAGAAGGATAAAAAAAAAATTAAAATTCAATTATTTAAATAAAAAATAAAAAATAAAAAACACAATAAAATAAAAATAAAAATAATGATCAAAAGAATTGCATGGAGAAAAATCAAATTAAATACCGGATGGTGGAAAATATTTTCCACTTCAATTTCACGTTTCTGCCAAACACTGAAAAATATCGTTATTTTCTTGAAATATGAATTTTAGGAAAATATTTTCTAGAAATGTTACATTTTCTGTAAAATGAACGGAGTCTATGTATCGTGCACATAAGCACATCTCTCGTTCAGCACGGTTTCATTCCATTGAATTATCACAATAGCATTTTTAGCGAACTCCAGATTCAAATTAGAAAATAAAGCCTGTCGAAACCAACAAATGCTTCGTTACTAGCAAGAATTATAGCAAAGATTAGCACGTAGATTGTTAGGGTCACTGATATTATAATATCGTCAGCAGAAGCGTGTCCTCTTTTTGGTTTGGCTTCTACACCTCTCATTCTCTTCACCATGGTTATCAACTTATGATGCTGATTGATTCATCAAATTAACGGTTGTAGTTAAAAATAAGGGCAAAAGATCCATGCACACTACAAAATCTATTTCGTTTTCTTCTTTTGCACTTCAAGATTTGGGCAGTATTAGTGTTCCTAGCAATTGAGCATGAAGTGATAAGTACAGATTTTATTCCCCTTGACATTTCATATCAGCGAAGAACTTGAGATGCCCTCTGATCAACGAAAAACCGGGCAATCTTTAACTTCAATGCCCGGAGCTGTAGGACAACTAGCGAGAGGGCAGTGATCATCCAATTCCAGGCCCCACCAACTCATCCCGTTGATGTCCTTAATCTGCAATGTGAAATAGCAAAGTATGGCCATGAAGGCGACGCCGGCATCGAGCCCAGCCGACAAAATATAGTTGTGCCTTGCCCACCAACTTTTGTACCTCCTGAACACATATATGTTAAAGAAAACTCCGACGGTTATCCAGCAAATGTAATTCACGGACGTTGCTGGCAGCATATTCCCCGCGCCACTTATGATGATAGGCACGTTGATGAACCTTATCCATTTCTTCTCGGGAAACATTCGAGAGAGGATCCAGACCGGGACCGGAGCGAGAAATCCAAAGAGAAAGAAATAGTTCATCTTGGCATATGGCCCAAGGCGGCCAAACATTCTGAGTGGTCCGACCACGCCCCAAATGATGGAGGCATAGTAAAATACATCATACCCAGGGCATGTCCACGGGCTTCCCTCGGGCAATTTGGAAGGGTCGCAGATGTTATCCACAGATGCGAGGAGCCACCAGGCCGTGCCAAAGTAGACTGAAGATGCGACTACCGTTCCCACCAGCTTCATTCGGGAGAAATAAGTCAATGTTAGTTCCTACTGTTTGAACGTGTATAATTATCTGACAACAGTACTAAACGTAAGACGAGACATGGTAACGTGTGGTATTGAAACTCGGAAATTACCTGAACAATGAACATGGACTTTGGTGGGATTTTCATGTAATGGCCCAACTTAAAGTCAGAGAGAAAAGTTATCGCCTGCACCATGCTTATGTAACCATATGTCTTGAATGCCACATTTGCCAGAGGCCTCCCAGGATACATGAAACCGATTATCAGCTCGCTGATGACATTCAATCCGGGTTGCTGAACACGAAAGTCCATGTCTCATCAATAACGAGAGGAGATTTTCACAGAAGATTGGAAACGATTTATATTCGACTGTACCTGGTTTGTGGTGGCCGTGATTACTCCAATTGGCAACAGGAAGAATACAGCTAATCCGAGTGCTAGGAGGACTCCCCAGTACGGAAGTTGAAGCTGTCTGCCAAATCCTTCACAAGCAACCATGGCGAGTAAGGTCATTATCAGCATCAGCGAATAGAACCACCATTGTGGGACAGCATCATAGTTCTTCTTCATCAGTCTAGTATGCACGTCATCAAACTTGTCCTGAAAAGTTGCCCTTGTTTGTTGCCAAATAGTCCTGTAAATGGAATGTCGGAATCCGTTTTTTGAGATAATTCATCCCCAATGCAAGTTTGTGCACCATTAACTTTGTGAACCTCATGGTCTTTATCATTTAATTAATAAATACTATTCTGGTTTACGGTAAAAGTTTTGTGGGGTGTCTTTATATTTTCTGCAGGTGATTAAAAGAAAGAATCAATGTAGTTATCGATCCATCTAGTGATACTCATGATCAGCAGAAGAGTAAAAAGCATGCACCTGCCATGGAAGAGAGCGACATGAGATATTGTAGCTGCCAAGGTCGCAAAGCTCAATCCATAAGCAAAAGCAAAGAAGATACTCAGGCGAACTTTACTGTAATCATCATATCCATGCTGATTGAATTTGAAGTTTGTCTCGTTCAGGACTAATCCGACATTGTATTTGTTTCCGTTAGCATCAAACACGTGTGACGAGATAATGGGGAACCGCTTGGCTTCGAATGCGTTCGTCTGGTAAGCAATCGGGATTAACACGTACAGCGTGAGGAAGAAACCAATGCTTATGTTTATAATTGCAAAGCCCGGGTAGGCTAATGGAGATCCATTCCAGGCAGCAACGGTAGCCCAATCCAGGGCAAAAGAGCCAATACCAAGACCACGACGTCCAGAACCGATTTGTTGTGCCGTGACTGAGTGTTTCCATATCCAACATACGAATGATAGGGCAGTTATGGATGGAAACAAATAGTTTGGAACAACATAGTACGCGAAACTCGATATTAGGACTACGAGGAAGAACTGCAGTCTCGTCAATCCTCTTTTGGGCCTGACTTCTTCCTCGTGCAGTGCCTTGAATGTCCAAGAAAACAGGACTCGTGACAACGAATGAAGTAACTGAGAAGAAAGAAGCAAATAAAGAAGTGGTCTTCGAAAATTAATTATTAAATATTAAAAATTCCGTTTAGCTCAAAATAAGGCCCAATTAAATAAACGGACTGCACCACGATTACCAGCATAAATTTCCGGTCACTAACCATCTCAATTGAATTTTTGGAAAATAAATAAATAATTAATTAATTTCGAAAATTAAATAATTAATATCAAAAATTCAATTTAGCTCAAAATAAAGCCCGATTAAATCAAAGGACTTCACCACAGTCATCAGCATAATATTCCGGTCACTGGCCATCCTAGTTGAATTTTCGGAAAATAAATAAATAATTAATTTAACTCCGAAAAATAATATTTAAATGCCAAAAATCCCACTTAGGCCCGAATCGCCAAATTGAAGCCCGATTAGGGGTCGGAAAATTCCCGAGATACTTCTAATAAATAGTAGACCACGTCTACTTGCTAATTGCGCAATCAATTTATCTAAATCGCATCACAATTGACTAATAATTGCTAATTTATTCTAATCTAACAACCTAAACATAATTAATTAAAACTAAACCAACCATAAGCATAATTAGCTAACTAATCCAGGATTAGTGAGACTACTCACCAAATCGCGCGTAAATCGGATCAATTCGACGGGGACGACGCGAGGAACGATTCTTCCCAAAGCACGGCTTGGGTTCGGGGCCCGGAAACGGCCCAAAAGCGGGCCCGAACCAGCTGGAAACCCATTTCGTGGGTTGTGGATTTGGCCTGGCCGAGGCTAATCCGGCGGCTAGGGCGGCGAAGGAAGGCCGACGGAGGGTGAGGGGGACGCCGGGGAGGCCAGGCGGTGACCGGACGGGGCTGGGCGGTGGCCGGAGGTGCCGGACCAAGCTGGGCAGCGACTAGAATCGCGCGGGGAAGGGATGGCAGCGAGCGGCAGGTGCAGGGCGTGTGCGGACGGCGGGACGGCGGCGAGCGGTGGGCGTGCGAGCGGCGTGCGGCGGCGGGACGGGCAACGGGCTGCTGTCTCGGCTTCTTCCACTTCTGGTTCTGTTCGCCCGAAGAAGAAAGAAGGGGAAGAAGAGAGAGTGCGAGAGAGAGAAAGAGAGAGAGAGGGATAGTGAGAAAACAGGGCTCGTGACAATGGATGAAGTAACTGAGAAGAAAGAAGCAAATAAAGAAGTGGTCTTCGAGGCATACCTGAAGAGGGAGACCTAAACCAGGTTCGCTGGCCACCACATGTATGGTGAATCAACAAGGAACTTCCGGAAAATCCCCGCCCATCCATATCCGAGCATCTGCAATTTTTGTACATTTTGGTCCATCATGGAGGGTTGATAATCATAGAGCAAGAAAACATCAACAATAATGATTGTCAAACCCCAGGCCAGGAGTGATTACTAATAAATATACCTGCGCAGTCAGTGCCAGCAACATAGCTACTAGAGGATGAATATGACGGTGATAAAAGGCAATGACAATGGTGATGATGTTGATAGCATACACGCCGCTTGAGCCTGCGTTGGTGAATATGGTTATCAGGACATGTTCTTTCAAGTTGAAGGGTCTTGGGTTCAATGAGAATGACCATCTTGTTCTTGGGACACGAATCACTTCCTACAGTAGAACTGCCGCCATAAATTTTCCCAGAGGAAGTACCACAATTTGAGCAGAAACTGATGTCAAAGAGAGTGAGTTTTGGCGAAAGCCAAAGAACTGATTCAAAAAGGCCAGAATTGCGCACGCGGTGATTCCTAGATACCATGTTCGAAATGTCAAGCAGGGTAAGGTCGGATCATCCTCAATTGAAATGGTCAATCTCACTTCCTCAATTGGAGAATCATTTATTTCATCTGCAGACAAATCATCATCCACTGGTGAATGATTGTTGAGAGCAACTTGGCAATAGTTAATAAAAGTTCCAATGAAAGATGGGTTATGTAATATTGCTCATGCCATTCATCAAACAAAGCGAATGAACCCCTTCACCTTTCGAATTGCTTGTTACAACCGATTCTAAGACATGCTTTTGCTCAGTTATCAAAGGTCATTATGTTAACACGCACATTGATTCAGAGGCTTGGTCATGTTTCAACAGATGTAGAAGCAAATAGTAAGTTGAGTTCTAAGCAGGGCATTTTCTCTCAAATTTAAACCCCCATGATTGACTCGCAGCGAAAGTTATACTAATAACCAATTTCCCAGTTGAATTGCACTTCTGCTTCAATTGGCTTTGCCGTAAAAACTCACCGTTGTATTTGTCACGCCCCAATCCTCGGGCACGCACACATCCTTCTACTTGGTCGATTTCAAAATGCGATATCCCGGGACAAAGTATCGCCAACCCTTTCAATTATTATGCACATGCGGAAGCAGTTATAAATCTCTAAACAATAAAACAATGGGATATAAAAGAAAGGCCATATTTTTCATATGGAAATCAACAACCAAACTTTTATACATGACACAAACCAGAGTACTCCACAACTCTTCACAACTTTTTACTCTATTTCTATTCACATCAAAATAGAGATCTCAAAAAAAGATAGAATCTTAGACCATCCGGGTCATAGTCAAGACTCTTCTCAATATTATCTTCTCCTTTCAAAAATCCTTCTCCTCAGGTTTCACCTCCAAGTTCTCCTTCTTAGACTCCTCCTTCTCAGCTCCTCATCGGGGTTCTGAAATGTTTTTCTCCAAATTGGGATGAGACTACGTCTCAGCGAGTTCTACCCCACTAAGCCCGATTAGTAAACCATTATACTATAAGGTGCCTAAACACGCACAGGGTAGAGGACTTACCTTGGCCTTAGATCCCACCTACAAGTCAGTACAATTCACAATAGGCACTCAAGCAATCATATCACCGATCGAAGTATTGATCAAATTGACCTAGTCGATTACAAGCCAATAAGACCACTCACAGTCATTTCCATTCAGTCATTCAATTTACAACATCAGACTCAAGGCAATGATCAATCGACTTAGTCGATTACATGTCAGCCGGACCATCTCTAGGTCATTCTAGTCATTGCTATACAGTCTCAACTGATAAAACCAATCACCAAGCCACGTGCATTCTCAGAGGCGATACTCTTTATCACCGAGCTATGTGCATTCTCTGAGGTGATGAAACCAATCAGCGAGCCACATACTCTTTAAAATGTCATTTTGAATCAGTGAGCCCATGTGCATTCTCCAAGGCGATGCATCAAGTCATCGAGCCTGTGTGTCTCTTCAAGATGCCAAATGTACTCATTGAGACCACGTGCATTCTCCGAGGTAATGCATCAAATTACCGAGCCCACGTGTCTCTTTCAAGATGCCACACTTAATCACCGAGCCACATGCATTCTCCAAGGTGACGTATCTAATCACCGAGCCATGTGCATTCTCCGAGGTGATATATATACATTTAGTCATCGAGCCACATGCATTCTCTAAGGCGACATACTTCATCACCGAGCCATGTGCATTCTCCGAGGTGACATATCTAATCATCAAGCCCCATGCATTCTCCAAGGCGACGTACTAATCACCGAGCCACGTGCCTTTCATGATGATTCATCTCATTTCTAAATTAATTATCCACAACCTTAATTCGTACTCAATTTTCCCAAATAATCAATTTAGGAACATATTCTAAAAATCCACAATTAAATCAATTCAGTACAAATTAAAGCTCAAATAAAGAAACAGAAAGCCACAACAATCAGCACGAAATTTCGGTCGTCGGCCATCTCAATCTTAATTTCCGAAAAATAAATAAATAAATAATTAATTAATTTCGAAAATTAATTATTAAATATTAAAAATTCCGTTTATCTCAAAATAAGGCCAAATTAAATAAACGGACTGCACCACGATTACCAGCATAAATTTCCGGTCACTAAACATCTCAATTGAAATTTTGGAAAATAAATAAATAATTAATTAATTTCGAAAATTAAATAATTAATATCAAAAATTCAATTTAGCTCAAAATAAAGCCTGATTAAATAAAAGGACTTCACCACAGTCATCAGCATAATATTCCGGTCACTGGCCATCCCAGTTGAATTTTCGGAAAATAAATAAATAATTAATTTAACTCCGAAAAATAATATTTAAATGCCAAAAATCCCACTTAGGCCCGAATCGCCAAATTGAAGCCTGATTAGGGGTCGGAAAATTCCCGAGATATTTCTAATAAATATTAGACCACGTCTACTTGCTAATTGCGCAATCAATTTATCTAAATCGCATCACAATTGACTCATAATTGCTAATTTATTCTAATATAACAACCTAAACATAATTAATTAAAACTAAACCAACCTTAATCATAATTAGCCAACTAATATGGGATTAGTGAGACTACTCACCAAATCGCGCGTAAATCGGATCAATCCGACGAGGACGACACGAGGAACGATTCTTCCCAAAGCACGGCTTGGGTTCGGGGCCCGGAAACGGCCCAAAAGCGGGCCCGAACTAGCTGGAAACCCATTTCGTGGATTGTGGATTTGGCCTGGCCGAGGCTAATCCGGCAGCTAGGGCGGCAAAGGGAGGCCGGCGGAGGGTGAGAGGGACGCCAGTGAGGCCAGGCAGTGACCGGACGGGGCTAGGCGGTGGCCGGAGGCGCCGGACCAAGCTGGGTAGCGGCTAGAATCGCGCGGGGAAGGGATGGCAGCGAGCGGCAGGTGCGGGGCGTGCGCGGACGGCGGCGAGCGGTGGGAGTGCAAGCGGTGTGCGGCGGCGGGACGGGCGACGGGCTGCTGTCTCGACTTCTTCCACTTCTGGTTCTGTTCGCCCGAAGAAGAAAGAAGGGGAAGAAGAGAGAGTGCGAGGGAGAGAGAGAGAGGGAGAGTGAGAAAACAGGGCTCGTGACAATGGATGAAGTAAATGAGAAGAAAGAAGCAAATAAAGAAGTGGTCTTCGAGGCATACCTGAAGAGGGAGACCTGAACCAGGTTCGCTAGCCACCACATGTATGGCGAATCAACAAGGAACTTCCGGAAAATCCCCGCCCATCTATATCCGAGCATCTGCAATTTTTGTACATATTGGTCCATTATGGAGGGTTGATAATCATAGAGCAAGAAAACATCAACAATAATGATTGTCAAACCCCAAGCCAAGAGTGATTATTAATAAATATACCTGCGTAGTCAGTGCCAGCAACATAGCTGCTAGAGGATGAATATGACGGTGATAAAAGGCAATGACAATGGTGATGGTGTTGATAGCATACACGTCGTTTGAGCCTGCGTTGGCGAATATGGTTATCAGGACATGTTCCTTCAAGTTGAAGGGTCTTGGATTCAATGAGAATGACAATCTTGTTCCTGGGACACGAATCACTTCCTGCAGTAGAACTGCCGCCATAAATTTTCCCAGAGGAAGTACCACAATCTAAGCAGAAACTGATGTCAAAGAGAGTGAGTTTTGGCGAAAGCCAAAGAACTGATTCAAAAAGGCCAGAATTGCGCACGCGGTGATTCCCAGATACCATGTTTGAAATGTCAAGCAGGGTAAGGTCGGTTCATTCTCAATTGAAACGGTCAATCTCACTTCCTCAATTGGAGAATCATTTATTTCATCTGCAGACAATTCATCATCCACTGGTGAATGATTGTTGAGAGCAACTTGGCAACAGTTAATAAAAGTTCCAATGAAAGATGGGTTATGTAATATTGCTCATGCCATTCATCAAACAAAGCGAATGAACCCCTTCACCTTTCGAATTGCTTGTTACAACCGGTTCTGAGACATGCTTTTGCTCAGTTATCAAAGGTCATTATGTTAACATGCACGCTGATTCAGAGGCTTGGTCATGTTTCAACAGATGTAGAAGCAAATAGTAAGTTGAGTTCTAAGTAGGGCATTTTCTCTCAAATTTAAACCCCCATGATTGACTCGCAGCGAAAGTTATACTAATAACCAATTTCCCAGTTGAATTGCACTTCTGCTTCAGTTGGCTTTGCCGTAAGAACTCACCGTGGTATTTGTCCCGCCCCGATCCTCGGGCACGCACACATCCTTCTACTTGGTCGATTTCAAAATGCGATATCCCAGGACAATGTATCGCCGACCCTTTCAATTATTATGCACATGCGGAAGCAGTTATAAATCTCTAAACAATAAAACAATGGGATAGAAAAGAAAGGCCATATTTTTCATATGGAAATCCACAACCAAACTTTTATACATGACACAAACCAGAGTACTCCACAACTCTTCACAACTTTTTACTCTATTTCTATTCACATCAAAATAGAGATCTCAAAAGAAGATAGAATCTCAGACCATCCGGGTCATATTCAAGACTCTTCTCAGTATTATCTTCTCCTTTCAAAAATCATTCTCCTCAGGTTTTACCTCCGAGTTCTCCTTCTCAGACTCCTCCTCCTCAGCTCCTCATCGGGGTCCTGAAATGTTTTTCCCCAAACTGGGATGAGACTACGTCTCAGCGAGTTCTACCTCACTAAACCCGATTAGTAAACCATTATACTATAGGCTCCCTAAACACGCACATGGTAGAGGACTTACCTTGGCCTTAGATCCCACCTACAAGTCAGTACAATTCACAATAGGCACTCAAGCAATCATATCACCGATCGAAGCATCGATCAAATCGACCTAGTCGATTACAAGCCAATAAGACCACTCACGGTCATTTCCATTCAGTCATTCAATTTACAACATTAGACTCAAGGCAATGATCAATTGACTTAGTCGATTACATGTCAGCCGGACCATCTCTAGGTCATTCTAGTCATTGCTATACAGTCTCAACTGATAAAACCAATCAGCGAGCCACGTGCATTCAGCCACGTGCCTTTCACGATGATTCATCTCATTTCTAAAGTAATTATCCACAACCTTAATTCGTACTCAATTTACCCAAATAATCAATTTAGGAACATATTCTAAAAATCCACAATTAAATCAATTCAGTACAAATTAAAGCTCAAATAAAGAAACAGACAGCGCCACTCAGCACAAAATTTCGGTCGTCGGCCATCTCAATCTTAATTTCCGAAAAATAAATAAATAAATAATTAATTAATTTCGAAAATTAATTATTAAATATTAAAAATTCCGTTTATCTCAAAATAAGGCCAAATTAAATAAACAGACTGCACCACGATTACCAGCATAAATTTCCGGTCACTAAACATCTCAATTGAAATTTTGGAAAATAAATAAATAATTAATTAATTTCGAAAATTAAATATTTAATATAAAAAATTCAATTTAGCTCAAAATAAAGCCGGTTTAAATAAAAGGACTTCACCACAGTCATCAGCATAATATTCCGGTCACTGGCCATCCCAGTTGAATTTTCGGAAAATAAATAAATAATTAATTTAACTCCGAAAAATAATATTTAAATGCCAAAAAACCCACTTAGGCCCGAATCGCCAAATTGAAGCCTGATTAGGGGTTGGAAAATTCCCGAGATATTTCTAATAAATAGTAGACCACGTCTACTTGCTAATTGCACAATCAATTTATCTAAATCGCATCACAATTGACTAATAATTGCTAATTTATTCTAATCTAACAACCTATACATAATTAATTAAAACTAAACCAACCTTAAGCATAATTAGCCAACTAATCCGGGATTAGTGAGATTACTCACCAAATCACACGCAAATCGGATCAATCCGACGGGGGCGACACGAGGAACGATTCTTCCCAAAACACGGCTCAGGTTCAGGGCCCGGAAACAGCCCAAAAGTGGGCCTTAACCGGCTAGAAACCCATTTCATGGGTTGCGGATTTGGCCTGGCCGAGGCTAATCCGGCGGCTAGGGCAGCGAAGGGAGGCCGGCGGAGGGTGAGGGGGACGCCGGGGAGGCCAGGTGGTGACCGGACGGGGCAGGCCGTTGGCCGGAGGCGCCGGACCGAGCTGGGCAGTAGCTAGAATCGCGCGGGGAAGGGATGGCAGCGAGTGGTGGGTGCGGGGCATGCGTGGACAGCGAGACGGCGGCGAGCGGTGGGCGTGCGAGCGGCGGTGCGGCGGCGAGACGGGCGACGGGCTGCTGTCTCGGCTTCTTCCACTTCTGGTTCTGTTCGCCAGAAGAAGAAAGAAGGGGAAGAAGAGAGAGTGCAAGAGAGAGTGGGAGAGTGAGAAAGAGAGAGAGAATGGTTTGACTAGTCAAAGAAATAAAAAGAAAGAAAGAGGAAGACAACAGGCATTCGGCTGGGGGGAGGAATCGCATGAGGGGGAGGGAAAGAGGAGAGGAGAGAGAGAGAAGAAAGAAAAGAAAAGAGAGGGAGAGAGAGAGAAAGAAATAGCCTTAGTCTTATTTTTTTTCTTATCTCTTTCTCTTTCTATTTCCTTTCGGTCTTCAATTTTCCTCCGATAATTTCTTTATTGAAATTTCGGACTCGTCAATAAATTGACGAACGATGAGACAATGTCCTAAATAAAAGAATTATGATACGCTTAAAATTCGATTCCCGAAATCGAGTTCAATTTCGTGGTTAAAAATCGATCAGACGTGATTTTAGCCCAATCTAACTAATTAGGTAGCTTTTGGAGATTTTACTGCAGATACATCCCTTAACGGCTTCACCAAATAGGTTAGTTAACTCGTGAGTGATCAGCTCAGAAAAAAAAGGGCCATAGGCATATTGACGAAATGCCCATTTCACTTTATCGAAACGGAGTCGAATTTCAGGATGTCACAGTATTCATATACAGATCAAACACCTTTTATTCAGCAGAGTGCAAAGAAAAATCCAAAAACATAATTCAACACAAACATCATACAACGAAAAGAAGGTGCTTTATCTCGATACCCAACATCAAAAGTTCACTAAAGAAAGATTCATTCACCAGAATTTTCGAGGTTGTGACCATCAGGTTCAAGCTTCTTGGGCTGATAGGAGAGGGAAACTCCAGAGTAATCATCGGGTTGCTCATTCTTGACCAGTGACAATTTTGTTTTTCACTTCCTAAAGAAGAAGGGCTTAACACGCCGTAGTAATCCTAGTCTCTTATAGCATCTGCCTGCAAGAGAAATACGGGTAAATAAGTTAACTTTCACATTTGTCAACTTCGCATGGATTATGCTTTCATTTGCGGTGGTCTCTACATACAGCTGGTCATGATGGATCATTCTCAGGCTCAGAGTACAGTCCAAGGAGAGAATGTTAGTGATCTGATTCTTTTGGGACCTCTCTATGTTGCTGTTGAATGGGTATTGAGCTGAATCTGCAAAGATTCCTTTTGGAAGTCAAGAAGTCACGTGAAGCTAATAGACAGATCTGAACGGCCATATCCACATGCTGTCTTTTTCCATGTGTTCATTACAATCTCCGTCCATGTAGTTCCCTTCAAGGCCCACATTCACACGTCGTCTCTTGTCTGTACACTGGAAAGGTCCGGCCGGAGTGGGTCGATGTCAAATTGCCGTATGATAAAACAGTATAAAATGAATGTTTATACGGGAAACTGACTGGATACGTTGATTGCTTTTCTTTTGTGATCTCAATAATGAACAGTACTATATTCTATGTTTCAATGTCTGTCAATGTGTTCTCATTGCGAACCTTTCTTCGGATTTTTTGGTCCCTTCGGCTTTCATGATGCAATTAAGCCGATATGAATGGTTTCACAATAGTGCCAAGCACAAAGAGAGTAGCTTTGCGACCCATTCCTGCTTTCGGCAAGTTCTCTCCCCCTATGAAATGCTTAGGATGGATGACCCTCCACGTCGCCACTAATGTCTGACTCGAAGCTGACAAGGAGTAAAATCATTAGGAAACGAGCAAGATTGCATCAGACCTCAATATCTTTACCAACAAACGGAATTTCTCTTTTTCTATTCTTTTCCCTAATGATAGAAAGTGACACATCAGTGGGTTAACACGAAGTTAGTGACGGAAAAATTTGATTGCACAAAATGTGCAAGTTAAGGGACTTCATTGCATAAAAGAAAAGTTAGAAAAGTTAGAAAAGTAAACTGTACAAACATTACTTCAGAGGTAAACTTCCGTCCAATCTATTATTTGTATTGTAACTCTGCTTTGTTGTGCTATAGTTTTAGCGTGAAAAGATATAATTTGTGTATTCAATGCTACATGACTCAATGCAACACCTAAAAGTAGCGATTTTTTGACTTGACTTATTTACACGTCATTAGTTAATTAAGAGTGCTCGATTTGGGCTTAATTAAGTTCGTGTCATGAATATGTCAACCCAATTATAAACACACATAGCAAATGTGCGGTTCACCGAATGACCATTCTAACCCATTTATGACATACTAGGCAATAGGCATATCTACTTGAATAAGTTAACATGTTGATCGCATCAACATGATTTTAGATACATTTAAACACGTTTCTACACACTAAACATGAGAATGGACTTTTGTCAATTCCTAGTATAATTCTAAGCATAAATTAGACCTATTTTATTAGAGCTTCTAATCCAATAAATAAACTATTCAACTGGGATATCTAGTTTCTAGAAAACCAAGGATGGCATCTAAATTTTTGCCCCATTGGATACTATCAATCCATGGTATTCATTATTTATTTATTTTTCTTATTTTTTTACCCTTAATGAACTTGCAGAAAGGAATTAATGGTCATTGATGCCACTTCAAATTTGCACATGAAACATTGGATCCGACCATTTACCAACTAAAGTATATAAACGATGGTCCCACTGAATATGGTTTTACTTCTCTCTACGTAGATGGCCCGATGGACCTTGCTTTTATCTTCTTGGTTCGTTTCTATCATGGATGTGTCAATGTCATGAGCCTACTTGGTTCTATCTCGTGCAAAGCATTACCTTGTAATGCGCAAATACATGTTCATAAATCTTTACGTCTTTAGTTTGGTCTGGGTTACATAAGTCGATTTAGAATAAGTCAGTTGAACTCGAATATGAATCATCTTTTATTACAAAATTGCGTTTGCCTACTTTTTCTTTTATTTGAAAAAAAAGGACTCTAGCATAAATGCATGTATTCTAAAGAAAAGATGACTCTTCCAAGTTGGCCAAGTCTCACCGAGTAATAGTTTAATAGCTAGGCATTCCATTAACAAAAAGTAAGTGAAAAAATTAGGCATTTCATCTAACAAGTTGTACAAATTATATCTTGAAGTCTATGCGGACTCATCAAATTCAATAAGAACGTTAAATCTTGTCATAGAAAATAAGTTGTTTTACTTTTCAACAAATTAAAGCTACTCTAGAACAAAAGTGATATAGCATACGCGTATCTAAATGCATTCAACATATTTATCCTAAAAACTACTCAGAAATTAACTGCATAAACAAATTATTTTTCATATTTTCCTCCTATTGTGCTCTACGAAGAAAACTAAATCAAGACCAAAGAGCATTAAAGAACATCATACAGAATTTGCAGCAAAACGTGACCAAAAAGTATCTAAGAAAGTCATATGCTAGCTTCCATTAGTGTAGAGAGAGGGGGCGGGGGGAGAGAGAGGACCACGCAGCAATAAAGCCAAGACCTACAAAGCCTTTAAATAGAAAGTGAAATAGAGATAGCGTGTGGAGCTCGCAGCTGTATGCATGGAGCTGCGTATGGGTAAAAGTTGCTTTTTAGCACATTGTATTTGATAAACCCGCGTGCCTCTATGCAAAAGAATCATGGCATCATCGGTTATTAATTGACCAATGAACTGAAAAAGGGAGTGCATATGGAACCACATGCAAAAGGCTTCCTTTTTCTCTTTCCTTTCTCCTGATGGTCTAAAGGCCCAAGAATTATAAAGCTCAAGGATGATAGAAGACTGAAAATGAGTCTTTTATAGCAAGGCCAAGACTCCGTGGACCATTTACTCCATGACCGACCCTAGCCTTTGTGATATGGTGAGGGGTATATGCAGTATATGTATCTGAGATGTAAATGCTCCATTTCATTTACCCGACAGACTTCCTCTTCTATCCTCTTCTCTTTGTAGTTTTTGTCTTGCTACATGTCAGCTCCTTTTTGTATTTTCACCTGGCTATCATATATGTAATGCATGGATTATCATCTCCGTAAGGAGAATTCTTGGAGACACGAAAAGCAATCTACTTTGCAGACTTGACTACCAATACCATCTTCAATCTTTTATTTGATGAATTCAGGATATTGAAATTTGATGTCCTTCCATTAAGCTAGTTTAGGATATTCACTTAATATAATATATGAACTTATCGTTTTCATTATTTTGATTTTTTATATGGATTAAAGTGTTATATTTTTTATCAGAAGAAACCTTATGTGACATCCTGATTTTCTGATTCTGTTTTTAATTAAATGAGTTGAGCTTTTCATCGGCACGTCTATAGTTTTTTTCCCTGAGCTAATCACTCACGAGATAACTAGTCTATCAGGTGAAACCGTTAAGGAATCTAAAAGCAATAGACTTGACAATTCGACCAGAAAACGACTGCTCGACCATGCTAATCAGCAAGGATCAATACGGCACCATCAAAATCGATTAGAGAACGGAGATAGGTTATTTCGACAAAGGCATGTGATTAAAATGTGGGTGATTCCACCTAATTACAAAATTCTCGTTGAACAGTACTAAACCAATTTTCTGTCATTTCTGTACCCTCTGCCCATATTTGAAACCTCGAGATATTCACGACAACCGAGGGTTGCCAATGAGTCAAATATGTACAATGTGACTCGAAAATGATTGACCACAGGTTAAATGCGTTAAAAATTTATAAAAGCTACCCAATAGGTTAGGTTACACTAAAATCGTGCCCGGTTGAAATTAACTGCGAAATTAAACCTGATTTCAAAAATTGAAAGGGGATAACAATTTGATACCAAGATAAAGAGGTAAGGTGATGGAGGGTCCCTTTGTCTGATACCTTTAGTCGGGTGAAAAAAGGGTAGAGATTCTCCATTTAATGTCACACTAAAAGATATTGTGATGACGCATTGCATAACGATGCATTGCATAACCCAACTTACCCATCCCTCACAAAAACCATTTTTAGCAAACACGCTTTCAAAAGCTCTCATTCCACCCTATCATAAGCCTTTGGCATATCTAATTTTAGAACAACCTGGAATTTTTCTTTTCGTTCCCTTACACTCAATTGGTGTAGCACCTCTTGCACAATAAAGATATTGTCTTGGATTTGTCTTCCACTAACAAATGCACTTGGTTATCTAGAAATTAACTCAAGCATCTAGGATTTAAGCCTATTTGTCATTATCTTTGAAATTATTTTATATGCAAAATTGTAAAGGGGATAAACAATTTGATACCAGGATAAAGAGGTAAGGTGATGGAGGGTCCCTTTGTCTGATACCTTTAGTTGGGTGAAAAAAGGGTAGAGATTCTACATTTAATTTCACACTAAAAGATATTGTGGTGACGCATTGCATAATGACGCATTGCATAACCCAACTTACCCATCCCTCACAAAAACCATTTTTAGTAAACATGCTTTCAAAAACTCTCATTCCACCCTATCATAAGCCTTTTGCATATCTAATTTTAGAACAACCTGAAATTTTTCCTTTCATTCCCTTACACTCAATTGGTGTAGCACCTCTTGCACAATAAAGATATTGTCTTGGATTTGTCTTCCACTAACAAATGCACTTGGTTATCTAGAGATTAACTCAAGCATCTAGGATTTAAGCCTATTTGTCATTATCTTTGAAATTATTATATATGCAAGATTGTAAAGGATAATTGGACGAAAATACTCAAGTCTTTTGTTGGGAATTGTTTGTTCAAGAGTAATATGGGTTCTGTTCAAAGCCGAATCCAAGATTCTCGATGTGAAAAACCATTAACTGCCTTAAACGTCCTCTTCTATTACTTCCTAGTGATAATGGTAGAATAATCAATTTAAACCATCTAGACTATGAGCCTTGTTCACTCCAAGTTGAAATGCAGCAATCCTTACCTCTTCCATTGTTGGTTCTGCCACTAACGGATTGTTCATTTCATTACCACCTCTTCTGGGACATAGATTCAGTACAAGTTCACAGTTTGTAGGCCCTATCGAGGTATATAGATCTAGGAAAAAGGAAATTGTTGAGTTCTAATGTTGCTGCTTGTCCGTTATCTAGTTATCTTCTTAGGATCTCAACATCAAAATTCTGTTTCGTTGCCTCCTTTGGATAGTGGTGGCATGAAAATATCTCATGTTTTCTTCCCATTTCAGCCATTTAATCTTAGACCTTAAACCCTAATATGTCTTCGCTCTCCTTCATAGATTTTCAATTTCCTCCTTAATATTTTGAATTCTACTACTATCCTGCGAAATGTTGGTTCCATTAGTTAAAACCTATAGCTATCGCTTAAAGTGCTTCAATACTGTTAAATTATGTCTCGATTTTGATTTCGGATAAATCAAATTTTATTGATAAAGTTTTTCCAAGCCAAGAACAAATTTCGTTGATCTCCGAAGGATTATAAAATAAACGGAAGATACGAAATTTTCTTTACCTGCATTTGTTGGTCACGGTGGGGCCCACGTCGTGGGCTTTCTTCATTTAGCCGAAACCCATTCGAACGAAGTCTTCTGCTTGTGGAATCTAAACGGAGGAGGTGGGGTCTAAGGTCAAAAGTTTGACCTTGGGGGCGCAAACACACATATAGAAAGAAATTTTTATGCAGGTTTTGCTTCTTCTTTTTCGGTGAGTTGCTGCACTCCTACGAAGCCACCGAAGGATCCACGAGAAGCCGCACGCCGCGAGAGAGAGAAGCTGCACGAGGAAGCTGAAGATTCTTTCTGTTTTTTTGGGTGTGCGACTTGAACACGTGGTAATTTGTGCCGTGAGTTTATACCCAAGCGAGTTGTTATTTATACACTTAGGGTTTGGGGTTAAATCTAGGTGTGGGAAACACTTGAGCGATTGAGTGATTGTAAACTCTGATTCTCTGGTTTTAGTGGATTATTTGTTGCTGGCTCTCCCCATGGACGTAGGTACCGATACTCGGACTGAACCACTTAAATTTCTGGTGTCCTTGATTTTCTCGTTAATTTCTCTGGTGATTTCCTGTTGATGTAAATTGCAAGATCTTATCGTTTCCGCGTATTATATCCCAACAATTGGTATCAGAGTGTGGGGTTGGATTTCTTGATTGTGATTTGGGGCTTTTGCTTGTTTGATTATTATCTGGAAATTCTGTTATTGCAATTATGTTTGAGAGGAAATCTGAGATTGAGAAGTTTGATGGGAGAAACAACTTTGTGTTATGGAGCATCAAGATGCGGGCTTTATTGACAACACAAGGTTTGGCCAAGACACTGGATGGTGAGGATGAGTTGCCGATTATAATGAAAGCCTCAGAAAGGGTAGAGCTTATGCAAAAAGCAAATAGCATAATCCGGTTAAATTTGTCGGATGAGGCCTTACTAGAGGTTATTGAGGAGGAGGATGTCACAGCATTATGGGCAAAACTTCAAGCACTCTATGTAAAGAAAGGTTTGAACAATCGCTTGTATATGCTGAAGAAGATGTTTCAGTTTAGATATACTGAAGGTATGTCTATCAGAACCCACCTAGATGAATTTAATAAACTCATATTAGATCTGGAGAACGTCAATAAGATACTTGATGATGAAGAGCAGGGCATGATGTTGTTAGCCTCTTTACCAGAGTCATGGGAGCACTTTACTAATTTGCTGTTGCAGGGGCGTGCTACTATTACCTCAGAAGAGGTAAAGTCCGCCTTATTCTCTAAGGAGTGGCAAAGAAAGTTGCAAGATGACGGTCTGGTGAAAGGAGCAGCGCAAGCACTGACGATTCGGGGTAGAGAACAACATCGAGAGCCTAGTAGTAGCAGAGGTAAAAGCATATCAAAATCACGCAATAGGAAGTCCAAGGGACGCGTGAAGTGCTTTGAGTGTCACGAGGAGGGGCATATCAGGAGAGATTGTCCAAAGTGAAGAAATAAGGTTGATAAGCAAAATGCTACAAGTAGTCTGGCAAACGTTGCTGAGGGGAGCAATAGGGACGCAAAAGCTGTTTTATGTGTGACTGCTACTTCGTCAGGAGACAAATGGGTGCTAGATTCGAGATGTTCTTATCACATGACGCCTCATAAGAACTGGTTTACTGCTTACCAAGCTGCAAATGGTGGTAGGGTTCTTTTGGGGAATAATGCAGTCTATAAGGCTATGGGGATAGGGACAATTCGGATCCAGATGCACGATGGGATGGTTCGCACATTGACAGATATGAGGCATGTACCGGAGTTCAAGAAGAACCTTATTTCTCTAGAGACACTCGATGACATCGGGTGTAGGTACACCGCTGAAGGTGGAGTAATGAAGATCTCTCGAGGTGCCATGATAGTGATGAAAGAGAAGAAAGTGAATACTCTCTATCATCTATTGGGAGAGACCGTGACTGGAAGTGCTGCTGTTTCATCATGTGAGTCAGACTCTAACTTGACTCAGTTATGGCATATGTGTTTAAGGCATATGAGTGAGGCAGGTATGATGATGCTGAGTGAAATGGGGTTGTTGAAAGGTCAGAAAACAGGAAAGCTAGACTTATGTGAGCACTGCATCTATGGAAAGCAGCAACAAGTTAAGTTTACTACAGCTATTCATTCGACCAAACGACCAGTTGAATATATTCATTCAGACGTCCGGGGCCCGTCTTTGGTTCCTTCGAAAGGAGGTGCTCGATATATGCTAACTTTTATCGACGATTATTCGAGGAAGGTATGGGTATACTTTCTGAAGCACAAATTTGAAGTGTTTGATCAGTTTAAGAAATTTAAGGCATTGATTGAGAAGCATTCTGATAAGCAAATCAAGTGCCTGAGAACCGATAATGGCATGGAGTTATGTGGTAAAGATTTTACCGAATTCTGTGAGAAAGAAGGTATTGTAAGACACCGTACAGTACTTGGGACACCACAGCAGAATGGCGTGGCAGAACGAAAGAACAGAATCTTGCTTGAGCGAGCTCGATGCATGCTTTCGCATGCAGGACTTGGCAAGGAATTTTGGGCTGAAGCAGTGAACATGTCATGTTACCTGGTAAATCGATCTCCATCGTGTCACGCCCCGATCCTCGGGAACGCACCCATCCTTCAATTTGGTCGATTATTAAAATGCGATATCCCATGACTAATTATCGCCGACCCTTTCTTTTTATTTCGCATGCGGAAGCAGTTATAAATCCCCAGACAATAAAACAATGTGATAGAAAAGCAGGCCATATTTTTCATATTGAAATTCACAACCACACTTTTATTAACAGCACAACTTATAGTATATTTATAATACTATTTACAGCATAAAAGTCTCACACCTATCTACACTAAGACAGGGTTCACAAAAGGGATGAGATCTTAATCCACATTTGGGTTGTACTCAAGATCCCTCTCTAGATCATCTTTTACTTCAAAATACTTTCTTCCCTTCAGGTTCTTCCTTCTCAGCTTTTCCTCAGGGTCTTGAAATGGTTATTCAATAACCAATGAGACCACGTCTCAGCGAGTCTTACCCCCTAAGACTCGATTAGTAAACTAATACGACATATGGTTGCCTAAGCACAACACAAGTCAGAAGACTTACCTTGGCCTCAGTTCCACCTGCAATTCAAGGTTAAACACATATATTCAAACAATTCACGACATCCGATCAAGCACTGGTAAATCGACTAAGTCGATTACATGTCAGTCAAATCCTCTCTAGGTCATTCCCACTCATACCACGATTTCCCAGTGGTGTACTCATTCACCAAATCACATGTGTTTCTTGGGCGTTGTTTTCGCCAATGACATACCGATCACTGACACCGTGCGTTCTTTAAGGTGCCGTTTTCACCAGTGATATCCTCGATCACCAAACCATGTGTCCTTTCTAGGGCGCCGTTTTCGCCAAGGTGACATCGGCAATAGACAACATCGTGAGTTCTTTAAGGCGTCGTTTTCACCAGTGATATTTCCTTAATCACCGAACCACGTTTGTCTATAAGTCATTCACGTGCGTTCTTTAAGGCGCCGTTTTCGCCAGTGATACTTCCAATCACCGAACCACGTATATCCAATAATATCGTACCTGATTGGTCTCAACTAATAATGTTCTCAGTTAGCTCTCACCATTCTCCCTGCTATATAGCCCATCAATGTACTGGCGCTATATATCCATGCTCGGCCATTACCAATCAAATACTCAATAACAAACAATTTGGGACAATTCCTCAAATTTCACAATTTAAATCAATTCCATAAAAATTGAAGCTCAATTAAATAAACGGACTGGACCACGACAATTGGCACGAAATTCTGGTCACCGGCCATCCCGGTTGAATTTCTTTGGAAAAATAATTAATTAAATAATTAATTTCGAAAATTAAATAAATAAATAATAAAATCCAATTTAGGCCCATATTGCCTAATTGGAGCAACGGGTCGGGAAAAATCCCGAGATACATTCAATAAATATTAGAGGCTCTCTACTTGCTAATGATTAAGTCTAACCACCTAACATGCATCATTAAGTCACTAATTTAATTGTTCTAACCTAATCTAACCATCTAATTACACTTAATTAAATCTAACCAACCCTAAGCATAATTAGCAAACTAATAAAGCATTAGTGAGTAAAACTCACTTGGAAAAAGTGGAGATTGGGACACCGCGACGGCGACGCGACGGCGGCCGAAAACGGGCTTGCGACGACTCCCACGGGCTTGGACCAAGCCTTGAATTAGGCCCAACAAATCTCAGTCCAACTGAAATTTGTTCTTGCACTGGACTGGGCTTCCTTTGGACTGGGCTGAACTTAATTGGGCTTGCAACTTGCTGGACTTGAAATTAAACTGAAAATGGGCTGCTCTCTTTGGGCTAAAATAAGCCAAATTCGTTGGGCTTCAATTGAGTTTGAGTGAGCTGGGCCGGCAAGAGAAGCAGAATGGGCTCGCTGTGGTCTGTCCACGAGCAAAAGAAAATCGAGGCCGCTGGATCCGTGGTTTCGGTCTTCACGCTGACTGAATGAAAGAAATGGCGAGGGGCGCTGGAATCCACTAAGGCTAAAGGGACACGTGAGCTGCGGTTGGCGGTGGGGAGACACGGTAGAGGAAGTCTTCAAGCAGTTGCCGGTGTGTCCATCTTCGTACGAGAGAAATGAACGCGGTGGAATCTGCTGAGTCCGCGCGGGGCTTCACTGGCAGGGGAGGAGTCCACGTTGGTGTTTGAAGGAGAGAAGCTGACCGCATAGAAGCTGGCTTCGTGGGCCTGAGACGTGTGGGCAGCAGCTGTTGCGAAGATGGATCGGTGAAGGCATGTGGTCAACTGGATGAGATCTCGGTTGGTTTGTTGACCGCGGAGATGCGCTGGCAGCCAAGAAGCAAACGAAGAGGAGTCACGGGCAGATGGAGTTCTTCGATGGTGGAGACGTGCGGCCGTTCTTGCTTCTGCAGATTTCCTTGCTTCGGTGGTGTGCGAGATGGGGCAGCTTCGGTTGCTGCCTCGGCGTCTTCAACTCGATTGCCGACTGGTACAGCGAAGTGGAAGATGGACCCGTGGAGTTGAGGGCTTCGGTGGGATCTTGGCGTCGAAGCCAGTCAATTCTTTTTGTTGAAATGGACTGTTCGTGTGGCAGAGGGATGAACGAAAATGGAGAAACACTTTGGTGGAATTCGTAGGCTTCCTCAGTGAGAGAGAGAGAGAGAGAGAATTCACGAATATGGATAGGAACGGAGGAGAAGGCAGAAGCGGTGATGATGAAGACAGCGACGGGAGGGATCCAAAATCAACAAACCTAAGCCATTCCCTTAATTGCTTGTCCCCCTCCTTTTTCTTTATCCTTATCTTGGTTGGTCTCTAATACTTTCTTGTAAAAATCTTTATAAACCAATCAAATTTGAAGCCTAAAATTGCTGCCACTTTCCAATCCGAATTTCACATTTTGATCTTTAACTTCATCACTCAATTTCCCAAATTCGACGTCAAATTTTGGTGTAGAAAAATCCCGAATGATTTTCTATAAATCCCTGACACACAATGGCTCAATTTGGAAGTCCAATTTTCTATCAATTTATCCAATCTGAACTTCTGCCAAATTTCCGCGACGTCCGAAACGGTTTTTCGTAAAAATTCCTGAATCTTCGAAAAATCTTCTGAGACTGAGTTGACGTTCCTAAAATAGCTTGTGACATCACCGAACTTTCGAATTCTGAAATCGGACTTGAAATGGCGGTTAATTTTCATCCAACGCGTTTTTAGCGAGACCTAGACTATCGGGTAGTTTTCAGAACTTTTCAGGGCAATTGATTTGTGGTCGATTTTCTTCAAGCCACTATGAACCCACTCGACTCATTGGCAACTCTCGCTTGTCGTGAAAATCTCGAGGATCCAAATACGGACACAGGATACCAAAACAATAAGAAAATCAGTCTAAAGCCAGTCGACGAGAATTTTCCAATTTAGTGGAGTCACCCACGATCGGCCACACATCTCGGTCGAACAGACCTATCTTTGATCTCAAATCGATTTTTAACTGTGCCGTAATTGCCTCTAAAGATGGACACGGTCAAGAAGCCGATTCATGATCGAGTTCTCAAGTCTAATTGCTTTAAAATTCCTAATAATTTCCCCAGATAGTTGAGTTATCTCAAGAATGATCAGTTCTGAGAATAGCCCTATAGACACATTAATGAAATGCCCGATTTATTCAATAGAAGACAGGGTTGAAAATCTGGATGTCACACATCGTTTGCTATTGAGTGGAATATTTATGAGGAAGTATGGTTGGGGAAACCTGTTGATTATTCCGGATTACGAATATTCGGATATCCTGCGTATGCTCATGCGAGTGATGGTAAGCTTGAGCCGAGGGCAAAGAAGTGCATATTTCTGGGTTATGCACATGGGGTGAAAGGCTACCGGCTGTGGTGCACCGATCTCAAATCACCCGGTTTTCTAATCAGTAGAGATATGATTTTCGACGAGACTGCAATGCTTCAACATAGGAGTTCTGAGACACAACCAATAGAAAAGACAGATCATGGTGTCATAAGTGAGGTGGAGCCTCAGGTGGAGACTCCGGAGACCTCGAAGGTAACAAAGGTTAAGACTGCAGATGAAACCGCAATTCCTGAAGTCGGTGATAGTGAACAACTAGCAAAGCCGCAGCAGACTATAGCCGCAGATAGAAAGAGAAGGCAAATTAAACCACCGGTACGTTAATTGTTATACAGATATTGCTTATGCATTGACTGTAGGTGATGAGGTGGAGACAGATGAGCCTTCGTTTTACTCTGAGGCGATGGCTAGTTCGGAGTCGTTGCAGTAGCTAGGGGCTATGAGTGAAGAGATGGAATCACTCCATCGAAATCAGACATGGGAACTGGTCAAAGTACCAAAGAGCCAAAAGATTGTCGGAAGTAAATGGGTCTTCAAACGGAAAGAGGGCATTCTTGGTGTCGAGGCAGCAAGGTATAAGGCGAAACTTGTGGTGAAAGGGTATACACAACGTGAGGGCATTGACTACAATGAGGTGTTCTCTCCTATGGTAAGACATACTTCTATTCATATTTTACTTGCCTTAGTTGCTTCGTAGGATCTCGAGTTAGAGCAGCTAGATGTGAAAACTACGTTTCTTCACAGTGAATTGGACGAGCAGATTTACATGAGGCAGCTAGAGGGATATGCTATTATGGTAAGGAAGATCATGTTTGCTTGTTAGAGAAATCTTTGTATGGGCTGAAACAGTCTCCTAGACAATGGTATAAACGTTTTGATGCTTTCATGGCTAGTCAAGACTATTGAAAGAGTCAGATGGACAGCTGCATTTACTTTAGGAGATTGGAGAATGGTTCTTTGATTTATCTACTCTTATATGTTGATGATATGCTGATAATAGCTAAGGATATGTCTAATATTGATGTGCTGAAGAGGCAGTTAAATGCTGAATTTGAGATGAAAGATTTAGGTGCAGCAAAGAAAATTTTGGGTATAGAGATTTTGTGTGACAGGATTGTAGGAGTTTTAAGTCTGTCTCAAAAGAAATACATTAAGAAGATCGTGGCACGTTTTAACATGTAGTCGGCAAAATCTGTAAGTACACTTTTAGCGAAGCACTTTAAACTTTCAGATAAATTATCACCGCAGACTAAGGAGGAGGAGCATATGTCCCGTGTTCCTTATTCTAGTGCCGTGGGTAGTATTATGTATGCTATGGTGTGCACTAGGCTTGATATTTCACAAGCTGTGAACGTGGTTAGTCGCTATATGAAGCGTCCTGGTAAAGCTCATTGGGAAACTATGAAGTGGATCCTTAGATATTTGAAGGGGACAACAGACGTGGGTATAGTATGCCGGAGGGACAGCAATGGCAGTGAGACCACTGGTTTTGTGGATTCGGATCACACCGGTGACTTGGGTGATTGTAAATCTTTAGCAGGGTACGTGTTTACGCTAGCGGGTGGTGCAGTTAGTTGGAAAGCATCCTTACAGGATCATATTACCTTGTCTTCGACTGAGGCAGAATACATGGCATTAACCTTTGTAGCGAAAGAGGCGATATGGCTACAAAGTTTACTCTTGGACTTTGGGTTAGAACAGAAAAGTGTGGATATACACTGTGATAACCAAGGTGCGATATATTTGGCATATAATCCAGTTTATCACGAGCGAACGAAGCATATCAACATCAGGTACCACTTCATCTGAGATGTCTTAGTTAAGGGTATTGTTACTATAAAAAGATTGCTACAGAAGATAACCCGGCAAACATGATGACTAAGTATGTTCCTGTGACGAAGCTCAAGCTATGCTTGAGCTTTATTGGCGTCTATGGAGAGTGAGCGCCCGTCGGGGCGTTGGGGGAGCAGTATAGATGATGATCACTATAACTTGGCTTCAAACATCGAGCCAAGGTGGATAATTGTTAAATTATGTCTCGATTTTGATTTCGGATAAATCGAATTTTATCGATAAAGTTTTCCCAAGCCAAGAAGAAATTTCGTCGATCTACGAAGGATTATAAAATAAACAGAAGATACGAAATTTTCTTTACCTGCGTTTGTTGGTCACGGTGGGGCCCATGTTATGGGCTTTCTTCATTTAGCCGAAACCCATTCGGACGAAGTCTTCTGCTTGTGGAATCTAAAAAAGGAAAGACGCGTGAAGTCCTGCATGTGAAGCCCAAACGGAGGAGGTGGGGCCCAAGGTCAAAAGTTTGATCTTGGGGGCGCAAACACACGTATAGAAAGAAATTTTTATGCAGGTTTTGCTTCTTCTTTTTCGGTGAGTTGCTGCACTCCTACGAAGCCGCCGAAGGATCCACGAGAAGCCGCACGCCACGAGAGAGAGAAGCTACACGAGGAAGCCGAAGATTCTTTCTATTTTTTTGGGCTTGCGACTTGAACGCGTGGTAATTTGTGCCTTGAGTTTATACCCAAGCGAGTTGTTATTTATACACTTAGGGTTTGTGGTTAAATTTAGGTGCGGGAAATACTTAAGTGATTGAGCGATTGTAAACTCTGATTCTCCGATTTTAGTGAATTATTTGTTGCTGTCTCTCCCCATGGACGTAGGTACCGATACTCGGACCGAACTACATAAATTTCTGGTGTCCTTGATTTTTTCATTAATTTCTCTAGTGATTTCTTGTTGACGTAAATTGCAAGATCCTATTGTTTCCGCGTATTATATCCCAACAAATACGTTGCTCCCAAGCCTCTTTTGCAGATTTCTTACATTCAGCGCCCTCTATCCAAAAAGCCTCAAAGCAAAACTCCCTTCGTCTCTTTACTAATTCTGTTGCACGATGTAATAATAAAGGGCTATGGTCGCGAAAACTTCAGCTTCGGGGTATAAGAGTCTCCACTTCCTTCGTTTTGAGTCAGATCAAACAACGTGGATTTCAGGTATAAATTATAAGATTGGAAAACACTTGAGTGTAAGAGATTGTAACTCCGTGATGCTCCAATTTTATAGCGAATTATTTGCTAACCCTCCTCATGGGCATACATTCTGACACATAAATCTGTCGTGTTCATCTTCACTGTTCCTCGTTTTATTTTTCTCTTATAAATCTTCTCGTGTCCCAATATTCGTAAAGACCCCATCCGTTTTATATCACATAGAAACGGACACAATGGTGGATTAATGTTGTTTAGTGATGAAAATATAACTGAGTGCACAAATGGGCCTGTTAAGGGACGTCATTGCATAAGAGAAAAGCAGAAAACTAAGTTGAACAAAAACATTATTTTGGAGGTAAACTTGTTTACATGTCGTGTAGTTGATTATGGGTGCTGAGTCGGAGCTCAATTTTGTCCATGGACATGACCAGATCAGCCCAACTTAATACACAAACAACAAACATATGCTTCATGCTTTCAACCCTTTTATACATAGTTAGACCCCTTTCATTGAACAGGTTAACATATTGCTCGGGTTGATATGATTTTAGATATATTTAAACATGTCAATATGCGTTCAAACACATTTCTACACAATAAACACGTGAATATACGTTTGCCAATTCGAATTGGGGTCAATAACAGTTCAATTGTAAGCATATGTTAGACCTATCTTATTACATTTTTTTAGATATATTTAAATACATGTTCTCCCTCTTTTCTAAAAATATGCGATCCTTTCTGAACAGTAAAAAAAAAAAAAAAAACCCCAAAAATCAGATTTCTAACACAATACTCAACACGTGAATATCGCAATCATTGAGTCTTCCAACGTTCGTAGTGATACGAGCGAGAATCAAATAGTTATGTTGTTCCGCATTGCAACATTGGAGTGGATGAACATGCTAGGTAACATTGGAGATGCTAATCGCCTAGATTTGAAACTTAAACAAGTGATCGAAAGTTAGAGAATATGGAGAGCAAAGAAGAAAATGAAATGAGGGTGGCTGCTTTATGTAAAAGTCTTGGGCACTTATGGTTTACATTTCCAAACCAAATGTGAACTATCCTACCTTCATAACAACAATGACAAAAGCATGGAAATCAGAAGGGGTCATATGCTCACAGAAGGAACCAGGGCACTTCACTTTTGTTTTCCCAACTGTCGAGGACAAACAACGAATCATGAGGAACTCACCTTGGTCATAATAATGACTTCACTAAGGCAGCTTTCTGGGTGCGCATTGGAGGAGTACCCCCTGGATGGAAGGTAGACAAAGTGTTTAATGACCTGGGGAAAAGGATAGGAAAAGTAATAGAAGTTCAACCTGAACCAACAGCTAACACACAGAACAGAGGAGGTAGAGTTAGAGTGGAGATTGATTTGACTGTACCTTTGAAATATACGGATATCGGAACCAATGGCTACGGGTGGAGTGGCTGAAAGCGAAACTAGTGACCACAGCCCTTAATCAACTAAGAGCTATAACAGCTCATGAAAGGCCCAACTTACTTTTTCTAATGGAGACGAAAAATAAAGGAATAGCGGGGGGATTGGCAGTTATGTGGCAAGAAGAAATCGAGCTACAGGTACAAGCAAGTTCAAAACAGTTTATAGATGTCAAATGCACTGATCCTGAAAGTAAGCAAGCTATGAAGATTACCTTCGTCCACGCATCCACAGACTTTGGAGAGCGCTTGGCCTTATGGCAACTGCTGGGAACTCTGAAACCTCCAGCCTCTTATCCCTGGATCTGCATGGGCGACTTTAATGAGACATTGTATGTATGGGAGAAAGTAGGGAAAAAAGAGGCAGAAAATAGAAGACTCGCAGCATTCAGAAATATGATTAATGACCTATCTCTGATGGATATACATAGCCATGGATGTGCATTCACATGGACTAACAAAAGGGAGGGGGCTGAATTGGTTAAAAAACGACTCGACCGATTGCTATGCTCACTAGAATGGAGAGTTACCTTCCATGAAGCAGACGTCCAAGCCCTTCCAGCAATCGGTTCTGACCATAGCCCCCTTGTTCTTCGATTCTTTAATAGAAGAAATCCATGCCGCTGTCTTTCAACTGGGAGCTATCAAGGCTCCTGGCCCCGATGGTTTCAATGGTTCTTTCTACCAACACTCATGGGAAAGCATAAAAACAGACTTGCTGCAGCTAGTACAGGAGTTTTTTCAGAAGAATGTTTTTGACAACCGGCTCAATCAGACCCATATTGTGCTGATACCAAAAGTCAAAAGCCCTGAAAACATCAGCCAATTTAGACCCATTAGTCTGTGCAACTTTAGCTATAAGGTTATTTCAAAAATCTTAGCAAACAGACTAAAAAAGTGGCTGCCACTTATCATTGAACCAGAGCAGGGTGCTTTTGTTTCAGGGAGGCAAATCCAGGATAACATCTTCATCGTCCAGGAAGTTTTGCATCATCTACGCACAACAAAAAACAGGAAAAAATATCAGGCCATTCTGAAGCTGGATATGCAGAAAGCATACGATAGAATTGAATGGGATTTCGTGAGGGATGTCATGCTGCATATGGGGTTTCATGCTAAATGGGTCTCCTTGATCATGCAATGCATATCCACAGTCACTTTCAGTGTAAAAATAAATGGAGAACCTACCTCGTTCTTCCACCCTTCGAGAGGCCTCGGACAAGGTGATCCACTCTCGCCCTATATCTTTATCTTGATATCAAACGTGTTAACCTGGATGATAAAAAAAGCATTAGCAGATGGAACACTAAAAGGCATTCAGTTAAACAGGAACTGCCCCACGCTATCTCACCTGATGTTTGCCGATGATGCGATCTTCTTTCTGGAAGGAACTATCACAGAGTGCCAGAATCTTGGCCAAATACTAAATGAATATTGCTACGCCACAGGTCAGGCAATCAACCTAAATAAATCAGGGGTTTATTTCAGCAGAAATTGTCCAGCAACATTAAAACACAATCTGGCTACACAACTGAGAGTTCTTGTTCTACAGAAAACAGGAAAGTACCTGGGCATACCTACCGAGTGGGGTCAATCCAAGAAGGAGATGTTTGCGTGGATCCTGGCTAGAGTTAACTCAAAGTTAGCAGGTTGGAAAGAAAAATTGCTAACAAAGGCAGGAAAGGAAGTGTTAGTAAAAAGTGTTGTGCAATCCATACCTACTTATGCAATGTCAATATTCAAGCTGCCCGTGTCTATCTGCAGAGCCATTGAACAACGTATTGCATCATTTTGGTGGCAGAATGGAGATGCTAAAAGAGGATTGCATTGGAAAAGATGGGAAATTTTGAAAACCCGAAAAGATGCAGGGGGCTTGGGTTCAAAGATCTGCTTACCTTTAATAGAGCCATGCTAGGCAAGCAAGCCTGGAGATTAGCCACCTCCCCGACCGAGTGTTTCTATTTCCCCCAAGCATCAAAGGGACATCGACCATCATGGGGCTGGCAGAGCTTAATGCTAGGCCGAGACACCATAAAGAACAACGTCAAATGGTCAGTGGGGGATGGTAACTCTATTCGTATCAAAGAAGACAGATGGCTTTCACAGGGAGTAATTAGCGGGGACGGCAACCAAACAGAACCTACTCTAGTGTCCGAATTGATCAATGCCGAGTCCAGAGAATGGAAACAACAACTTATTCATCAACTTTACGAAGAGAATATTGCAAAAGAGATTCTGGCAATCCCCCTAAGCCCACAATCACAGCCAGATATGCTAATATGGACAGGCAACAACACAGGGCAATATACTGTCAAGAGCGGATATAACAGAGCACTGATAAACACAAGCAAAACAGACCAGAATCGTCCCTCTAGTTCATATCAAGCACCACGTACCCTTTGGACCCAAATATGGAGTCTTGACGTGCCACCAAAGATCCGGACCTTCCTGTGGAGCATCTGTCAAAACGCTCTCCCCACGAGAGAAAACCTATACATACGGAAAATTGTTAGCGACCCCCTATGCCCGTTCTGTCATACAAGCCCAGAAACTATAGAACATCTCCTGTTCTTATGCAAATGGACCAAGAAGATTTGGGAAGACCCAATTTTTACAACGATCAGGCCAAGCAGCAGCATAAAATGCACAGATCAGTGGCTATTCACTGCTTTCCGAAAAGATCTGGACTCACCTTCTCGAGAGCTTACTGGTATGGTCTTGTGGAACATCTGGAAGGCGAGGAATGGCTGGCTTTTCGCGCGAAGGAACCCAAACCAGCAGATCTGTTGATCATAGCACAAGAACAACAGATTTCTTTCAGCAGAGGGAAACCACATAGACATGAACGAACACTTAATCGACAGAAACATGCTTACTGGACGACTCCGGAAGGCCAAGATCTGAAGTTAAACGTGGACGCGGCATGGATCCCAGGCGAATTCCTTTGTTCTGTCGCGGGCGTGCTGCGAGATTCGGATGGAAGAACCCTCGACGGCTTTGCGGCCACAGCTAGGGTTTCTTCGGCAAGTGAAGCGGAAGCAGAGGCCATTTTACACGGTTTGACACATATGCACGAACTGCAGTCGCTGCACGTGGGGAACAGTGGAAGTCGAACTGGGAAGTGTTTTATCGAAAGTGACTGCTCTCCTGTTGTAGAAATGGTGATGGGCCGGGCCGAAATTCCATGGAACCTAAAAGAAATCGTGAAGCAATGCAGGAATGGGCTAAATCAGAATAAGAACATCACGGTAATTCATTGTCCACGCCAAGCAAACGCTGCAGCGGATTGGATCGCGAGGAATCACCAGCTTCGTAATCTCCCCAGTAATTGGATGTTATCTCCCCCGTTTCCTCTTATGAATATTTTATGCGCCGATCTTTCTCCATCGGTATTATGTAAGACTCCGCATTAAGCAAATATATGGCAGTTCTATTTGTCCAAAAAAAAAAAAAAAACTAGGTCATCTAATTTCTAAAACACCAAGGATGGTATCTAAATTTTTGCTCCATTGGATACTGTCAACACATTATCCATTCATTCTTTATTTTTTTGCCCTTAATGAACTTGCAGAGCGAAATAAATTATCATTAATTCCACTTCAAATTTGCACATGAAACATTGGATCCGACCGTTTACCAAGTCGGGTATATAAATGACGGTCCCACAAAATATGGTTTTACTTCTCTTTACGTACAGGGCCCGATGGGCCTTACTATTATCTTCTGCAATTGATGTGTCATAAGCCTAGGAGGATCGATCTCAAGCAAAACATTACCTTATAATTCACAAAAATATGTTGAAAAATATTTACAATCTTTAGCTTGATCTGTGTTATATAAGTCAATATACAATATAGGGATTGAACTCAAATATGACTCGTCATTTACCGCAAGGTTGCACAATTTTTAGACTCATGCCATCTCAATTTTTTTGTTGCGGTGTTATAAATAATGTTTGATATTTGTAACTTCTTGATTTATTTATTTTTTTAATTCTTTTGGATTTGATTATACAGTGGCGGAAACAGCTACAGTTCGGCCATTTTATAATTCCCGTTGATAAGGTCGTTGTGGAGCCTCAAGAACTAGAAGTCCATGTCTATTATTCCTTTTCAAGAACAGGAGGATTTGGAGGATTTTGAGCTTGATGAAGAATCTCCGGGTGAGCATTTTTGCCATGACATGGAGAGATGATTTTGGGGAAAAGCCCCTCTCATGTTGATCTGAACTTAGATGTAGATGATATCCTGGCGTAGAAGGGGAAGAAAGTGGAAAGAATAACAACATTATACCAGGAAATGTCAAAAGTCAACTGAAAGACCGATCTTGAGGTTTTGATTGGGACGTTTTTTTAAAGCTAGAAATTTTGTGTGATTTTGTAGTATAGTGTTCAAAATTCCATGAGAATTTTAGAAAATATGCTTTATAAGATAACCCGACAATTTACAAAATCAAATTTGAGCTTTCTTTCTGATAAAGGGAGAATGATGGGGGCGCCTTAAGTTTGGATTTACGTCCTTTTTCTGATGAATATATTTTTAAAAAAATAACTACAAGAAATTTAAATAAACATACATAAAAAATGGAAGGAATTTGGAACTTGATATTTCCTTCTTTAATTAAGTTATTTTAGGATATTCACTTAGTATAGAACATTGAAGTTATTGTTTTTACTGTTTTAACTTAATAATACCATAAAATATTGTTTTTTTTTTTTTTTAAGGTTTAGCTAGGTTTTTGTTATATTATCAGTACTTCTTTTTCTGTTATTATTGAGAAACAATTTCTTAAAAAAAGATAAAAAGATAAAAAGAAAAGGAAGGTTGGAACCATGCTTATTTGTTGTGTTTTATAGGACCATCACCGTTTGCCTCTTTATAGAGGTACAAAAAATTATGAAATTTCGCTCTACACGTTTCGTCCGTGTAAGCTTTGGGTGTTCGTGTTTCCGAGCATCGACTCGGTGCTCTTTGATTTCATTGCAGTAGAAAAAAGCTATTTGAAGTCCCGACTTCAGGCAAGACTAAAGGTCTCTAGGAATTGAGAAAGTAATACCCAACTTCAATAAGCAACTAATGAAAAGAATCTAGTTCTTGCAAACCTCAAGACTAGACACATGGATTACATGCATATGCAACATAGATAGCTAAAGGAATCAAGGCTTGCATTTTCGACCTTTCGACCCTAGGAGTGTGTCGATGGGTCTCCCTGTGGCATCGATTCGCTTTATGATTCTGGCGTGCAATCTCCAAACAACCACGGGGACCACCAACCCGGCGAACACCAACGACACATAGAATCCCCTGAGCAAATTTGCTGGGCCCTCCTCAGATTTGGGGAATTGGGACACAAGACTATAAGCGAAGGCAGTGCCGAGAATGACCATCGCGACGCAAACCATGTTAGTGCGAGGTAATAGTGGAATAGCGGTGGCCCAGATTGCGCCGATAGAGGCGAAAAAGGCCATGCTGTTGACAACCGAGAAGAAATATAGATTCCAGCCCTTCATGATGATGTCTCCGGCTTGATGTGGATTTTCAGTATCAGCACCGTTGGAATTGGCGGCCGAGGGATTTGAAGGGGGAGAGGAATCCTGCCAGTATCCTCCCGGAGGACTGAGAGCGGCTTGGTAAGTGGCGGTCGCAATTAAGGTTGACACTAAAAGGATTATGTCGCGAGCCGTTTCATCTCCGAAGCCAAAGAAAAATTCGTACTTCTCTAGGCTAGTCAGATCCGAGCTAAAAAACCATGATAGAGAGTGGATCTTCTTTCTAGAACATTTTTTAGGGCGTAACTTCTTCTCAATTTCATGATTGTCCCAACGATTCTCTTGAAAGATGTCCCAAGCCATCTTACGCTGAAAGTTGTTCGCATATACATCCACGTGTTTGATCAACAGCTTGATAATCTGGAAGAAATGTAAAGGAAACAAAATGAAGTATGCATACCTTCAATTTGAATCACTGATTTGTCACAAGCTTTACTACTGTGCACATAGTGAGCTCATGCCATAAGTTTGAATAATGCTAGTGATTCAACAACTTACGTATAGAGGAAAAAAGTTTACTAATCCTTATTTATCAAACGCAATCATTTCAACCAATGTACCAAAGTCCCAAATCTTTTCAAAAAGTGTAATTTAATCATTTCACCTAAAATTATTCACATGATAGCTAGAAATTACCCATGTGAGTTATAACATGGGTGAATCCACATAAGTGACGGCTCGAATGACTATGATCATTCATAAAAGTTTAGAACTTAATTACATCAACTAAAAGATTTAGGATTCCATAACAATTCTTGTGTATATATATATGCTATGAAGAGGAAGAGTAAGTTAGACAGGTATATCTGTAGCCTTTATGCACAACATTCAACTGGTCAGGTAATAATTTTTCCATCTACAAAGTGATTATTTTATGATTGTGTGGGATTCCATGTTCGCTTTCATTGCACTAATTTCTATCTCGTGCATTATGTTCGGATGGACTGATTTCGAAAGAAATAAATAAATTTTGCTAATCAATAGTAAAAGCAGAGAATAGACGATGATTAATTAAGTTATTAGGTATAACTCCGAGATTTTGAGCTCACTAAAAGCTGAATTTTGTAGGGGTTCAAGGGAAAGTATTTCAATCATACCATTACCCTCCACGAAATAAACTGTAGACAAGGTGACCTCTACATCACTCCTCTATGCTCCAACCAAAAAATTGTTAGGCCTATTAAGAAAAAACCAAACAAGTTGATCCCGTTCTAATCTCCTCTCTCTGAATGTTGTTAAAAATTATGTATTTTCAACACCTCGTGTTTCGTTATCGTACCGTTGTTTCCTAGATTAGATTATGTCTAATTGAAGGATCAAACGATAAAAGCACGAACAATCACAAAATCAATTAATAGTACTGAAATGAACTATACCTCGGGCTGCTTTTCGGATACGGCAATATGTAAGACGGTATCACCATCGTGGTCTTTCCATTTCAAGATATCTATTAGATTGACTCGTTTAAGCCATCCAAACAAAACCTTAAATGCTTTGACGTTTCGGTGCTTGACGGCAATGTGAACTGCAGTCTCGCCTTGGTTCGTCAAGTCTTTGATGGACGGTTCGCAAGCAAATAGGAATTCGGCCAAGAGCTCAAGCTCTTCCTCTCCTTCTTTCTCGGCGATATAATGTAAAGGGGTGAAACCGCATTGTCCTCGGACTCGGATCAACCTAGGGTCGAAGGTCTTAAGTGCCCTAGCGGTGTGATAATTTTCATTTTGCAAAGCCAAGTGCATGGGGCTATAACCCTCTGAATCCAGCTTTCGAACAAATGACGGCTTCAAAATGGTTATCTCCATGGCCACACGAGTTTTCCCGGCAGCCGCAGCAATGTGTAGTGGAGTGTTTTGGAAGGAGCCCCTAGATAGACGATCTAGGAGTTGTCGCTCCTCCCCGATTAAGTTATGTAGCTCGCCAACATCATCATGTGCTATTGCTTGTTGAAGCCGAGTCTCCCTAGTCTCTCTTTCTTTTTTCTGGGCCACACCCCTGGTCATCGTGTTTCTGGGGAAATGTAACAGCAGAGAAGATTTGCTAGTTGATGGTCGATGAAAGTTCGAGTAGCGCTTGAACTTGCAATGTCATAAATAGAGCCACGGTCAACGAAATTTCAATTAGGTGAGTCGTCTAGTGTACAGGTGGGTCCGATGCCAGGTTAGGGTGATTGCCAAGTGGGGCTTAGACAGTGCTTTTGTCTCCAACCTGTCAATTCCTTTTTTCTTTTTCTTTTTTCTCTATGTAAAATAAAGAGCGAATAAAGCTGAAAGCAAAATAAATAAAGAAAAATAAAATAAAGCAAAAGTGCCACTTCCCTACCATAACCTATCGAATCTGAGGTAATAGAAAAGCATTCATGCCTTACTTGTTAAAGCTAAATCCAAACCAAAGAAGATAATTTGCAATATTTAGTAATGCATTTGAGAGTGAATAGCACCGGACTTGTTTTCTCCTTCATTTGATACAATACCACTTATAAACCTAAGTACATGATTATTTCCTCGAGACCTCGCATTGGTTCTTTGATTCGATTTAATATGGGAAGGCAAGTTCTCTACTCGTTACTAAAATGGTCTATTCAATGAAGATTTTGAGTTTCAAGTTTAGTATTGAATTACATTGAAAAAGGACCTTTAAATCATGGATGCATGACAAATTTGACAATTTATTTATAAACTAGTGAGTCACTGAACAGTGATTCATTGCTTGCTCTTCTTTAATGTAATTGGGAATTGAGCTTTCCATAGTCATAAATCAAATGACTGCTAATCATAGTTCACCTGTTTTTAATCACAAAATTTTTAACCCAAAAGTTTTAGGAATGCTATCGTGAATTATACTTTGTATTGCAAAACGGTAATGCAAAATTAGTTTAGATAGCAACTAGCTTACTTTGGGGAGGAGTTAGTTATTTAAACTAAATATCTCATATCCTGTGACTATCAAAAGTAGACCTTTAGTTGGAATTTCGGAACAACCATATAAATGATGATAACCGACTCAAGTGAGATTGTAACTGTCTTCTACATTTGGCTAATTGAGAATCACAAAGCGTTGATTATTTTGAAAAGTGTTTGCTACCTATAACTAATTGATAAGCTCCTAAAAAATGATGTGGGTAAATTGTAGGAATTGTTGATACTTTTGAAACAATTAAAAAAAATAATGGTAAGTGGACTTAAATAAGAATTGGTAATTTCACATAAGAGTTGATGATGTTAACACGTCTATCAACTCTACAAATGAATCCAGGTAAATTATTGGAACAATTAATAATTTCGAAATAATCAAATGTTCGTTGGTATAATATAAATAAGAGTTGGTAACTCAAGCTTCCCAAATAAAGCCGGGTATGGTTTAAAAGTGTTGGTAACTTTAATCCATTAGTATGCTCTATAAATAAATACTGTTAAATTATTGGAATAATTTGTACTGTTGAAACAATGAAATAAACTTTGGTAAGTTAACCCAAATAAGAGTTGCTAATTTTTTATAATAACAAGTGATTTTAACACACTTTTAAAATCCTAAAAAATGTCTAAAAAATATCAAAACAATTGGTAATTTTCGGTAATTGATTAAATTAAAGTTGGTAATTTCATGTAAGTGTTTATAATTTAAGCTCCACAATTAAATGTCAGTCAATTCTTAAGAGAACCATTAATTTTGAAATAAGTTGGTAATTTTGTGTAAGAATTGGTAACTCTAACCCAATGATATCTTCTAAGATAAATGTTGTGAACTATTGGAATAGTTGGTAATTTTGTGGCAATGTGAGTGGATTCATGTAAGAGTTGGTAATTATATATGATAGACAATAGCATTATAAGCTGTTAAACTGCACAAATAAATGTTGGCATTACACTAAAACAATCAGTAATTACGAAACAATCCAATAAAAGCGAACAATCGACTCCAACAGTAGTCGTTAAGCTAAAATTAATTGGTGACTTAATGGAAGAAAAATGGACAAATCACTTAAATTAAGATTGATAATTTTGAATAAAAGTTAGCACCTTATCATGTTGGTAAGTTATACAAATTAAGATTGTTTAATTATGAAAACAATTAGTAATCCTGGAAGTACAAAAAAATATTAGTACTTTCTAAAAACAATCGATAACTTAAAAATATGATAATGGATAATAAAAAATATTCACATCAACGATCAAACACCATTTGTGAAAGAAGAATAGTGTCTCAATTTGTTTCCTAAAAGTCGAAATTGTGATGACTACGCGAAAGACCAAAAAGCAAAGTGCTAATACTCGTTGAAAAAAAAGAAAAGGAAAGTGCTAAATTTGCTGTCACATGTAAAACGTTTGTTCTCCTTGTCAGGAAAAAAGGAGAATTCTTGGAGAATTCTTGGATACGAAAAGTACTTCGCATCCTTGACTAGTTAATGGCATCTTCAAACTTGATTATTGTGTGAGGCTCCAGCCCCCTTAAAAGTGTTTCTTTGTTTCTTATGATGTTGGCACAGGGCAAGATTTGGAATCCAAATATGCGCAAGTCATCCATGTGTTCAGCAGACAATAAATTGTCGGACCATCAATTCATATATTAAAGATTCAAACTATTGTCTGCCCTACGACACAAAAGAAAACAAAGAAGACCAATAGTTCACACCCAATTTGGAGGGAGCACATGCTCAAAAGTGGAAGCAATTCTTCTTTATGCACGAAACACGTTTATGAATTCCTATCTAATCAATGGATTGATATCCTTTAAAATTGCGAGATAAAGTCACATATATCTATCTTCTCAAAAAATTAATACAATAGTACATGTGCTATTGGTTGTTAAAATTTGTTGTTCTTTCTTTTTATACTTTTGATCCTTTCCTCCCATTTTTCTTCCCTTTTCCTTTTTCCTTCCCATTACTACCCTCACTAGGAGTGAACCACCAAAGATAAACTAATGAGCTACTAAGTAAATACTTAGCAAGGACTCTCCTAAATCCATGCCAACTTAACACGAATTCTCCCAAATCCATGCCAATCACAACTTTAGTGTTTTAATTTAATTAATTAAGCAGGCAAATCATTTCATTTTAGAGTTGCCATTAATCTATTATGGATTGTTAGAAATCCAAGTAAAACCTAGAAAAAAAATCTTATTTTATGAACTAGAGATTTCATAGATATGGACACTTGATTACACTAAATAAATATAACGTTCTTTCAATATCTTTTCTCTTTATTCATAAAAATAGTTTGAAGCAGTCTTGGTCAATTTTTATCTCTAACCACTAACATGTGATGAGTGATCACGCAAGTACATAGACAGTAATTTAACACTCAATAATCAAAGCAATATATAAATTATTTAGTGAATAGAAAAAGCTTGATGTACTAATCAATAGTAAATCTCCGTCAAGGACATACTTCCAGAAATTTTTCTCATCAATTCCATCAGACAACATCAAGAACAATGTCTTACTGTATCTTCACAAAATTAAACCACGATCCAACAGTTATTAAATGTGCATTTGTCGATCCCGTGAACTACACGCTGGAATTGTTCTGTTGCCAAGGAGGCGAGGTTCGCCTTTTTCTTTTCTTCTTTTTTTGAACATTAATGTCCCTGTCTGTGTATCCGTGCCTCCCATATATATTGTCGCCCCTCAATTTTAAGAAAAAATAGTGCTTATATAGGCGTAGGATTAGGATTATCTCGAGATACCAATCAATACATCACTTTCCTATTTTAAACTAAATAGATATATTGACTTCCTCACCTTAGGAATTTTTTATATCACATTGTAATTACTTCCATAAAATTAAAATCCTCAACGATAATATATCTTTTCCTTAAATGTAATTAGATAATGCAATCTTAATTAGTTTGGCATGCCCACGTGCTAAGCACAAGTAGTTTTCGGCCATAAGGGTCATCCAATGGGCTTGACCAAATTTCATGCTTCTTCAGGCTTATTCCAGATAATTTAATTAAGCTTGTAGTGCTCAAAAAGTCTAAATTAAATGCAATTTATGTGGGCTTTATTATTTATAGAATGCTCCAATAAATACAATTAATAACGTCTTAAGTGTTCACGCAGGTCATTAATTGCAAATTGCACTTTCTGTCCTGATTTATTTGAACAAGACTCTATTCATATAGACAAAATTGATTTTTGCGCTGATAAATTTATTTTAATTCCATCTCTCTTACATAACAAGCATATGGCAGTCGAGGAAATAGATAAATCATACTTTTATTTCCTTTAATTAAATCGAATTCTATCACTATATATGGACAGAGAGAGAGGTCAAATTAATGTCTCGCATGAAGTATTTATTTAATATTTTTATGCGACGGTGGGAAGTTCAACAAGAGATAAAGACGTGTACAAATCAATATAGTGATTCTGAAAGGACGCGATGAGGAGTTAACAGGGAGAGAGAGAGAGAGAGAGAGAGAGAGATCAAATCGACAAATTGTCGACTTTTCAATATAACAATCGAACTTCGACATATAAATATGAGAGAGATGATGAGATGATGATGATGATGATGATGAGAGAGAGAGAGAGAGAGTCAGTTAACAATTTTCGTTCTTAATAAATATTACAATATGATAAGACACTCAACATATGGATTTTTACTAAGTTAATTGAGAAAAGTCTAATAAATATAGAGAGGAAGTCGAAAAATAACGTGATTTTATATATTATTGATCACAATTGATGTATAAATGTGTTATATTTTTTCTTGTCGAGGCTTCAGTACAATCTAACTATCACAATATTCACCTATAATATGTCACGCTCCTTGATCAATCATTTTTGTCGGTCTTTTTCTTGTGTTTCTGGCGGATCACTCCAAGCAAGTAAATTTATGGACATTTTTATAGTTTACGACACCATGCCATACAACTTCAAATGTCAATCGTCATATAGACATTTTTTCTTAGATTACATAATGTCAAATTCAAGGATCAAACAATAAAAGCCATAATATTTACAAAATCAATGGACCATATCTCTACCTTCAAGATTTGTGTTAGATGGACTCGCTCGAGCCATTTAAGTAAAACCTTCAATGCTTTGAGATTGTGGTTCTTGATAGCAACGTGAATTGCAGTCTCGCATTGGATTGTCAAATTTTCGATAGATGATTTGCAAGCAAATAGGAATTCGGATAGGGGTTTCGAGAGCTCCACGTTCTCCTGCTTGTTGTCTCCTCTTTTTTCCCTGCTACAAAATGCAAACAGGTGATCCCACCTCATCTTCAGACTTGAATCAACTTCGGGTCAAGGTTCATCAATGTCCTCACAGTGTGATAATGCTCATGTTGCATAACCAAGTGCATTAGGCATTTCCAAGCAAACGACGGCTTCAAGATGCCCATCTCCATGGCCACGTCAGTTTTTCTGATGGCCTAGGCAATGTGTAGTGGAGTGGATAGGCAATCTTAGAGCACTCGCTCCTCCGCGATTAAGTTACGTACCTCAGAAACATCATAATTTTTAAATGCTTGTTGAAGCCAAGACTCCGTAGCCATTCTTTGTTCTTTTTTGGCCAGACTCCTGGCCATCGTGTTACCAGGAAAATGTAGGAGTAGAGGGGCTTTGATCGGGGAGGATTGGTGGAAGTAGCGAACTTTGCAAAATCATATATCAGATAGTGCTGCGATCAACAAATATTTAATTAGTTGAGTCAACAAGTGTACAGTTGGGGCCCGTGGCAGGTTGGGGGTGAGGGGGGCCCAACACATCTTAGACCGATGCGTATTGCACACTGGTCAGATTCTCAGGAAATGACTGGTCAGTTTTTATGTTTTGCAAGAATTGCACGACATGATTTACGAAAAGGGAAGAAATTAAACTGGGTCATGGCCCGTATGTTGAAGTCGAACTGTAAAGTACCGTGTGGTATGTCTTTCTCAAAACTGGATCAAGGATACTCTGGAGCCTCGGATAAGTTTTGTCTAGAAATTTTTTAAATGGAATGTGAATATGGCATGTTGTATTATCACTTCGATTTGATGCTTGTAGTCAATCTACATATTGAGACCCAACATGATGTACATGTGTACTGACCAATTCTATTTCGGAGCTTAATGGTGACTAACGTGTCGTTTGAAACCAAATTAGAGCTAAGTGATTTTCAAGATTTAATGATAGTAGATATAATTTTTGTGCCTCATTACCTGGAAAAGTGTGACTGTAAGGTCTTCTTGACATGAGTTTATTAGGATGAGTTTGGCACATGCTAGCTATACTCTATTACATTGTTTATATATGGTGTATATTTTATGATATGTTGGAATATATGCAATGCTTGTGAAATGAGTAAATGCGATTTCTAAAGCTGCATTATTCTTTGTTTCATCCCAAAAGAACCACGATTTTGCTCACAGGGGAGTTCTCTCTCTCCACTATCAATTTCCTTTTTCCTCTCTTTCATTTCTCCATGTAAAGTGAAGAAAGAATGAAGCTGAGAGCAAAACAAATAAAGGAAAAGAAAAGAAGAAAGCAAAAGTGCCACTTCCCTACCTATAACCCATCGAATCTTTCCCAGGTAATAGAAAAAGCATTCACGCCTTACTTGTTAGCCTAATCCCAAACAAATAAGATAATTTGCAGAATTTAATCATATATTTGAGGACTTAATAGCACCAGATCTCGTGCCTCCTTTATTTGAAATGAGTCCACTTATAAACCTAAATACACGATCATCTCCTCGAGCTCAAGACCTCGCATTGGTTCTTGATTCAATTCTATAAATGGAGAAAAGTTCTCTATTCGTTACTATAACAGTTTATTGAATGAAGATTTTGAGTTTCGAGTTTAACGTCCAATTAGCTTGGAAAATAAAGCTCTTTTAATCATGAGTGCACGACAAGTTGACAATTTATTTATAAACGGATGAATCATTGGTGGGTTCTTCACCACTTGGTTCTCTTTAATGAAATTGGCAGTTGAGCTTTCCATAATCATGTATCCAATGGCTACTATAATAATTCACTTGTTTAACCCAAAGTTCCAAGAATACTCTCGTGAATCAGGACTACGTATTGCAAAAACCGAAATGCAAAATTAGTTTATGTAGCTATTAGTTTATTTTGGGGAGGGTTAGATATTTAAACTTAATTATCTCATATGCTATGACTATGAAAAGTCAACCTTTAGTTGGAATTTCGGAACAACCATATAAATGATGATAACTCACGAGACTAAATTTATCACTAGTTGGATCTTCTTCAATCCATATAATAAAGGCTCAGCCTATCGTCTGCCCTACCACACAAAAAAAAACAAAGAAGACCAATAAGCCACACCCAATTTGGAGAGAACACGTTCTAAAAAGTGGAAGCAATTCTTCTTTTGTTCGAAGAAACGTCTTTTTAATTGACCGATTGATATCTCCAAAATTATGCGATAAAGTGACAATATTTACTACATGTGATGTTGGTTGTTTAAATTTTTTGTCCCTTTCCGATTTTTTTTCTTTCTTTTTTTCCCTTCCCGTCATTGCCTCTCGCTCCCCCCCCCCCCCTCTTTCTCTCATGAAACAACCCCTACATTACGACCCGAACATATGCAACTCTCTCTCTCTACCCTCAATTTGAACTTGTGAAAAGTATCCAAAAAAAAGTCGTAAACTTATTGTATCAGTAATGATTTAGTCATAAACCTTTCAATTGAATCAATTTAGTTCTAAATCATTTTATGTTAGTACCAATTGAGTCCATATGACCAATTCAAACAGAAATTTATTGAGGTGGATATCATATATCCTATATGGCATGGTTAGCAATGATGTGGATATCATTTTTATATTTTTTTTTTGAATTTTCAATTAATTTTTCTTTTCTTTGTTTCTTCTTCTCTTTTCCTTATTGTCCTTTCCTTTTCCATTGTGGCTAGCAAGCGTCACCGAAGCTCACTAGCCATTGGGCAATGCAAATCCCTCTCTTGGCCTTGCCAATCGCAAGCAAAAGTGGCTATGGCCTCGCCAGCTGTGGGCGAGGTCACCTTCACCTATAGCCGCCAACGGCTCACCCACATCTAGACAAGGCCCACGACCCTTGCCGGCGGCCAATGAGGGCTTCAAGGCCCTTGCCTAGTGGTCGAAGAGCTCTAGCCCCACCAGCCGAAGTAGGGAAAGAAAAAAAAAAAAAAGAGAAGAAAAAATTAATAAAGAAATGAAAATTTCAGAAAAAAATTATAAAGGACATGTCCACGTCAAGGCCTAATGTGCCAAGAGAGATGACCAGTGTCCACGTCAGAATTTTTGGCCTAATTTGGCCAGATAGACTAAATTTATAGAAATGTGAAATGGTTTATGACTAATTTGATATAATTAAAAGGTTTAGAATTAAATTGGTACTAATATAATAGGTTTAGAATTTTGTTAGTACTTTTCTTGTTTGAGCCACTACCGCTTGCGCCTCCTTCGCCATAGTTTCCCTGTGTGTTGTGTATGTTTGTGCTTGTGTGTGTATAATTGATTAGTGCTCACATTGTGTTTGTTTATAGATTTTATTTCGAAGGAGAAAGAAAAAGAAAGGAGGAGCAAAACAGGTTGATAAAATACTGACCGTTGAGCCGGTTGACTATTGAAGTGAAATGATGTTTAAGTCGCATGAAAGAGTGCAAGGAAACAAATGACGAGAATTTTACTCGAAAAGGTGCAATTTTTTTAATAGGCGCGATGCATCATAATTGTTCTAATTAACCTATTGAGAAGATGCAACTTATCAAATTAAATTGTAATATAACAAGTTATTTGGATTTAGACTTTCCTCTCACTTGAATGGACTGAGGTCGTTGACAAGTTATGTGTTCATATTTTGTTGGACAGCGTGGTTATAGTCGGAAATCGCATGGTCGCAACTAAAGCAGAGTATATGATGTCAACTGAGACAATTGAGAAAGTTATTTCACTCAAAGGTTTGTTCAGTCATCTAGAATTGTTGTAAGAGAAGATTGTTATTTTTAGCAACAATTAGAGTGCAAGACATTTATCAAAAATCAAATGTATCGTGGGTGGGTGAAACACATTAGTGTCGTGTACAATTTTATATCTGATATTGTGTCATAAGGAACCACACTCGTTCAAAAAGTACACACGGCGGATGATCTAACAAAGCATATGGCATTGACTAAGTTTCAATAATATTCGGACTTGGTTAGCTTCTACAACAAGTGAGGAGCCCATAGGGGTTTGGGAGAAATGACAACCGAAGAGATGAAATTGGACTTCTCACCAAGGTGGAGATTCATTGATCATGGCTTGAAGTTGATTCAGATTTTTTTTAAAATTCGATCTATAATTGAATCACAAAAAATCTCACGCCACATTATTGCACTCTTGCCAACAGAATTGTCCACGATGGAAAAAGTAAACTAATTTCCCATAAGACTTATTTTCTTCATTGAAGATGAAGCCCACGTTGACATTGGCGAATGGCTTACGGTTGTTTGCATATAAATAATTTTGTTGTTGACTTTGGTCTCGGGTGCATAGTGAGTACGCTTAACATATATGAAAACTTGCATGAGATACGAGAGCTTTGATAACTTTCATCCAAGAGTGTGACAGTGTAATAAAATTCTTTTTTTGTAATTGATTCTTGTAAGTTCGGGTTTAATCTAGAATTGAAAAACACTTACGAGTGACTATGATTGAATGATTCTAATATATTCTTTACCAATTATAATGGAATCATCTTATCGATCTCTCTCCATGTAGTAGGCACCTAGTAGAACCACATAAATTTGTTGTCTTTAAATTTTATTTATGCAATTTATTTCTTACTATATTAGTTTTGTGTGTTTTTAAAGCTAGCCGCAACAAATCATATTTTAGAGATAGAAAGATTCATAATGGGTCCCTAAAAAAGAATACAAGGTTTTACGCATTTCCTAACTTATGATTAAATTTGACTACTTGATGCCCATCCGATGGATGTATCATGTCATACTTTCTTGATTAGTAGTGGTATATAGCAATGGATTCAGGTTTATTAGCTTTTGTCGAATCCATCTTTTTTACATCCAACCTTCTCTTTCACGGTAAGTCAGTTGAAAGGGAGGTGGCTTTTAAAGACAAGATGTCGAAAGCAAAATTGATGACATTGGATCTATAAATTATCCTTTTCACGTCCAGCCTTCTATTTTGCGGTAGTTCTATATAGTATATCAGTTAATTGCTCGATGAATGTATCATATCATACTTTCTTGATTAGCGAGTGGGATATAACAATATTCGGGTTTATTAGCTATTGGTAGTTCTTTCATGGTAAGTTGGTTAGGTGGCTTTTAAAGACAAGATGTCGAAAGCAAAATTGATGACATTGGATCTATAAATTATCCTTTTCACGTCCAGCCTTCTATTTTGCGGTAGTTCTATATAGTATATCAGTTAATTGCTCTCTTTTTATTTTGAATTTTTTATTTTAAATATGTCATTATGATTATTTCTCTTACATATATCGCTTAGTTGCATATGATTCATCAACTCATGTAATCCACGTATTTTCAACAATTATTAATTAATCTGTGGGAATCACTCCAAAGACCTCTAATTTGATATTTCAATATTCAACCTTGAATATTGGCAAAATTCAAGGGCTAGTTGTATAATAATTGGGGTGCCCGCAAACACCATCTATAGGTTACGCCAAGAAGACAGACATGAAATTTGACACAAGATCAGGATGCTAAGACAGAGTCAAGCATTTTATTTGTGTTCATCATGCATGTTTGCATTTGAGACCTCACCTCGCTTCTTTCCAAGTAACCTACAACAAAACCACCATCATGACCACCACTGCGTCCTGCAAGTTGTCCAATGCGCCACTGCTTCTTACCTTCTCCAATTGCCTTGCAACCAACAACAAAAACACCATTACTACCACTGCATATCGCTACCGCTTCTTACCTTCGCCAATTGCCTGCAACCAACAACAAAATCGCCATCACCACCATTGTGTTGGCATCAAGAGATTTCTCTCTAGGCCCTTCATGCATATATGTTTCAAGCATGCATGTGAGAGTTGACACCTAAATTTTGGTGACACGTTTAATCATTCATTAATTGTATAGAAAAATTAGGAATTAATTTCTAATTTCTAGATACAATAATTTTCACTAAATTGCATGGCATATAGACATTAGGAGAATTTGTATTACTAGTATTAAAATTAAAAAAATTAATCTAAAATTAATTAAGAACAATAAAAAAATTATCATTATTATTTTGTATTAAGAAAAAGAAAAGAAAGCTAGGCCGGGCCTGGGGCGGGCCGGCCCGGCCTTTTTTAATTTTCCTTATTCCTCTTTCTCTTTCAGGCCCTGCCCCATTTTCTCTTCTTCTTTTTTTCCCCGGCCCGGCCCACGTACCTATCTCTTCCTCCTTCCTCCCTCACGCCATTCCCGCGTGTCTGCGGCGACACAGACGTCCGCAAGCAAAAGTAGAGAAGCCGTGATCCTAGGGTCGGGAATCAGGCAGGCCGCGGCAGGCAGGCGGGGTGGAAGCCATGCGCGCCTGTTGCTAGCCCTTAAAAGCGAGAGAGTGGGCGCAAGAGAAAAAGGGAGGAGACCGGGGGCTGGATTTGAGGGAGAGATCCGAGAGAGAGTTCAAGGTAGAGAAACCGAGAGAGGGGGGAGAGACAGAGAGCGCGAGTGAGAGTTTGAGTGAGGGAAGAGAGTTGGAGGGAGAGACCGCTAGCCACCGCACGGCCGACAACCCGCTGCCGTGCCTCCTTTCCCGCTCCGAAACTCCGGTAAGCCTCGGCCCTGTTTTTGGGCATGCCAGGCCAGAGCTCGCGGCCGCCCGGCTGACGCGAACTCCGGCCCCGTCCGTCCTTCGTTTTTCTGCTGCTGTGTGTGCTGTTGTTATCGCGGTTCTGGTCTTCGGTCGAGCCAAAGATCTCTTGTTCTCGTAGCATATACTAGCTGTTCGACATAATGTCCGAACGAGATCCATAGTTTTTTCACCGGGTCTGGTCTGTTTCGGAACGATGGTGACCCTCCGGTCGGTGAGTGCATAGGGTTGGCTAGGAGCTGGTCGGTCCTCGGTGGCCGTCGTGGCGGTCCTCGGAGGCCGCGGGCTTCACTGTTTTGGGCGTTCAGCGGCGGGGAGGTTGGCCGACGAGTGGCAGTCAGAGTGACCGCCCGAAGGAAGGGTGGTAACTCGGTGACGGGTTGAGCTTTGGCCAAGGTTTATCTTTAAAAAAAAAAAGAAAAAAAAAAAACAAAAAACATAGGAGCTTCGGGTGAAGGACGTCACTCGAGATGGGGGACGTAGCTTGAGAGCGGCTTGTAAGATAACCCGACATGAAATACTCAAGGCCGAGCTTGTTTTATTTATTTATTATAAAGGGAGTATGATGTGGGACGCCCTAAGTTTGGATTTACATCTTTTATTTGACGAATTTAGGATATTGAAATTTGATTTTCCCTTCTTTAATTAAGCCGGTTTGTAGTATAGAAATAGTCGAGCGTAGAATAATTATTATTAATTCATTGTTTTAACTTCGTGTTAAAATATAATATTCTGATTGGAATATATCATACAATCTTTTAAAAAAGCAAACATTTGGCTAGGCTTTTACTATATTCTCAATTTTTTTTTTCTGGTACTTTATTTAGAAGTAATTTTTAGAAAAACGGTTGCTACTGTGTTTATTCGTCATGTTTTATAGAACCATCCAGTTTCCCTCTTTCTAGAAATTAAAAAGCCGAAGAGATTTCCGTCTTGCCTTTTGTGACTCGTTGATGTTCATTTCCACAGCATTGAAGTCTAAATTAGAAAAAAAGAAAAAGAAAAGAAGAAGCTAATTCGAAGTCTCGACTTCAAGCAAGATTAAAGCCTCTCAGCATTAATAAATTGCTACATGAGTCCATCACGTGCAACAAATACAAAAGCGTCTAGTTCTTGCAAACCTCAAGACAAGGAAACATGCATGGGAATTATCTCTGATCCTTCAATCTTTAGAAATCGCCGATGCGTCTCATTGAGGCATTGATTTTCAGTCGGACTACGGCGCACTTTAGCCATATCCAAAAGGATAATGCAAAGACTAAACACATTGCCACCATGAAAAAACCCTCTATCAAAAATTTTCCAACATCATTGGAGTTCTGGAATCCCGTTGTAAGGGATGAAAAGTAGGTAGCGGCGAGAACAAACATAGACCAGCAAACCAAAGAAGTGCCAGGAAACAGCGGAACAGAAGCGGCTAAGATTATGCACATGGAGATGAGAAAAGTCAAGCTGTTGAGTAAAGTGAATACGTATAGACGTGAGCCGCTGAGGATCATCTTTCCAGCTTGATGTGGTTTTCCATTAGCAATTTCAGTGGAATTGGTCAAGGGATTTGAAGAGGAATCCTGCCAGTATCCTCCCGGAGGACTGAGAGCAGCTTGGTAAGTGGCGGTCGCCATTAAGGTAGACACTACAAGGATTACTTCGCGAGTAGATTTATCTTCGATATAGAAATAGGCTGCCCATTTTTCAAGAAAAGTTAGTCTCGCGGTGAAAAGCTCTGATAGAGAGAGGTCAGGAACAAAAAGTCTTTCTGCAAATCTTTCTCGAAATCTTTCTCCAAGTCTTACTAGATGTCCTTTACATTGTAATTCGTCCACCACATCTTGCTTTTTACGAGGATGCACTTGGTAGATTTCGAGAGCGGTCTTCTTATCGAAGTTCTTTGCATTCACACGCATATGCCAAACTAACGACTTGATCATCTGGAAGAAATGCAAAAGGAATCAAGATGAAGTGCATACCCCTTTCAAGATAAAGCATTGCTTTGTCACAAGCTTTACTATTGTGCACCAGACGAGCTCATGCTACCATGCTAGTGATGCAACGGCCCATGTACAAAGGAAGAAAGTTTACTAGATCTTATTTACTAAATGCCATCATTTAAACCAATACAAAGAAGCTTGAATCTTTTAAAAAGTGCAATAGAATACTTTCACCCTAAATTATTTATGCAACGGTCAATTGAAAAGATTTAAGTTTTAATTACATTTTGTATATGAGTTTTTCTTTTTTTCTTTTTTTGCTAGGAAGAAAAAGACTATCTTAAATGAACGAATGGACCAGACTATCTTAAATGAACAAATGGACCAACCTATAGAAAGGGGATTCAATATGAGGCTCGAGCCTACCCTCCAGTGACCTTGTGCACGGGAAAATGATCAAAAGAGAAGAAAGGATTTGATTTTGATTAGAAAAAAAAAATCGTATCTTTTATTTTGTTTCTTTTTTTATAGGGAAAATGACAACATTTTTTGATAAAAAAAAAAATTCCGGCGCGCGCGACGGCAGAGAGCCTGGTCGAGGAGTGGGGCAAGGAGACGGCAGCGAGCGACAGGGAGTTGAAAGAGATCGCGATTGCCGAGTGGCAAGCGAAGAGAGAGAAGAGAGAGAGAGAGAGAGAGAGAGAGAGAGAGAGAGGATTTTAGAGAGAAAAATCGAGAGGAGCGATAGAAGGTCGGGGAGGGATTTCAGGGCCGAGGAAGAGGAGGAGAGGAAGCGTGACAAAGAGGAATTTTTTTTTTCTTAGAAAGGAAAATCAATCTTCCCAATTCTAGAAGGATATTTTCTATTGATTGGAAAACGTTTTTTTATTACTTATTTTGCACGCCCTAAATGCTAGAATATGAGGAAAAAGTTTTTTTTCAATTTTTTTTCCTCAAAACAAACATAACCTAAATAAGTCAATTTATTTTTCCAATTATCCCGTACACATTCTAATGTGCAAATTGTAAGATCCCGTCTGATTTGTTTGAACCGATCCATATTCGTTGAAGGTAAAAAAAATTTCAGGCTGATGAATTTATTAACTCATTCCTACCACTTGAAGTCCTTTTATAATATTTTTATGTGACTACACAAGAGAGAAAACACGTATTTATCAATATAATGATTGTAATAGGACTCTATATGTATTTAAAATGACAAGAGAGGGATTAAATCTACATCGTCAAGTTTTATTATATCTGAATTTAGCGTTCAAAAATATTTTCATTCTTAATAAACATTACAATAGTATAATGAGGTTAACAAATGGGTTTTTTTCACAAAGTTTATTAGCAAAAACTTGAGGTTCAAATTTCATATAGAGAGATCTGAATTCGCATAATATCTTGATAACATACATTAGTATTCACAACATTTTTTTTTCTTTTTCTCTTTTATAAAAGGAAGTGATGGATTTTTTATTTTATTTTATTGTGGAAGCTTCAATACGATATAATTATCACAATATTCACCTTAAATATGTCATATCCCTTGATCAATGATTTTTGTCAGTTAGTTCCTTGTGATTCCGGTTGATCGTTCCAAGCAAGCAAAATTATGAATACTTCTACAATTTACAACACTATGCTGGACCACTTCAAATGTCAATCTCAGATGGACATTTATCAACAAATGTTAACCGTTAAATGATAATACTATAAAATATACGGTGCACAAAATGCTATTTCAAATCTCCTCTCTCTGCGTGTTTCTAAATCCATGTATTTTCAAACCCCAGCATTTCATTATCATATAATTTGTTCCTAGGTTAGATAATGTTCGAGGATCATATAATAAAAGCATGAAAAACCATGAAGTCAGTGAACTATACCTCATGGTCCGGCTCTTCGGACGCAGCAACATGTAAGACGGTATTACCATCTTTATCTTTCCAGTTCAAGATTTGTGTCCGACGAACTCGCCTAAGCCATCCTAGCAAAACATCAAATGCTTTGAGGTTGTGGTTCTTGACGGCAATGTGAACTGCAGTCTCGTATCGACTCGTCAAATCTTCTATGGATGATTCGCAAGTGCAAAGGAATTCGGCTAGGAGCTCCTGCTCATTGTTTCCTTCTTTCCCAGCGATGTAATGCAAAGGGGTGATTCCATGTCGTCCTCGAACTCGGATCAAATCAGGATGAAGCATCATTAGTGCCCTCACAATTGGGTATTGCTTACATTGCAAAGCCAAGTGCATGGGGCTATAACCCCCTGGATTCAACTTCCTAGCGAATGATGGCCTCAAGATGACCGTCTCCATGGCCACCTCGAATTTTCCTTCGGCTGCAGCAATGTGTAGTGGAGTATTTGGGAATGGGTTTTCAGATACGCGATCTAAGAGCTCTGGCTCCTCCACAATTAAGTCATGTAGCAAATCAACATCATCATGTTCGATTGCTAGTCGAAGCCGAGACTCCCTAGCCTCTCTTTCTTCTTTTTCAGGAAGACCCCTGGCCATCGTGTTTCTAGGGAAATGTAGTAGGAGAAGAGGGGCTTTGCTTGGTGATGATCGGTGGAAGTAGCGAACTTGCAAAATCATATATTATGTAGTGCCATGGTTCAATGAATTTTTGATTTAGGGGAGTCAACAGGTGTATAGGTGGGCCCAATGGTAGGTTGGGTTTGAGTGGGGCCCGCCATATCTTAGGCCAGGACAGGTGCATACTGGTCAGATTCTTAGGAAATCGTAGTGTCGTAATTTTATGTGCCCTTCGCTTTCCCACTTTTGCCATAGACATCAAATCAGATAGCTGCTAATAATATTTCACTTACTACTTATTCTCAAAGCTTATAACCCAAAAGTTTCAGAAATGCTCTCGTGAATTATAACTACACATTGTCCGAACAAAAGAAAAATTATAACTACAAATTGCAAAACCGTAATGCAAAATTAGTTTACCTAGCTACTGGCTTACTTTGGGGACGAGTTAGTTATTTAAATTTAAATATCTCATATCCTATGACTATCAGAAATCTACCTCTAGTTGGAATTTCGAAACAACTATATAAATGATGATAAGTAACTCAAATAAGACAGTAGGAGCAAGAGGGGCTTTGCTCGGTGAGGATCGATGGAAGTAACGAACTTGCAAAATCATATATTATATGGTGCCATGGTTAACAAATATTTAATTAGCTGAGTTAACAAGTCTACAGGTGGGCTCAATGGCAGGTCAGGGGTGAGTGGGGCCCGACATATCTTAGATTTGCCGTGGTATATGCAATGCTTGTGAAATGACTGAATGCAATGCATACTCATTTGTAAAGCTGCATTATTCTTTGCTTGATCTCATAGGAGCGGTGATTTTGCTTGCGGGAGAGTTCTCTCTCCCCTGTGAATTCCCTTTTTTCGTCTCTTTATTTCTCCATGTAAAATAAAGACCGAATAATGCTCAAAGTAATATAAATAAAGAAAAGAAAAGTAAAAGTGCCACTTCTCTACCATTAACCCATCGAATCTTTCTCAGGTAATAGAAAAGCTTTTACGCCTTACTTGTTATTGCTAATCCCAAAATAAAGAGATAATTTACAGAATTTATTGCTAATCCCAAACTAAAGAGATAATTTGCAGAATTTAATCATACATTTGAGGAGTTAATAGAACAAAACCTACTTTAAATCACGGAAACGAATTCTTGACTTGTTACCATAGTGATTTATTGAATGAAGATTTTGAGTTTCAAATTTAGCATCGAATTAGCTCAGAAAATAAAGCTCTTTAAAACATGGATGCTCAACAAATTTGACAATTTATTTATGAACTGGTGAGTCACTAGTGGGTTCTTCATTACTTGCTCCTCTTTAATGTAATTGGCAGTTGAGCTTTCCATGGTCATAAATCAGATGAAGACTGATAATAGTTCACTTGCTTTTTTATCTTAAAGCTTTTAAGCCAAAAGTTTCAAGAATGCTCTCGAGAATTATAACTACATATTGAAGAACCGTAATGCAAAATTAGTTTACATAGCTAATAACTTACTTTGTGGAGCATTTAGTTATTTAAATTTAAATATCTCATATCCTATGACTATCAAATACCTACCTCTAGTCGGAATTTCGAAACAAGCAGATTAATGATGATCATTGACTCAAATAAGGTAGTAACTTTGTTCTAGAGTCGGTTACACGAGCTTCAGATATAAATATTGACAAATTATTTGAAGCGCTGGTTATTTTGAAAAGTGTTCGCTATCTATAACTAATTGATAAGCTCCTAAAAAAAGTATGCGTAAACTACAGGAAAGTCGATACTTTTGAAACAATAAAAAAAAAAAAAATGGTAAGTGGACACAAATAAGAATCGATGATTTTGTATAAGAGCTGATGAGCTTAAAACGTCGTTCAGCCCTGCCAATGAATCCAAGTGAATTATTGGAACAATTAATAATGTGGAAATAATTAATTAAATGTACATGATGAATGCATAAATAATACTTATATTTTTCGATCAAAAAAATAAATAAATAAGAGTTGGCAACTCAAGTTTCATAGATAAATTTGTTAAGATTTTGAAAAAGTTGGGTAAGATATAAAACTGTTGGTGTCGTATAGCATTTTTTCTGGAATAAGTTCGTAACGTTTAAACGGCCAAATAAACTTTGGCAAGTGAACCCAAATAAGAGTTGATAATTTTGTATAAGTATGGTTGATTTTAACAGCATTTTTAAGATGCTAAAAAAAATGTCCTTAAATTATTGGAACAGTTGGTAATTTTTTTAAAAAGAAAACATTGATAACTGATTGAAATATTGTTGGTAATAAGAGTTTATAATTTAAGATCCACAAATAAATGTTAGCAAGTTATTAAGAGAATCGGTAATTTTGAACTAAGTTGATAATTTTGTATAAAAATTGGTAACTTTAATTCCCTGATAAGTTCTGAAATAGATGTTGTGAGCTATTGGAATAGTTGGTCATTTTGTGGCAATCAAATAAACGTCAGTAAGTGGACTCAAATAAGATTTGATAATTTTATATAATATTTAGTAGCATTATCAGTTGGTAAGCTGTGCAAATAAATGTTGGTAAATTATTGCAACAATTGATAAATTCAAAACAGTCAATTAAAATTGAACGAGCGACTCAAACAGTGGTTGTTAAGCAAAAATTAGTTGTGACTTAATGGAAGAAAAATGGGCAAGTCACTTATGGTAATTTTGAATAAAAGTTAGCACCTTATCAATGTTGTAAGTTATACAAATTAATGTTGATTAATTATGAAAACAATTAGTAATCTTGGAAGTACAGATAAACATTAACACTTCCAAAAAAATGGCTGGTGAATTAACACTGTGTTACTGGCTAAATAAGTATACATATCAAGGATCAATCAACATTTGTGAAAAGAAGAATAATATCTCACTTTGTTTTCTCAAAGTCGAAATCAGAAGATCAAAAGGCAAAGAGCTTGAAATCGATGAAAAAAAAAGATAAGCAAAGTGCTAAATTTGCTTTCACATGTCTAACGTGGGTATTATCATGTCTTTATTCCGTTTTTTGTCGGGAAAACAGTAGAAAAAGGAGGATTCTTGGAGAGAAAAAGTACTTTGCATACTTGACTATTAAATTAGCTTCTTAAATCTTGGCATCTTACCTTTACCAAAAAAAAAATGAAAAAGAAGACAGAATAAAGGCCATAGGCAAAGATATCATATAAGATAATGTCTGTACTATCCATGTCTTTAATTTGTCAGGCTCCTGCCTCATTAGAAGTGTTTCTTTCTTTATTATGATGGCGTTGGCACAGGGCAAGTAATCCAGATCTGCCCAAATCATCCATATGTTCAGCCGAGACTAAATTAATCACTAGTTGGACCATCAATTCATATATTAAAGGTTCATCCTATTGTCTGTCCTACCACACAAAAGAAAACAAAGAAGACCAATAGTTCACACCCATTTTGGAAAGAGCACCTTCTCACAAGTGGACACAATTTTTCTTTATGTTCGAAAAACGATTATGAATTGCTATTTAGTCGATCGATTGAGACCCTCTAAAATTAGGAGATAAAGTCACCACCTATATCTATCTTCTTAAGAGGCTAATACTTTACTACACATGCTACTGGCTATTTGAATTTGTTGTCCCTTTTTTTTTAACCTTTTCCTTCGTTATTCCTTTCTTTCCTGTTCCCTTCCCGTTACTGCCCCTCGCCCTCTATCTCTCATAAAACAACCCCTACAATACAACCCACATCACATAAACCTATTGAGAAGATGCAACTTATCAAATAAAATCTGCATATAACAAGTTATGTGGATTCAGATTTTCCTGTCACTTGGATAGACTGAGGTTTTTGACAGGTTATGTGTTCATGTTTTAAGGGTCGTCAGTTAGAAAGTGCGATTATAGCCGATAGTTGCTTTGTCGACAGTTGAAGCAGAGTACATGATGTCATTTGAGACAATCAAGAAAGTTATTTGGCTAAGAGTTTTGCTCAATCATCTGGAATTGTTGTAGGAGAAGGTTGTTAAGTGCAATACATTTAGCCAAAAATCAAATGTATCTCAAGTAGGCGAAACACAATGGTGCCAAAAACCATTTTATACGTGTTATTGTGTTATAAGGAACCGCATACGTTGAGAAAGTGCACACAGCAAATGATCTAATAAAGCATTTGCCATTGACTAAGTTTCATTACTATTCAGACTTGGCTAGCTTCTACAATAAGTGAGAAGCCCCATAGGGGTTTAGGAGAAACGACAACCGGTGATATGAAATTGAACTTCTTACTAAAATGGAGATTCGTTGGTCATGGCTCGAAATTAATTCAGATTGTTTTTGCCCAAAAAAAAAAAATCAGATTGTTTTGAAATTCGGTCTATAATTGAACACAAGGAAACTTAGGCCATATCAGTGATGAAAAAAAAGAAATTAATTTCCGCAAGAATCCTTTTCTTCATTGATGATGAAGCCCACGTTGACATCCCAGAAGAGCTTATGGTTGTTTTGCATATAGATAATTTTGTTGTTGAGTTTGGTCTCGGATGCATTATGAGTTTGTTTAACGTATATGAAAATTTGCAAGAGATATCAAGAGCATCGATAACCTTCATCCAAGAGAATGACAGTGCAATAAAACTCCTTCTGTAATTGATTCTTGTAAGTTCAGGTTTAAGCTAGAATTAAAAAACACTTATGAGTGAGGGTAATTGAACGATTCTAATATCTTCTTTACTGATTATATTAGAACTGTCTTATCAATCTCTTTTCGATCTCTTCCCATATAGTAGGCACAAAGCTGACCTCATTAATCCACTGTATTCAAGTTTTATGTATGCAATTTATTTCTTACTCAAATCTTCTTCTTTTTTTGTGTTACTGTTCATGCTTCTATGTTAGTTGTAACAAGTCACATCTTAAAGATACTGCTGGACTTGGTTTATTAGGTATTCTCGATTCTATTTTTTTTTTACATCCAACCTTCTATATCTTGGCAAGTTTCTTGAAAAGGTGGCTCTTAAAGACAAGATGTTGAAAGCAAAATTGATGATGTTGGATATAGAGCATTTACCTAATATTTTCTGCCATATTGTCTTTTTCACATCCAACCTTCTATTTCGTAGTATTTCTATATAGTTTTTTCAGTCGATTGCTTTCATTTTATTTTGTATTTTCAATTTTCAATCTATCATTGTGAAGATATCTCTATCATATATTGAGCTTCGTTGATAATTCATCAACTCATGTAATCCATGTATTTTTGATGATTATTAATTTATTTGTGGGAATCAATTCAAAGACCTCTCCTACAACAAACACTCGGCGTCTTCAATCTTGATTACTGGCAAAACTCAGGGGCCAGTTGTATAATAATTGGGGTGCCCGCTAACTCCATCTATAGGTACCAAGCAGACACCACGAAATTGGACACCATCAAGTTTTTCATCTGGGTGTGATCACACGTAAAGTAGATGCATGTTCGATCACACAATAAGAGAGAAGCTCGACCTAATTTAGCTCTCTCTCTCTCTCTCTCTCTCTCTCTCTCTCTCTGGTGTGTTTATTGTGCATGCATGCTTTTGACCCCTCACCTCGGTTCTTACCCGGTGACCCAAAAAAAAAAAAAAAACCACCAATCACGACCACCATTGCGTCCTTCTGCAGCTTGTCCAATGCGGCACCGCTTCTTATCTTCTCTGATTGCCTGCCACCAACAACAAAATCACCATCGTCACCACTGCATATCGCTGCCACTTCTTACCTTCCCTGATTGCCCGCAACAAACAAAAAAAATCACTATCACCACCACTGTGTTGGCATCAAGAGATTCCTCTCTAGGCCCTTCGTGCATTTACGCTTCAGGCATGCATGTGTACCCAGAGTTAAGCATTTCATTTGTGTTCATCGTGTATGTGTGCATTCAAGACCTCACCTCGCTTCTTTCCAAGTAACCTACAACAAAACCACCATCATGACCACCACTGCATCTCAAGAGATTTCTTTCTAGGCTCTTCATGCATATATGTTTTGAGCATACATGTGAGTATTGACATCTAAATTTTGGCAACACGTTTAATTATTCATCAATTGCATAGAAAAATTAGGGATTAATTTCTAATCTCTAGCGAGAATAATTTTCATTAAATTGCATGGCATATAGACATTAGGAGCATTTGTATTACTAGTATTAAATTAAAAAAACAATAATCTAGAATTAATTTAGAACATTAAAAACATTATCATTATTATTTTTTATTAAGAAAAGAAAAGAAAGCTAGACCGGGCCAGGGGCGGGCCGGCCCGGCCTTTTTTTTCTTTTCCCTTCTTCCTCTTCTCTTTCAGGCCTGGCCCCATTTTCTCTTTTCTTTCCCCGGCCCGGCCCACGTACCTATCCCTTCCTCCTTCCTCCCTCGCGCCATTCCCGCGTGTCCGCGGAGACAGAGACGTACGCAAGCAAAAGCAGTGCAGCCGTGATCCTAGGGTCGGGGATCAGGCAGGCCGCGGCAGGCTGGCGGTGGCGGAAGCCATGCGCGCCTGTCGCTAGCCCTTAAAAGCGAGAGAGGGGACGCAAGGGAAAAAGGGAGGAGACCGGGGGCTGGATTTGAAGGAGAGATCCGAGAGAGAGTTCGAGTGAGAGAAACCGAGAGAGGGGGAGAGACAGAGAACGCGAGTGAGAGTTTGCCTGAGGGAATAGAGTTGGAGGTAGAGACCGCCGGCCACCGCACGGCCGACAACCCACCGTCGTGCCTCCTTTCCCGCTTCGACACTCCGGTAAGCCTCGACCCCCTTTTTGCCTTTTTTGAGCATGCCGGTTCGGAGCTCGCGGCCGTCCGGAAGAGGCGATCCCCGGTCCCGTCCGTCCGTCGTTTTGCTGCTGCTGTGCGTGCTGTTGTTGTCGCGGGTTCTGGTCTTCGGTCGAGTCAAAGATCTCTTGTTTCCGTAGCATATACTACCTGTTCGACAAAATGTCCGAACGAGATCCATAGTTTTTTCTCCGGGTATGGTCTCTTTCGGAACGATGGTGACACCCCGGTCAGTGAGTGCGTAGGGTTAGCTAGGAGCTGGTCGGTCCTTGGTGGCCGTTGTGGCGGTCCTCGGAGGCCTCGGGCCTTACTGTTTTGGACATTGGCGGCGGGGAGATCGGCCGACGAGTGGCAGTCAGAGTGACCGCCCGATGGAGGTTGGTAGCTCGGCTGCAGCTTGAGCTTTGGCTGAGGTTTGTCTTAAAAAAAAAAAAAAAAACAAAAAAAATACGTGGAAGCTTCCGTGAAGGATGTCACACGAGATGGGGATGTCGCTTGAGAGCGGCTTATAAAATAACACGACATCAAACACTCGAGGCCGAGCGTTTTCTTTTTTTTTTTAGCCTAATAAAGGGAGTATGATGTGAGACACCTCAAGTTTGGATTTACATCTTTTATTTGACGAATTTGGGATACTGAAATCTGATTTTAAAATCTTTAATTAAGCTGGTTTAGAGTATAGAATTAATTTTTTTTGGGGGGGGGGGGTGGGGAAGGGGGGTTTTGGAGTGTAGAATAATTGAATTTATAAATTCCATTATTTTAACTGTGTGTTAAAATATAATATTCTGATTGGAAGACATCGTAGCATTTTTCTTTTTAGTTGGCTAGGCTTTTACTATGTTCTCAGTATTTTTTTTTCTGTTACTTTATTTAGAAGTAACTTTAAAAAAAAAAAAAGGTTGCTACTGTGTCTATTCGTTGTGTTTTGTAGAATCATCTGGTTTGCCCCTTTCTAGGAGTTAAAAAGCCAAAGAGATTTCCGTCTTGCGTTTTGTGCACGGACGCTTGGCGCATTCGTGTTTGCAAGTTGTAACTCGATGATGTTCATATCCACTGCGTTAAGTCTGAATTAGGAAAAAAAGTTATTCGAAGTCTCGACTTCAAGCGAGAGTAAAGCCTTTCAGGATTAGCGAATTGCCACATGTCCAACCCTTGCAACTAACACAAAAGAGTCTAGTTCTTGCAAACCTCAAGATAAGAAAGCATGCATGATATGCATGCGTGACAAGAGAAGTTAAAAGTAAAATATGCATGGGAATTATCTCTGATCCTCCGATCTTCAGAAGTTGCCGACGCGTCTCCTTGTGGCATTGATTTTTCTTCGGACTTGGAAGTGCTTTAGCCGTATCATAAAGGATAATCCTAAGAAGAAGTACATTGCCACCATGAAAAAACCCCCTATCAAATTTAGTCCAACATCATTGGAGTTTTGGAATCCCATTGCAAGGGATAAAAAATAGTTGGCGGCGAGAATAAACATTGAAAAGCAAGTCATAGTAGTGTCAGGAACCAGCGGAACAGCGGCGGCTATGATTATGCAGCTGGAGATGAGAAAAGTAATGCTGTTGAGTAAAGTGAATAAGTATAGACGTGAGCCGCTGAGGATCATCTTTCCAGCTTGATGTGGTTTTCCATTAGTAATTTCAGTGGAATTGGCAGTGACGACAGTGGAGTAGGTCGGGGAATTCGAAGAAGAATCCTGCCAGTATCCTCCCGGAGGACTAAGAGCGGCTTGGTAAGTGGCGGTTGCCATTAAGGTGGACACTACAAGGATTATGTTGCGAGCGGATTCATTTTGGACATAGAAAATGCGTGCCCACTCCTCAAGGAGCCATTGTCTCCTGCTGATAAGCTGGAGTAGAGAGGGGGTACCACCATAAAATATGCACAGAAGTCCTTGAAGGCATGGCCTCTTCACAACATCTTGATGGTTACTAGAATTCACTATATCCATAGCGGTCTCACCAAGGGAGTTCTTCGCTTGTACATCCGTCCACCAACTTAACAGCTTGATGATCTAAAAGAAATGCAAAAAGAATAAAAATGAAGTACGTACCCCTTCAAGTTAAATCATTGCTTTATCCCAAGCTTTATTATTGTGCACAAGATGAGCTCTAGCCACTATGACCCATGTACAAATGAAGAAAGTTTACTAGACCTTATCTATTAATGCCATCATTTCAACCAATTTTAAGAAGTCCTGGATTTTTTCAAGAGGTGCAATTTAGTACTTTCATCCAGAATTATTTATGTGATAGTTAGGGATTGCCCATGTGAGTTGCAACATAGGCAAATCCACATAACTAATGACTTGAATGGCTGTAATCTAGCATAAGAGTTTAGGATTTACCATGTCAACCGAAAAGATTTAAGATTCAATTACATTTTGTATATGAGATTTTTTTTTCTATGAAGACAGACACTACCTTAGATAAAAGAATGGACCAACCTATAAAAACTGGATTCAATATAAGGGTCGAGCCTACCTTCCTATGACCTTGGGCACGGGAAAATGGTCAGAAAGAGAATTGGAATAGAAGATTGGGAGTGGAGTTACCGCATCCATCCCTCGTTATTCCTCTTCTTCTTTTGTTTTGTGCTTAACATCAATCCCAGCGTTTATTTATGTCAAAGTTAATATCACAAATTTCTTTTAGAGTGAAATAGTACGGATAATTATTTTTTGACGCTATTTCCATTCCCTTATACCTAAATGCATCAATTATTTTCCAATTATTCTGTACACATTCTAATGTACAAATCATAGTTCTATTAGATACCAAAGTACAACAGCACATCATATATTATGTACTCCGCTCACGTCTATTATTTCGTGATGAACAACGGTTTATGCATTCACGGAGGTCATTAATTGCAAATTGTACGATCCCTTAAGATTATTTGAAGAAATTCATATTATTTAAAAACAAATTTAATTATTGGGCAGATGAATTTATCCACTCATTCCATCTCTCTTTAAAATTATATTTTCTTTAATTAAATCAAACTCCAAAGCTATTTCTACATACATAACTGAAATATATAGAGAGAGAATTCAAAGTAATGCCATAAGATTGTGGAACCAACCACGAGAAGTCTTGTTTTATAATAATATTATGCGATGGTGGAAAGTTCAACAAGAGAGAAAAACGCGCACCGATTGAGCAGGACTCAATAAGGACGTAAAAGGACGAGAGAGAGAATCAAATCGACAAATATTAACTTTTATTATATGTAAATTCAACGGTTAACAATAATCCTTCTGAATAAACATTACATATAATAATCCACTTAAGAGGTGGGTTTTTCCCGAAGAATATTGGCAAAAGTTTGTTTTCATAATATTAAGAGACATGAAGTCGAACAATATCGTGACATTATATATTACTTGTCGCGACCAATTTTTCGGGTGTGAACCACCTAAGGTTTGGCTAATGGATTGATAAGCCTAAACTTAACTCGGGCTTTCCCAAGCCCATACCAATTCGCGACTTAGGTTCAAGTTTATAACATGCAAATGATTTTTCAATTAGGAGTCGCCACTAATCTATTTTTGGTGAGTCGATTAGAAACCCAAGTAAAGTAACGGGAGATTTACTTTACTCCTACGAACCAGAAATTATGAGTACGGGGACTTGGTTACACTATATTTCTCTAATGCCCTTTCGGTACAATTCTTTTATTTTTTTTAAAAAATTGTTTTGCAGGTAGCTTGGATTGATTTTAAATCTAATTCCCTAACATGTGAGGCAATCATGCGGGTGCGCAAACCACCAATTTAACACTCGGATAAACAATAAATAAATTGCAAAAACTTACCTGGAAGCAACGAAAGCATCTGTAATGTTAAATTTAAATCCATATCAATAACCCTAGATATGGTTTCTAATTAACACGCAATTTTTTTTATTTTCACTTAATTAATGAAATCATGCAATATGCAATGCAATATTAACTAAATGACCTAATTCTAATGACATGCAATTTCTAATTAAATGGTCCTAGCACTAATCACTAAATGGCATGCATTTCATGAATCTAATTCTAAATGACATGGGCATAATATATTTTTTGTGTTTTCTTAATAAAAATTCGTAATTAAAAATTGCTAACAATAAAAATCTAACTAAAGTAAGATATTATCTATTTTAAGTTAGGAAATAGACTGATCCGAATCCTATCTTAACTTATAAATTTATCTCGACATGCAATTTAATTCCAAGATATTATCTAACCCAGATATCATCTAGACATGCATTCTAATATAATTAAAAAGGTATCTAACTATTCTATCATGCGAATCTACATAGGAAATCAAATATAATCTACATGATATGCAAATGCAATCTTTTTTTTTTTGTATTTTCGAGATACATAAAGCAATTAAAAGAGAAGCACAAAATCATTCAGAATCATCACACATCGTCCGAGTCAGGAAACAATATCTAAATCAAACTTGATTATTTCGCTAATAAAATCGATAAATTGATCTTAAGCCTTAAAGATCAAGATATCAATATTATTCCCGCGTAATTAATTATTCCATCTAAAGCCTTATAGATGGAATAAAAAATCAGTATGCGGTTGCGAACTAGGAAATAAATCCTAATTGAAAGTTATGTCTATCACTCATGGATATGAAACTAGATATAAATAGACATATATTTAGGCAATAAAATCTCCAAATATACTAGAGATGTGCATCTTACCTAATTTGATGATATTCTTCCCAAATTTGGACCAAGTGCAATCGGATCGGGATTGAGACCAGCTTCTCGACGGCGAACGGCGGCAAGCATTACGTGCATGGCGATGAAGCACGGCTCCACGGTGCTTGGCTCGCTCAGAAACCTGCACAGAATAAGTTCTTTCTTTTTCTGTTTTAGCAAAAACTCTCCCGCGGACACAATGCACGGGATTCCGCAGCGTGGCTACATGCGACTGGAGTTGTCCAAACATTGGTTTGCCGAAGTCAAGCACACAGTAAAGGGTTGACCCTCAACGAGTTGCTCACGGTGGGATTATGTGTGCACGTGTTCCTTGGACAACATTCAGAACTATCCTGGGAGTGCTTCTTCGTGGAGTGCTCCTTTATTCAATATTCGTGGCCTTTATTTTCCTTTCAAGTGATGGTAGCCCATAACTCTCCAAGTAATCCAAGTGATGACAGAAAAAGTGAGGCCGGTTCAGACGTAAAAGAAACTTCGAACTGAGGACCCTCCACTTTGACAGGCCAAGCGTTGCAGATTGACAGCACCAACTTGTTTGCCGATGGAGGGGATTCGTCGTCGTCGTCGACTGCCTCTTCGTTCAGAGCTTTGTATCTACCGTAGGCGTCGCCGGGCTTGTGAATTTCTGGGGCTCCTGAAGTCACGACGGCCGAAGCAGTAGCTTCTCGGTGTGATTGTCGCAAGGCTATTGGTTGGTACGGGTGCCGCTCGTCGTTGGGGGATCAGCGGCCTGGACTCACTGTGGATCAACAATGGATCGGCAGCCGCTTTGAGGACTTGAGGAATCCCTAGAATTTGTTCCTTCTTGTGTCTTTTTCGTAAAGGGCACTACGAGATGGATTGAACGGGGCTAGACCGAGAATGGTCTTCTTCTTTGCGTGCGTCTATGGCAAGTGCCAAGTTTGTGCTCTCCATTGTGCCGAATGTTGACCCCGGAGAAGTCCTCCAAGTGCTGCCGCTCAGGACCTTGAAGACCCCCCTCTCTCTCGGCTCTCACTCACAATTTTTATATTGTGGCTGACCTAGATTCTGTCGCAGTGTGTTTTCAATTGTATCGCCTCTCTCCCCAAAGAGAGTCCTCCTCCCTTGTCTTTTATACTCGCTTTTTCCGCCGATTCCCTTTTGATTGACCATGCGAATAGCTTATTCTGCTATATTGATTTCCTTTTTCAAGCAAATTTCTTCCTTGATTGACTAAATCCCAATCTTCTTTTGATTTCTCAATATACGCTTTCGACGTGCCCAAGGTTATATGCCAGATTCCTTTTAATCAGTCGGCCACGGTCTGTTCAAATCTTGCATAAATTAATCTCCTAATCGAACACTTTCTAATGAAAATTTTAGTTCTTATAATGTCCATGGGCTTTGCCCAAGAATTTTCATCATTGCGGGTTTAGTCCAATTTCATTAAGTTCGAAGTCATCCATTTAAGTCCATTCGTTGTTGGTCCCATGCAAATGCAATAAAAATAAAAATGCACCTAAAACTATATGCTTATGCAATTAATTATTTTTTAGGGATAAAATTAACCCCTAATTTTTTAATGCAATAAATGATTAAACGGGTCGCCAAAATTTAGGTGTCAACAGCTACCCCTCTTTGAAGGTGAGCTCGAAGAGGTTGCCATCAAAGATAAATTAAGACCTAAATTTTGACTATGCACATGCATTGAATGAATTTTTTTTGTTGGAAAATAAATTCCATTTTTTAATACAATTTATATGATGCTTGGAAATGCTAATGCAAATGATAAATGAACCTACCTGGAATAACTTACCTTCAAGGAGGATAGAGTAGTTCGAGGTAGTTGGTGTTACATGTCCAGGACCCGTACCATTCTACGGTCGCCCAGTATGACAGTTTTTGGTTGTCTAGGACCCGTACCATTCTACGGTCGCCTGAATGAGGAAATAGGTGTTGTCTAGGACCCGTACCATTCTACAGTCGCCTAAACGGGGATTCACTTTCCAGGACCCATACCATTCTACGGTCGCCTAAATAAGGAATAGGTGTTGTCGAGGACCCGTACCATTCTACGGTCGCCTTGACGGGAAATTGATTTTTCAGGACCCATACCATTCTACAATCGCCTAAATGTGGAAATTGCTTTTCCAAGACCCGTACCAATCTAAGGTCGCCTGTTAGAGCAATAAATGATGCTTAGGACCCGTACCATTCTACAGTCGCCTAAATGGAGGTTTTGCTTGGCTAGGACCCGAACCATTCTTCGGTCGCCTAGCCTTACGACAGAAATCATCTGACCAAGACCCGAACCATTCTTCGGTCGCCTTAATCAGATTGAATCTAGAGGAAAAATATTTACTGTTGTCTAGGACCCGTATCATTCTACAGTCGCCTAGACTGAGGTTTTGCTTGGCTAGGACCCGAACCATTTTTCGGTCGCCCAGCCTTGCGACAGAAATCATCTAACCAGGACCCGAACCATTCTTCGGTCGCCTTAATCAGATTGAATCTAGAGGAAAAATCTTTGGGGGGACAACTCAATTGAGTGTCGGTATGCTTAAAAGGGAATACATGTGCAATGACAAATATTCAAGATATGGATAGAGATATACTTACCTGGTGATATCTCTGATTATTGAGGATATGTCTTTTGAAATTTAGATATCCTGTGGAGGTCTTTCACCTCATGGTGGAGGTTTGGAACATCAAGGATGGACCTTGAATGTTCGTGATAGTTCTTCACCTCTTAATATCATGAGGCATTCTAAGATGAACTTGAATGTTAGGAGCTCTTGAGTCTTTGAAAAAAACATTACCTGTCAAACATGATTAGAGCAAAAGTGCATTCACCAAAGAAATAAGCAATTAATGCTATTTTGGAACGCACACTTCAAAATCCACTGAAATTTTTATCAATTCAATCGGGGTCTAGGCATAATGACCTTTGCATCACCCAAATTTCCACCAGAGAGAATTATCGTTCAAGACAATTTTCACTCATGACATGGATTTATTAAGAATACTAAATGAGAGACTCTTGGTTAGAAAGGACTTTCACTCATTCTCATTTAGAAGAGAATCACTCCATCTCACCATATTAACAGGGGTCCGAGTATTCTCGCAAGCAGTACGATCTTACCAATTTGAAAGGTCTTTAACATGGACCATATTGTGGGCTTGGTCAACGGCTTAACAATTGGACTTTTTGAGTTAAGGCTATTGAAAGAACAGCTTCATAATCATCTCCGGGTTTACAAGTCAAGAACCCTACAAAATGAGAAAGAAATAATCCTGCTCGCACTAAATGAGAGACTTTTGGTTAGAAAGGACTTTCACTCATTCTCATTTAGAAGAGAATCACTCCATCTCACCATATTAACAGGGGTCCAAGTATTCTCGCAAGCAGTACGATCTTACCAATCTAAGAGGTCTTTAACATGGACCATATTGTGGGCTTGGTCAACGGCTTAACAATTGGACTTTTTAAGTTAAGGCTATTGAAAGAACAGCTTCATAATCATCTTCGGGTTTACAAGTCAAGAACCCTACAAAATGGGAAAGAAATAATCCTGCTCGCACTTCTTCGAGTGATGCTCATAAACATATGAACCCCTATGTTAATTCAAGTGCCATAATCTGAAGAGACTTTGTAAGGGACGTAACATAGGCTGGGTTCATGGGTTGAGAAATGAAAGGATCATTAGGCTCAAAAATGTGTATAAGGGTCAAAGCTGATGATCATCTAGGCATTGTCGCTGGTCTTCTCTTTCGCCAGGGATGCGCCACTAATCTTGACTCTTTGAGTTATGCTCCATTGAGATACAACCTTTTGCAACTGATAGTCACCTATCATGACTCTTTCATTTTCATTTTCATTGGCATTACTTCTACTAGGCACATCACTTTTTCATGCCCCTAGTTTTCATGCATTTTGTTTTATTTCTTTTTCATGGGCATTAGCCTTGCTTTTACCAGGCACACTGCTATTTCATGCCCCTTAGTTCTATTTTGATTTCAATTCTTGTGCACAGTGCATGCGTCAAGGAATTACACTATGAATGACACTCGAACTTTCAAGGGTCTTCATCTGTCTTTTGCCTTGCCCCAGTGTAGGGGATGATCACTCATTGGGTTTAAAGAAATGAAAATTGCATGCTCAAGTGGACTATGCAAAGGGTATAAGTATGTAGGATAGAGAAAGAAATGCTCTTCGTCATCCTAAGGCACTTAAGTTAACACATGAATTGAATGCAATAGCATGACTTGAAGATTGATGCAAGTGAGAGCAAGAAAATTTCAATTCATTTTCCTCACCTCATGATGCCATTTTATCTCCCATTTGCTCCAATGTGGGGTGATTCTTGATAGGGGTAATTCGAAAAGAATATCCATAAGTGTATGAGCTCAAAAGGGTTAAGTAATGGATCACTTGTAGTGTTTGGGATAAAGAAATGAACTGCCTCTCATCATTTCGGTTGATGTACCTTTTGCGAGAGAACTCTTTATCTTGTGTATATAAACCTTCCTACACTCATCTCACAAGTGCATGAGTAGGGGACTGTGTATATGATAAGGTTTGCCTTTCATCATCCTGACTCGTCTCATTTAGTATGCTCAATCAATTCCACACCATTCATTAAATTAGTCCATCTTGATGTTCTTTAATGGAATTGGTGGCTAAAAGTCATCATGCAAAGTCTTTTTTTTTTTCTTAAAAGAGCTCAATAACTTTAGGCATGAAAAATTATCAACTCTAAAACAGTTTTTCACATTGCAAAATGGTTTTAAGCATTCATTTAAGGATTCATCTACAATGGGATTGTCTCGGCAGTTGATGTCTTTGGATTGTCCCTATCCGCTTTTGCCCCTGCACAAGAGAATGTGCATGAATATGATACTATGCATCATCAAAGTAAAAGCAAATGGAATATCCATTTTTAGCTCGGGTCGAGATTTATCTCAGTCGGGTCACTACCAAAATCTGTCATGCCTCCAATCTGTCACATTAATTCCTTAGAAATGTGTCATTGACAGTTGAGCCAATTGCAACCCGGTGTACCTTTTTCAGATGCCTTCTCATCAGACTGAAAAGTAATGCTCTGAAACATGAAGTAAATCAGTTAGAAAATTAAACAGGGTTAACCTAATGCATGCTTTTGGAAATGGTTTCAAAAATGATTTTTTTTATAGATTTTTTTGGATGAGGAAGCATGAAGAAGCCCAGTCCTCAGAATTCTCCTTGGACAATATTTTCTTTTCATTGTTGGATATCGTCATCGGGCTAGTTTGATGTACCCCATCATGTCCTCAAAACAAAACTTGTAATTCTATTGATATTCATCAATCAAATTACAATTATTAGAATGAAAAATGTGATATTCAAGTAGAAGAAATTAAAACTAATCCCTAAAAATTCCCATGCATAGGAAGGTGCAACTAAACATGCCCCTAATTAAGTAAGGAAAGTGAACTGCTTAGGACCATGAATCATGTGTGCTTGAATTCTTCACCCTCCTTAGTCTTGTGATGCGAATCCTCCAGATCATAGATTCTTTCTTCTAGATATGCCACTAGTCTCTTCATGGTGGTACCAAATTCGGCTATCATAGGAAAATGAGATGATTCAAAAGTCCTCTTGACCCTTTTCTTCGAGTCACAATTTCTCACTTGTTTTGATCCATCATTTTAGCTCTTGACCATGTACGGATGGGTGAGAGGGACCACTCCATAATCACCTAATTCAAATGAACGGGAACATATAAGCATGAGATGTAATTAGAAAGTCAATCCATGACAATGATCTAATTGATTTTTCCCTTTCTTTTATTCATGAAAAGTTCATACAAGAAGGGCTATTCCTAAAAAGAGCTAGAAAAATAAACACCATAGCAAGATCAAATTTCCTAAACATGAACTGAAAACAAATTCTCCGAAGTTTTTTTATTTTCCAAATGGTTCATTGCATGGCAATTTCCTCATTTCATTTCTAATTGACAAATGGATTAAATCAATGATTGACCTAAATTGTCATGGATGGACCAAGAGTATGACAAAGTAAGTAAATTGCATTAGTATAGGGATAGAAGACTTACTTCACTGAGACAAATCGACGGCAATCACATAGACAAGCGCATGAAGTGTGAGGCTCGATTTCTATCTAGACGGCTTAGAAAAATGGAGTTAAAAGGGTGGGATGACTTAGTTGCAGCCTCGCATACTAAGTCAAGTCCTCCTAACTCCGGCTTAGTCAAGAATGATACCCCAATGCGACGCAGTCTCGCGGGCAGAGGTAAACATTCTTGACACCAAGAAAAACTTTCAGGATTGAGTTGGGCAACCTCAACTACGCGGCCTCGCGGTCGAAGTCGTATCCAACTCAATACCATCCTAAATATCCTAGTGTGGCCCAGGTCCGGCGACAAGTTGTGTGTGCAAAAGTGTAGTGTTAAATGCAGGGCATGCACAATAATTTAAATCAAACAACACTTCAATAACTTGAATTTAAAACATTCATCCTTAACTCCAACCTACAAGACAAGGGTTAGCAAAGACTACTCCCCTTATATCTCCCAATCTGCAAAAACATTTAACACCTTAAATATTATGGGCGTACCTGGAATCCTCACTGCCAAACAAAAATATTTTTCAAAAGAAGAAAATTGGCCTAAGTCCACTAAGTGTTTTAACACAAGTCCCCAGTGGAGTTGCCAAGCTGTCGCGACCAATTTTTCGGGTGTGAACCACCTAAGGTTTGGCTAATAGATTGATAAGCCTAAACTTAGCTCGGGCTCTCCCAAGCCCATATTAATTCGCGACTTAGGTTCAAGTTATTAACATGCAAATAATTTTTCAATTAGGAGTCGCCACTAATCTATTTTTGGTGAGTCGATTAGAAACCCAAGTAAAGTAACGAGAGATTTACTTTACTCCTACGAACCAGAAACTTTGAATACGAGGACTTGGTTACACGAGATTTCTCTAATGCCCTTTCGGTACAATTCTTTTATTTTTTTAAAAAATTGTTTTGCAGGCAGCTTGGATTGATTTTAAATCTAATTCCCTAACATGTGAGGCAATCATGCGGGTGCGCAAACCACCAATTTAACACTCGGATAAACAATAAATAAATTGCAAAAACTTACCTGGAAGCAACGAAAGCATCTGTAATGTTAAATTTAAATCCATATCAATAACCCTAGATATGGTTTCTAATTAACACGCAATTTTTTTTATTTTCACTTAATTAATGAAATCATGCAATATGCAATGCAATATTAACTAAATGACCTAATTCTAATGACATGCAATTTCTAATTAAATGGTCCTAGCACTAATCACTAAATGGCATGCATTTCATGAATCTAATTCTAAATGACATGGGCATAATATATTTTTTGTGTTTTCTTAATAAAAATTCGTAATTAAAAATTGCTAACAATAAAAATCTAACTGAAGTGAGATATTATCTATCTTAAGTTAGGAAATAGACTAATCTGAATCCTATCTTAACATAGAAATTTATCTCGACGTGCAATTTAATTCAAAGATATTATCTAACCTAGATACCATCTAAGCATGCATTCTAATATAATTAAAAAGGTATCTAACTATTCTATCATGCAATTCTACATAGGAAATCAAATATAATCTACATGATATGCAAATGCAATCTTTTTTTTTTTTTTTTTTTTGTATTTTCGGGATAAATAAAGCAATTAAAAGAGAAGCACAAAATCATTCAGAATCATCACACATCGTCCGACTCGGGAAACAATATCTAAATCAAACTTGATTATTTTGCTAATAAAATTGATAAATTGATCTTAAGCCTTAAAGATCAAGATATCAATATTATTCCCACGTAATTAATTATTCCATCTAAAGCCTTATAGATGGAATAAAAAAATCGGTATGCAGTTGCGAACTAGGAAATAAATCCTAATTGAAAGTTATGTCTATCATTCATGGATATGAAACTAGATATAAATAGACATATATTAGGCAATAAAATCTCCAAATATACTAGAGATGTGCATCTTACCTAATTTGATGATATTCTTCCCAAATTTGGACCAAGTGCAATTGGATCGGGATTGAGACCAGCTTCTCGACAGTGAACGGCGGCAAGCATTACGTGCATGGCGATGAAGCACGGCTCCACGGTGCTTGGCTTGCTCAGAAACCTGCACAGAATAAGTTCTCTCTTTTTCTGTTTTAGCAAAAACTCTCCCGCGGACACAATGCACGGGATTCTGCTGCGTGGCTACATGCGACTGGAGTTGTCCAAAGATTGGTTTGCCGAAGTCAAGCACACAGTAAAGGGTTGACCCTCAACGAGTTGCTCACGGTGGGATTATGTGTGCACGTTTTCCCTGGACAACATTCAGAACTTTCCTGGGAGTGCTTCTTCGTGGAGTGCTCCTTTATTTAATTTTCGTGGCTTTTATTTTCCTTTCAAGTGATGGTAGCCCAGAGCTCTCCAAGTAATCCAAGTGATCACATAAAAAGTGAGGCCGGTTCGGATGTAAAAGAAACTTCGAACTGAGGACCCTCCACTTTGACAGGCCAAGCGTTGCAGATTGACAGCACCAACTTATTTGCCGATGGAGGGGATTCGTCGTCGTCGACTGCCTCTTCGTTCAGATCTTTGCATCTACCGTAGGTGTGGCCGGGCTTGTGAATTTCTGGGGCTCCTGAAGTCACGACGGCCGAAGCAGTAGCTTCTCGGTGTGATTGTTGCGAGGCTATTGGTTGGTACGGGTGCCGCTCGTAGTTGGGGGATTAGCGGCCTGGACTCACGGTGGATCAACAATGGATCGGCAGCCCCTTTAAGGACTTGAGGAATCCCTAGAATTTGTTCCTTCTTGTGTCTTTTCGTAAAGTGCACTACGAGATGGGTTGAACGGGGCTAGACCGAGAATGGTCTTCTTTGCGTGCGTCTATAAAAGTGCCAAGTTTGTGCTCTCCAATGTGCCGAATGTTGATCCCAGAGAAGTCCTCCAAGTGCTGCCGCTCAGGACCTTGAAGACCCCCCCTTCTCTCGGCTCTCTCTCGCAATTTTTATATTGTGGCTGACCTAGATTCTGTCACAGTGTATTTTCAATTGTATCGCCTCTCTCAAAGAGAGTCGTCCTCCCTTGGCTTTTATACTCGCTTTTTCCGCCGATTCCCTTTTGATTGACCATGCGAATAGCTTATTCTGCTATATTGATTTCCTTTTTCAAGCAAATTTCTTCCTTGATTGACTAAATCCCAATCTTCTTTTGATTTCTCAATATACGCTTTCGACGTGCCCAAGATTATATGCCAGATTCCTTTTAATCAGTCTTTCACGGTCTGTTCAAATCTTGCATAAATTAATCTCCTAATTGAGCACTTTCCAATGAAAATTTCAGTTCCTATAATGTCCACGGGCTTTGCCCAAGAATTTTCATTATTGTGGGTTTAGTCCAATTTCATTAAGTTCGAAGTCATCCATTTAAGTCCATCCGTTGCTAGTCCCATGCAAATGCAATAAAAATAAAAATGCACCTAAAACTATATGCTTATGCAATTAACTATTTTTTAGGGATAAAATTAACCCCTAATTTTTTAATTCAATAAATGATTAAACGGGTCGCCAAAATTTAGGTGTCAACATTACTCACATGAAAATACACATCTGATTTGTAGAAGGATGAGTATTTTTTCTTGTGGAGACTCCCATACGATCTAATCATTACAATATTCTCCTATAATATATCACATCACCCCAATAAATCATTTCTATTGATCCTTTCTTGTGTTTTTCCTGGATCACTTTAAACGAGCAAATTTATGAACACTTCTATACGCTCAGCACTATGCTATACAATTTCAAATATCAATGGTCAAATAGACCCTTAATGACAAATGTTAACCGTTGAATGATAATAATGCATCATATTGTAACACAATTTGTAGCTCGTCTCCCCTCTCTGAATGTTTCTAAATCAGTATATTTTCAATCCCTGGTATTTCATCATCATAAAATTTGTTCCGATAAAAACAAGAACAACTCGGAAAAGCGAAGAACCATACCTCAAGTTGCCCTTCTTTTGCAGCAATATGTAAAGCGATGTTACCATCTTTGTCTTTCCAACTCAATATTTCCAACAGACAAACTTGCTTAAGCCATCCAAACAAAAACTTGAATGCTTTGAGGTTGTGGTTCTTCAAGGCGACGTGAACCGCAGTCTCGTATTGACTTGTCAAGTCTTCAATGGATGATTTGCAATTGCATAGGAATTCGAGTAGGAGCTCCAGCTCATCATCTCCTTCTTTCTCGGCGACGTAATGCAAAGGAGTGATCCCACGTCGTCCTGGGACTCGGATCAATTTCAGGTCACGGCTTATCAATGCCCTCACAATGTTATAATGCCGATGTTGCAAAGCCAAGTGCACGAGACTGTAACCCTTTGGATTTAACTTCCGCGCAAGCGACGGCTTCAAGATGACCATCTCCATGGCCACCTCAGTTTTTCCGGCAGCTGCGGCAATGTGGAGAGGAGTAGTTGGGAAAGGGTTCCTAGATAGGCGATCTAAGAGCTCTGGCTCTTCCTCAATTAAGTTATGTAGCTCATCAACGTCGTCACGTTCGATTGCTAGTTGAAGATGAGACTCCCTATTCTTTTTTTCTTCTTTTTGGGCTAGACTCCTGGCCATCGTGTTTCCAGGGAAATGATTGATGGAAGAAGCGAACTTGCAAATTCATTTATATAGGGGAGTCAACAAGGGTACAGGTGGGCCCCATGGCAGGTTGGGGTTAGTGGGCCCCAACATAACTTAGACCGATAGCTGTGCGTATTGGTCAGATTCTCAAGAAATCTTCAGACTTGTAATTTTTCGCAATACACTCGCTTTCCCACTTTTGCTCTTTTGCTTCTCGTCATGTCACGAGAGTACAAGATAAACAGCGATTTATCTAGGTAAGTGACTTTTACCACTTTTATATATTGCAAGAATCGCATGATATGATTTATCGAGAGGGAAAAACTATACTGTATCATGGCCCGTATGTTGAAGTCGAAATGTAAAGTACCATATGATATGCTCTTTTTAAAGTTAGATCATCTATTTGATACTCTGGACCCTAAATTGAATTTTTATCTGGAAAGATTTTGGATGAAATGTTATTACCATTGGTGATATTTTGCCATGTGGGGCTTAGACAGTGCTTTTGTCTCCAACCTGTCAATTCCTTTTTTCCTTTTTTTTTCTCCATGTAAAATAAAGACCGAATAAAGCTGAAAGCAAAATAAATAAAGGAAAAAAAAATTAAAGCAAAAGTGCCACTTCCCTACCATAACCTATCGAATCTGAGGTAATAGAAAAGCATTCACGCCTTACTTGTTAATGCTAAATCCAAACTAAGAAAATAATTTGCAATATATAATGCATTTGAGAGTGAATAGCACCGGACTTGTTTTCTCTTTCATTTGATACGAGTCCACTTATAAACCTAAGTACATGATTATTACCTTGAGCTCATGACCTCGAATTGATTCTTCGATTCGATTTAATATAGGAAGGCAAGTTCTCTACTTGTTACTAAAATGATTTATTCAATGAAGATTTTGAGTTTCAAGTTTAGTAATGAATTAGATCGAAAAAAGGACCTCTAAATCATGGATGCATGACAAATTTGACAATTTATTTATAAACTAGTGAGTCACTAAAGGGTGATTCATTGCTTGCTCTTCTTTGATGTAATTGGGAGTTGAGCTTTCCATAGTCATAAATCAAATGGCTGCTAATAATAGTTCACCTGTTTTTAATCGCAAAATTTTTAACCCAAAAGTTTTAGGAATGCTACCGTGAATTTCTTCGTATTGCAAAACGGTAATGCAAAATTAGTTTAGATAGCTACTAGCTTACTTTGGGGATGAGTTAGTTATTTAAACTTAAATATCTCATATCCTGTGACAATCAAAAGCAGACTTTAGTCGGAATTTCGGAACAACCATATAAATGATGATAACCGACTCAAGTGAGATTGTAACAGTGTTCTACATCTGTTCACTCGAGCATCACAAAGCGTTGATTATTTTGAAAAGTGTTTGCTTACCTATTATTAATTGATAAGCTCCTAAAAAATGATGTCGGTAAATTGTAGGAATCGTTGATACTTTTGAAACAATTAAAAAAAAAAAAAACACTGGTAAGTGGACTTAAATAAGAATTGGTAATTTAGTATAAGAGTTGATGATGTTAACACGTCAATCAACTCTACAAATGAATCCGGGTAAATTACTGGAACAATTAATAATTTCTAAATAATCAAATGTTCGTTGGTATAATATAAATAAGATTTGGTAACTCAAGCTTCCCAGATAAATTTGTTAAGCTTTCAAAAAAGTCGGGTATGGTTTAAAAGTGTTGGTAACTTTAACCCATTAGTAAGCTCTATAAATAAATACTGTTAAATTATCGGAATAATTTGTACTGTTGAAACAATGAAATAAACTTTGGTAAGTGAACCCAAATAAGAGTTGCTAATTTTTTATAAGTGATTTTAACACATTTTTAAAATCCTAAAAAAAAGTCCAAAAAATATCGAAACAATTGGTAATTTTTGGTAATTGATTAAATTAAAGTTGGTAATTTCATGTAAGAGTTTATAATTTAAGCTCCACAAATATATGTTAGTCAGTTCTTAAGAGAACCATTAATTTTGAAATAAGTTGGTAATTTTGTGTAAGAATTGGTAACTCTAACCCGATGATATCTTCTAAGATAAATGTTGTGAACTATTGGAATAGTTGGTAATTTTGTGGCAATCAAATAAACGTCCGTGAGTGGATTCACGTAAGAGTTGGTAATTATATATGATAGATAATACCATTATTAGCTGGTAAACTGTGCAAATAAATGTTGGTAAATCACTACAACAATCAATAATTCTGAAACAATTAAATAAAAGTGAACAAGTGACTCCAACAGTAGTTGTTAAGCTACAATTAATTGGTGACTTAATGGAAGAAAAATGGGCAAATAACTTAAATTAAGATTGGTAATTTTGAATAAAAGTTAGCACCTTATTATGTTGGTAAGTTTTACAAATTATTGTTTAATTTTGAAAACAATTAGTAATCCTGGAAGTACAAAAAAATATTAGTACTTTCAAAAAACAATCGGTAACTTAAAAATATGATAAATGGATAAAAAAAAAAAATATACATATGAACGATCAAACACCATTTGTGAAAGAAGAATAGTGTCTCACTTTGTTTCCTAAAAGTCGAAATTGTGATGACTACGCGAAAGACCAAAAAGGCAAAATGCTGGTAATCGTTGAAAAAAAAAACGAAAGTGCTAAATTTGCTGTCACATGTAAACCGTTTGTTCTCCTCCTGGGGAAAAAATGAGAATTCTTGGAGAATTATTGGACACGAAAAGTACTTTGCATCCTTGACTAGTTAATGGCATCTTCACACTTGATTATTGTGTGAGGCTCCAGCCCCCTTAAAAGTGTTTCTTTGTTTCTTATGATGTTGGCACAGGGCAAGATTTGGAATCCAAATATGCGCAAGTCATCCATGTGTTCAGCAGACAATAAATTGTCGGACCATCAATTCATATATTAAAGATGCAATTTATTGTCTGCCCAACGACACAAAATAAAACAAAGAAGAACATTAGTTAACACCTAATTTTGAGGGAGAACATGCTCAAAAGTGAAAGCAATTCATCTTTATGCACGAAACACGTTTATGAATTCCTATCTAATCAATGGATTGATATCCTTTAAAATTGCAAGATGAAGTCACATATATCTATCTTCTCAAAAAATTACTACGATACTACATGTGCTATTGGCTGTTCAAATTTATTGTTCTTTCTTTTTATACTTTTGATCCTTTCCTCCCATTTTTCTACCCTTTTCTTCTTTCCTTCCCATTACTACCCTCACTAGAAATGAACCACCAAAGATAAACTAATGAGTTACTAAGTAAATATTTAGCAAGGACTCTCCTAAATCCACGCCAACTTAACTCGGACTCTCCCAACTCCATGCCAATCACAAATTTAGTATTTTTAATTTAATTAATTAAGCAGGCAAATCATTTCATTTTAGAGTTGCCATTAATCTATAATGGATTGTTAGAAATCCAAGTAAAACCTCGAAAAACATCTTATTTTATGAACTAGAGATTTCATAGATATGGACATTTGATTACACTAAACAAATATAACGCTTTTTCAATATATTTTCTCTTTATTTAAAAATATTGTTCGAAGCAGTCTTGGTCAATTTCAATTTTTTTTACCACTAATATGTGATGAGTGGTCACTCGGGTACATAGACAGTAATTTAACACTCAATAATCAAAGCAATATATAAATTATTTAGTGAATAGGAAAAGCTTGATGTGCAAAACGATAGTAAATCTCCGTCAAAGACATACTTCCAGAAATTTTTCTCATCAATTCCATCAGACAACATCAAGAGCAATGTTTTACTGTGTCTTCGCAAAATTTAACCACGAACCAACAGTTATTAAAGGTCCATTTGTCGATCCCGTGAACTATACGCTGGAATTGTTCTGTTGCCAAGGAGACGAGGTCCGCCTTTCTTTTTTTTTCTTTTTCTTTTTTTCAGGTTTTTGAACATTAACGTCCTTGTTGGTGTATCTGTGCCTCCCATATATATTGTCGCCCCCCCAATTTTGAGAGAATAGAGTGCTTCTATAGGCGTAGGATTAGGGTTATCTCAAGATACCAATCAATACATCACTTTCCTATTTTAAACTAAATAGATATATGGAGGATTAGGGTTATCTCAAGATACCAATCAATACATCACTTTCCTATTTTAAACTAAATAGATATATGGACTTCCTCACCTTAGGAATTTTTTATATCACATTGTAATTACTTCCGTAAAATTAAAATCCTCAACGATAATATTTCTTTTCCTTAAATGTAATTCGATAATGCAATCTTAATTAGTTTGGCATGCCCACGTGCTAAGCACAAGCAGTTTTTGGCCGTAAGGGTTATCCAATGGGCTTGACCAAATTTCATGCTTCTGCAGGCTTATTCCAGATAATTTAATTAAGTTTGTAGTGCTAAAAAAAGTCTAAATCTGGTCCGAACTTTATTTTGTCTAAAAAAAAAAAGCACGAACTTTAGGTGTTGTCCCAAATCTGACCCGAACTTTATTTGAGACAACACATCTTAGACCGATGCGTATTGCGCACTGGTCAGATTCTTAGGAAATGACGGGTCAGTTTTTATGTTTTGCAAGAATTGCACGACATGATTTACAAAGAGGGAAAAAACTATAGTGGGTCATGGCCCGTATGTTGAAGTCGAACTGTAAAGTACCATGTGGTATGTCTTTCTCAAAACTGGATCAAGGATACTCTAGAGCCTCAGATAAGCTTTTTTTGGAAATTTTTTAAATGGAATGTTAATATGGCATGTTGTATTATCGCTTCGATTTGATGCTTGTAGTCAATCTACATATTGAGACACAACATGATGTACATGTGTACTGACCAATTCTATTTCAGAGCTTAATCGTGACTAACGTATCATTTGAAACTTAATCAAAGCTAATTTTATAGTGGATATAATTTGTGTGCCTCATTATCTGGCGTAGTGTGACTGTAAGGTCTTCTTGACATGAGCTTAGGATGAGTTTGACACATGCTAGCTATACTATATTACATTGTTTATATATGGTGTATATTTTATGATATGTTGGAATATATGCAATGCTTGTGAAATGAGTAAATGCGATGGATACTTGTTTCTAAAGCTGCATTATTCTTTGCTTCATCCAAAAGAACTGCGATTTTGCTCACGGGGGAGTTCTCTCTCCACTATTTCCTTTTTCCTCTCTTTCATTTCTCCGTGTAAAGTGAAAAAAGAACGAAGTTGAGAGCAAAACAAATAAAGGAAAAGAAAAGAAGAAAGCAAAAGTGCCACTTCCCTACCTATAACCCATCGAATCTTTCCCAGGTAATAGAAAAGCATTCACGCCTTACTTGTTAGCCTAATCCCAAACAAATAAGATAATTTGCAGAATTTAATCATATATTTGAAGAGTTAATAGCACCAGATCTCCTTCCTCCTCTATTTGCAACGAGTTCACTTATAAACCTAAATACACGATTATCTCCTCGAGCTCAAGACCTCACATTGGTTCTTGATTCAATTCAATAAATGGAGGCAAGTTCTCTATTTGTTACTATAACAATTTATTGAATGAAGATTTTGAGTTTTGAGTTTAACTCGAATTAGCTCGGCAAATAAAGCTCTTTTAATCATGGGTGCATGACAAGTTTGACAATTTATCTATAAAGGGGTGAATCATTGGTGGGTTCTTCACCACTTGGTCCTCTTTAATGAAACTGGCAGTTGAGCTTTCCATTATCATGTATCCGATGGCTGCTAAATAATTCACTTGCTTTTAATCTCTAAGCGTTTAACCCAAAGTTCCAAGAATACTCTCGTGAATCAGGACTACGTATTGCAAAAACCGAAATGCAAAATTAGTTTACATAGCTACTAGTTTATTTTGGGGAGGGTTAGATTTTTTTTTTTTTTGATGACCCAGGAAACCTCGAAAGCCGTCAGCCGGCGGGAAGAACCTGGGGGCAGCACAGGGAAACCACCACCCCATGCCACCGGGTAAGTCACCACGCGGCAATCCACCAGCCTCCCTTCAACTTGCGTTGCAGGGCTTCGAACTCCAGACCTCCAACGTGGAAAACTGAAGCCTACCCAGCGGAGCCATAACGGCCAGTGGTGGGAGGGTTAGATATTTAAACGAGAGAATTATCAAAAAAGTCCTAAACCTATTGCAATTGTGCCAATCCAATTCTAAACTTTTTTTTGGGCCAATTTAATCATAAACCTTTTACAACTGTGCCAATTCGGTCCATCTTGCCAAAATTGGCCGGCCGGCGCTGATGTGGACGCCAGCTAGGGACAACTGGCCAGTGAACCAATTTTTTAATATATATATATATATATATATATATATATATATATATTCTATTTTTTTTAATTTTTGAATTTTTGAATTTTTTTTCCTTTTTCTTTTCCCCGCCTTCTTCTTCCTCTGGCAAGCAGTGAGAGCCGGCCAGGTCAGCCTCGCCGGCCATTGGCGAGGCTCGCCCCCGCTGGCCACTAGCAAAGGCGAGCCTCACCATGGTTGCGTGAGGCTAAGCCTTGCCAAATTTGGCAACGGCGGCCTTGCCGGCCACTAGCGAGGACTGTCACCAGATCTTGAGGGCATCCTCAGAGAGGGTGCGAACGGTGGACAAGTCCGAAGGGGGCGGCACGGCCTTGGCCTGGGTCGCCAACGACCAGAAGCGCGAGAGGTTGCTAGATCTAGACGGCAAGGCTTGACCTCGCCATGGTGACGATCCTCGTTGGCAGCCGGCGAGGCCACCGTCGCTAGATCTGGCGAGATCAAGCCTCACCATCATTGGGCGAGGCTTGCCTTCGCTAGTGGCTAGCGAGGTCCTCACCTCTGGCCAGCGCTGGCCAGCCAAAGGAAGAAGAATGTGGGGAAAAAAAAAAGAAAAAAACTTAAAAATTCAAAGAAAAATTAAAAAATTTGAAAAAAAATTAAAAATATATATATTAAAAATTGGTTCACCAGCTAGCTGTCCTTGGCCGGCGTCCACGTCAGCGCCGACCTGCTAATTTTGGCCGGATGGACTGAATTAACACAATTGTAAAAGGTTTAGGACTCAATTGGCAAAAAAAAAAAAAAAAAGAGTTTTGGACTGAATAATTATAATTGCAATAGGTTTAAGACTTCTTTGGTAATTCTTTCATATTTAAACTTAATTATCTCATATTCTATGACTATGAAAAGTCGACTTTTAGTTGGAATTTCGGAACAACCATTTAAATGATGATAACTGATGAGACTAAATATATCACTAGCTGGATCTTCTTCAATCCATCATATAATAAAGGTTCAGCCTATCGTCTACCCTACCATACAAAAGAAAACAAAGAAGACCAATAAGCCACACCCAATTTGGACAGAGCACGTTCTAAAAAGTGGAAGCAATTCTTCTTTTGTTTGAAGAAACGTTTACGAATTGCTTTTTAATCAACCGATTGATATCTCCAAAATTACGCGATAAAGTGACAATATTTACTACACGTGATGTTGGTTGTTTAAATTTTTTGTCCCTTTCCGATTTTTTTCTTTCTTTTTTTCCCTTTCCGTCATTGCAGCTCTCTCTATCTACCCTCAATTTGAGCTAGTGAAAAGTATCCCAAAAAATGTCATAAACTTATTGTATTAGTAATAATTTAGTCATAAACCTTTCAATTTAATTAATTTAATTCTAAATCATTTTATGTTAGTACCAATTGAGTCCATCTGACTAATTTAAACCAAAATTTATTGAGGTGTATATCATATATCCTATATGTCATGGTTAGCACTTATGTGGATATTTTTTTAAATATTTTTTTATATTTTTTCAATTTTACAATTAATTTTTCTTTTCTTTTTTTCTTCTTCTCTTTTTCCTTCTTATCCTTTCCTTTTCCCACGTGGCTAACAAGCGTCACCAAAGCTCGCCAGCCGCTAGGCAATGCAAAGCCCTCTCTTGGCCTTGCCAATTGCAGGCAAAAATGGCTATGGCCTTGCTAGCCGCGGGCGAGGTCACCTTCACCTATACCCGCCAATGGCTCACCCACATCTAGGCGAGGCCCATGACCCTTGCCGGCAGCTAGTGAGGGCTTCGAGGCCCTTGCCTAGTGACCGGAGAGCTCTAGCCCCACCAGCCATGGTAGGGGAAAAAAAAGAAGGAAAAGAGAAGAAAAAATTAATAAAGAATTGAAAATTTCAGAAAAAAATTATAAAGGATATGGCCACGTCAAGGCCTAATGTGCCAAGAGAGACGACCAGCATCCACGTCAGAATTTTTTGGCCTAATTTGGCCAGATAGACTAAATTTATACAAATGTGAAATGGTTTATGACTAGTTGATATAATTAAAAGGTTTAGAATTAAATTGGTACTGATATAATAGGTTTAGAATTTTGTTAGTACTTTTCTTGTTTGAGCCACTACCGCTTGCGCCTCCTTCGCCATAGTTACCCTGTGTGTTGCGTATGTTTGTGCTTATGTGTGTGTGTATAATTGATTAGTGCTCACATTGTGTTTGTTTATAGATTTTATTTCGAAGGAGAAAGAAAAAGAAAGGAGGAGTAAAACGGGTTGATAAAATACTGACCGTTGAGCCGGTTGACTATTGAAGTGAAATGATTTTTAAGTTGCATGAAAGAGTGCAAGGAAACAAATGACGAGAATTTTACTCCAAAAGGTGCAATATTTTTAATAGGTGTGATGCATCATAGTTGTTCTAATTAACCTATTGAGAAGATGCAACTTATCAAATTAAATTGTAATATAACAAGTTATGTGTATTTAGACTTTCCTCTCATTTGAACGGACTGAGGTCATTGACAAGTTATGTGTTCATATTTTGTTGGACTGCACGGTTATAGTCGGAAATCGCATGGTTGCGACTGAAGCAGAGTATATGATGTCAACCATGACAATCAAGAAAGTTATTTAACTCAAAGGTTTGTTCAGTCATCTAGGATTGTTGTAGGAGAAGATTGTTATCTTTAGCAACAATTAGAGTGCAAGACATTTATCAAAAATCAAATGTATTGCGGGTGGGTGAAACACATTAGTGTCGTGTACAATTTTATATCTAATATTGTGTCATAAGGAACCACACTCGTTCAAAAAGTACACATGGTGGATAATCTAACAAAGCATATGGCATTGACTAAATTTCAATAATATTCGGACTTGGTTAGCTTCTACAACAAGTAAGGAGCGCATAGGGGTTTGGGAGAAATGACAACCGAAGAGATGAAATTGGACTTCTCACGAAGGTGGAGGTTCATTGATCATGGCTTGAAGTTGGTTCAGATTTTTATTTTTATTTTTAAATTCGATCTATAATTGAATCACAAAAATCTTAGGCCATATCATTGCACTCTTGCCAACAGAGTTGTCCACGATGGAAAAACGAAACTAATTTCCCGTAAGACTTCTTTTCTTCATCGAAGATGAAGCCCACGTTGACATTGGCGAATGGCTTATGGTTGTTTTTCATATAAATAATTTTGTTGTTGAGTTTGGTCTCGGGTGCACAGTGAGTATGCTTAACATATATGAAAACTTGCATGAGATACGAGAGCTTTGATAACTTTTATCCAAGAGTGCGACAGTGTAATAAAATTCTTTTCTTGTAATTGATTCTTGTAAGTTCAGGTTTAATCTAGAATTGAAAAACACTTACGAGCGAGTATGATTGAATGATTCTAATATCTTCTTTACCAATTATAATGGAATCATCTTATTGAGCTCTCTCCATGTAGTAGGCACATAGTAGAACCACATAAATTTGTTGTCTTTAAATTTTATTTATGCAATTTATTTCTTACTCGATTAGTTTTGTGTGTTTTTATTCACGCTTCCAGGCTAGTTGCAACAAATCAGATTTTAGAGATAGAAAGATTCATAATGGGTCCCTAAAAAAGAATACAAGGTTTTACGCATTTTGTAACTTATGATTAAATTTGACTAGTGAATGCTCGTCCGACAAATCTATCGTATCATACTTTCTTGATAAGTAGTGGTATATAGCAATGGATTCAGGTTCATTAGCTATGGTCGATTCCATCTTTTTTACATCCAACCTTCTCTTTCATGGTAAGTCAGTTGAAAGGGAGGTGGCTTTTAAAGACAAGATGTCGAAAGCAAAATTGATGACATTGGATCTGTAAATTATCCTTTTCACATCCAACCTTCTATTTTGTGGTAGTTTTATACAGTATTTCAGTCAGTTGCTCTCTTTTTATTTTGAATTTTGTATTTTAAATATGTCATTATGTATTATTTATCTTACATATATCGAGCTTAGTTGCATATGATTTGTCAACTCATGTAATCCACGTACTTTCAACAATTACTAATTAATCTGTGGGAATCACTCCAAAAACCTCTAATTTGATATTTCAATCTTCAACCTTGAATACTGGCAAAATTTAGGGGCTAGTTTTATAATAATTGAGGTACCCGCAAACACCATCTATATAGGTTACGCCAAGCAAACGGATACGAAATTTGTCACAAGATCAAGATGCTAAGACAAAGTCAAGCATTTCATTTGTGTTCATCGTGCATGTGCACATTCAAGACCTCGCCTTGCTTCTTTCCAAGTAACCTACAACAAAACCACCATCATGACCACCACTACGTCCTACAAGTCGTCCAATGCGCCACTGCTTCTTACCTTCTTTGATTGCCTTGCAACCAACAACAAAAACACCATTACCAGCACTGTGTATCGCTGCTGCTTCTTACCTTTGCCAATTGCCTTCAACCAACAACAGAATCACCATCACCACCATTGTGTTGGCATCAAGAGATTTCTCTCTAGGCCCTTAGTGCGTATATGTTTCGAGCATGCATGTGAGTATTGACACTTAAATCTTGGCGACATGTTTAATCATTCAATAATTGCATAGAAAAATTAGGTATTAATTTCTAATTTTTAGCAACAATATTTTTTATTAAATTACATGGCATATAAATATTAGGAGCATTTGTATTGCTAGTATTACAATTTTAAAAAGTTCATCTAAAATTAATTAAGAACATTAAAAAAATTTATCATTATTATTTTTTTATTAAGAAAAGAAAAGAAAACTAGACCGGGCCTGGGGCAGGCCGGCTCGGCCTTTTTTTCTTTTCCCTTCTTCCTCTTTCTCTTTCAGGCCCGGCCCCATTTTCTCTTTTCTTTCCCCGGCCCGCCCCACGTACCTATCTCTTCCTCCTTCCTCCCTCATGACTAGGGGTGTGCATGGTCCGGGCGGGCGGTTCCCAACCTAGAACTGGAAACCGCCCACTAAGGACCAGTTCTGAAAAATTAGAATCGGGATCCACTTGTTTGTTACATGGATCCACCCAGGAACCGAACCGTCGGTTCAGTCCGGTTCCCGGGTGGATCCATGGAACCGATCTTGATGCGAAACAATTTTGGTTTTCAACATAGAACAGTCGGGTCTATGAGTTGGGAAGGAGGGGAGGAGGTCTATGGTTGGGTTTTCAACATAGAACGGTCGCGAAACAATTTTCCGCGGCTGTGACGGGTGGTGGCCGATGCAAGGGGGTGAATAGCAACGGTGGAGGAGTAGCGGCGGCAGCGTCGACGCTCAAGGAGGAATCGAAATGGCGATAGGATTAGGAGGAACCGAGGAAGAACAAAGAGAGAGAGAACCGAAGACAAAGGGAGTGAGGAGATGAGATCTAATCTAGGGTTTCTTTTAGTAATTTTTTTAAAAATATTAAAAAGGTTCCGGTCCAGTCCGGGTGGGTGGATCCGCCCATGGAACCGGGAACCAGACCGGTTCTCTCAAGAACCGCTGGTTTCGGTCCGGTTCCGGGCTGTCCGGGCGGTTCCCGGGTATTTTGCACACCCCTACTCATGACATTCCCGCGTGTCTGCGGCAGCAGAGACGTACGCAAGCAAAGCCAGAGCAGCCATGATCCTAGGGGCGGGGATCAAACCAGCTACGGCAGGCTGGCGGTGGCGAAAGCCATGCGCGTCAGTCGCTAGCCCTTAAAAGCGAGAGAGGGGGCACAAGAGAAAAAGGGAGGAGAGCGGCGATTGGTTTTGAGGGAGAGATCCAAGAGAGGGTTCGAGTGAGAGAAACGGAGAGAGAAGGGAGAGACAGAGAGCGTGAGTGAGGGAAGAGAGTTGGTGGGAGAGACTGCCGGCCACCGCACGGCCGACAACCTGCCACCGTGCCTCCTTTCCTTGCTCCAAAACTCCGGTAAGCCTTGACCCTGTTTTTGCCTTCTTTGGGCATGCCGGGCCGAGGCTCGCGGCTGTCCAGCTGATGCGAGCTCCGCCTCCGTCCATCCTTCCTTTTGCTGCCATTCTGTGTGCTATTGTTATCGCGGGTTCTAGTCTTCGGTCGAGCCAAAGATCTCTTGTTTCGGTAGCATATACTAGCTGTTCGACATAATGTCCCAACGAGATCCATAGTTTTTTCTCCGGGTATGGTCTGCTTTGGAACGATGGTGACCCTCCGGTCAGTGAGTCCGTAGAGGTGGCTAGGAGCTGGTTGGTCTTTGGCAGCTGCTGTGGCGGTCCTCAGAGGCCGCAGGCTTCACTGTTTTAGGCGTTCGGCGGCGGGGAGGTTGGCTGTCGAGTGGCAGTCAGAGTGACCACCCGAAGGAGGGTGGTAACTTGGCGGCGGGTTGAGCTTTGGCCGAGGTTTGTCTCCTAAAAAAAAAAAAAAAAACGTAGGAGCTTCGGGTTAAGGACGTCACTCGAGATGGGGATGTCGCTTGAGAGCGGCTTGTAAGATAACTCGGCATGAAATACTCAAGGCCGAGCTTGTTTTATTTATTTATTATAAAGGGAGTATGATTTGGGACGCCCTAAGTTTGGATTTACATCTTTTATTTGAAGAATTTAGGATATTGAAATTTGACTTTTCCTTCTTTAATTAAGCCGATTTGTAGTACAGTAACCGCCGATTTGTAGTACAAGTACCTTTTTTTTGGTGGGGGGGGGGGCGGGGTGTGTTGCGTGGAGGGGCTTCGAGTGTAGAGTAATTGAATTTATTATTTTCATTGTTTTAACTTCGTGTTAAAATATAATATTCTAATTGGAAGATATCATACATCTTTTAAAAAAAAAACAAACATTTGGCTCGGCTTTTACTATATTCTCGGTATTTTTTTTTCTGTTACTTTATTTAGAAGTAATTTTTAGAAAAACGGTTGCTACTGTGTTTATTCGTCATGTTTTATAGAATCATCCAGTTTGCCTCTTTCTTGAAATTAAAAAGCCGAAGAGATTTCCTTCTTGCATTTTGTAACTCGTTGATGTTCGTTTCCACTGCATTGAAGTCTAAATTAGAAAAAAAAAAAAAAAAAAAAGCTAATTCGAAGTCTCGACTTCAAGCAAGATTAAAGCCTCTCAGCATTAATGAATTGCTACATGAGTCCATCAAGTGCAACAAATACAAAAGCATCTAGTTCTTGCAAACCTCAAAACAAGAAACATGCATGATATGCATACAGGACAAGAGTAGTTAAAGTAAAATATGTATGGAAATTATCTCTGATCCTTCAGTCTTTAGAAGTCGCCGATGCGTCTCCTTGTGGCATTGATTTGCTGTCGGACTCAGGCGCGCTTTAGCCATATCCAAAAGGATAATCCAAAGAAGACACACATTGCCACCATGAAAGAATATCCTATCAAATTTGTTCCAACACCATAGGGGTTCTGGAATCCCGTTGTAAGGGATACAACGTAGGTAAAGGCGAGAAAAGACAGACGAGCAAACAGCATAAGTGTCAGGAAACAATGGAAAAATGGCGGCGAAGATTATGCACATGGAGATGAGAAAAGTCATGCTGTTGAGTATAGCAAAAATATATAGTTGTGTGTCGTTGAGGATCATCTTTCCAGCTTGATGTGGTTTTCCATGAGCAATTTCAGTGGAATTGGTCAGGGGATTTGAAGAGGAATTCTGCCAGTATCCTCCCGGAGGACTGAGAGCAGCTTGGTAAGTGGCGGTCGCCATTAAGGTAGACACTACAAGGATTACTTCGCGAACAGATTTATCTTTGATATAGAAAAAGGTTGCCCATTTCTCATGCCAAGTTAGTCTCGCGGTGAAAAGCTCTGATAGAGAGAGGTTAGGAATAAAAAAATCTTTCTAGATGTCCTTTAGGTTGTAACCTTTCCACGACATCTTGCTTTTTACGAGGATGCACTTGGTAGATTTCGAGAGCGGTCTCCTCATTGAAGTTCTTCGCATTTACATCCATATGTTGAGCTAACGACTTGATCATTTGGAAGAAATGCAAAAGGAATCAAGATGAAGTGCATACCCCTTTCAAGATAAAGCATTGCTTTGTGACAAGCTTTACTATTGTGCACCAGACGAGCTCATGCTACCATGCTAGTGATGCAACGGCCCATGTACAAATGAAGAAAGTTTACTAGATCTTATTTACTAAATGCCATCATTTAAACCAATACAAAGAAGCTCGAATCTTTTAAAAAGTGCAATATAATACTTCACCCTAAATTATTTATGCAACTGTCAGTTGAAAAGATTTAAGATTTAATTACATTTTGCATATGAGTTTTTTTTTTTTTTTTTTTGCTAGGAAGAAAAAGACTCTCTTAAATGAACGAATGGACCAACCTATGAAAAGGGGATTCAATATGAGGCTCGAGCCTACCCTCCGGTGACCTTGTGCACGGGAAAATGATCAAAAGAGAAGAAAGGACTTGGTTTTGATTAGAAAAAAAAAAATCATCTTTTGTTGTAAAATATCGCGTTGCGAATATATAATAGAGAAGAGATTAAAGAAGAGAAAGCAAGTGAACACTAGAGATAGTAGCAAGATGAGAGAGCTTTATTTCTAGTATCTCACTATCGTGTTTCTGTGTGATTGTATATTGTACATCAAAACTAAACTTCTATTTATAGGAGAACAAGAATGTATTTATCATTAATATTAATGTATCGAATGATACATGTACAGGATAAGGGAGACGAACTTTCATTGTATAGGGAGATATACTTAGAACATTTGATACAAATGTACCATAATAAGTACATTGGATAAGATGAATATAATGAATATTCATTCATGTATTCTATCCATTCATGTATTTTATAACACTCCCCCTTGAATATTCATCATATTCATTACGAATGTGCATCGAATGATACTGCCTCATTAAAAACCTTAAGCCAGAAAAACCCAATGGGATAAAAAACCGGACAAAAAGGGAAAAAGAGTGCAGAGCACACATGTTATGATATCTCCCTTTTATGGATGCATTAATTGCCTCGTTAAAAACTTTAAGCCAGAAAAACCCTATGGGAAAAAACCGGACATGAAGAAAAAAGAGTGCAATGTATATATAGCCACTCTTGGGACTAATCATTATTGCATCTTGTGAACTAGCCACATATCAATGCTGTAATGCATAGTTTATAATATCTCCTCCTCAATAGAGCCATATAGCCACTTCTGGGGCTAATTAATCTTACATCTTATGAACTCGCCTCATACAAATGCCATATACTAATTTCTCAAAACTTGATGTTGGCAATGATTTGGTAAAAAGATCTGCAAGATTATTTATGGATTGAATCTATTTAACATCAATTTGTCGACTTTCTTGGAGTTCATGAGTATAGAAAAAATTTCGGCAAAATATACTTGGTCCTATCACCTTTGATATATCCTCCCCTGACTTGTGCAACACAAGCGGCATTATCTTCATAAATTATAGTGGGAGAATTTGTAACTGGTATTAAATAACAAGAATTATGAATATGTGTTATAACGGATCTTAACCAAACACACTCTCTTCCAGCTTCATATAAAGCAATAATCTCAAAGTGGTTAGAAGATGTAGCTACTAGCGATTGCTTCATAGAATGCCAAGAAATAACGGTGCCGTTATAACAAAATAAATACCCGGTTTAAGAGCGAGCCTTATGTGGATCGGATCTATATCCAGCATCAGCATATCCAACTAAACCATAGTTAGTGGAATCCTTGGAATAATATAATCCCAAATCTATGGTTCATTGGAGATAACAGAAAATATGTTTAACTCCATTCCAATGTCTCCGAGTTGGCTCAGAACTAAAACGTGCCAATAAATTTACCGCAAAAGCGATATCAGGTCTCGTACATTGTGCCAAGTACATCAAAGCCCCAATTGCATTGAGATATGGTACTTCAGGACCAAGTATCTCTTCATCAGATTCTCTAGGACGAAATGGGCCCTTTTGGGGATCTAGAGACCTTACAACTATAGGGGTGCTCAATGGGTGAGCTTTGTCCATGTTGAAATGTTTAAGCAATCTTTCAACATATGCTGATTGATGGACGATTATTCCATTTGCTTTATGCTAAAGCTCTAGACTAAGACAAAGTTTGGTTTTACCCAAATCTTTAACTTCAAACTCCCTTTTCAAATATTCAGCAGTTTCAGCTAACTCTTTTGGAGTTCCAATTAAATTTATATCGTCGACATAAACTGCTATAATAGCAAATCCAGTTTCTGATTTCTTAATAAATACGCATGGGTAGATAGGATCATTTTTGTACATTTCCTTAATTAGCTACTCACTTAGGCGTTGATACCACATGTGACCGGATTGCTTTAACCCGTACAAGGATCTTTGCAATTTTATTGAGAATAAATTGCGGGGAGTGCATGCTTCAGGCATTTTGAATCCCTCAAGAATTTTCATATAAATATCAGAGTCTAATGAGCCATATAGATATGCCGTCACAACGTCCATAAGACGCATTTCCAATCTTTCAAAGATTGCTAGGCTAATGAGAAAACGAAATGTAATCATATCCATCACAGGTGAATATGTATCATTATAATCAATCCCAGGTCTCTGGGAGAATCCTTGGGCAACGAGTTGGGTTTTATACCTGACAACCTCGTTTTTCTCATTTCGTTTTCAGATAAATACCCATTTATATCCAACAGGCTTTACATTATCGGGGATACAAGTTATAGGTCCAAAAACCTCTCGTTTAGTTAGGGAAGCTAATTCAGCTTTAATTGCTTCCTCCCACTTATGCCAATCTTGCCTTTGACGACATTCAATAATAGAATGTGGTTCACAATCATCATCCATAATTTGATGAGCAACTGAGAATGCAAAAGCATAATCAATAATTATTTCATTTCGATCCCAAATTTCATTACAATATGTAATGGAATTGTCAGTATTCCCGGGACTAGTGCTCCTTTCATGGGTTTGCGCCTCTTTAGGGGCAATAAGCTCTTTGGGAGCAAGCACAACGCCAAACTCTTTTGGAGCGGATTCCTGATTCTTTCCCTTTTGTTTTTCGAGGAACAATATCTTTTGATCCTATCGGTCTACCATGCTTCAAGTGCGGGGGATTTTGATCCATTTTAGCATGTTCTTCGGGAACAACTATCCTAGCTGGATCTCTGTGGGCTTCCTGGTGTGCGATGGGTTAGGGTTCCTTGAGTTCTGTTGATTGTTCCTGCTGGCATGGAGTCCGAATTAGTTCGGGGCCTTTCAATTGATGAAGGGCCAAGCAAGCGAACCTCTATTCCTCCTGAAATTGGTAGACCCGCGGTGGCTGACAATCGGGTGAATTCTCAAGGTCGAATGGCCCTGATTCCTTTAGGTGGTGTTGCAGGGCCTCGACATCTTTCTGGATTTGCGAGAGGCCGCAATAGCAGTAGGGGTAGATCCAGATCAAAGCGACCCCAGCTTAGGGATGCTTCGATTAAGCCTGCTCCTCGCTCGTGGGCTACTGTCGCAAGTAGTGCCAATAAAGGATACGATTTGGAATTCACTCCTCTGCACTTTGACGGCAGTGAACCTGTTATTCAGATGGATGAAATGGATTTGGATGCTGCAGACCCCAAGTTATTTGATTGTCTTGTGGGTTACTTCATAGGAAAGAAGCTGCCCTATAAAGTTGTTGATGATGCTTTGAGAAAAGCATGGGGTCCAGCATTGCTGGAAGTTATGTCGAACGGCCGCGGGCTGTTCTTATTGCGGATTGCGGATAGGGAGTTCAGGAGGAAGATCTTGGAAGGAAGTACAGTTACTATCGCAAGGATCCCTTTAATCCTTCAACAATGGAAACCAGGAATCGAGTTGAATAAAGATTCTCTCCAATCTGTTCCGGTTTGGGTGAGATTGAAAAACTTACCCTTCTCCTTCTGGTCTGCTCATTCCATTGGAAAGGTGGCGAGTGCTCTCGGGAAACCTCTCTATGTAGATGAGAAAACAGAGCAGATGGGGATGCTAACTTTTGCCCGGGTGTGCGTGGAAATAACAGTTCAGCAGCCCATCTATGAGACCATTCAGCTGGTAGCCATGGGGAAATCGGTTGTAGTAGATGTCGAATATGAATGGAAGCCAATGGCCTGTTTAAAATGCGGAATCTTCGGTCATAAGTGTAAAGTTTATGATAAGGAATCTGTTCCAATCCAGTCGGATGATGGTACCAAGAATGCTGAACCCGCGCAGGTGAATGAAGCGGGGTCGCATTTGGCAAAAGGTAAGGAGGTGGCTTTTCCATCTGCTTCTGGTAGGGAAATTTCTACTGTTGCTGCTGAGGATCCTCAGCCTCGTAACAGGTCCACCCATTTTGGAGAGTCCAGTTCGCCGGTAGGAAACTCACTCAACGCTCAGGAACAATTGTCGCTCCATCCTGCTAATTGTTCCACCCTTGCTGAATTTGAATCTGTTTCGGGAGATATGGAATGGAAACAAGTTAAGAGAAGAATTAAGAGGCAGAAGAAGAAGGCGGCGAAGCAGGCTGCTGCAGCTGCAGCTGCTGCTGTTTCTTTGGACTTATTCACTCCTTCTCATGAGGGCCAAGTCCTGAAACAGAAGGACATTGATCTGGAGGAGCCTCGCCAGAATTCCGAGCCTGTCCGTGAAAAATCGAACTTGCCTGCCCCGATCGCACCTTCAAATGATGTTCCTCTGGCCTTGTCAGAAAGCTCTGACGACATCTCTAACTCGAGTATCCATGACGACGCCAGTGAGGATGAGGTGCAGTCCGTCAGGAAACTTGTGCCGAAAGGAAAACCTCCTATACTTAAGGACCAGCTGCTGCGTCTTTGTCCCGAACCTCCTCCTTCTGTGGATCCTACGCCTGCCGCAGGAAAGAGGACCTCTAGGAAGAGGTAATTCTGATCCTTGCTCTGGTTTTTTGATGAGTATCGGTTTTTGGAATATCAGAGGTATGCTCAATCCTCTTAGGCAGGCTGAAGTCAAGCGGTTTGCCGCTGTAAATAAGCTGTGTTTTATTGGTCTTTTTGAAACTAAAGTGCCTGAGGATCTTTTTGATTCAGTCTCGTCCACCCTTATTAGGGTTTGGAATTGGATTTCTAACTATGAGTTTTCGCCCCAGGGGAGGATCTGGGTTGGATGGAACCCAGATCTGGTTTCCTATTCGTCTATCTCTATCAGTGATCAAGCTGTGCATGGTTCTCTTAAGTTTAATCTTTCTGGTCTGAATTGCTGTGTCTCGGCTGTATATGGGGAACACTCATTCCCTCGCCGTCGGCCTTTGTGGGAGGATCTCATTCATTACAGTAACATCTTTCAAAATTCTCCTTGGTTGGTTGCCGGTGATTTTAACGCAATAAAAGGGCCTTCTGATCGTATGGGTGGTTCTACCAACTGGATCCCCTATTTTGATGAATTTGCTCAGTGCTTAGCTCAGGCTGAGCTGATAGATCTCAGGTATGTTGGATGCCATTTTACCTGGTCTACCTCAGCAGGTGATGCGAGGAAGATGAGGAAAATAGACCGTGTCCTTGTAAATGGAGAATGGAATCTCCAATTCTCCTACTCTGAGGCATCGTTTATTAATCCGGGGATATCGGATCATTCACCTATGATAGTCAGGATTACGCAGCCGGCTCATAAAGGGAAGCCCTTCAAGTTTTTTGATTTCTGGACTCACCACCCAGATTTCAAGGCCATTGTTCAGCAGGTTTGGTCCAATCCGGTGATAGGCGTACCGATGTTCCAATTAGTCTCGAAGCTGAAGATGTTGAAAGCTCGGCTAAGGTCTCTTAACCGTGAGGCCTTCTTCGATATTTCAGTTAGAGTTGCCGAGGCTAGAGAGGCTCTGAGGATCACCCAACTAGACCTCCAATCCGACCTGACAAGCTCTGTTCTTATTCAAGCGGAAAGAGATCAGCGCCAAGTCTACGTTGAGCTCAGGAACCAAGAGGAATCCTTCTTTAGTCAAAAATCTAGAATCAAATGGTTAAAGGAAGGTGATAAAAATACCAAATTTTTTCATCAATCGGTGAAGAGAAGACAGTTATCTAATCGCATCCTCTCCGTTAAAGATCATACGGGTTCTATTATTACTGATCCGGTTTTGGTTCCTCAAGTGTTCGTCAGGTTCTTCTCAAATCTCCTATCTCCGGAGCAGGGACTGGTCAAGCCGTCCCTAGATGAGGTGACTCGGTTTGTCCGCCAGCCTCTATCCCAGGATCAAATATGCTCCCTGTGTGTGCCGGTTACGGATTCGGAAATTAAGAACACTCTCTTTTCGCTGGCTAAGGGTAAAGCTCCCGAGCCGAATGGTTTTTCGGTGGAATTCTATAAATCCAGTTGGGATATTGTTGGCCCTTCAGTGCTGCAATCGGTACATGATTTCTTCATAAATGGCTGGCTTCTAAAAGAGGTAAACGCCACCATCTTAGCGCTCATTCCTAAAGTGCCTAATGCTAGTGCGGTTGTTGATTTTAGACCTATAGCATGTTGCAACACTATTTATAAGGTGATCACGAAAATTTTAGCTAATCGTATAGCAGCGGTTCTTGGTGATTTGATTAGCCGATCCCAAAATGCGTTTGTAAAGGGAAGAAGAATTAGAGACAATATCCTTTTGGCCCAGGAATTATTTGCAGGGTTTCATCTTCAACCGTATTTGCCGAAATGTGCCATTAAAGTCGACTTCTACAAGGCTTATGATACCGTTGATTGGGAGTTTCTTGAGCTTACTCTGGAAGCTTTCCGGTTTCCTCGCCATTTCATTAATCTAATTATGGCCTGTGTTCGGACACCTAGATATTCTATATCTATTAATGGTGATCTTCATGGCTTTTTCTCGGGGGGGAGGGGTCTTAGACAAGGGGATCCGATGTCTCCTTACCTTTTTACATTGGTAATGGAAGTGTTTTCGGGGATCTTGCTATCTCGCACTGCAAATCCAAACTTTAAGTACTATTGGAGATGTAAGCCGGTCCAGCTCTCCCATTTGTTTTTTGCCGATGATGTTTTTCTGTATTGTCAAGTTGATTGGCAATCGGTTGTTATATTGAAAAGAGGGCTCGATATTTTCTCCTCTTGGAGTGGTTTAGTTCCCAATAAGAACAAAAGTGAGATTTTCATGGCTGGTGGTGATACGTCCATTAGGAACAGAATCCTATGGGCGTTCGGCTTTCAGGAGGGGAAGCTCCCGGTTCGCTACTTAGGTGTTCCGATTATCTCTTCCAGATTAACCAGGGCAAACTGCGTTGCTTTGATTGAGCGGATTACCGCTAGAATCCAATCCTGGACACATCGTTTTCTATCTTTTGCAGGTAGGCTACAGCTCATAAAATCGGTTCTCCACTCTATCTAAGCATTTTGGACGAGTGTGTTCACTCTTCCCTTTTCGGTTTTGGCTGATATTGATAGGATAATGAGGCAATTCTTATGGAAAGGTGCATCCCTAGGTTGGGGTGGTGCAAAAGTTGCATGGGACGAAGTATGTCTCCCGAAAGCTGAAGGGGGTCTTGGTATTCAGAATCTCAGGGATAGTAATAGAGCCTCCATGGTAAAATTCATATGGATCCTATTCTCGGACAAAGAATCCTTGTGGTGCCGTTGGGTGCATTCAATTTTCCTAAAGAAAAGGAATTTCTGGATCTCCTCTCAGCCTAGGACTTGTTCCTGGTCGTGGAAGAAAATTCTTCAACTTAGACCCTACTTTCGTTCATCCTTCAGGTGGGTGATAGGCAATGGTTTATCTGTCTCTCTTTGTCATGATTCATGGCTTCCTTGTGGCCCTTTAGATGGATTTGTTCCTCTTTCATTCAGGGAAGGCGTACACCTCCCTGATTGTGCAAGGGTGGTCGACCTGCTTTCCCCGATGGGAGACACGCTCAGAAATTTCTTAGAGAGATGGGAAATTACTCTTCCATCTTTATCCTTGATGCAGGACAAGTTTATTTGGTGTTGTGAGTCATCCGGCTCCTTCTCGGTTGCCTCGGCCTGGGAATCCATTAGAGTTAAAAGAACTCCTGTCAAGTGGGCCTCTCTGGTTTGGGACAATGCACTGGCCCCTCGGTATCAATTTATTTTGTGGCTTATATCGAGGAATCGCATTCCTACACAGGGGCTGCTTCTATCATACGGCAGAATAGATTTCAATGTTTGTGCCTTTTGCAGTGATGTTCCCGACTCTGTTGATCATCTATTCTTCGGGTGTCGCATCCTGGCTCCTTTGGCCTGTTTTTGGGCCGCCAGATGTAACATTCCTTGGAGGAATAGATGCTGGAAAGATATGATCGCATGGGCTATGAAGTTCATTATGGGAAAGGATTTCTATCACAGGATTGTTCGGTTCTCTTTTGGAGCCTTATGTCATTTGATTTGGAAGAATAGGAATGCAATTATCTTCCGTGGTGAGTCAGTGGCGATTCCTGCTCTCAAAAATCACCTCCTTAAGGTGGTTAGGGACAAGGCCAATTCCTTCACCAATGTCCACCCTTCTCCGAGAAATGATAGACTTCAAAGGGCATGGGGATTTGATCCAGCGGTCTTCTTTGCTTGCTGATCTTGTAGTCTCCGCCTTTTCCTGTTTCTTCTGGTTCTCCGTTCTTAGTCATTGTTGGTAGGGCGGATGTTGCCGTTGTCCTATTTGGTTGTTCTTTTTTTGTGCCTTTGGGGCTTTCGGTTGTGTCTTCTTTTTACATCGGTTCCCCTCCACTCTTAGCTCTTTGAGAGTGTAGGTTATGGACCCGATCTTTTGTACTTGTCCTCTCTTTCCTTTTATTTAATTACCCTTACCAAAAAAAAAACTATCCTAGCTGGAGCATTTGCAGCTGGAATATGAGACTTCGTTACCATAGTAGCATCATTAAATGCATCAGGAAGTCTATTGGCCATAGCCTGTAATTGGATTATGCGCTGCACCTCGTTTTCACATTCAGGAGTCCTTGGGTCTAATTGAGATAAATTTTTCTCATTCTATGAGAAAACCTTAACTGATTTTTGTTTTGCAGTCATGGAAGTTGTAGGTATCCCAATTTATGAAAACCTAATCTCATCGAAATAACAATCTGCAAACCTGGCAGTAAAAAGATCACCAATAGTTGGTTCCAAGAACCTAATGATAGATGGTGAATTAAACCCAACATAAATACCTAAATGGCATTGGGGACCCATTTTCGTCCTTTTTTGCGGTGCTACAGGTACATGTACTGCACAACCAAAGGTGCGTAAATGTAAAATATCTGGTTCATAACCAAGAACCATTTGAATGGGAGATTGTAAAATACTAGCAGTGGGGCGTAATTTTATTAGAGCTGCCGTATGCAAAACTGCATGACCCCATGTTATATCGTTGAGATTCGTTCTCAATAATAGAGTGCAGGCAATAATTTGGATACATTTAATCAAGGATTCTACCAATCCATTTTGAGTATGAACATATGCAACTGAGTGCTCAACCTCGATTCCGAGTGAAGCACAATATGTATCAAAAATCTTTGATATAAATTCACCAGCATTATCCATCCTTATGCTCTTAATTGGATAATCAGGGAATTGTGCCCGGAACTTTATAATCTGCGCAAGTAAACGTGCAAATGTGACATTGCGTGTAGATAATAGGCAAACATGGGACCATCTACAGGATACGTCCACTAATACCATAAAATATCTAAATGGTCCACTTGATGGTTGTATTGGTCCATAAATATCACCCTGAATTCTTTGCAAGAATAAAGGAGATTCAAAATTAACTTTTGTTATAGAAGGTTTGATAATGAGCTTTCCTTGTGAGCAAGCCTCACAATTATAATCTTTGGACAATAATACATTTATATCCTTTAAAGGGTGCCCTTTTGTATTTTGAATTATCCTACGCATCATTGAAGCGCTAGGATGACCAAGGCGATCATGCCATAGTCCAAACTTATCAGGGCTTACCAATCTCCAGGATGTGGTAGCGTAGGTTTCAACAGCTTTAATCATGATACAATACAAACCCAAAGAAGAAGCTTCTAGCTTCTCATGGATGGCCTTTAGGCCCATCTTATAAGAGGAAATACCAATATATTCCTTATCTTGCTCATAAATAGTCTCAATATGGTACCCATTACGGCGTACATCTTTGAAACTGAGCAGATTCTTTTTTTATCGAATGCTTAGAAACGCATTCTCAATATGTAGGATTGTGCCATTTGCCAAAATAATTGCAGCATTCCCAAAACCATCAATAATCGGAACAGGACCTGATATTGTATGGATTTGTGCCTTACGTAATGTCATACTCGAGAAAAAGTGTCTACTACAAAATATAGTATGTGTTATTGCACTATCAAGCAAACAAACATCTTCCTTTTTCTCGGTATTTTTCATTTGCATTTATGTTGACAATTTCAGGTGTCAAGTATCATAAAATTTGCATATTAGTTATAGAGTCAAATAAAATTTCAAAATAAATATTATATAAGGCTCATAAGTATTTCATAAAGAACAAAAAGTAATACATTTAAAGCGAAACAACATAAATTTCAAAGTTCAAATTATTATTCACCAATCTGATTCATCAAAGTAATCAGAGATCCTCAAAAAAATCAGAGACATTCATAGATGCATTTGATATTTTAGGAGCAAGAGGAGTCCCACCAACAAAGATATTGTTAGCATCAATAGTGGTTGTGGCAGTAGGATTGATTTCAATGGCATGAGATTCACCACGCTTGCTCGTATTCTTTAAAGATGCCTGGTATAGATCAACAAAATGTTTTGGCGTACGACAGGTACGTGATCAGTGCCCAGTCATGCCACAGCGATGACAAATACTTTCATTAATCACCTTCTTTTGCTTCTTTTCTTTGCCATGATTCAGGCCAAAGTTTGATTTCCTAGGGCAGTTAAATTTCTTGCCATCTCTTCTAGGATTATGTTCTTGCCTGCGCTTATAGCCCTTAAAATGGCCAGTATTTTTCTCAAAGTTAGCATGCGCTTCTAAGATCATGATTTTTGAGCAGCAATTCATTAATTTGCTCGACAGTAAGAAGCACAGAAATTAATTTAGAATACGTGGCAAATTGACGTTGCTAGTATTGCTGTTGCAATACAATATTCGAAGCATGAAAGGTGGAAAAAGTTTTCTCAAGCAATTCTGCATCAGTGAGTTTGATACCGCATAACTCTAGCTGAGAAACGATATCAAATAAAGCAAAATTATAGTCAGACACTGATTTAAAATCTTGCAGTTTGAGATTTTGCCAATCATATTGTGCTTGAGGGAGGATAACAGTTTTGGTATGATCATACCAATCCTTCAACCTCCTCCACAAGATATGCGGGTCTCGAACGGATAAATATTGAGTCTGCAGGCTCTCATGCAAATGATGGCGAATAAAAATTAGCGCATTTGCTTTATCCTTTTCATTTGAGGTTCCATCATCTGTAATTGTATTAGTGAGACCTTGCCCTTGGAGGTGCATTTCCATGTCAAGGTACCATGATAGATAATTCTTTCCACTCACTTTGAAGATGTGGAATTTGGGCTTTTCGATATTTGCCATAATCCTTGCAAAAATAAATCCTTAAATTAATTAAAATGATTTTCAAATATCTACCGCTACTTCAGGAGCATAAGGATACTTTTAGATTTGAAATTTTGGCTTCGGGCCAATAAAAATAAAAATGAAGAATTGATAGAAGAAGATGAAGTATAAGTTGATCAATAAAAAAAATACCCACCTTGCAAAAATTACTTACTCAGTCGGTAGATCTTCGTGCTTGCAAAAAATACTTACTCAGTCAGTAGATCCTCGTGCTGATAACGTGTTGTAAAATATTGCGTTGCGAATATATAATAGAGAAGAGATTAAAGAAAAGAAAGCAAGTGAACACTAGAGATAGTAGCAAGATGAGAGAGCTTTATTTCTAGTATCTCACTGTCGTGTTTCTATGTGATTGTATATTATACATCAAAACTAAACTCATATTTATAAGAGAACAAGAATGTACTTATCATTAATATCAATGTATCGAATGATATATGTACAGGATAAGGGAGACGAACTTTCATTGTATAGGGAGATGTACTTAGAACATTTGATACAAATGTACCATAATAGTACATTGGATAAGATGAATATAATGAATATTCATTCATGTATTCTATCCATTCATGTATTTCATAACATCTTTTATTTTGTTCCTTTTTTTAGGGAAAATGACAACATTTTTTGATAAAAAAAAAAGATTCCGGCGCACGCGACGGCAGAGAGCCTGGTCGAGGAGTGGGGCAAGGTGACGGTAGCCAGCGACATGGAGTTGAAAGAGATCACGATCGCCGAGTGGCAAGCGAAGAGAGAGAGAGAGAGAGAGAGAGAGAGAGAGAGAGAGAGAGAGAGAGAGAGTAGAGAGACCGAAATGAGATTGCAAAGGGAAAATCCAGCAAATCTAGAAAACCAGAGAGAGAGCTGATTGGGGGATCGGAGAAACCCTAGGGATCGAACCAAGAGTGAGAGACGAAACCGAAGGATCTATTGCTCTTCGTGGAGGCAACGACGCAGAAGCGCATTCCACAGAGGAATGCTTCTTCTCAGGGAGGTCCACTCACCGGGGATCGAACCAAGAGGGCGTCGGCCTCGTGATCAGTGACCCCGCGTGGCGCTTCGGGAGGGAGAGAGAGAGAGAGAGAGAGAGAGAGAGAGAGAGAGAGAGAGAGAGACGAGGACGACTGGTTATGGAGGAGCTGCCCAGAATCGGAAGCGGGTTTGGAAGGGGATTGAGGAGAGAGAGAGAGAGAGAGAGAGAGAGAGAGAGGGAGGGAGGGAGGGAGGGAGGGAGGGAGGTAAAGGATTTTAGAGAGAAAAATCGAGAGGAGCTATAGAAGGTCGGGAAGGGATTTCAGTCAAGGCCGAGGAAGAGGAGGAGAGGAAGCGTGAGAAAGAGAGGAATTTTTTTTTTTTTCAGAAAGGAAAATCAATTTTCCCAATTTTAGAAGGATATTTTCTATTGATTGGAAAACATTTTTTATATTACTTATTTTGCACGCCCTGAATGCTTGAAAATGAGGAAAAACTTTTGTCAAAAATTTTTTTCCACAAAACAAACATAATCTAAATAAGTCAATTTAGTTTTCCAATTATCCCGTACTCATTCTAATGTGCAAATTGTAGGATCCTGTTTGATTTGTTTGAACCAATCCACATTCGTTGAAGGCAAAATTTGTTTCAGGCTGATGAATTTATTAACTCATTCCTACCACTTGAAGTCCTTTTATAATATTTTTATGTGACGGCGGGTAGTTTAACAAGAGAGAAAAACATGTAATTATCAATATAATGATTGTAATAGGACTCAATCATGTATTTAAACGGACAAGAGAGGGATTAAATCGACATCGTCAAGTTTTATTATATCTGAATTTAACATTTAAATATTTTTCATTCTTAATAAACATTACAATAGTATAATGAGCTTAACAAATGGGTTTTTTCACGAAGTTTATTAGCAAAAACTTGAGGTTCAAATTTCATATAGAGAGATCTGAATTCACATAATATCTTGATAACATACATTAGTATTTACAACCTTTTTTTTATATAAAAGGAGGTGATGGATTTTTTTTATTGTGGAAGCTTCAATACAATCTAATTATCACAATATTCACCTTTAATATGTCATATCCCTTGATCAATGATTTTTGTCAGTCGGTTCCTTGTGATTCCGGTGGATCATTCCAAGCAAGCAAATTTATGGATACTTCTACAATTTACAACACTATGTTGGACCACTTCAAATATCAATCTCAGTTGGACATTTATTGACAAATGTTAACTGTTAAATGATAATACTATAAAATATAGGGCTACACAAAATGTTGTTCAAATCTCCTCTCTTTGGGTGTTTCTAAGTCCATGTATTTTCAAACCCCAGTGTTTCATTATCATATAATTTGTTCTTGGGTTAGATAATGTCAAATTCAAGGATCATATAATAAAAAGCATGAAAAACCATAAAATTGGTGAACTATATACCTCAACTTTCGGCGGTTCGAACGCAGCAACATGTAAGACTGTATTACCACATGTGTCTTTCCAGTTCAAGATTTCTGTCAGATGAACTCGCTTAAGCCATTCTAGCAAAACATTGAATTGTTTGAGGTTGTTGTTCTTGACAGCAATGTGAATTGTAGTCTCATAGTAGATCGTCTAGTCTTTAATGGATGATTTGCAAGTGCAAAGGAATTTGGCTAGGAGCTCCAACTCTTGGTCTCCTTCTTTTTCGATGATGTCATGCAAAGGGGGTGAACCCACATCGTCCTCGAACCCGGATCAACTCAGGATCAAAGGTCATCAGTGCCCTCACAATTTGGTAGTGCTCATAATGCAAAGCCAAGTGCATGGGGCTATAACCCTCTAAATTTAGCTTCCAAGCGAACAATGGCCTCAAGATGACCATCTCCATGGCCACCCTGAATTTTCCGGCAGCCACAGCAATGTGTAGTGGAGTATTTGGGAAGGGGTCCTTAGATATGCGATTTAAGAGCTCTCACTCCTCCCCAATTAAGCAATGTAGCTCATGAACATCATCATTTGCTATTGCTTGTTGAAGCCGGGACTTCCTAATCTCTTGTTCTTCTTTTTTGGCCAGAACTCATCGTGTTACTAGGGAAATGTAGCAGCAGAAGAGGGACTTTGCTTGGTGATGATAGATGGAAGTAGCGAACTTGCAAAATCATATATTATATAGTGCCACGGTTCAATGATTATTTGATTTAGGGGAGTCAATAGGTGTACAGGTGGGCCCAACGGCAGGTGGGGGTTGAGTGGGGCCCACCACATCTTAGACCGGGACCGGCGTGTACCTGTCAGATTCTTAGGAAATTCATAGTGTTGTAATTTTACGTGCCTTTCGCTTTCCCACTTTTGCTCTTTCGTTTCTTGTCATGTTTTGCAAGAATTGCATGACATGATTTATCGAGAAGGAAAAACTATACTGTGTCATGGCCCGTGCGTTAAAGTCAAACTGTAAAATACTATATGGTATTCTCTTTTTGAAAACTTGTTCAAGTATTTATATTCTGGAGCCTTTGATGAATTTTTTCTTGAAATGTTTTGGAAGGAACGTTATTTATATTGACGATATATACGATGGCATGTTATATTGTGGTTTCGATTTGATGCTTATAGTCAACCTACAGGTGAGACATAACGTATAGACTGAATCTACTTCGAGATTTAATTGTGGCTAACATGTTTTTCGAAACTTAATCAAAGCAGTGTCATTTTTAGGGCTTAAAAATAGCAGCTAAGATTACCGTGCCTCACGCCTTGCAAAGTGCGATTGTAAGGTAATCTTGTTATTGTGACTTCCTTCACGTCAAGCCCTCGAATTTTCCAAGGTAAGAGAAAATCAGTCACACCTTACTTGTTATTGCTAATCCTAAACTAATGAAGATAATTTGTAGAATTTAATAATACATATGAGGATATGATAGCACCAGACCTATTTCCATCTTTATTTGAAACGAGTTCACTTATAAATCCAAGCACACGATTATCTCCTCGAGCGCATGATCTCCCATCAATTCTTCAATTTGATTCAATACATTGAGGCTAGTTCTCTACTCATTACTATAGTGGTTTATTGAATGAAGATTTCGAGTTTCAAATTTAGGATTGAATTAGCTTGGAAAATAAATCTCTTTAAATCGTAGATGCATGACAAATTTGACAATTTATTTATAAAATGGTAAGTCGCTGGTAGGCTCTTGATTTATTGCTCCTCTATAATGAAATTGGCAGTTGAGGTTTCCATAGACATCAAATCAGATAACTACAAATAATATTTCACTTACTAGCCCAAAAGTTTTGGAAATGCTCTCGTGAATTATAACTACACATTGTCCGAACAAAGGAAAAATTATAACTACACATTGCAAAACCGTAATGCAAAATTACTTTACATAGCTACTAGCTTACTTTGGGGACGAATTAGTTATTTAAATTTAAATATCTCGTGTCCTATGACTATCAAAAACCTACCTCTAGTTGGAATTTCGAAAAAACCATATAAATGATGATAAGTAACTCAAATAAGATAGTAACTTTGTTCTAGAGTTGGTTACTCATGCTTCACAAATATATTGATAAATTATTTGAAGAGTGGATTATTTTGAAAAGTTTTTGTTAACTATAACTAATTGATAAGCTCCTAAAAAAAGATGCGTAATTTATTGGGATATTTGATACTTTTGCAACAATAACCACCAAAAAAAAAAAAAAATACTGGCAAGTGGACACAAATAAGAATTGTTGATTTTGTATAAGAGTTGATGGGGGAAAAGTGCCAAAAAAGTCCTAAACTTTTTGTGTTTGTGCCAATTTAGTCCTAAACCTTTTTTTTTTGTGGCAATTTAGTCCTACACATTTTTACTTAGTGCCGATACAGTTATTTCCGATCAATTTTGGCTGGATTTTGCTGACTGGATGCTGACCGAGTGACGTGGCCTAATTAATGTTGATGTGGATAACTTTTAATAATATTTTTTATTCTTATTTTTTATTCTTTATTCTTTATTCTTTATTATTCATTCTTTTTTCTTCTCTCCTCCTTCCTTCGGCCGTTGGTTGGACCACGGCGACCGGCCAGAGGTGACGGCCGGCCACCTTGCCAGTGGCCGCGAGGGCGGCTTGGCGAGCCTCGCCTTGCATCGGGCTGGCAAGGATCGAGCCTCGCCCATGGCCGATGAGGCTCGACCTCACCGAATCGCGGCCTGGGCGGCGCCAGCGAGGCTCGACCCTCGCCAGATCTGGCGAGGGCAAGCCTTGCCAGCTCGGCCGGAGGCCGCCTCGCACCAGATCGGGCGAGGGTGGAGGCTCCCCCATGGCCAATAAGGCTCGACCTTGCCACCAGCAAGGCTTGACCTCGCTGAATCGTGGCCTAGGCGGCGTTGGCGAGGCTCGCCCTCGCTAGATCTGGCGAGTTTGAGCCGTGCCGGCCTTGGGCGTGGCTCGACCTTCACCAGATCCGGTGCGGGCGAGCCTCGCCGCCCAGCGTGAGGCCACCCTTGCGACCACTGGCAAGGTAATCTGTGAGCCTCGCCAGCCATCACCTCTGGTCAGTCGTCGTGGTTCAGCCAGCAGTCAAAGGAGGGAGGAGAGAAGAAAAAAAAGAAAAAAGAAAAATATAAAAAGAAAAAGAATTTTAAAATATTAAAATATTATTAAAAGTTATCAACGTCAGCACTGATTAGACCACGTTAGCCGGCCGGCATCTAGTCAGCAAAATCTGACCAAAATTGGCCAGAAAGGACTAAATCGACACTAAATATAAAAGTTTATGAATAAATTGGCACCAAAAAAAGTTTTAGAATTAAATTTGCACAAATGTAAAATTTTTAGGACTTTTTTGGTACTTTTCCTAGAGTTAATGACATCAACACGTTAGTCAACCTTGCAAATGAATCTAGGTAAATTATTGGAACAGTTAATAATTTAGAAATAATCAATGTTCACTAATATAACTCAAATAAGAGTTGGTAACTCAAGCTTCGCATATAAATTATTTTAAGCTTTTGAAAATGTTGGGTATGGTTTAAAACTGTTGGTAATGTTGTACCGGTGTTGGTAACTTTAAACCATTGGTAAGCTCCGTAAATAAATATTGTTAAATTATTGGAATAAGTTTGTAATGTTGAAACAATCAAACAAACTTTGGCAAGTGAACCTAATTAAGAGTTGCTAATTTTGTACAAGTATGAGTAATTTTGAGTAATTTTAACACATTGTTATGATTCTCAAAAATATGTCCTTAAATTATTGGAACAGTTGGCAATATTTGAAAAATGTTTAAAAAAAAATTGATAACTGATTAAAATACAGTGGGAAATTTCATATAAGAGTTTATAATTTAAGCTTTACAAGTAAATGTTAGTCAGTTATTAAGAGAAACGGTAATTTTGAAAAAAGTTAATAATTTCATGTAAGAACTGGTAACTTTAACCCAGTGTTGATACTTAAATTTTGACAACCCATTTACTCATTTATTGCATTAAAAAATTAGAGGTTAATTTTATCCTTGAAAAAAATACTAATTGTATAGCATATAGATTTATGTGCATTTGTTTTTAATTTGCATTTTTTATACATTTATTTACTGGATTGGTGGTGGATGGGTCGAATTAGTGGTTTTGAGTTTAATTGACAAGCCGGACTAAGCTCATGAATAGTGCAAATTGGCCCGAGCCTATTTTCTGAAATTGATATTTGAAATGAGGATTTTTATTTTGGGATTTAAAAAAAATCGGATTGCAATATTATCTTTAGGTGATAAGATCGTTGGGAACATTAAGGAGATAAGGAAAATAAGATGATTTTGGGTGATTGGGAGGTTATAGATTATCTTCGTGTATATTGAAAAAGCGACAAAATATTCTACGAAGATCACCTATTTTTACCTATAAAAAGCAACCGTGTACGGTGAGAGAAGGGGGTTTTTCTCTTCGTTTGGAAAAAAGAGCACAAAAGTAAACAGAGAAAAAGGGAGAGGAGTTTTCTTTTTCCCTTCTGTTGATTTGCTGCAGAGCAAAAAGAGGGCAGAGGGTGAAGACGTAAGAAGTGACGTGAGGGAGCAGAGGAGAGAGAAAAAGGGGGGGAAACCGCGACTGTTCATCTTCCTCGGAAGACCCCTCCGACCGCGCCAGCCGTGCCGGCGCCATCCGCTGCGCCGGCATCGCTCCCACCGTTGTTCCGCCGATCCTGTCGCCGAACGCCGACGCCGCTGAAGCCCGCCGCCTTCGCCATCGACGCTCGCAGCACCGGCGCTCGCCTCCGCCTGCACCGCTTCCCGCCGTGACCCGCTCGCCTCCACCCGCTCATCTGCTCCGAGCACCCGACGACCGTGACCCAACACTCAGCCAGCGCCCCTGCAGTGCTCCGCTCACCTGTCTGTGACTCCACGAGCATCGCCGCCGCTTCACCAGGCCCCTAGTTGCCGCGCCTCACCCGCGATCTGCAGCGCTCACCACCGGGCGCCCCTGTCCACAGCGACCACCCGACGCCGCACCAGCAAATCACGCAGTAGGCCGCCCGTCGCCCTCCTCCTGCCGGCGATCCCTACATCGACGACCCGCAACTGCCCGAGTGCCGCGCGCCATCGCCGGCTGTTCCCCGCACCCGCGACCCAACGTCCGAAGCCAGCAGCTCGCGTCCGACGACCGTGTTCCTGCCTCCGCTGACGCTGCGCCTCTGCCCAGCCTCACCGTCGCCGTCTGCCAGCCGCGCCAGAAGCCGCACCTCTGTCGGTCCCCTCGCCGGAGCTCCGACGCCGGTCAGCCACCACCGGCGTCGCACACTGTCCTTTTTTTTAATCCATTAGGTAGTTTTTTATTTTTACTTTTAATTTCCCTTTATTATATGTTGTTTTATTTACCTTTTTTTTTTTCAGTATTAATATTATTGTATAGGAAGGTGATTTTCATTTTATAAATATTGTAGGCATTACCCATAGGGTTTTGCTTAGAATTATTATAATTATTAATTTGATCTGTAAGATGTCGGATCATTTTTTTAGTTATATTAATTTTTAGGCATTTTTTATAGTGTTTTGAATGTTAAATCATTATAATTATTAATTTGATTCGTAAAACTTCGAATTAGATTTTTAATTATTTTGAATATTTTTATATGTTATGTTGTGTTTAGGGTTAAAGTAATTGTTAATTTAAGCCAACGGATTATTTTTTCGATTATTTTAATCATTTATTTATTGAATATCTTGATTGTTTAAATTTAATGTTTATTTGATAATTACTTGTCTTGGAAAAACACTAAAAAATAAAAAAAAAATCAAAAAAATCATAACCTTGCATCAAAGCATGTATAGGTTTAATAAATCAAATATGTAGGATTAGGTTTATGAAATTTTCGTCATTTAGTGATTGTTGCTAGGTTCATTTAGTTAGAAATTGCTCGTCATTAAAATTATGTCATTTGATTAATTTAGATTGCATATTTAATTGTTGCATTTCTTTAATTTCGAATTTAATGGAAAATACAAAAAAAAATTAGAATAAATTCATTTCATGCTTTAGGATAGATTGTATTATAGTTTAAGTCATATTGCCATTTCATGTTAAATTAGTAGCATGCATTGCATGATTCTCATTAAATAAAGTGAAAACCAAAATTGAGTTTGCATGTTAGGTTTATTTAATTATAATTTGCTTGTTAATAAAGTTAAATCATGAAGTTAAAATGCACATTTCGATTTCAAGATAAAAGAAAACCCAAAAAATGCTCTGTGTGTTTATTTCTTTTAATGAAATTTTTTTTTTATTATTTAATAGTGATTGAGCATTCGTGTGATCACCATTTTGCATAATAGGGATTTATGTTAAAATAAATTCAAGCTGTCTACAAAAACATTTTTAAAAATAAAAAGAATGGTACCGGAAGGGCATTAGAGAAATCTAGTGTAACCGAGTCCCCGTATCCTGGTTCGTAGGAGTAAAATAATTATCTCATTATTTTACTTAGGCGTCTAATCGACCTACCGAAAAACTGATTAGTAGCGACTTTTAGATAATAATCATTTGCATATTTGAACCTTAAATCACGAATTGGTATGAGCTTGGGAGAGCCCGAGCTAAGCTTAAAGACTTAGTAATCCATTAACGTAGTTTTAGGTAGTGCACCCGAAAGGTCGTGACACCTAGTGATAAGTTTCGAAATAAATGTTGTGAACTATTGGAATAGTTGATAATTTTATGGCAATCAAATAAAGGTCAGTAAGTTGACTAAAATAAGATTTGACAATTTCATATAATAGTTAGTAGCATTATTAGTTGGTAATCTGCGTAAATAAATGTTGGTAAATTATTACAACAATTGATTAATTTGAAACAATCAAATAAAAGTGAACATGTGACTCAAACAGTGGTTGTCAAGCTAAAATTAGTTGGTGAATTAATGGAAGAAAAATGGGCAAGTCACTTAAATTAAGGTTGGTAATTTCAATAAAAGTTCGCACCTTAACATGCTGGTAAGTTATACAAACTAATATTGATTAAATATGAAAACAATTGGTAATATTGGAAGTACTGATATGGTACTTACAAAAAAAACAGTCGGTAACTTTATACTATGTTACTGGCTAAATAAGTATACATATCAATGATGAGACATCATTTGTGAAAAGAAGAATAATGTCTCACTTTGTTTTCTAAAAGTCGAAATTGCGATGATTACTCAGAAGATTAGAAAGCAAAGTGCAAGTAATTGATGAAAAAAAAGCGAAGTCCTAAATTTGCTATCACATGTATAATGATTGTGTGATCATGTCTTTATTCCATTCTTTGTCGGGAAAAAAGGAGAAAAAGGAGAATTCTTGGAGACAAAAAGTACTTTCCATATTTGACTAGTTAATAACTTCTTCAATCTTGATTACTGGCAATATAAAAGGTTTTCTTGCTTGTAGCTAACAAAAGACAACATAGAGGCATTTGGCAAAGATATCATATAATATAAAGTCTGTACTGTCATGTCTTTATTGTGTTGGGCTCCAGCCTCATTAAAAGTGTTTCTTTCTTTCTTATGATGACGTTAGCAAAGACAGGGTAAGTAATCCAAATCTGCTCAAGTCATCCATGGGTTCAACCAAGACTAGATTAATCACTAGTTGGACCATCTTCAATTCATATATTAATCTATTGTCTACCTTACCACACAAAAGAAAATAAAGAAGACCAATAGTTCACCCCCAATTTGCAAAGAACATCTCAAAAGTGGACGCAATTATTCTTTATGTTCGAAAAACGATTATACATTGCTATTTAATTGATCAATGATCCTCTAAAATTACGAGATGAAGTCACAACCTATATCTATCTTCTCAACAGGTTAATACTATGCTACATGTGCTATTGGCTGTTTAAATTTGTGGTCCCTTCTCTATTTTTCCATTTTTCTTCGTTGTTTATTTATTTCCTTTTCCCTTCCCATTACTGCCCTTCTCTCTCTCTCTCTCTCTCTCTCTCTCTCTCTCTATACAACTCTCTCTGACCTCGGTTCGAGCCGCCACCACTTGTCACCTCCATCGCCATGGGAACCCCGCTTGTTGTGTATGTCTGTGCTTGTTTGCGGGTGTCTATATATATATGTGATTGATTTGTGCTTGTTTACGGATATTATTTTGAAGGAAAAAAAGAAGGGACGAAGGCAGGTTGATCAAATATTGATCGTTGACCCGGTTGACTATTGAAGTGAGATGATGTTAATGTCGCGTGGAAGCTTGCAAGGAACCAAACGAGAAGAATTTTATTCCAAAAGGTGCAATCTTTAGAACCACTCTATTATAATAGGTGCGAAACCCCGTAGATGTTCTAATTAACCTATTGAGAAGATGCAACTTGTCACATTAATTTGGATATAACAGGTTATATGGATTTAGATTTTCCCATCACTTGAATAGAATAAAGTCCTTGATAGGTTATATATTCAATTTTACAGGTCGTCAGTTGGAAAGCGCTATTACAATCGGTAGTTGATTTGAAAACTAAAGTTGAGTATGTGATGTCAACCCAAGCAATCAAGAAAGTTATTTGGGTCAGAGGTTTGCTCAGCCATCTAGAATTGATGTGGGAGAAGAATATTATTTACTGCAACAATTACAGTGCGGTACATTTGTCCAAAAATCAAATGTATCATGAGTGGGCGAAACATGTTGGTGTCAAGTAGGGGTGAGCATCAGTCTAGGGTCAACCTTAGACCGACCTTAGATTGGCTTAACCCTGTCGGTCTTGATCCAGTTCCCAGGAAGATTGGGTCAATCCTTGATCCTAAGATCAGGGAGCAGAGCAACGTGATCGGTCACCCATGGCACAGGGCAAGCTCTGCGACACTCAGAAGTATGGCGTCCCTCTCTATAGAGCCGCATGGGCTCCCCTTGACCACATCCGGCCTTGCCTCAAGTCGCGTCGACTGTCGGTGGAGGCGGAGTGCAAGGAGGATGGCGGAGGCGGCAGAGGGGGTCGAGGCAGCGATGCGGCCGATCACGGTTGCCTCGTCCTTGCCGGCAGCGATGGCGAGGGCAAGAGCAACATCCCCAACGCCATCCTTGTCACCGAGTACAACTTCGCCTCCAGTTCTCCCTCCGAGCAGCCCGTAAGATCCCGAAAATCCCTCGATCAGTTTGTGTGAGTCGCTGTGTTGGTGTTTTGGTTGATCGGTTGTGGCGTTTGGTCACTCGCTTTGGTTGATTGAACATGGTGGAGCTGCAAATCTACGCTGTTTAGGAAACATTAATCCACCATTTGTTAATATTATTCATTATTTCAATTTGTCAAATTCAACTATATTACATCCTAATAATCCATAAAACTTGGAGGGGAAAAAACAAGCAATCCATATTCCACTATTAAATTTAACATTTAACAATAATTAAAAAAAAAAAAAAAAAAGCAATCCACATTTCACTATCAAATATAACAAGAAGTCTTTCCCCTTTTATTATTTTATTATCTTTTATCATTTACATATTTACATTTTGACCCCTCATATATTGAAAAATTTTTAATATTGACCTTGTGCGTATTGGAATAGCATGTCGAAATTCCGGATTCGTGTTTCGAAGAGTATCGGAAGATTTGACCACATGTTGGATTTTTCGATACTTGTTATCGCATGTCGGAATGTATCGGAGTGTGTCGACATGTGTTAGAGTGTCTAACACAACACAAAGGCTTTTAAAGAGTATTGGTGTTTCCTAACCCACAATCAACAACAAAATCACCATCACCACCACTAAGTTGGCATCAAGAGATTTCTCTCTAGGCCCTTTGTGCATATATGCTTCAAGCATGCATGTGGGTGTTGACATTTAAATTTTAGTGACTCCTTAATCATTCATTAATTACATAAAAAAATATGGATTAATTTATAAACCCTAGCAAAAATAATTTTCATTAAATTGCATGACTTATAAACATTATGAGCATTTGCATTACCAGTATTAAAATTTAAAATTAATTTACAAAATTTACAAAATTTATCATTATAATTCTTAGAAAAAAAAAAAGACAGCGAGATCGGGCCGGGGGCAGGCTGGCCCGGCGTTCGTTCTGTTCCCTTCTTCCTCTTTCCTGTTCGGGCCCGGCCCCATTTTCTCTTTTTGTTCCTCGGCCCGGCCCACGCACCTATCTCTTCCTCCTTCCTCCCGCACGCTGTTCACGCGTCTGCGGCAACAGAGACGTACGCAAGCAAAAACAAAGCAGCTGTGATCCTAGGCCCGGGGATCAGGCCGGCGTCGACAGGCTGGCGGTGGCAGAAGCCATGCGCGCCTGTCGCTAGCCCTTAAAAACGAGAGAGGCGGCGCAAGAGAAAAAGGGAGGAGAGCGGGGGTTGGTTTTGAGGGAGAGATCCGAGAGAGGCTTCGAGTGAGAGAAACGAAGAGAGGGGGGAGAGACAGAGAGCGCGAGTGAGGCAAGATAGTTGGATGGAGAGACCGCCGGCCACCGCACGGCCGACAACCTGCCGCCGTACCTCCTTTCCTGCTCCGAAACTCCGATAAGCCTCGACCCCGTTTTTGCCTTCTTTGGGCATGCTGGGCGTGAGCTCGCCGGACGGCCGCGTGCCCCGGCCCCGTCCGTCCTTCGTTTTGCTGCTACTGTGTGTACTGTTGTTTTGGTGGGTTCTGGTCTTCGGTCGAGCCAAAGATCTCTTGTTTCCATAGAATATACTACCTGTTCGACAAAATGTACAAACGAGATCCATGGTTTTTCGCCGAGTATGGTCTGTTTCGGAACGATGGTGACTCTCCGGTCAGTGAGTGCGTACGGATGGCTAGGAGCTGGTCGGTCCTTGGCGGCCGTCGTGGCTGTCCTCGGAGGCCGCGGTCTTCACTCTCTTCGGCGTTCGGCGGCGGGGAGGTCGGCCGACGAGTGGCAGTCAGAGCGATTGCCCGATGGAGGGTGGTAGCTCGGCAACGGCTTGAGCTTTGGCCGAGGTTTTTCTTCAGAGGAAAACCAAAAAAAAAAAAAAGACATAGGAGCTTCGGGTGAAGGACGTCGCTCAAGAAGGGGACGTCGTGAAGAAGACGGCGTGAAGAAGAAAGGATTTTATGCTTATCGATTGTAGAAACTGTGATGACGTGGGCCATTTTGAGTGTGGGCTGGAGTAGTTTTAGGCCTAAGTGTTGGGCCTTAGTTGCAGTTTGGTAAGTTCGGTCTGGTTTGTTAAATAGGTTTGGATTTAATCTTGTTTGGGCTGGGTTTGAATTAACTGAAGTGGGCATGGACTTGGTCTTGTTGTGGCCGAATTGGGCTTGATTCCGGTGAGCCCATTCCACTCTTTAAGCTTTTGTTTTCATGAACCCAGCTCGATGGCGGCTTGAGCTTTGGCTGAGGTTTGTCTAATATATATAGGAGCTTCGGGTGGAGGACATCACTCGAGATGGGGAAGTCGCTTGAGAGCGGCTTGTAAGATAAACCGACATCAAACACTCGAGGCTGAGCTTCTTTTCTTGTTTTTTTTCTTAATAAAGCGAGTATGATGTGTGACGCCTTAAGTTTGGATTTACATCTTTTATTTGACGAATTTAGGATATTGAAATTTGATTTTCCCTTCTTTAATTAAGCTGGTTTAGAGTATAGATTTTTTTTTTGTTTGGGGGGGGGGGGGTTGGAGTGTAGAATAATTGAATTCATTAATTCCATTATTTTAACTGTGTTAAAATATAATATTCTGATTGGAAGACATCGTAGGATCGTTTTTTCTTTTGGCTAGGCTTTTACTATATTCTCAGTATTCTTTTTCTGTTACTTTATTTAGAAGTAATTTTTAGTAAAACGGTTGCTACTTTGTTTATTTATCGTGTTTTATGTAATCATCCATTTTGCCTCTTTCTAGAAATTAAAAAGCCAAAGAGATTTCCATCTTGCGTTTTGTGGATGGACACTTCACGCATTCGTGTTTGCGAGTTGTAACTCGATGATGTTCATTTCCACTGCATTGAAGTCTGAATTAGGAATTCGAAGTCTTGACTTCAAGCAAGAGTAAAGCTTCTCAGTATTAACAAATTGTTACATGAGTCCATCACTTGCAACAAATATAAAAGAGTCTAGTTCTTGCAAACCTCAAGACAAGAAACATGCATGATATGCATACATGACAGGAGTAGTTAAAGTAAAATATGCATGGGAATTATCTCTGATCCCTCGATCTTCAGAAGTTGCCGATGTGTCTCCTTGTGGCATTGATATGTTGTCGGAATGGGCCGCGCTTTACCCATATCAAAGTGGATAATGCAAAGAAGGCGTACATTGCCGCCATGAAAAATTTCGATATCAAATTTTCTCCAACGTCCTTGGGGTTCGGGAATTCCAATTTAAGGGATAAGAAGTAGTTAGTGGCGAGAATAAACATAGACATGCAAACCATATGAGTGTCAGGAAACAGCGGAACAATGGCGGCTAAGATTGTGCACATGGAGATGAGAAAAGTCATGCTGTTGAGTAAAGTGAAACGATATAGATCTGAGCCGCTGAGGATCATCTTTCCAGCTTGATGTGCTTTTTCATGACCAATTCCAGTGGAATTGCTCAGGGAATTTGAAGAGGAATCCTGCCAGTATCCTCCCGGAGGATTGAGAGCAGCTTGGTAAGTGGCGGTCGCCACTAAGGTAGCCACTACAAGGATTACTTCGCGAGCAGATTTATCTTGGACATAGAAAAAGCTCGCTAGTACAGAGAAGATAGCAAAACAATATAATGTTAGATATCCTTCACCGCGTAACAGCTTCACAACATCTTGATTGCTTTTTTCATTTATCCTAGGATGCCTTTGGAAGATTTTGAGAGCAGTCTCCTTATGGAAGTTCTCCGCATTGACATCCACATACCCAACTAACGACTTGATCATCTGGACGAACTGCAAAAGGAATCAAAATGAAGTATGTACACCTTGAAGTTAAATCATTGCTTTGTCACGAGCTTTACTAATGTGCACAAGAGAAGCTCATGCCACCATGCTAGTGATGCAACAGCCCATGTACAAAGGAAGAAAGTTTACCAGACCTTATTTGTTAAATGCCATCATTTCAACCAATACAAAGAAGCTTGAATCTTTTAAAAAGTACAATATAATACTTTCACTTAGAATTATTTATGTGATGGTCAATTGAAAAGATTTAAGATTCAATTGCATTTTGTATGATTTTTTTTTTTTTGCTAGGAATAAAAAGACTACCTTAGATAAACGAATGGACCAACCTATAAAAACTGGATTCAATATAAGGGTCAAGCCTGCCCTCCAGTGACCTTGTGCACGGGAAAATGGTCAAAAAGAGAATTGGAATAGAAGATTGGGAGAGGAGTTATTGCATCCATCCATCCTAATTCCTCTTCTCCTTTGTTTTGTTCTGAGCAACAATCCCGGCGTTTATTTATGTCAAAGTCAATTACACAGATTTCTTTTTGAACGAAATAGTACGGATAATTATTTTTTGAAGCTATTTCTGGATAATTATTTTTTGAAGCTATTTCTACTCCCCTATACCTAAATGCGTCAGTTCTTTCCCAATTATTCCGTACACATTCTAATGTACAAATCGTAGTTCTATGCAATACCAAATTACAATAGCATATCGTATATCATATCAATTCGGTCCGATCCCACCTAGGAACCAGGGACTAGATTGGAGGGAATAGTTCCCAATTTTTGGAACCGGGGATCGGTCCAGTCTAGTTCCCGAGCAATCCATTGGAACCAGTCATTTTAAGCACTTCATTTTGCAATGAAACAAAACCTCACGTTACCTAAATAGACTTTCCTCATAAAGAGAGTATCTTGCTTGTATCACTTTTAATCTAAATTACATTCTAATCAATAAACTTACTACGTCTCTAATTGAACACATAATTTGGTCAACGTGCCCCAATGTGAGCGTCGTGGGTGAATTCAAAAAGACTGAAACAGGGGAGCAATAGGAGGCGTTCGTGAGGGATTTTAGATTATTAAGTTTATACTTTGAAAATTAATATTAAATAAATGATTCAAGCATCTAGTTCCCCCCTTGGAATCGAGAATCAGGTCGCCAAAATATCGGTTCCACTTTTAGGAACCGAGAATTGGACTAGTGCCCTTAGTTACTAGACCAAACAATTCAGTTGGGTCTAGTCCGAGCAGTTCCATGTTCAGTCGATTCATCTTGCTCATCCCTACTAGGAACTACTTGTACGAGTTGTAACATAGGTAAATTCATAAAACTATCGTCTAAAATGACTATAATTTTTATGGAAGTTCAGGACTTAATCAAGTCAATTGAAAGGTTTAGAACTCAATTACATTTTGTACGTGATTTCTTTTGCTATGAAAAGAAAGACTACCTTAGATAGGTGTATTTGTATCCTTTATGCATAAGATTCAATTGACTGGGGGAATAATTTTCCCTTTCACAAAGTGATTATTTTATGGTTACATTGGATTGTCTCTATTAGCTTCCATTTTATTAGCTTCTATCCCGTACAATATGTTGAAAAGATGGATTAATTTCAAAAGGAGAAAAGAGATTTTGCCAATCGATGGGAAAAACAAAATACTAGAAAAGGATGGATTGAGTTACTGTTGTGTAAGGTAGGAGTGTATTATGATGGAAAGAGTTGGAAGAAAAGTATTCATCCAAAACCATCAAAAACTGAGTTTTATAGGGTTCAAAGAGAAACAATCTTAATTATGCCTTTTCTCTCCACTAAATAAACAATAAGCAAGGTTATCCTTATATCCGTCCTTTGTTTTCCTTCCTTTCTCCCTATATCCTCCAACCAAAGCATTGTTAGGGAGAGTTAAATTGAACTCAAATTAGAAGTATCACTAGCTTAAAAGAGTTTCCCCACTAGCAGTTTTGAAATGAAAACCGTGGACTTGTTTTGAAAGAACTGAAAAATAAGCATCAATGTCAATAATTTTAAGCACTGAAAATAGAAAATAAAAAATAATATGATAATAATTTAACTTGCATCTCTCACGAAACATGGAATTGTGATTACTATTGATAGGCTTTAATAAGAATCCTTATTTAAATAGTATAATTGAGTGCTTGCGTCTTCCTATTCCTCTATTCTTTGGGTTCGGATACCATTTCGCCCTTATTTTCTCATGTTTAGTATGAAAATAGATTTTTTTTGGGGGTAAAATGACAATTTGTAAAATAGATTTTTCGGTGAAAAATTACAAAAAAAAAAAAAAATCGTATTTTTGCTTCGTTTCTTTTTTTTTTTTTTTTTGGGAAAATGACAACTTTTTTGATAAAAAAATTAAAAAAAGAAATTTCCAGCGCGCGCGACGGCGGAGAGCCTGGTCGAGGACTAGGGCAAGGATACGGCGGCCAGCGACAGGGAGTTGAGAGAGATCGCCATTGCTGAGAGGGAAGCGGAGAGAGAGATTGCAAAGGGAAAATCCAGCAGATCTAGAAAACCAGAGAGAAAGCTGATTGGGGGACCCGAGAAACCGTACGGATCGAACCCAGAGCAAGAGGGACGAAACCGAAAGATCTCTTGCTCGTCGCGGAGGCAACGACGCAGAGAGAGACGATAGGAGAAATCAACTCAGCAGAAGCACATTCCACAAAGGAAGGCTTCTTCTCAAGGAGGTCCACTCACCGGGGATCGAACCGAGAGGGCGTCGGCCTCGTGATCAGCGACCCCGCGCGGCACCTCGGGGGGAGAGAGAGATGAGGACGACTGGTTGCGCAGGAGCTGCCCAGAATCGTAAGCCGGTTCGGAAGGGGATCGAGGAGAGAGGGAGAGAGGGAAAAGGATTTTGGAGAGAAAAATCGAGAGGAGCGACAGAAGGTCGGGGAGGGATTTCAGGGTCCAGGACGAGGATGAGGGGAAGCGTGAGAAAGAGGGGAAAACGTTTTCCATCTTTTTGGAAAGGGAAATCATTTTTCTAAATTTTAGAAGGATATTTTCTATTGATTTCTTTTTTTTTTTGGGTCAGTATATTTTCTATTGATTGGAAAACGCTTTTCTAATACTTATTTTTCACGCCCCCAGATGCCAGAAAATGAGGAAAAAAATTTCTGAAAAATGTTTTTAGCAAAACAAGCATAGCCTAAACGAGTCATTTATTTCTCCAATTATCCTGTGCACGTTCTAATGGACAAATTGTACGATCCCGTTTGATTTATTTGAACTAATCCATATTCTTAGAAGGCAAAACTTATTTTTGGGCTGATGAATTTATTAACTCATTCCAACCACGTGAAGTCTTTCTATAATATTTTTATGCAACAAGAGAGAAAAACATGTATTTATCAGTATAATGATGTAACAAGACTCGATCTGGTATTTAAAAGGACAAGAGAGGGATCAAATCGACATCGTCAAGTTTTATTATATATGAATTTAACATGTAACTACTTTCGTTCTTAATAAACATTACAATAGTATAATGAGCTTAACATATGGGTTTTTTTCATGAAGTTTATCGGCAAAAACTTGAGGTTCAAATTTCATATAGAGAGATCTGAAGTTGCATAATATCTTGATAACATACATTAGTGTTCACAACTATTTTTATAAAAGGAAGTGATGGATATTTTTATTGTGGAGACTTCAATACCATCTAATTATCACAATATTCACCTATAATATGTCATATCCCTTGATCAATCATTTTTGTTAGTTGTTTCCTTGTGTTTTCGGTGGATCACTCCAAGCAAGCAAATTTATGGACACTTCTACAATTTACAACACCATACTGGACAACTCCACATTTCAATCGCCCGATAGACATTTATCGACAAATGTCAACTTTTAAATTATAATACTATAAAGTATACCGTTGCACAAAATGTTGTTCAAATCTCCCCTCTCTGCATGTTTCTAAATCCATGTACTTTCAACCCCTAGTATTTCATTATCACAACATTTGTTCTTGGGTTAGATAATGTCAAATTCAAGGATCATAAAAGCATGAACAACCACAAAATCAATGAACTATACCTCAACTTGTGGCTGCTCAGACACAGCTACCTCAACTTGTGGCTGCTGAGACGCAACTTGTGGCTGCTGAGACGCAGCTACCTCAACTTGTGGCTGCCGAGACGCAGCAACAAGTAACTCAGCAGCAACATGTAAGACAGTATTACCATCTTTGTCCTTCCTATTCAAAATTTCTGTCAGATGAACTTGCTTAAGCCATCTTAGCAAAACATTGAATGCCTTGAGGTTTTGCTTCTTGATGGCAATGTGCAATGCAGTCTCGCATCGGTTTGTCAAGTCTTTGATGGATGATTTGCAAGTGCAAAGGAATTCGGCTAGGAGCTCCAACTCAATGTCTCCTTTTTTCTCGGCGATGTAATGCAAAGGGGTGATCCCGCCTCGTCCTTGGACTCGGATCAACTCAGGATCACGGGTCATCACAGCCCTCACAATTTGGTATTGTTGACCTCGCAAAGCCAAGTGCATGGGGCTATAACCCATTGGATTCAGCTTCCAAGCGAATGATGGCCTCAAGATGACCATCTCCATGGCCACCTTGAATTTTCCGTTGGCTGCGGCAATGTGTAGTGGAGTATCTGGGAAGGGATCCTTAGATACACGATCTAAAAGCTCCGGCTCCTTCACAATTAAGTCACGTAGTAAATCAATATTGTCATGTTGGATTGCTTGTTAAAGAGACTCCCTAGCCTTTTGTTCTTCTTCGTCCAGAAGAACCTCACTCATCATGTTACTAGGGAAATGTAGCAGTGGAAGAGGGGCTTTGCTTGGTGATGATCGATGGAAGTAGCGAACTTGCAAAATCATACATTATATAGTCCCACGGTTCAATGAATATTTGATTTAGGGGAGTCAAAAGGTGTACAGGTGGGCCCAACGGCAGGTGGGGGTTGAGTGGGGCGCACGCCGCGCACCATGTCTTAGACCGGGACCAGCGCGTATTGGTCAGATTCTTAGGAGATCGTAGTCTTGTAATTTTACATGCCTCTCGCTTTCCCACTTTTTCTCTTTCGCGAGTTGTGTAGGTCATCAACCTCATCACGTTCGATTGCTAGTTGAAGACGAGACTCCCTAACCTTTTTTTCTTCTTTCTGGGCTAGACCCCGAGCCATCGTGTTTCCAGGGAAATGATCGATGGAAGAAGCGAACTTGCAAATTCATTTCTTTAGTGCCACAGTCATCGAATATTTGATATAGAGGAGCCAACAAGGGTACAGTTGGGCCCCATGGCAAGTTGGGGTTAGTGGGCCCCAACATAACTTAGACCGATAACTGTACTGGCCAGATTCTCAGGAAATCTTCAGACTTGTAATTTTACGCGATACTCTCGCTTTCCCACTTTTGCTCTTTGGCTTCTCGTCACAAGAGTATAAGATAAACAGCAATTTATCTAGGTAAGTGACTTTTACCACTTTTACATTTTGTAAGAATTGCATGATATGATTTATCGAGAGGGAAAAAATCATACTGTGTCATGGCCCGTATGTTGAAGTCGAAATGTAAAGTACCGTATGATATGCTCTTTTTAAAATTAGATCATCTATTTGATACTCTGGACCCTAAGTTGATTTTTTGTCTGGAAAGATTTGGGATAAAATGTTATTACCATTGATGAGCCGTAAAAGAACCTCACTTAGTGAACTCTTTCATTATGATAGAGGTTCGGGTACACTAAAGAGCCACTATCATGTTCAGGGAGTCGACACATTTTGGTAGCAGAGGAAACTTCAACTAAAGGCTCTATGTTAACAGAGCTGAAATAAATCAAAATAAATTATTCAAGTAACAAAAACTAAATTCACCATTCTTTAGACAATAAAACAAATAAATTCACCATTCACAAAAATAATGTAAAGAACAAAAACGGAATAAATATAGCATGATATACGAAGCCTGTCATTCGACAATTGAAACAATGCTAGCGTCCCCTGTGAGATTTTTTTTTTTTTGGTTAGTCACTAATCATCTTGATATGGTATAGAGTTACAGAGTTTATGTATATAAAAATAGATGATTTCGTTCTCATCACGGGAGCTACCTTGATATCGTTAAGGATCAAATACTTTTTCCTTCATGAATAACCCTAGCCTTATTTAATGAGGGGGACATAAGGTATATATATCTACAAATGCAAATGCGCTATGTCATGGCAAGGGTTCGGCACAAGTATTCACGTGAGAGGAGTGCAAGACAAACTTAATCTAATGTTTGGGAGCACAAAAGAGAAAACAGAAGAAGGAATGAAAACAAGCGGGGTGAATATGAAGGAGTTGAAGGAGGAGGTAAAGAGAATGGAGGCAAATTATTTGCTTTGCTATAAAGCATGTGAGACTTTTCATTTGGATAGCACGTAGGTTTGTTGATTTTGACATGGCCTCTTTTGGCAGGACTTCGCTTTGTTCATGATAAAAAATGAGCCCCCAACGACTTACTCATAATATAGTCAATTAATTCAATTAAGGAACGCCCTTGTGTTAGGCACCGACCTCATTAATGATGACACTACCTTAGGGCAGAGACTCAATTAATCACTTGGTCCATCAGTTCACAAATTGAAGGCAACTACCTCTGCCTTGTCTTTTCCGTTATAATATTGTGGGGGTAAAATGTCGACCAAGCGCACGGAAGACATAAATAGTACTGTTAGATGAAGGTACTGAATGATGATTACCTAAGTACATAGTAAATATAATTGGCGTTTTAAAGCCACATATGCAAGAACAGGGCCAATCCAAGCCATCATCACCCAAGAAAGAAAAGAAACCCTAGCATCCATTCATAAGCCATGGTAGGTACTGAGGAGTACATCAGTATGTTGCCCAATTGTCTAATCAATGACTTCTTCTCCTTCTTGCCCGCAAGGGACACCATCAAAATTTGTGTTTTGTCCATAACGTGGCAATCTGTTTGGACCGCCGTCTTAGATCTTAGATTCTCCATCTCTTCATATGATAATGCGTTTGTGGACAAGGTCCTGATGCTATATGGGAGGAGTAAGGTGAAAAAGTTCCACCTTGACATCAAGTCAAAGCACTTCTGCCCCTCTAAGATTGATTCATGGATTTGCTTTGCGATTGATCATCATGTGGAAGAACTTCTTCTCAACTTGAATATGTGGGTCGAGGGAATCCCGTGGGATGGTCACATGCGATCAATGTGAATTGCTTATGTTATCATCATAAACTTGGTTAAATCCGGATGGTCAAGTTCTTCCATTGAATTCTTGTGGGTTCTCAAGCCAAGGCTTATCTTTATTTTTATGGTATCACATATAACATCGCATGATAATGTGGCCACCAACTGTTCTTGAACTGAATTTGTCGGGCAGCGCATGAACAGTCCTAGTTTAAATTTTTTGGGCCATCGGTTACTGTTGATTGTGACATGGCCTCTTTTGGCAGGACTTCGCTCAATTCATGATAAACCTACCTAATTTTATGAGCCCAACGACTTACTCATAATACAGTCAATTAATTCAATTAAGGAACGCCCTTGTGTTAGGCACCGACCTCATTAATGATGACGCTACCTTAGGGCAGAGACTCAATTAATCACTTGTTGGTCCATCAGTTCACAAATTGAAGGCAACTACCTCTGCCTTGTCTTTTCTGTTAAAATATTGTGGGGGTAAAATGCCGACCAAGCGCACGGAAGATATAAATAGTACTGTTAGATGAAGGTACTCAATGATGATTACCTAAGTACATAGTAAATATACTTGGCGTTTTAAAGCCACATATGCAAGAACAGGGCCAATCCAAGCCATCATCACCCAAGGAAGCAATCTTTCCCCGGAAAGAGAAAGAAAAGAAACCCTAGCATCCATTCATAAGCCATGGTAGGTACTGAGGAGTACATCAGTATGTTGCCCAATTGTCTAACCAATGACTTCTCCTTCTTGCCCACAAGGGACACTGTCAAAATTTGTATTTTGTCCATAATGTGGCAGTCTGTTTGGACCGCCGTCTTAGATCTTAGATTCTCCGTCTCTTCTTATGATAATTCATTTGTGGACAAGGTCTTGATGCTATATGGGAGGGGTAAGGTGAAAAAGTTCCACCTTGACATCAAGTCAAAGCACTTCTGCCCCTCTAAGATTGATTCATGGATTTGCTTTTTGCGATTGATCATCATGTGGAAGACTTCTTCTCAACTTGAATATGTGGGTCGAGGGAATCCCGTGGGATGGTCACATGCGATCAATGTGAATTGCTTATGTTATCATCATAAACTTGGTTAAATCCGGATGGTCAAGTTCTTCCATTGAATCCTTGTGGGTTCTCAAGCCAAGGCTTATCTTTATTTTTATGGTATCACATATAACATCGCATGATAATGTGGCCACCAACTGTTCTTGAACTGAATTTGTCGGGCAGCGCATGAACAGGCCTAGTTTAAATTTTTTGGGCCATCGATTACCGTTGATTGTGACATGGTCTCTTTTGGCAGGACTTCGCTCTGTTCATGATAAACCTACCTAATTTTATGAGCCCAACGACTTACTCATAATATAGTCAATTAATTCAATTAAGGAACGCCCATTTGTTAGGCACCAACCTCATTGATGATGACGCTACCTTAGGGAAGAGACTTAATTAATAACTTGTTGGTCTATCAGTTCATAAAGTGAAGGCAACTACCTCTGCCTTGTCTTTTCTGTTATAATATTATGGGGGTAAAATGCCAACCAAGCCCGCGGAAGACGTAAATAGTACTGTTAGATGAAGGTACTGAACGATGATTACCTATGTAAATAGTAAATATTACTTGGCATTTTAAAGCCAAGTATTCAAGAATAGGGCCAACCCAACCCATCATCACCCAAGGAAGCAATCTCTCACCGGAAAGAGAAAGAAAAGAAACCCTATAATCCATTCATAAGCCATGGCAGGAACTGAGGATTACATCAGTACGTTGCCCAATTGCCTAATCCACGACATCTTCTCCTTCTTGCCCACAAGGGACGCCGTCAAAACTTGTATGTTGTCCAAAATGTGGCAGTCTGTTTGGACCGCCGTCTCAGATCTGAAGTTCTTCGTCTCTTCTTATGATAATGCATTTGTGGACAGGGTCTTGACGCTATATGGGATGAGTAAGGTGAAAAAGTTCCAACTTGACATCAAGTCAAAGCACTTCTGCCCCTATAAGATTGATTCATGGATTTGCTTTGTGATTGATCATCATGTGGAAGAACTTCTGCTCAACTTGAATATGTGGGTCGAGGGAATTCCATGGGATGGTCACGTGTGATCAATGTGAATTGCTTATGTTATTATCATAAACTCGGTTAAATCCGGATGGTCAAGTTCTTCCATTAAATACTTGTGGGTTGTCAAGCTGAGGCTAATCTTTATTTTTAAGATATCACATATAACATCGCATGACAATGTGGCCAACTGTTCTTGAACTAACTTTGTCGGGCCGCACATGAACAGGCCTAGTTTCAAGTTTTGGGCCATCGGTTACTGTTTACACGGTGAAAGATTGTGGTCGGTCCCTAAGAGAGCTCATTCCGTCCATGCCCAATTGAAAAAGTCATTGCTCTCATGTTTTCGAGAGCCCTCAATGATTCACCAATATGCATTCACTAACCATCTTTAGTTGAATTATTAATAGATCCCCGTGTCGCGTGACGTCTTCCACACAAAGGCGTTGGTGGCAAGGCGTGCGTCTCATGCAATCAACGGCACTTATGATAAGCATGTCATAAGCCGACTACGTTCTATTACGTGCAAAATATTGCCTTATAATACACAAATGCTCGTTTGAAAATCTTTACATTCTTTAGTTTGATCTATGTTATGTAAGTCAATTTAGAATTAATAGGTTGAACTCAAATATGAATCGCCATTTATCGCGAAATCGCACAATTTTAAGAATCATGCCATGTCATGTTCTTTCTTTTTTTTTTTTTCTTTTTTTTTTATGACCCAGGAACCCTGTAAGCCGACAACCGGCGAGCAAACCCTGGGGTGACGCTAGCGAAGGACCCACTACCCCGACATCGCACTTAAAATCCCGTGTGGCCAGCAGGATTCGAACTTCTCTCCTTCTTGCAAAGGATTATGGAAGCTTTATCCAATTGGACCACCGCAGGCGGTGGTATGTCATGTTCTTTCTTTCTTTCTAATGTTACATAAAATGTTAGTTTTGAATTTTTGCTCGTTCAAATTTAGCGGTGCTCGCACTTGAACTTTTCTTGCCCCCCATATTTGTTTAAAATTTGGATAATATTTTAGATTTTGACAAGAATGCAAAAAAATCAATAGAACATTTAAATATTAAATCACACATTCGTTTAATAATATAAGCTTTTAGAACAATTGGTAGTGGTCATACCTTCATTTAACAATTTAAGCTTTTAGAACAGTTGACAGTGGTCCTATCAAATTCTCACTTGGTATTAGAGCCTTCATTCTTGTGAAAAACCTAAAGGCACCAGGTTTGACGTTCCTTTTCGAATGGCGAAATCAACGTATAGTGTTTAACAAGTGGGTGTAACGATTGAGTTCCTAAGTGCACCGGTTGCACATCGCACCCTGTGCACCCTAAGCATCCCGCTGCCCATCCAAATATATTCATCCACACATCTCAATAGTGTTCACTTTATGCGCGCAAGTTTTATTTGAGGAAGCATTTAATCGAGTTGTTTTATAATAGTCGGTGTTTTGATGCTATTTGTACTCACTATGTCACATAGTCAAGCCTTTTTCATGGAGGAGGCTTTCTTTTGGTGCCAGCCACACAAGCCACATCGCTTAGTAACTATCTTCCCAAGCCAGTCGTATAGGCTGCTTAATGCTACAACACTAGCCATATAGGCCACATCGCTTAGTTACTGTTTCGCAAGCCAACTGCATCGGTCGCTTGCCATTTCCATTCCAATTCTCAACATTTTGTGCTTTGTTTCAAGAAATCAACACTACCATCAAATACCTCATTGCCCTCAAACGATTTAGATCTGGAAGATGCTGCCTCACACATCACCCCCACCACATATTAACAAGCCTATCTAGTGGTGTCAGTAGAGGAACAAGTTTTTTCGAGTTTTTTGTGGCACTGTTTGACATTAATTAAACTCTAGTTGAAGATGTCACCTTGAGTTTGGGGGAGGATGTTAAAGATACTAGGATGTTAGCAATATCAAAATATCTTTTATAGATGTTTAGGATATTTTCTTAGATTTTCTATAACTATTTGGATTATGCATATCTGATTTGATTTTCTTTAATTTCGTTTATCTAAGCTTATAAATAGACTCTCCATGTACTCTTTTTAAGATATCGAAATATGCTAAAATCTCTCAATTCTCTCTTCAGCATTCTTATTTTTCAATTTGGTAATAGAGTAAGAGATTATAAGTTTAAATCTTACCAAGTCACATTTACCTCCCCAATAAAATATGTCCACACTTAGTACTAGGTAAAAAACTAGATTAAGTGTGACGGGAGTGATAAAATATTTAAATATTAAATCACGCCTTCATCTAATAAGTATTTAGAACAGTTGACAGTGATCCCACCAAATTCTCACAAAAGTTATTATTGACACCTAAATTTTGGCTAAATATTTAAGATTAAATTGCACAGAAAATTAGAGATCGAATTGACCTTTGAAAGGGCTAATAACAACACCTGGAGGGGGTTGAATAGGTGTGAAGAAAAATTTTCGCACAGTTTGGTAGAAGTATTTGCTTTTAGAAAATGATAGACTTGAACGAATTCAGATTTTAGCAGTTAAATGAAACTACGAACAAAATAAAGAAGTTCAGGGAAGAGAATAAAAACACAAGGTTTATAGTGGTTCGGCTTGGATCAAGCCTACGTCTACTCTTCCACGCTGACAGCCCACTGGCTAGATTCTACTAAGAAATAAAAGAAATTTTATAGCTGTCGCGACCAATTTTTTGGGTGTGAACCACCTAGGGTTTGGCTAATGGATTGTTAAGCCTAGACTTAACTCGGGCTCTCCCAAGCTCATACCAATTCGCGACTTTCGGTTGAAGTTCTTAATATGCAATTTTTTAATTAGGAGTCGCCACTAATCTATTTTTGGTAGGTCGATTAGAAACCCAAGTAAAGTAATGGGAGATTTACTTTACTCTTACGAACCAGAGATTATGGGTACGGGGACTTGGTTACACTAGATTTCTCTAATGCCCTTTCGATACCATTCTTTTAATTTCAAAAATGTTTTTGCAAGCAGTTTGGATTGATTTTAAGTCTATTTTCCTAACATGTAAGGTGATCATGCGGGTGCGCAAACCACTAATTTAACACCCAAGTAAAGCAGAAAATAAATTGCAGGACTTACCTCAAAGCAACGAAAGTATCTGCAATGTTAAATTAAAATCCACATCAACAATCCTAGTTATGGTTTCTAATTAACACGTAATTTCTCAATTTTTGTTTTCACTTTTCTTAATGAGAATCTAATCTACATGCAATGCAATGTTACTAATCTAACATGTAGTGATATGGCATGGCAATATAGTCTAAACTATATGACATGGATAAAAGAAATGCAATAATTAAATGTGCAATCTAAATTAATCTAATGACTTAATTCTAATGACGAGCAATTTCCAATTAAATAGACCTAGCAATAATTACCAACTCTAATTCTATATGACATGCAATGACATTTTTTATTTTATTTTATTTAAAAAAGAATGCAATCTATCCTAGGAATTGAAACTAACTTATCCTATGTCATTTTTTGCATTTTTAATGTGAAATTCGAAATTAGAAAAATATGAAAATTATCTAGCTAAATTAAGATTTTATCCAACTTATATTAAGGATTAGGTCAGACTAAACCCTAATTTAAACCAGGATATTATCTTAACGTAGCAATCTCTAACCTAAGATGCAATCTATCTAAAAAGATTGATTTAAACGCCTTAGTTCTACATGACATATGCATGATGATTTTTTGTTTTTTTTCTTAATTTCGAAATTAAAAAAATTGCCACATGCAACTTAAAAAAAAAAAAAAAACTAACATCCTAAACATATGCATTTTGTTTTGGATTTTTTCGTTTTTTCAAAAATTCGAAATGAATAAATTTCATATTCTAAATATGCAGGATAACCCTAAAACCATGAACATTCTAAAACAAATCTAATCTAACTCGGATTTTTTTCGGATTTTTCCTTTCTTTTACGGGAGATATCGAAATAAGACATCAAGAACAACACGGCAACAAATCAGGCAAGATATCATCTATGTCCATTTTGGAAATAAATCGACGAATCGTATCTCGCGCATGAGATCGGATTGGCCAATTTTGGAATAAAATCGCGAATCGTATCTCGAGCGTGAGATCGGATCGGTGAATTTTCCGTGCGATTGTGAGTCATATTTCGAGCGTGAAATCGAACTGTCAATCATACGCACGTTGCGAAATTAGGAAGATTTCCTAATTCAGGAAGCTACTCGAGTTGCGAATATCATGGCATATCGGGAATTTCAATTATATGCATCGACAAATATTCCAAATAAGGTAATGGAATTTTCAAAAATCAAAATAGATAAGATTTTCACCTAACTCGAATATTGGTTTCCAAATTCCGATCCTCGAATGGCTACTCACGATGCAACGTGGTGGTGCTCGGTTGCTCGAAAATCACCCGATGGGCTCCACGAGACCTGCGAAACAAAAATTTGTAAGCTCGGCAAGGGACTCCTCGATGGACGGCGAATCTTGGTCTCCCAATGCTGGTTTTGTGGAATTTGGTGACGCAAGGAAATCCACTAGCCTTCTGACAATCCCACTGATTGTCAAATTTTGACCTTCTAAAATCCAAACTTAAATTTTCAACCTCCAAGGAAAGACTAGTGTGCTTTGTGCAAGGCGTGTCTGCTTCGTCGTTGAGATTTAAGTCTATTGGAGCGATTCACCAATGATGGCCAGAACAACGACTTAGGAATCTTGGGTGGCCGTGAAAGGAACGTCCTCGGTGATGGATTGGGCTGCAACGGAGGTTCGGGGCGGCACGACTCAAGGTCAGTGGCTGTGGTGGTTCACAGGTGATTTACGATGTTCGATGGCTCTGTGGCTGGTCGTTGATGGGGTGGAGACACGGCTGCTCACATCTTGGTGATCAACTTGGGACCGCCTTAGAAACCTCCCGAAGCGGTGGGCCAAAGAAGATGTTCGTGCAGGGACTACTCCAGCTTAGTCCTCAATTTTTATGAAACACAATCAAATCCCTCTCAAAGTTGACCACCCCTTTTTTACTGAGAATATCTATGCCCCGATTTTCTCCTATCTCTTCACGCGTGGACTTTGTGAATGGGTGCAGTAGAGAAGTGAAAGCACGAGCCTCTCTCCGGGTTTATCTCGTGGACGTCTCTGTTGGGTATTCCGAGAAGACCAGGTAATCGTCTAAGAAATTTCGCTTGGTAAGGCTCCGAGATCGGCGTCGATTGGAACTTGAACACGTGACCAGAGGATGGAATTCTCGACTGAGATTATTGACGTCCCTCGAGAAACCCTGCAGCTGCTTGATGAGGCACGACTAAGGCTAGTCGTGGCGGGAATATTGCTGAAAACCTGCCAAGGACACCTTGGAGCTGGTTCGCTGGATGTTCACCTGGAGGTTGCTGGACTATCTCCGGGAAACCCGTATGACTGCTGGAACTCCAATGCTGGCTCGAAGGCTTGTTTAATGTGGTAGAGATTTGCTAAAGATTGTGCCGAGATGCTGCGAGGAAGCTTCAACGAGCCATTGCAGAGAGAAAGCCAGCCTCTTTCCCCTCACGTTCCCTCTCCTTCACGTATGTTTTCTATATTGTGGCTGTATATTCAATGTGTGGCCTCCTCCGCAAACCCTACGCATTTAATCTATTTATAGGCCATGAGTTAGGGTTTTAATTTTTTCAAATCTGTATCCACGAAAATTCCTTTTTCCAAATGCAATATTTGCTTTTGAGACGATTTAGGATTGCAAGAGGATTTTTCTAAAATTTGAAATCTTGCATAAATCAATCCGTAAAATCTTTCCGAGGATACGGGCTTGGGCCAATTTACTCCCTTTGTGGGCGTAGTCCAATTCACCAAATTAATATTCTGAACCATCAATTTGAACCCATTTGTCACCGGCCCAATGTAAATGCAAATTAAAATAAATGCACCTAAAACTATATGCTATGCAATTAATTAATTAACTAATATTTTTTTAGGGGTTAAAATTAATCCCTAACTTTTTAATACGGTAAATGACTAAACGGGTCGCCAAAATTTAGGTGTCAACAACAGCTTGATGATCTCAACTTCACAATGAAGAGTTTGCTTCTCTTTCACAAAGTCACACTATATGTTTTTCTCTCTTCTGAGTACAACTTTGAGCTTAGTATTTGGAGTATAAGGAGATAGAAAGCTTCAGACTTTGAAATTTCTTTTTCATGCACTTTATCGAACAACTGGAGAGTCTTCCTTAAATGCTCCTTCATGCCTTCTCGACCATTGGCACTTTCCAAAGGAATTCTTTCAGTCTACCCGTTGGACAGAATCAATCAAGGAGATCTCGAGTTGTTTGAAGATTATGATGAAAGCTTGTCAATCCTGTTTGTTCATACAATCAGAATCTTGATTTTCAAAAATAGATACTTTCCAAGTTTACTTGCAATTCGAAAAGATTAGAGTATCGAAATTGATTCCCTTAAAGATAGCCAATCATGTAGTGCTAAATCCAACCAGAAAGTCATCCATAAAGAATACGAACCTAACCCTTGAAAAAAATTTCACATTTGGATAAGTCTTCATTCTTCAATAGTGTTTAGTCTGGAATTTGCCAGTGTGGGCAGACTTTGACACAAAGTCTGGGAGACCTCAGACTTTGACACTAAAGTCCGGTCGTCTTCAGACTTGAATATAGAAGTCTGGAAATCTTCAGAATTAGACTTTGGCTAAGTTTTGTCAACTTCAAAACATTAAAGGATTTTTTTTTCCAACAATCTCCCAATTTTTGATGATGACAAAACTTTTCTACAAATTTAAGAATTTTTGACCCGCAAAACAACTCTTAAGTAGTACAAGATATCTTATAAAAATAAGTTGATTAGAATCTAGATAATATCGATTCTACAACCACAGAAAACAAGTTAATCTTGAAAATATAAGATTAGTATCAAGACTTAAACAACTATCCATCCAAAATCATTACCATAAAAGTAAGTTGTCTGCATATGTCAAACAAAATAAAAGTCTAACAAAAGTTAAAGTCAAATTTGCACATTCTCCCCTTTTTTGTCAACAGCAAAAAATGGAGAAATTCAAAAAAGATAAAGATAAACGAAGTCAGGTTTGTTTGGGAATTCGAACGAGCCGGAAATCCCCCATCAACTAAACTGTCTCCTCCAGCTTTCGCACTATCTCCTTCAACTTCTCAACATCTTCAACCTTGGCAGTCTCTTTAACTTCTTGTTGTAAATCTTGAACTTGAAGGTTAAGAGCCCGTACCTTCTCATGGAAAGAATCTGAAGTAGATTTCAATGTAGATTGCAAGAGGATTTTTCTAAAATTTGAAATCTCGCATAAATCAATCCGTAAAATCTTTCCGAGGATATGGGCTTGGGCCAATTTACTGCCTTTGTGGGCTTAGTCCAATTCACCAAATTAATATTCTGAACCATCAATTTGAACCCATTTGTCACCGGCCCAATGTAAATGCAAATTAAAATAAATGCACCTAAAACTATATGCTATGCAATTAATTAATTTACTAATATTTTTTTAGGGGTTAAAATTAATCCCTAATTTTTTAATACGGTAAATGACTAAACGGATCACCAAAATTTAGGTGTCAACAGCTGCCCCTCTTTGAAGGTGAGCTTGTAGAAGTTGCCTTCAAAGATAAATTGAGACCTAAATTTTGACTATGCACATGAATTAAATGATTTTTTGTTGGAAAATGAATTCCATTTTTTAATGCAAATTATATGATGCATGAAAATACTAATGCAAATGATAGATGAACCTACCTGAAATAACTTACATTTGAGGAGGATAGAGTAATTCGAGGTAGTGCGTGTTACTTGTCCAAGACCCCTACCATTCTACGGTCGCCTAGAATAGTAACATGACTTTGTGAAGATGCCGCTTTCCTAGGACCCGTACCATTCTATGGTCGCCCAGTATGGCAAAAAGGAGCTGCTTTCTCAAGACTCGTACCATTCTACGGTCGCCCAACACGGCAGAAAGGTTTTGTAAGGAACTGCTTTCCCATGACTCGTACCATTCTACAGTCGCCCAGTACGGCAGAAAGGTTTTGTCTAGGACCCGTACCATTCTACGGTCGCCTAAACGGGGATTCATTTTCCAGGACCCGTACCATTCTACGGTCGCCTGAATAAGGAATAGGTGTTGTCAAGGACTCGTACCATTCTACGGTCACCTGAATGAGGAAATTGCTTTTCCAGGACCCGTACCATTCTACGGTCGCCTGTTAGAGTAATAAATGTTGTCTAGGACCCGTACCATTCTACGATCGCCTAGACTGAGGTTTTACTTGGCTAGGACCCGAACCATTCTTCGGTCGCCCAACCTTGCGACAGAAATCATCTAACCAAGACCCGAACCATTCTTCGGTCGCCTTAATCAGATTGAATCTGGAGGAAAAATCTTTGAAGGACAACTCCATTGAGTGTCGATGTAAAGGACTCTGGGCTACGAAAGCACGACAGGTCGATAAAAGAAATCCGGGCTACGGAAGCATGCCGGTTCGATAAAATGGACTCTGGGCTACGAAAGCACGCCAGGTCAAGAACTTCGGGCTACGAAAGCACGCCGGGTCAATGAAGGGGACTTTGGGCTACGAAAGCACGCTAGGTTGATATAAAGGACACCGGGCTACAAAAGCACGCCGTGTATATTAAAAGGGACTCTAGGCTACGAAAACACACCAGGTTAATATGAAGGACACCAGGCTACAAAAGCACGCCGGGTCTACTAAGGGACTCTGGGCTACAAAAGCACACCAGGTCAATCATAAGGGACATCGGTGAGTCAAATGTTGATGCACTTGGGAGAGAATGCCTGCACAATGACAAGTATTTTAGAGTATGATAGAGATATACTTACCTGGTAATATCTCTGATTCTTGGGGATATGTCATTTGAAATTTAGATATCCCGTGGAGGTCTTTCACCTCATGGTGGAGGTTTCTCATCTCCTAAAACATTCTGAAAGGAATTTGAATTACCTATCAGACATGATTTAAAGCAAAAGCTGATATGCATTCATCAAAGAGATAGACAATCTAAGCTACTCTAGAATGCACATTTCAAAATTCAAGGGTTCATGCATAATGACTTTACCATATTTGCATCACCCAAATTTCAACACGAGATAATTGTCATTCAAGATAATGACATGGATTTCTTAGAAATGCTAAATGTGAGACTTTTAGTTAGAAAGGACTTTCACTCCCTCTCATTCAGAAGGGCTATTTTACGAGAATCACTCAGTCTCACTTTCATCATACAACAAGGGTCCAAGTATTCTCGCAAGCGGTACGACCTTACCAATCTGAGAGGTCTTTAATAGGGACCGTAATGTAGGCTTGGTCAATGGCTTAACAAAGGGACTCTTTGAGTCAAGGCTATTGAAAGAATAGCTTCGCAATCATCTCCGGGTTTACAAGTCAAGAACCCTGCAACATGAGAAAGAAATAGTCTTGCTCGCACTCCTTCAAGCAATGCTTAAAACATGTGAATCCCTATGTTAATTCAAGTGCCATAATCTGAAGAGACTTTGTAAATGACGTAACGTAGCCTAGGTTCATGGGTTGAGAAATGAAATGATCATTAGGCTCAAAATGTGTGTAAAGGGTGAGAACTGATGATCATCTTGGCATTGCCACCGGTTTTCTTTTTCATCATCGGGAATTGTCTTCATGAAGTGCTCCATTGATTATAAAAACTCAGCATTTGAGTTCTTTGAGTATTGCTCCATTGTAACTCGGCATTTAAGTTGTATGCAAAAGTCAAACAAAATAAAAGTCAAACAAAAGTAAAAGTCAAACAAATCAAATTTGCACATTCTCCCCTTTTTTGTCAACAACAAAAATGGAGAAATTCAAAAAAGATAAAGATAAACGAAGTCAAGTTTGTTTGGGAATTCGAACGAGCCGGAAATCCCCCATCAACTAAATTGTCTCCTCCAGCTTTCGCACTATCTCCTTCAGCTTCTCAACATCTTCAACCTTGGCAGTCTCTTTAACTTGTTGTTGTAAATCTTGAACTTGAAGGTTAAGAGCCCGTACCTTCTCATGGAAAGAATCTGAAGTAGATTTCAATGTAGATTGGAGGTTTTTCATCTCAAACTCCATATTGTATTACTGTGCTTTTAACTCCAAAAGGAGCTCTAGCAGCCTTTGAAAGTTTGCAGTAGTTTCTGTTTGTGCACCAGCTTCAACCAAATTACTTCGAAGAGTGTTTAGAATTGAGAGAACATCAGCATGTCGAACACCATGACTTGGAGGGGATACCTCAATATTAGCTTCAAGAAAATGTGAGGCATAGACATTCTCTAGATCAGCAAAAGATGTACTTATTTTCTCATGAACTCCCCCTGTTTCTGTGGCTACAAGTGGAGTAAGGAATTCTTCTTCTTGTTCCTTCTCAATGTCAGTACCAGAGTGATTTTTTTTTTTTTTTCTATTTAAGCTCCTACAGTTCCACTTCTTGTCTTCTCTGGATCCTCAGATAAGGATATTGCAAAAGTTAGTTCATGAGAGTCATCCTGACCCTCCTCTTCCTCTCTTCTTGCTTCTCCAGCTTCTCCAGCTTCTTTTCTTGCTTCTTCTCTGGCTTCTTTTATGGGACGTGTCTAAAAAAGTAGTTGTTCTGAAATGAAGAGAGACATGAGTGCAAAAGAAGATTATTGTTGTTTTACATCTATCATATGTATTTACTGGTCGATCAGTTATATCGCATTTTGTGGTTTTGAATATAATTATAAATACATGATGTTATGAGAATAGTCAAGTATAGCCTTTAAGAGATAGGTATACTTGGATTGATGTAGCAAATTATGTCTAGGGCATTGTGAGACATTAATTTTTTATTTATTTTTTGGGGTTGTAGCCATTATGTCATCTCTAACAGTTGCATAATTTGGTGTACTCACTGGTTGCACGACTTTCTTGCTAGTATAAATTGTTTTTAAATTTGATGAATGTTGAATGCTTTATATTCTTGATAGAGCATTATCAAGCCCATCATGTCCGAGTGTGAGATGTTGTATTTTATTAGTACGTCCATGATGGGGTGCAATTAAGACACATCATTTCGTTTTAATATGTTATATGATGGAAAGACATCCTTTGAAATGGTATAAGAGAGTCATATAAAAAACTTTTGAAGATAACCATTGGGACTGTTGGCAGAAAGTACGTTTAGAAAGAAATTGTTCTCTCTTCCTCTCCCATTTCCATCAAAGAAAAAAAGGCATTCTATTACTCCTTTACGAAGACAATCGAGATTTTCGCTATGGAAATTTGATATTTTCCTCATGACTATATTCAGACTATCGTGAAGTCATATTGTTCGTCGTTCACTCGTAATTTAACGTACGTTCCGGGATAAATTGTTCATTGTGCATCAACAAGAGAGATTAGTCGTCTTCCGTCAACTTTCTTCCCACAATCCGCAATTAGTGAGTCAATGCGGTTTTTCCCTTCAAAATTGGGCATGTGCTCTTCCCATACTTTCAACTCTCTATCCTTTTTAACACCCGACTGAAAAGTACGCCACGTGTTATTCAATTTTTCATGTATGTCGATGCATGCTTCGTTCAATTCCGAAGGGAAGTCTCTATCTTCGATTTCTCGGGTTGATAAGCTCCAGGGCGCAAGCTCCGCGAGGGGTGGGGGGTGGGCGCGTGATTTTATTTTTTTATTTTTAAGCGCTAGGATGGAGAAGAAGGCTGTCTGTGCCGACTAAATCCAAAGTCTCGGAAACTGGGGAGTGTTTGTGATTCCGCAACCCGAATCAAACAAACATCGTAAAGAAAACGACCACGCCCGCAAATTATTTGTGTGAAAAGAAAGATTTATTTTTCTCTGCTGGATGACATGCTGGATGACAAGATAGAGAGGGTGTGAAGAGAGTGTGATTTAAATCCGCACCTTATTGGATTAGAACCTCAATCTAGCACTTAGACCAAGGAAATACAAAGAAGCAAGTTGCAACGTTTTAAATTTTATTTTTACCTGAAACAGCAAATTACCGGTTCCACCTGACTAGACCCGATCAATCAGTTGGTTCGATTCTTGATTCTAAGGCTAATCAGTCCGGTTCCCAATCCCAGAATCTAGGAACCGGTCCTCCCGATGCGATTCCTGGTTTCATCTTGGAACTGGACCAAATTGGGAATTGATCAGTCCTACTTATTGATCTCTCTCCATGTAGTAGGCACATTGCTAAACCACATAAATTAGTTCAGTTTAAATTTTATTAATGCAATTATTTCTTACTCAATTAGTTTTGTGTGCTTTTATTCACACTTTTAGGTTAGTTGCAACAAATCATATTTTAGAGATAGAAAGACTCATAGTGGGTCCCTAAAAAAGAATACAAGGCCTTACACATTTCTTGACTTATGATTAAATTTGGCTACTTAATGCTCATCCGATGAATGTATCATATCATACTTTCTTGATAAGTAGAGGTATGTAGCAATGGACTTGGGTTCATTAGATATTCTCGATTCTATATTTTTACATCCAACCTTCTCTTTTGTGGTAAGTCATTTGAAAGGCAGGTGGCTTTTAAAGACAAGATGTCGAAAGCAAAATTGATGACGTTGGCTCTATAAATTATCCTTTTCACATCCAACCTTCTATTTCCTAGAAATTCTGTATAGTATTTCAGTCAATTGCTCTACTTTTATTTTGGATTTTTTATCTTGAATTTGTCATTATGAAGATTTTTCTTGCATATATTGACCCTAGTTGCATATCATTTGTCAACTCATGTAATCCGCGTATTTTCAACAATTGTTAATTCATATGTGTGAATCACTCCAAAGACCTCTAATTTGATATTTCAACAAGGCATCATCAACCTTGAATAATGGCAAAATTCAGGGGCTAGTTGTATAACAATTGGGGTGCCTGCAAACACCATCTATAGGTTACACGAAATAGACAGACACAGAATTTGACACAAGATCAAGAGGCTAAGACAAAGTCAAGCATTTCATTTGTGTTCATCGTGCATGTGTGCATTTGACCCTTCACCTGGCTTCTTACAAAGTAACCTACAACAAAACCACCATCATGACCACCTTTGCATCTTGCAGCTTGTCTAGCGTGCCATTGCTTCTTACCTTATGTGATTGCCTGCAACCAGAAACAAAAACATCATTACCACCACTTTGTATCGCCACCACTTTTTACCTACTCCGATTGCCTACAACCAACAACAAAATCACCATTACCACAATTGTGTCGGCATCAAGAGATTCCTCTCTAGGCCCTTGGTGCATATACGCTTCAGGCATATACATTGGTGTTGACACCTAAATTTTGGTGAACCGTTTAATTATTTATTAATTACATAAAAAAATAGGAAATGATTTCTAATCCTTAGCGACAATAATTAAATTGCATGGCATAAGACATTAGGAGCATTTGCATTACTAGTATTAAAATTTTAAAAAATTAAAAATTTATTTTAAATTTAATTAAAAAACATTTGAAAAATTTATCATTATAATTTTTAAAAAAAGAAAAAGAAAAGAAAGCGAGACTGGGCCGGGGGCAGGTCGGTCCGGCCTTCTTTCTTTACCCTTCTTCCTCTTTCTCGTTGGGGCCCGGCCTCATTTTCTCTTTTTTTTCCTCGGCCCGGCCCACGCACCTATCTCTTCCTCCTTCCTCCCGCACGCGGCTCACGCGTCTGCGGCAATAGAGACATACGCATGCAAAAGCAAAGCAGTCGTGATCCTAGGGTCAGAAATCAGGCCGGTCGCGGCAGGCTGGCGATGACAGAAGCCACCTGCGCCTGGTGCTAGCCCATAAAAGCGAGAGAGGGGACACAAGAGAAAAGGGAGGAGACCGGGGGCTGGTTTTGAGGGAGAGATCCGAGAGAGAGAAACGGAGAGAGAGGGAAGAGACAGAGAGTGCGAGTGAGGGAAGAAGGTTGGAGGGAGAGATCGCCAGCCATCGCACGACCGACAACCCTCCGCCATGCCTCCTTTCCCGCTCCGAAACTCCGGTAAGCCTCGACCCTGTTTTTGCCTTCTTTGGGCATGCCGGGCCGGAGCTCGCGGCCGTCCAGCTGACGCAAACTCCGGCCCCGTCTATCCTTCGTTTTGCTGCTGCTGTGTGTGCTGTTGTTGTCGTGGGTTATGGTCTTCGGTCGAGCCAAAGATCTCTTGTTTCCGTAGCATATGCTACTTGTTCGACAAAATGTTCGAACGAGATCCATAGTTTTTTTCTCTGAGTATGGTCTCTTTCAGAACGATGGTGACACTCCGGTCAGTGAGTGCGTAGGGGCGGCTAGGAGCTGGTCGGTCCTTGGCGGCCGTCGTGGCGGTCCTCGGAGGCCGCGGGCTTCACTATTTTGGGCGTCCGGCGGCAGGGAGGTCGGCCGACCAGTGGCAGTCAGAGTGACCGCCCGATGGAAGGTGGTAGCTCGGCGGCAGCTTGAGCTTTGGCCGAGGCTTGTGTTAAAAAAAATAAAATACACATGGAGGAGCTTCGGGTGAAGGACGTCGCTCGAGAAGGGGACGACGCGAGGAAGACGACGCGAAGAAGAAAGGACATCATGCTTATCGATAGTGGAAACTATGATGACGTGGGCCATTTTGAGTGTGGGCTGGAGTGGCTTTAGGCCAAAGTGTTGGGCCTTAGTTGCAGTTTGGTGAGTTGGGTCTAGTTTGTTTGGGCTGGGTTTGAATTAACTGAAGTGGGCATGGACTTGGTTTTGTTGTGGCCGAATTGGGCTTGATTCCAGTAAGCCCATTCCATTCTTTAAGCTTTTGTGTTCATGAACCCAGCTCATGGACCAGACCATAGCCCATATTTAGACTGGGCTCAACAGCCCAGTCCAGACCCCTATTTTCGGATTAAAAAATTAATTAAAAATTCTGAATTTTTTTTGTTTTTTCTTTAAAAAAAAAAAAAAAACTTCAATTCCTTCACTGCTTTGGGCATTTGGTAGTGGGGAGGTCAGCCGATGAGTGGCAGTCGGAGTGACTGCCCGATGGAGGGTGCAAGCTCGGCTGCAGCTTGAGCTTTGGCTGAGGTTTGTCTAAAGAAGAAAAAAAGAAATACGTAGGAGCTTCCGTGAAGGACATCGCTCGAGATGGGGACGTCGCTTGAGAGCGGCTTGTAAGATAACCCGACATCAAGCACTCAAGGCCAAGCTTTTTTTCTTTTTCCCGATGAAGGGATTATGATGTGGGACACCTTAAGTTTGGATTTACATCTTTTATTTGACGAATTTAGGATATTGAAATTTGATTTTTTCTTCTTTAATTAAGCTGGTTTAGAGTATATATATATATATATTGTGGTGGGGGGGGGGGGGGGAGGGGGGTTTGGAGTATAGAATAATTGAATTTATTATTCCATTATTTTAACTATGTGTTAAAATATAATATTCTGATTGGAAGATATCATGGGATCTTTTTTTTTTTTTTTTTAATAATTTGGCTAGGCTTTTACTATATTCTCAGTATTTTTTTTTCTGTTACTTTATTTAGAAGTAACTTTTAGAAAAGAAACGGTTGCTACTGTGTTTATTCGCCATGTTTATAGAATCATCCAATTTGCCTCTTTCTAAAAATTAAAAAGTTGAAGAGATTTCCATCTTGCGTTTTGTGAATGGATGCTTTGCGCGCGTTCGTGTTTGGAGGTTGTAACTCGATGATGTTCATTTGCAATGCATTGAAGTCTGAATTAGGAAAAAAAAAGCTATTCAAAGTCTAGACTTCAAGTAAGAGTAAAGCCTTTCAGGATTAACAAATTGCTACATGAGTCCATCACTTGCAACTAATACAAAAGAGCAGTCCTTGCGAACCTCAAGACAAGAAACATGCATGATATGCATACGTGATAAGAGATGTTAAAGTAAAATATGCATGGGAATTATCTCTGATCCTCTGATCTTCAGAAGTTGCCGACGCGTCTCCTTGTGACATTAATTTGTTGTCAGACTAGGTGCGCTTTGGCCATATCAGATCCGATAATAAAATGAAGACAGACATTGTCACCATGAAAGAACCCACTATCAAATTTGCTCCAACATCATTGGAGTTATGGAATCCCATTTTAAGGGATAAAAGGTAGTTATCGGCGAGAATAAACATAGAACAGCAAACCCCAGTAGTGTCAGGAAACAGCGGAACAGTGGCGGCAAAGATTGTGCAAATGGAGGTGAGAAAAGCCCCACCGTTGAGTAAAGTGAAACGATATAGATTTGAGCCGCTGAGGATCATCTTTCCAGCTTGATGTGGTTTTCCATGAGCAATTCCAGTGGAATTGGTCAGGGGATTTGAAGAGGAAGCCTGCCAGTATCCTCCCGGAGGACTGAGAGAAGCTTGGTAAGTGGCGGTCACCACTAAGGTAGACACTATAAAGATTACTTCGCGAGCAGATTTATCTTGGACATAGAAAAAGGACTCCCATATCTCAAGAAAAGTTATTCTCGCGCCGAAAAGCTTTGGTAGAGAGAGGATAGGAATACAAAATCTTGGTAGACATCCTTCATGGCGGCGTAACCTCTTCACAACATCTTGATCACTACTAGAATTCACTTGGAAGATTTCCAGAGCAGTCTTATTAAGTAAGTTCTTCGCGTTTACATCCATACGCTCACTTAATGACATGATCATTTGGAAGAAAAGCAAAAGGAATCAAAATGAAGTATGTACCCCTTCAAGTTAAATCATTGCTTTGATAAGCTTTACTATTGTGCACAAGATGAGCTCATGCCACCATGTTAGCGATGCAACGGCCCGTGTACAATGGAAGAAAGTTTACTAGACCTTTTTGTATTAAATGCCATCATTTCAACCAATATAACAAAGCCTTTTCACTAAGAATTATTTTTGCGATGGTTAGGAATTGCCCATGTGAGGTGTAACATAGGCAAATCCACATAAGCGATGACTTTTTTTTTGTCAAACATAAGTGATGACTTGAATGGCTACAATCTAGCACAGAAGTTTAGTATTTAATCATGTCAATTGAAAAGATTTAAGATTTAATTAAATATTGTATATGCTTTTGTTTTTCTATGAAGAAGAAGACTACCTTAGATAAAAGAATTGACCAACCTATAAAAAGTGGATTCACTATAAAGGGTCGAGCCTATCCCCTAGTGACCTTATGCATGGGAAAATGGTCAAAAAGAGAATTGGAATAGACTACATCCATCCCTCCTAATTCATCTTCTTCTTTGTTTTGTGTTGAACAACAATCCAAGCGTTTATTTATGTCAAAGTTACGGAAAATTGTCCAAAAATTCATAACCTATTATACTTTTGTCAATTCAGTTATAAACCTTTCAATTTTGTCAATTTAATCTTAAACATTTTCACATATTACCAATTGAGTCAATCCAATAAATTTTTACTTGAGATTATTGACATGAATGTTGGTGCAGCCACGTAGAATTGCCAGTGCTGGCATGGTCAATTTTAAATAATATTTTAATATTTTTAAAATTTTATATTATTTTTCTCTTTTTTCTTCCTTTTCTTATTTTGCATCTTCTCCATTTGGCCAATGGCCAGCCACTGGCCATGCCAAGCTGATGAGCCTTGCTCGCCACAGGCGAGGCGTGGCTGGGTGAGGGTGAGCCTCGGCAAGGGGACCCCTTGCCCTGTCGAGGCCCGGCAAGGGTCTGCCTCGCCTTGCCTAGGTTAGGCGAGGCCGACCCTCACCTAGACCAAGCAACACTGACCATTGCCTAGGCCATGGTGGCCTCACCGGGTGTCGGCTCAACGAAGGCGATGCCAAGCAAGGCTACCCTGACCTGGGCGATGGTTGGCCTCACTAGATCTGGCCTAGGTGAACTAGATTTGGCATGGCTAGTCGTTGTCGAGGCTAGATCTAGCCCTTGATAGCCTCGCCTTGCTCATGCCAGATCTAGCAAGGCTGGCCATTGCTTAGGCCAGGGCGGCCTCGTATGGTGTTGGCCCAAGCCAGGGTGGCCTTGTATGGCGTTGGCCCAGGCCAAATTTGGTTCGCCTAGGCCAAATTTGGCAAGGCCAATTGTCACCCAAGCCAGGGTGAGGGTTGGCCTCACCTAGCTTGGCGAGGTGAGGCCGACCCTCACTGAGCCTTGATAGGGCAAGGGCTCCCCTCGCCTGGTCGTGCCTCGCTTGTGGCAGGCGAGGCCAGTCAATCAAACATGGTCGGTGGCCGGCCATCGCCTGTGGTTGGTGGTTGGTCATTGCCTGTGGCCGAAGGCTCGCCACAAGCCAAATGGAGAAGAAGCAAAAACAGAAAAGGAAAAAAAAGAAGAAAAAAAAGAAGGAATTCAAAAAATATTAAAATATTATTAAATTGTCCACATTAGTATTGACAATCCTACGTGGCATTGCTAGTGTTCACATCAGCAATTTCCGACAAAAATTGATGGGATAAACTCAATTGGTAGAAAGTGAAAAAGGTTCAAGACTGAATTGACAAAATTGAAAGGTTTATGATTGAATTAGTATAAGTGCAATAAATTTAGGACTTTTTAAATAATTTTCCTATCAAAGTTAATATCACAAATTTCTTTAGAATGAAATAATACAAATAAGGGACGCTATTTCCTTTCTCTTATACTTAAATGCGTCAATTCTTTCCCAATTTTCCGTATACTTTCTAATGTACAAATCATAGTTCTATGTGATACCAAAGTTCAACAGCATATCATATATTACGTACTCCGCTCACTTCTGTTATTTCTTGATAGAAAACGGTTTATGCATTCACGGAGGTCATTAATTGCACATTGTACGATCCCTTGATTGCTCGAAGCAATTCATATCCTCTAAACACAAATTTTATTATTGGGCAGATGAATTTATCCACTCATTCCATCTCGCTTAGGCAAGACGCATATGAGATTTGTGGCAATGAATAGATTAAAATTATATTTTCTTTAATTAAATCGAACTCCAATGCTATTTCTACTTACTTAACTGACATATATAGAGAGAGAATTCAAAGTAATAATACCAAAAGATTGTGAAACCAACCACGAGAAGTCTTTTTTTTTTAATAAAAATAATTGTGTGCGAAGGTGGGAAGTTCAACAAGAGAGACAAACGGGCAATGATTGAGCAGGACTCAATGAGGACATAAAAGGGCGAGAGAGAGAGAGAGAGATCAAATCGACAAATATTAACTTTTATATGTGAATTCAACGGTTAACAATTTTCCTTCTTAATAAACATTACATATCATAATCCACTTAAGAGGTGGGTTTTTCCCGAAGATTATTGGCAAAAGTTTGTTTTTATGATATCAAGAGACATGAAGTCGAACAATATTGTGATATTGTATATTACTCATACGAAAACACAACTGATTTGTAGAAGGATGTGTATTTTTTTTTTTTTTTTTTGTGGATACTACAATACGATTTAATCGTCACAATATTCTCCTATAATATATCACATTGATTAATCATTTCTATTGATCCTTTCTTGTGTTTTTGCTGGATCACTCCAAACGAGCAAATTTATGAACACTTTCTATATGTTCAACACCATGCTATACAACTTCAAATGTCAATGGTCAAATAGACACTTACAGACAAATGTTAACGGTTGAATGATAATAATACATCATATATTGTGGCACAATTTATAATTCGAGTCTCCTCTCTCTGAATGTTTCTAAATCAATGTACTTTCAATCCACATTATTTCATTATCATAACATTTGTTCCTAGATTATATCACGTCAAATTCAAGGATCAAAAAAAAAAAAAAAAAAAACTAGGAAAATTGAATAAGCATACCTTGGGTTGCCTTTCATCCACATCAATATGTAAGGTGGTGTTACCATCTTGATTTTCCAGTTCAAGATTCTTATCAGATGGACTCGAGTAAGCCATCCAATCTCGAATGCTTTGAGGTTGTGATTCTTAACGGCAATGTGAACCGCGGTCTTGCATGGGCTCATCAAGTCTTCAATGGATGATTCGCAAACACAAAGGAATTCAACTAAGAGCTATAGCTCATCGTCTCCTTTTTTCCTGGCAATGTAATGCAAAGGGGTGATCCTGCATCATCCTCGAACATGGATCAACCCAGAATCAAGGGTCATCAGTGCCCTTACAGTGCTATAATGCTTCTATCGCAAAGCCATGTGCATGGGGCTGTAACCCTCTAGATTTAGCTTTCAAGCAAATGAAGGCCTCAAGATGGCTACCTCCATGGCCACTTGGGTCTTTGTTAGCAGCAGCGGCAATGTGTAGAGGAGTATTTGAGAAGGGGTCCTCAGACACACGATCTAAGAGTTGTTGCTCCTCCCTGATAAAGTTGTGTAACTCATCAACATCATCATTTGCTATTACTTGTTGAAGCCAAGACTCCCTAGCCTCTCTTTCTTCTTTTTTGGGCAGACCCCTGGCCATCGTGTTACTAGGGAAATGTGGGAGCAGAAGAGGGGCTTTGCTTGGTGATGATATGGAAGTAGCAAACTTGCAAAAGCATATATTATATAGTGCCTCGTTCAACGAATATTTAATCTAAGGGAGTCATGTGGGCCCAGCGGCCAGCGGGGGTGAGTGGGGCCCACATCTTAGACTAGGAGCGGTACGTACTGGTCAGATTCTTACGAAATCGTAGTCTCATAATTTTACGAGCCTCTCGCTTTACCACTTTCACTCTTTTGCTTCTTATTATATTTTGCAAGAATTGCATGACATGATTCATTGAGAAGGAAAAACTATACTATATGGTACGCTCTTTCTAAAAACTGATTCAAGCATTTAATATTTTGGAGCCTTCGATGGATTTTGTTTGGAAATATTTTGGATGGAATGTTTTTTATATTGTGATTTCGATTTGATGCTCGTAATCAACCTACATATTGGGACATGACATAATGTACATGTGTATGGACCAATTCTAGTTTGGGACTTCATCATGATTAGCGTGTTTTTTGAGACTTAATTAGAGCAAAGTGATTTTTGGGACTTAACAATAGCAGATATGGTTGTCGTGCCTTATTGCCTGGCAAAGCGTGACCACAAGGCATTCTTAATAGGAGCGTAGGATGAGTTTGACATATGTTGGCTATAATAAAATACATTATCTATGATATTGAGCATATTTTATGATTTGTTGGGATAGATGCAATGCCTGTGAAATGAGTGAATGCGATGCATAATCATTTCTAAAGCTTCACTATTCTTTGCTTGATCTTATAGGAATGGTGTTTGTTATTTATTAAGCCATGCTTTTGCTCACCCCTATTTTATAATAATTTTTTATTTCTAAAGCTGCATTATGATTTTCCCTTTTCTCCTCTTTTTTATTTCTCCATGCAAAATAAAGAGCGAATAAAGCTGAAAGCAATATAAATAAGGGGGAAAAACAGTGAAAGCAAAGGTGCGGGATATAACAACTCTAAAGGAGATGACATCTGCTTCCTTCGCACAGTTATATACAATTGTTGGCTACCGTGACTTCGGCCCGGTTTTAGATCAATGTCAACCAATTGTCACGGAGACTATGAACAAACACTTACTGGCTTCGATCACAGTTGATGAGGTACGACAAGCCACTTTCCAATTGGCTACCACGAAAGCTCCAAGTCCTGATGGTTTTAACGGTCTATTCTACCAAATCTATTGGAATATTGTACAGCAAGATTTATTCAAACTGGTTACTGAATTCTTCCAGATTGGTAAGCTGCCTCGAGATCTTAATAAGATAGTAATAGCTCTGATTCCCAAAGTACACCATCATGAAAGTCTTGACCAGTTCCGACCAATCAGTTTGTGTAATTATGCATATAAAATTATTGCCAAAGTCATGGCAAATCGCCTAAGACCTTGGCTAGAGGAACTGATCTCAATCGAACAGGCTGCCTTTGTGAGTGGACATCAGATAATGTCCTAATCGTTCACGAGGTTCTACATCACTTCAAGATGAGGAATATGAAGCAACATTTCAAAGCTCTCCTTAAGACAGACATGCAGAAGGCATACGACAAAGTTGAATGGGATTTTTGCCAAGCCTACCTTACTAAATTGGGGTTTCATCCTTGGTGGGTTCAAATGGTGATGCAATGGATCACGACGATGACTCTGAGTGTTCGATTAAATGGGGAGCATCTACCTTACTTTACACCATCAAGAGGACTCATATAGGGAGACCCTCTTTCTCCATATCTCTTTATTTTAATGGCGAATGCTCTATCCACCCTTATTCATAATGCACTTACCATGGGACATCTCCACATCATCAAACTTACCAAGCCATGTCCAACTCTCTCCCATCTTTTCTTTACTGATGATGCAATATTCTTTCTAGATGGTATTGTAACGGAATTTTAGAATATGGCAAATATATTAAATCAATACTGCCAGGCCACGGGTCAAGTGATAAATAGAAATAAGTCTGGACTCTACATTAGTAAATCTTGTCCGGTAGGTCTTCAAAATAACTTGGTAGCTGAATTGCGGGTACTGGTGCTGAATTGTTATGGGAAATATCTAGGTGTTCCATTTGAATGGGGTTGATCTAAAAAATAATTGTTTGGTTGGATATTAGGAAGAATCAATGCTAAATTGGAGGGTTGGAAAGAACTGTTACTATCGAAAGGTGGAAAGGAGATTCTACTCAAGTGTGTCGTCCAGGCCATTCCGCAGTATGCTATGTCAATATTTAAGCTTCCTATGTCTCTTTGTCGAGTGATTGAGAAGAGGATTGCCAACTTCTAGTGGCACAATGACAAGAACAGGGTCGGTGTGCATTGGAAGAATTGGGACTTGCTTAAAACTAGTAAAAATTCTGGCGGGTTAGGCTTTCGGGACCTTATAACTTTTAATAAGGCCATGCTTGGCAAGCAGGCTTGGAGATTACTTCACCAACCTAACTCGCTCTGGGGTCGGCTCCTCAAGGGGTTATATTTTCATTCCAAGGATTTTCAATCAGCAAAACACGGCTCACCTCCCTCCTGGGGTTGGAGAAGTCTTATCACTGGATGGGATGCCATCTTACCAAATGTAAGATGGTCTATGGGAGATGGACGATTAATTAACATCAGGGAGCATTGCTGGTTACCAAGTGGCAAAATTAGAGGACCAGCAACTAGAGATGAGCCCAGGATGGTGGCTAATCTTATCACTCCTGTCCACCATACATGGAATACTCCCCTAATAACAGAGATGTTCGATAATTTTATTGTAGACGAAATACTGAGAATCCCAATCAGACCCCTCCATACAACTGATCAGCTCATTTGGACAGCAACATCAACAGGGCATTATACAGTCATAAGCAATTATAAAGCTCTGGTAACGACAGCAAGCAAACCAAATGGCAATCAGGCCTCAACTTCATACCAAACTCCCACAGAACTATGGTGTAAAATATGGAACATGCACACCACACCAAAAATTCGGATATTCCTGTGGACAGCTTGCCAAAATGCCCTAGCTACTAAAGCCAACTTATATCACAGACATATTATCTCCAGCCCTATGTGTACTCTCTACAATCAGAACAAGCCAGAAAACGTCGAACACATCTTCTTTTATTGTTCGTGGACTGAAGGAGTATGGAAACACCCGCAACTAAACATCTTGTTTGAGCCAAATTCAATAAGCCGTCTAGATAAATGAATCGCCGAAAAAGCAAGAGATCAGAACCTCTTACCTGGATTGACAACTATTGCTCATGTTTTATGGCAGCTGTGGTGTCTGCGCAACAATAGCGTTTTCCGTGGCCTTTGCCCTAATCCCAATCGGGCTATTGAAGATGCCTTGGCACAGACTCGGATATCCCATCTCTCAAATCAATGGCGTCCCCAAACAGATAGTTCGCGCACAGGGGCTTCGGTAGTCCCACCAGCAAATTTATGGCAACCGCTGGATCCAGGCTTTCTCAAGTGCAACATAGACGGATCCTTCCACCCTGGGAGTAGAGAGGGCACAATGGCTTGCATTAGTCACGATCACAGGGGCCTCCTAACAGACGTCTATACAAGCAGATTTCTAGCAGCTTCTGCTTTTCAAATTGAAATACAAGCGCTCACCTTAACCCTTCAACGTCTGCAGAAGCAGGGCCTTCACAAGGCAAATCTAGTGATCGAATCTGACTGCCTACAGTTGATCGATGTTCTTCAAGCGCGGAAGAAGCCACCATGGGAGGAACAGCCGCTGTTCGAGGAACTTTGATCGCTTCTGCCCCTTTACCCTAACCTACGGCTGCGACATTGCAACAGACGGGCCAATGCGGTAGCCAACTGGGTTGCTAAAGCCCACTGAAGACCAGACCTAGCCCAAAACTGGAATGTATTTCCTCCTTCTATTTTGCAAACTTTGGTAGTGGCTGATGCTTTCGCTTCTGTTGCTCTTGGAACGCTACGATGTAATATTTGGCCTACTTAAATATTACTCTTAGTTTCTAACCCAAAAAAAAAAAAAAAAAGGTGCCACTTCCTTCCCATCAACCCATCGAATCTTTCCAAGGGAATATAAAGTCAGTCACACCTTACTAGCCATTGCTAATCCCAAACTAAAGAAGATAAATTGCGAAAGTAATCATACATTTGAGGAGCTAATAGTACCGGACCTTCTTCCTCCTTTATTTAAAACGAGTTCAATTAGAAAACCCAAGCACAGGATCATCTCCTAGAGCTCAAGACCTCACATCAGTTCATTAATTCAATTAAATAATTGGATGCGAGTTCTCTTCTCATTACTATATTAGTTTACTAAATGAAGATTTCAAGTTTCAAGTTTAACATCAAATTAGCTATAAAAAAAAAAGAATTAAACTCTTCAAATCATGGTTGCAAGACAAATTTGACAATTTATTTATAAACTGGTGAATTATTAGTGGGTTCTTCATCACTTGCTCCTCTTTAATGTAATTAGCAGTGAAGCTTTCCATAAACATAAATCAGACGGCTGTTGTCATAGTTCACTTGCTTTTAATATCAAAGCTTTTAGCCCTTGAGTTTCAATCATACGACAAATTGCAAAACCGTAATGCAAAATAGTTTACATAACTCCTAGCTTATTTTGGGGAGAGGTTAGATATTTAAACTTAAATATCTCATATCCTATGATTATCAAAAGTCGACTTTGTTTGGAATTTCGAAACAGCCATATAAATTATTATAACAGACTTAAGTTAAGATCGTAATGTTAGATAATTTTCATATAATTCTTAATGCGGAAATTCATAACAAATCAATGATCTTTGATCTTCATGATTTTCACAAATAGATTAAGACATACTTTTATCCATAGCACTACACTTGATGATGATTGTTGTAGAAAACCCAAAGAACTCGAACCAAATGAAGAAATCCGATTTCTGTCCCTTAACCCACTAAACCTTAATGTATTCAATCGATGGAGGAGAGAATACCTAATTCCTTTATGTTATTGTTGTTCATATGTGGTGGAGAGAGAACCAGACTTTATTTATACGTTCATTGAAAATGTGCCTTCCATCAAAGCGATATACCCTTTCGTTTTATTAGAGTCGTACCTTATCGTAACCAATAATTATTTATAGCATTTCAATAATTATTAAACCATATGATAAATCACATAATATGGACCACAATAATTCTTACATTCTCCCACTTGGCAGATATGATGTTCCTTTCATGGTTTAATAAAGATTGTAATGTGCACAATAAGATTATGCTATAAAATTTCATTAAATTGGCAATCACAGAATAATCACAATTAAGTAAATAAAACTAATATGAGTCTAGTGGTTGTATGTCATTAATCGACATAGTCTCTTCTATGTACTACAACTATAGCACTTTATTTAACATGATCCATAAATGAGAAGTACAATAATAGTCCAACTATAATGTTTCTTTAGAAACTATCCTGTTTAACATTCATCTATTTCCATAATGTATACTAAATAGAAAACAGGAAATATCAGAAACACGTAAGTGAGCTCAAAGTGTCAAATACATAAACTTAATACAATCATAATACAAACATTAATGACGTCCAATAATGCTCATTTTTTCAACATGCTCATTAAATATTTTGGGCGGCAGTCCTTTTGTTAAGGGATCTGCTATCATAAAATTGGTGCTAATGTGCTCAATTGACACTCTTTGTTTATGAACTTCTTCTTTAACAGACAAGTATTTGATCTACATATGCTTAGCACCCTTAGAATACTTGTCGTTCTTAAAGAAGAAAACTGTTGCGGAGTTATCACAATAAATTTTCAGCAGCTTGGCAATACTGTCAACAATCACAAGTCCTGAAATAAAATTCCGCAGCCATAATCCATGAATTGTGGCCTCAAAGCATGCCACAAATTCAGCTTCCATAGTAGATGCAGCAATAACTGACTACTTCGCATTCTTCCATGAAATTGCCCCTCTAGCCAGAAGAAACGAGTAACCAAACGTTGATTTTCTTGTATTGACATATCCGGCTAAGTCTGAATCTGAATATCCAATCACCTCGAGATGATCGGATCTTTTATAAGTGAGCATATGATCCTTCGTTCATTGCAAGTATCTAAGAACTTTCTTTGCAACTTTCCAATGATCCATTCCAGGATTACTTTGATACCTGCCCAGCATTCCAACAGCAAAACTGATGTCTGGTTTGGCGCAAGTTTGTGCATACATTAAGCTCCCCACAACAGATGCATAAGGAAGACTTTTCATTTGTTCTCGTTCCAATTCACTTTTTGGACATTGCATAAGGCTAAATTTATCACATTTTTGAATTGGAACTATTCCTGCTGAACATTTACTCATATTAAATCTCTCTAAAATTTTCTCAATGTAGGCTTTCTGAGACAATCCTAATAATCATTGTGATCTATCACGGAATATTTCTATTCTTATCACATATATTGCCTCTCCCATATCCTTCATTTCAAAATTCTTAGAGAGAAACTTCTTGGTTTCATGTAACAAATCAAGATCATTAGCAACAAGCAAAATATCATCAACATACAGAACTAGAAAAATAAACTTGCTCCCACTAATCTTCATATATATACACCGATTAACGGTGTTTTCCTTAAATCCAAATAAAGTTATGGTATCGTTAAACTTAAGATACCATTGTTGAGAAGCTTGTTTAAGTCAATATATTGACTTCTTTAATTTACATACCATATGTTCCTTTCCTTTCCTTTAACTGAAAAGTCTGCGGGTTGATTCATATAAGCCTCTTTTTTCTAAATTCCCATTAAGAAATGTGGTTTTTACATCCATTTGGTGTAACTCCAAGTCATAATGAGCTACCAAAGCCATAATGATTCTAAGTGAGTCCTTCTTAGAGACTGGTGAAAATGTTTCTTTATAGTCAATGCCTTCTTTTTGAGTAAAACCCTTTACAACAAGTCTGGCTTTATGTTGTTTAATATTGCCTTTTAAGTCGCGCTTGGTTTTAAAGACCCATTTACACCCGACCTTCTTACATCCTTTAGGCAATTCAACTATATCCCAAACTTGATTTTGATGCATGGATTTTAACTCTTCTTCCATGGCATTAAACCATTCATTAGAATATTTACATTTCATGGCTTGGGAAAATGAATTTGAATCATTTACAATTCCTAAGTCATGTTCTGACTCTTGTAAATAAACCATATATTCATTAGAAATAGCCGACCTCCTTTCTTTTTGAGATCTCCTTAATGCTATTTCTTGTGACTCGGCCATTGGAGGTTCATTATTGACATCTCCATTATTGAGTGTTTGTTCATTAATTTGTTGTTTTTTATTATTGTTAGATTGTACTATAATATCAGGAACAACTTTAGAAGCTTTGGGTATAAGAACTCCTACCCTTACTTCTTGAATGCAAGCATCACACATTCTTTCACTCCCACTAATGTCACCATTTTCAATGATCCTAGCATTTTCAGATTCAACAATTCTTGTAATATGATTAGGATAATAAAATTTATACCCTTTGGATTTCTCTGCATAACCAATGAAATAACCACTGGCCGTTCTTGAATCCAATTTCCTTTCATGTGGATTATAAATTCTTATTTCTGCTTGACAACCCCAAATATGCAAGTGTCGTAAACTAGGTTTCATTCCCGTCCACAGTTCAAAAGAAGTCTTTGGAACTGCTTTACTAGGAACCTTGTTTAATAAGTACATAGAAGTCTTTAAAGCATACATCCACAAAGACAATGGTAAAGATGAATGACTCATCATACTCCTAACCATTTCCATTAAAGTACAGTTACGCCTTTCTGCTACACCATTTTGTTGTGGTGTACCTGGCATTGTGTATTGAGCATAAATGCCATGTCTTTCAAGGAATTTAACAAATAGACGTGGACATTGTCCCGATTTATCATACTTTCCATAATATTCATCGCCTCTATCCAATCTTACTATTTTCACATTTATATCTAATTGTCTATCAACCTTTTTAATATACACTTCAAGTGCATTAATTAATTGAGATTTATCATGCAATAGATAAATGTAACAATAACGTGAAAAATCATCAATAAAGGTTATGAAATAACTTTCCTTACCAAAATATGGAACATTGAAAGGACCACATATGTCGGTATGTATTATTTCAAGAAACTATGTGCTTCTTGTGGCACATTTCTTAGTGTGTTTTGTTTATTTTCCTTTAATACAATCAATACACACTCCAAGGTCAGTAAAATCCAAATTTAGAAGAATTTCATTCTTCACTAATCTTTGCATTCTTTCCTTGGATATATGATCCAACCGTTTATGCCACAAGTAAGCAGAATTTTCATTCATCAAATTTCGTTTAGTGCCAACATTATGATGCAAGATCATTAATTCTCAACAAAAGTATTATCAAGTCTAAATTTGTAGAGACCATCACATAAAGTTTCAGTTCTAATAAGAGTATCACTCTTAAATAGACTGAAAGGTTCAGATCCAAACTTACAATAAAATTCCGCCACATCAAGTCTTGGCAAAGAAACTAAATTGCGAGAAAATGTAGGTACATAAAGGGTTCGAAACAAATCCAAATAATGTATAGTATCTAAGATCAAACGGTAAGTGCTAATGCCTTCAACTGGAGCTTTGTTTCTGTAACCCGTAATCACATAACTTTCATTTGGTTTTATAGTTTGGATCGTAAGAAATCCCTGCATCGTATTTGACACATGAGTGGTGGCACCAGAATCAATCCACCAAGTATTATGAGGAATTTCAGTAAAGTTTGATTCAAAACATACTAAAGCACAAGGCTTACCTTTCTTTTCAAACCAAACCTTACATTACAGACAATCTTTCTTCAAGTGTTCAATTTTGTTGCGAAAATGATACTTAATAAGATTGTGTTCCCTCTTGTGGATTTGAGAAACCTTTGAAGAGTCATTCAGGACGTGTAGTCCTTTCTTTTTGCTCCTTCCACCTTTTCTCTTAAAATTCTTTCGAATTTCTTGATGACTTGAGAGATGAACAGAATGAGCCTTTTGATTATTTATCCTTGTTTCCTCTTGAACTAGCATAATGGCCAATTAGTTTACATTCCACTTATCTTTTATAGTATTATAATTCATTTGAAATTGCCCATATTGCTCATGAGGTAAGGAATTAAGTATAAATTGTACTAAAAAGTACTCATCCACGTTTATTCCCAAAGTCCTTAACTTTGCTGTTAAATTCGTCATTTCAAGTATATGCTCATGCATGGTACGCAAACCATCATATTTCATGGTGGTCAGTGTACTTATTAATGTATCAGCAAGTGACTTATCAGTAGTTTGAGAACGCTCTTCCACAAATTTCATAAATTCCTTAGCATTGTTAGTCTTAGGAAGAGAAGTCCTTAAGTTGTTTGCAGTTGTCATTCGCATGAACATTAAGCTCAGTCTATTCGATCTTTCCCAAGCTTTATTAAAAGACTTTTCATCATTACTATTTTCATCAGTAATAGCAGCCAGTTTCTCAGCTTGAAGCGCTAAATCAAGATTCAGAACACCTAAGTAAAATTGGACTTGTTTACTTCAATCAAGAAAATTTATCACATTGAATAAGGGAACAGATGAGGTGTGCGAATGGAGTGAAACGGTTATAGATACTGCAAATGTGCAAGAAAATACTCATACATTAATGCTTTGAGAATATCATCTAATCAGATTCAAACTAAACGATACATGTACATCATAGTTCTCCTTTAGGTGATCCTATGATATACAAATATATATTTATACCATAATGATGCTAATAACTTTTATTTGATAATTGTAAATATATCTTATTAAAATTTATTTGCTATCTTTGGTTATACAAACAAATTTAACAAGTCATATTAATTATCAACCATCATGTTCATGAATTATAAGAAAATAATTAACATTTGGGTTAATCCCTAAGTTCTTATAATAAATGAACTTCAATATACCCATAACTCCAATAATGATATAAAACATATCAATTTCATATATAGCATCAATTAATCATGGGTAATTGAATGAAATAATTTACAATATCAAAAATTCAAAAGACTTCAAGGTTCGGCCATTTTGGTAACTAACAAACCTTTCATAATATGAATTTTTAATATTGTAAAATACAAAGATTTACCAAATTTGCACACGAGGACAAAAAAAAATTAATCAAAGCATAAGGGCATAATCTTAAAATCATAATTCCATAAGGGTATAACCATAAGATTATAATCCAGGGGCAAAATGATAAATAATCAGCAATGGCATAATCGTAATTATAAATTAAACAGGGGCAAAACAATAAATAAATTGCGAGAAGGACAAAATTGGAATTTAAAAAATGGCATAGGGGCGAAAACGTAAAAAGGCCGCGCGGGGACGTTAGGCGTGTGCCAAGCACGCGCCTTCATCCGCCGCGGGTGTGTGTGCCCCGCACGCGCGCGTCCAACGCACAGGCACGTGCCTGCAACTGCGCAGGAAGCCCCGCGCACGTGACGGCGCGTGGCGCGTGGGTTCCACATGCCTGCAACTGCAGCGCGCACGTGGAGCCCACGTGCCTTCTTCCTCGCACACAAATGCGATTTTTCACCGGTTTTTCGCCGTTCCACCGCGGTTTTGCCACCCGTTTCTTCTCCTGTAGCCCATCCCAGACACGAATAAAATAATGGGTTTTGAAGAGCATGCCGGCAAGATCACATGGGTCCAAGTTTCGGCGAAAATGACCAAGAAATTGGCCCCAAATCAAACCAAAGTTTAAGAACACAAAACCTCCACCACCGCCACTTCCGCCGCTCGATTAACCTCCGGTGAACACCAATATACTGGAAAACTCATGGCTAATGTTCCTCATGGCAGTGCGACCGTATGGGTCTGAAACCAAGTGGTGGGTCGCCGGATTTTGCCCGGAATCGAAGACTTTCTATCTTACCCTTAAATTAAAATTCCGAATTCCTCCATTTTTGTCCTCAAAATTCCGAATTACTCCATTTTTGTCCTTTTCTCCATAAAAAATTCCTTCATTTTTCTTTAACAGAACCTTTCAAAACATTTTAACAACAACAAATACTACGAACATGATCATTCAACAAATCATCATGCATAAATCATAATATCTCTATAAACGGAAAAATCATGAGATCATAAACCAAATGCTCTGATACCAACTGTTAGATAATTTTCATATAATTCTTAATGTGGAAATTCATAACAAATCAATGATCTTTGATCTTCATGATTTTCACAAATAGATTAAGACATACATTTATTTATAGTGCTATACTTGATGATGATTGTTGTAGAAAACCCAAAGAACTCGAAACAAATGAAGAAATCCGATTTTTCTCCCTTAACCCACTAAACCTTAATGTATTCAATCGATGGAGGAGAGAATACCTAATTCCTTTATGTTATTGTTGTTCGTATTTGGGTGGAGAGAGGATCGGACTCTATTTATACGTTCATTGAAAATGTGCTTTCCATCAAAGCGATATACCCTTTCGTTTTATTAGAGTCGTACCTTCTCGTAACCAATAATTATTTATAACATTTCAATAATTATTAAACCATATAATAAATTACATAATATGGCCCACAATAATTCTTACACATAACTTAGTCTAGAATTTGTTACTCAAGTTTCACAGACAAATATTGTTAAATTACTTGAAGAGTCGATGATTTGGGAAAGCGTTTGGTAACTACAAATAGTTGATAAGCTCGTAAAAAAAGATGTTGGTGGATTATAGGAATACTTGGTACTTCTGAAATAATCAAAGAAACGCTGGTAAGTAGATTCAAATAACAATTGGTAATTTCTTACAAGAGTTGATAACCTTAATACATCACTAAGCTTTCCATATGAATCTAGGTAAATTATTGGAACAATTGATAATTCAAAACAATCAAATGTACTTTTGCATGACTCAAATAAGAGTGAGTAACTTCATGTAAGAGTTGGAAACTCAAGCTTCACAAAAAAATTTGTTAAGCTATTGAAAAAGTCATGTTAGGTTTAAAGGTCTTGGTAATTTTGTACAAGTCTTGGTAACATTTTTTTTTTTTTGGTCATAACTCCAGTAACTTTAACCAGTTGGCAATCTCCACAAATAAATATCGTTAAATTATTGGAATAGTTGGTACTTTTAAATTAATCATATACCGACAAAAAAAATAATCAAATAAACTTTGGTAAGTAAACTGAAACAAAGAGTTGCTAATTTTGTATAAGAATGAGTGATTTTAACACATTTTATGATCCACAAATAAATGTCCTTAAATTATTGGAACAATTTTTGAAAAAAAAAATCAAATAAACATTGACAAGGTATTAAAATAAAGTTGGTTATTTAATATAACAATTTATAATTTAAGCTCTACAAATAAATTTTAGTCAATTAATGGGAGAATTGGTAATTTTGAAATAAGTGGAAATTTTGTATAAGAATTGGTAAATTTAAACCAAGTTTTGAAATAAACTATTGATATAGTTGGCAATTTTTTAGCAATAAGATAAAAGTCGGCAAGTAGACTCAAATAAGAGTTAGTAATTTCATATAATAATTAGCAGCCTCATCGGTTGGTGAGCTGCGCAAACATATGTTGGTAAATTATTGCAACAAATTGGTACTATCAAAATAATTAAATAAAAGTGAACAAGTGACTCAAACGAAAGTCATTAAGCTCAAGTGATTTAATAGGGAAAGATGAGTAAGTCGCTTAAATTAAAGTTGGTAATTTTGAATAAAAGTTAGTAGCTTACCACGTTGGTAACTTATACGGGATAATATTGATAATTAGGAAAACAATTAGTAATGTTGGAAGTACAAATAAATATTGGTACTTTCAAATAATTATAAATATTAATGATTAAACACCATTTGTGAAAAGAGAGTAATGTCTCTTTTTGTTTTCTACATGTCGAAAATGTGATGACTCCCTCGGACGATTAAAAAGGCAAGCGCTGGTAGTCGATAAGAAGAAGCGAAGTGCTACATTGCCAACGAAGAGTATTGGGGAAACAAAAGAAAAAAGCAGGCCGAAAAAAGAGAGTAAATCTAACATAAATCCAACATGCTCTTAAAATAACCCTTGAGAAATGTGTTACCAATGTTTGAACGTAAAATCCATACCCTTAAATCTGTTTTTATTGTTGGTGCCATAAGGATGGCGATTTCTAACACAAATTAGCATATTTATATACTATTATGTGGATAATTCGAAAGTGGGAAAAATTATCAAAACAGTTCTAAACCTATTTTAATTTTTCTAATTCCTAAAACTTAATATAATTGTGTCAGTTCAGTTCATCCGGCCAAATTTGGCTGACTAATGCTGATGCGTCAATTTTTTAATATTTATTTATTTATTTTCTTCATTTTTCATTTTTATTTCTCTCTTTTTCTTTTCCTCTCTCTCTCTCTCCTTGGGAAAATTGTCCAAAAAGTCCTAAACCTATTGCGCTTTTGCCAATTCAATCTTAAACCTTTTAACCTTGCCAATTGTGTCATAAACCTTTTCACTTCTTGCCGATTTAGTCCATCCGGCCAATTTTGGTCGGAAAATGCTAACGTGGACTCTGGTGGTGCCATATAGGACTGTCGGCGCTGACGTTGACAATTTTTAATAATTTTTTAATATTTTTTAAATTTCATTTATTTTTTTTTGGCCTTTTCCGGTGGCCGGCCACCAGCCACAAGCGAGGCCCGACCGGGCGAGGAGGAGCACCGGCGAGGGGAGCCCTCGCCCAAGCACAACTCAGCAAGGGTTGCTTTGGCGAGGCCGACCCTCCCCGGCCGAGGAGGCCTTTCCGGGCAATGGCGACACCGGGTGAGGCCGCCCTAGCTTGGGCGAGGGCCGGCCTTGCTAGATTTGGCGAGGGGAGCCCTCGTTGGGGCTCGCCCTCACTTGAGCGAGCGTTAGCCTCGCCCGGACCAGATCGGTGAGGCCTACCCTCACCCCTGGTTGGGCGAGCGTCGGCTTGTGGCCGGTGGCCAGCCATTGCCTGCCTAGCCAAGCGTGAGGCCAATGCTCGCCAAGGCCAGGGCAGTCTCGCCTAGCGTCGCCGTCACCCGGCCGACACTCGGTGAGGCCGCCCTAGCTTGGGGGAGGGTCGGCCTCGACTAGGCGACCCTTGCCGGGCCTCACCTGGGTGAGGAGGGCTTCCCTCGCTGGTGCTCCTCCTCGCTCGGCTGGGCCTCGCCTACGGCGGGCAAGGCCAACCGGCCGGATGTGGCAGGTGGCCAACCGTCGCCTGTGGCCGGTGGCCGGCCACCGGAAAAGGCCAAGGAAAAAGCCAAAATAAAAAATAAAAAAAATCAAAAAAATCAAAAAATATATTAAAATATTATTAAAAATTGTCAACGTCAGTACCGGTAGTCCTATGTGGCACTACCGATGTCCACGTTAGCATTTTCCGGCCAAAATTGGCCGGATGGACTGAATCGACAAGAAGTGAAAATGTTTATGACTCAATTGGCAAAAATGCAATAGGTTTAGGATTTTTTGGACAATTTTCCCCTCTCTCCTCCTTCCTTCTTACTCTAGCCAGTCATCAGATCTCAGCAAAGCCTAGCCCAACCAAGGCGAGGTTGACCTCAGTGATCAGCTGGGGAAGAAGGAATGAGGAGAGAGAGAGAGAGAGAGAGAGAGAGAGAGAGAGAGAGAGAGAGAGAGAGATAAACATAAATAAATAATCAAAAAATATATTAATAATTGACACATCATCGTCGACAAGATGGCCGGTGCCGACTAGTGTCCACCTTAGTGTCGGCCAATCAAATTTGATCAGATGGATTGAACTGGTACAATTACAAAATATTTATGACCGAATTGAAAAAGTTATAATAGATTTAGAATTGTTTTGATATTTTTCCCTTCGAAGTAACACGATTTTAATGCAAGCAAATTTTATAGCATAGTTAACAAAAGTATAGTGTTTTCCAACTACATGAATTGACACAATGATGAAATTCATTAAGACACTTAAATATGAATTGCCAATCCTTATGACAACATAATATAAGCATTAATAGCAAGCAAAAAGTAGTTTATGTGATGATCTTTTTAAATACATATGCTCTATGCCACATACATGACATACCTGTTTTATTCTCTTCTCTGTCTCTCTCTTTTTTTTGGGGGGTGTTTGTCTTACTACATGTCGACTCCTTTTTGTATTTTCACTTTATTATCATATATATAATGTTTTTAATATCATGTCTTTATTCCGTTCTTTGTCGGGAAAAGAAAGGAGAGAAAGGAGAATTTTTGGAGACGCAAAGTGCTTTGACGACTTGCCTAAATGATAGCATCTTCAATTTTGATAGTTAACAAAAGACAACATAAAGGCTTGAGGCATAGATAGGATGTGTGTGCAGTGGGTCGTGAAACTTATGCATAGATCACGAATAGAAAATATGATAGAAATTTAGGCTTCATTTGTTTCACAGAAAAACCTTTTCAGAAAAACATTTTTATTTTTATTTTTTTTGTGTTTGTTTCACGGAAAATTAATTGGCTTGGGAAAAAATTTTCTTCTAAAATGGGAAAATATCTTCCACTTTTCAAATAAGGGAAAACATTTTCCTTACTCACTCTTTCTTATCTCACACTCTCACTAGTCCCCACTTCTTCCTCTTTTTTATTTTTTATTTTTTATTTTTTACTTTTTTAAATTCGAATATTTATTAATTTTTCTTTTTATTTTTCTTTATGGCCAGCAACCGGCCAGGGAAGAAGAAGGGGCACAAAAAGAAAAAGAAGAAAAAGCATAAAGAAAAATAAAAATATAAAAATCAATTTTTTAGAAAAATGAAGAAAATAAAAAATTCATTAAAATGAGTGCAAGGAGGAAAATCGAATCGATTTTTCCAAACTGAATTGGCAGAATATATTTTCTAGTTCATTTTTAAGTTTCTATCAAACATCGGAAAATATAATTATTTTCCTGGAAAATGGCTTTCTAGAAAACATTTTCCAAAAATGACACATTTTTCGTAAAACGAATGGAGTCTTAGTTAGAGCAAGTTTCTTAAAAGGTAATGTGTTATTAAGGAGTTAAAAAATATACTTTAGGAGTCTGGAGACGTGTTCGTGCATAGCATGGGTTCCACGCCAGTATTCAGATGTAAGTAGTCCCTGCCAAATTTAGCCTAATACTTCTTTTCGTACCCCAAAGATTGTGTTGATTGGGAGATGGATTCCTATGGCAAGAGTTAGCTAGGTTCGCAGTTAATACACCTTATGACATGAGTCAAACGACTTCTCACATAATGAATTGAAGTTCCATTACGAAACGAGCATAACATGTGAAATCTGTTAAAGCGGCGATTTTCGTGGATTGATGATCGAGTTGAAGAAGCCAGCTTCATGTTATCCTCGATAACAACAACCATAAAATGGCCGACACTTATATAATTGCCGTTGATAAGGTTGTTGTTAAGCTCAGAAGTAAGAAGTAGAAGTATTTGAATTCCCCTTTAAAAAGAAGGATTTGGAGGATTTTAAGCTGGAGGAAGAATGTCAAGGTAAGCATGTCTTCCTTGACGATGGAGAAATCATTTTACAGAAAAGCGCCCCCCCCCCCCCCCCCCCCCCCACACACACACCCACACACACCCCCAAAACCCATGTTGATCCGAATTTAGATACAAAGGAGATCTAGTCACAGGAATTTGGAGCGGTAGAAAATCGAAAGAAGAACAGAAGAATCGAATATTGATTTCATTATGACAGGCAATTGAAAAAATCAATCGATGGATCGACATTATAGTTCGGTTGAGATATTTTCTTAAAGGAAGAAATTTTGATTGATTCTATAGATATGGTTCGAAATTCCAAGAGGATTTTGGCATATATCCTTTATTAGATAATCCGACATTTCAAAAAAAAAAAAAAAATAGGGGCCGAGATTCTTTTCTGATAATGGTAGAATAATGGGAGACGCCTTAAGTTTGGATTTACATCTTTTATTTGATGAATTTAGGATAGGGGAGTCTAATATTTTCTCCTTTAATCAAGTTCGTTTAGGATATTCACCCAGTATATTACATACGAGTTTATTATTTGGAAGATACCACATGATCTAGTTGATTTTTTAGGTTTTCCTAGGCTTTTGTTATATTCTCAGCATTTCTTTTTCGGTTACTTTATCTAGTAATATTTTTAGAGAAAGGGTTGCAACTTTATCAAATTGTTATGTTTTATATTATTATGCAGTTTGCCTCTTTCTAGAAATAAAAAACCAGAAGAGATGTCTGTCTGTGGGTTTTGTGCGTGTACACTTTGGGCATTCGTGTTTGCAAGTTGCAACTCAGTGCTTTTTGTTTTCACCTCATCAAAGTTGAAGCAGGAAAAATAGCTATTTGAAGTCTCGACTTCAGGCAAGACTAAAAATAAGAGTCCAGTTCTTACAAACCTCAAGACTAGAAATATAGATGATATTGCACAAGCGAGAAGAATACTTAATAGGTGAGTTCATTACACGCAACTAATAAGAAGAGTCCAGCTCTTGCAAACCTCAAGACTAGAAACATATAGATTATAGTTGCACACGCAAGAAGAATACTTAAAAAGTAAATAATATGTGCGAACTATTTCCGGTTCTTCAATTCTAGGAAGTTGCCGACTTGTCTCCCTGTGGCATCGATTCCACGTACTAATCGGTCGTAGTTGCGCCACTTTTTCGTTGGGAACGCCCACGAGAGGAGCATCACGACAAAAAGAAGCGCCGTTATGGAGTATCCTGCGACCTCATCGGGTTTCGGGAGTTCAATGAAAAGGGTAGCAAAGTAGACGACACCGACATAAAGCGTTAACGTGTAAACTGAGAAGAAACAGAATCAAGATAAGAACCTGTATTCAAGAGATATCTGTATCCTGTAAATGCTTGAACAATTAGCTGCAATACATCAATTGAATATTTCCTTCAACCTTTCTTCTCATTCAATCTTACAAGGTTCTGGTATATGAAGAAGAACAAAGATACAGAGAGAACAGAGAGAGAACTACGAGAAGAACAGAGGAAATTCAGAGAACAGAGTGATTCAAGTATTCAGCTGAATGACTCATACTTTTACAACAGTTTTCTTCAATTCCTTTTATACTGAAGAGCAAACCAGAACTAACAACTTTAGTAACAGAATGATTAAACGTGACACACGTGCAGCTCCATTTGATCAGCTTGTATATTCAGATTCTTCACAAGGATTGCCAACTCAGCTTTTCTACGGATCACCAGGTCAGCTTCTGTTTCTTTAATTTCTTTATAGTTGGCCAGCTCATCTTTTATCCAAGTTTGCTCTACTCCTCTTTGCTTCTATCAGCTTCTGTTCTACTCCTCTTTGTTCTGTCTCTTTAACATCCCCCCTCAAATTGGGAAGGGGAAGAGTACAAATTCCCAATTTGACTCGTAGATGAGAGTGTGCTATTCTTGACAAAGGTTTCGTAAAAATATCAGCAAGTTGGTAATTATTGGGAATATACTTTACATGTAACGAACCAGAAGATACCTTTTCTCGAACAAAGTGGAAATCTACTTCAATATGTTTTGTTCAAGCATGTAGGACAGGATTAACAGTGAGTGAGATAGCTGATTTATTGTCACAGTATAGATGAATTGGAGGAGTAAGAGAACAACCGATGTCTCGTAAGACAAAGCTAATCCAAGTGAGATCAGCAGTGGTTGACGCAAGTGCTCGGTACTCAGCCTCTGTAGATGACCTACTAACTGTTGGTTGTTTCTTTGCTGCCCAGGAGATTAGATTGGAGCCAAGGTATGTGCAAAATCCGGTTGTTGATCTTCTGGTTTCAGTACATCCAGCCCAGTCTGCATCTGAGAATCCATAGAGATGCATTGTACTTTGTGAATGAATGAATAAGCCAAAGCGGATTGTACCTTTAACATATCTCAGTACTCTTTTCATTCTATGGAGATCTGCAATGGTAGGTTTCTGCATTTTCTGGCAAAGTAGATTAGTGGCATAGGCAATGTCTGGCCGAGTTAATGTGAGGTATTGGAGGCCACCAACAATGCTTCTATATTCAGCAGGATTGGACAAGACCATAGAGTCATTGATCAAAATAGTTGGTCTTAATGAAAGGGGAGTTGAAATTGGTTTAGACTCGAGCATATGGGCTCGGGTGAGAAGATCTATAGCATATTTGGCTTGGCAAAGGAACAAATGGTCAGGGGTACGCTTAACTTCAATGCCAAGGAAATAGTGTAGTGAACCAAGATCCTTCATATGAAACTGAAGACTGAGAGCACTAATGAGACCAGAGAGAACTTGAGATGAACTTCCAGTTAAAATGACATCATCAACATATAGTAGTAAGAGGATTGTGTCTTTACCAGCATGTAGGATGAACAAGGAAGGATTAGTTGAGCTACAAAAGAACCCATATTCTAGTAAGAAACTGCTGAACTTGTCAAACCAAGCTCGAGGGGCTTGTCGAAGTCCATAGAGGGATTTTCTAAGAAGACAAACATGATGAGGTCTCTGTGAGTCTTTAAAACCTGGTGGTTGTTCCATATACACTGTTTCACTCAAGTTACCATGTAAGAAGGCATTTTTAACATCTAACTGATGAATTGGCCATTGTTTTACCATTGCTACTGAGAGAATTATTCGGATTGTAGCATGCTTTACTACAGGACTATAGGTTTCTGTGAAATCAAGACATTCTTCTTGATGAAAACCTTTGGCTACAAGTCGAGCTTTCAGTCTATCTAAACTGCCATCTGGTGCAAGTTTAGTTTTAAACACCCATTTGCAGCCAATAACATTCATTTGATCATTTCTAGGAACTAACTCCCAGGTTTTGTTATGATACAAAGCATCCATTTCTTCATGCATTGCTTGACACCATCCTGTGTGTGCTAATGCAGATTTTACTGACTTTGGTTCAATTGGAACCTGATATTCAACCAGACAGGCGTATTTGGGATTTGCTTTAATAATCCCAGATCTTAGTCTAGTCTGCATAGGATGAGTAGATAATGTACCTTGTGTGACTTCTGATATAGTACTAATTTGTGGTTGTTCTGTGTTGGCAGGAGATGTCAAGTCAGATATCTGATTAATAGACACTTGTTGATCAATATTTGGAGATATCTGAGGCGTTTCAACATTATTGAATGTATTATCAGGAGTGATCTGAAGCTCATCATCAGGTACCATGCTCATTTGTGGCATAGCTGTATGATTTACAACACTGTTCTCTTTGTTCTGTATTTCTGGAGGAATCTGACTTGTTCTAGTACTCTGCAAAGATTCACTTGATTTCTTGGCTTGTGGCTGAATCTGATTGGTAGTATTGGATGTAGTAGATGCTGAACTTCTTATCCAATGCTTGTATAATTCAGATCCTTGTTGAAATTCAGAAGTAGTTTTTCGAGTAAAGGGAAATTCTTTTTCATCAAAGACTACATGTCTACTAATATAGACATGACCATTGGTAGGTAAAAGACACCTGTAGCCTTTATGTTTCTCGCTGTATCCAAGAAATATACACATGATAGACCTTGGATCAAATTTATGCTTTGTATAGGATCGAGACAAGGATAACAAGCTGACCCAAACACTCGTAGATGAGCATAGTTTGGTCTCTGTTTGTACAGCTTATAGTGAGGTGAGTTCATACTCAGTTTTGTTGTGGGGAGCAAATTGATTACATAGACTGCTGTCATGAAGGCATCTACCCAGTATTTTAATGGTACTCTTGCATGATATAGCATTGCTAGGCCCAATTCAACCACATGTGGATGCTTCCTCTCGGAGACACCATTTTGCTCCGGTGTATAAGGACAAGAAATGTTATGCTTAATCCCACACTGTTGTAGATGATTTTGAAATTTGATGTTTGTGAATTCTCCTCCTCCATCACTTTGAAACACTTTGATCTTGTGATCGAGTTGATTCTCTACTAGTCTTTGAAACAAAACAAACACATCATATACTTCTGACTTCTGTCTCATTGGATATATCCAGCTATATCGAGAGAAATCATCCACAAAGATGACATAGTAATGAAACTTCTGAACAGATGAAATTGGTGATGGTCCCCATACATCACAATGTATCTTTTCTAGAGGAACATTAGAGATATGTTCTGAGATAGGAAAGGGCAAAGCTGAGCTCTTAGCAATTTGACAGCTGCTACACATACTTGGAGCATTCGACTTATATTGAATTAGATGTTGACTCTGCAGAATTTTTACAGTTTTTAAGTTGGCATGAGCAAGTCTTTGATGCCAGACATCTTCTCCTACTTCATGTTGAGCCTGTGTGAAGAAAGCTTCTGTTCCTCTAGATTCCACTTGATACAACCCTTGATTTTCCTTCCTAGCTTCACTGTTGTATGATTGTAATTGTCCTTCATGTATACCCCATGTTTGTCAAATATAAAAGAACAGGGATAGTCATCTGTTAGTTTCGATATAGAAAGAAGATTCTTCTTGATTGCTGGAACTATTAAAACATCATTCGGTGGTAATATACTAGTTGCGGTATTTAAGGTTCCATTACCAATACATGAAATCGACAAATAGGACCCATCTCCTATCATAACAGTATCTTTACCACTATATGCAGCATAGTTTTGAATCATACCAGGTTCTGCTGTAATGTGAGCTGTAGCCCCTATGTCTGGATACCATTCAGAGCCATATGGTTCTTCAATATGCATAGCTGCTAGGGCAGTTGGTATTTCATCTGCTTGATATGAATTATCAAAGCGATACCAGCATCTAAGTGCTGTATGACCTGACCTCTTACAGATTTGACATTCCAGAGGACCATTATACATTGGCTTTGTATCATGTACGAGCTTATCACCATTTGACCCTTGAGATGGATAAGATCTAACTCCTTGATATCTCTGAGAAGAGTTTGTGTATGGTCTAAACCCTTGTCCATGGTTAGACCAATTACCCTTATTGACCTGATATTGCTTTGTCAAGTTCAGAGTATTCTGTTGATTCCTTCCTGTTACAGTGAAATTATTTCCACGACCTTTTCTATTAATGAACTGTCCTCTGCCAGAGTTGTATCCCCCTTGTATACTTCCTCCTTGACTACTAGAATTAAACCTCTGCAGACCTGTTTCAGTCTTCCTTTGTCCATAATATGCCAGGTTAGTATTGTACTGGTTCATAGAATATGTTTGCAATCTAGTTTCAAATCTCTCGAGTTGGGAGATAACCTCATCATACTCTGGCTAGGGTTTGAGACAGTACATAGTTGTTTTAAAGGTTTCATATTCAGAACCTAACCCTTCAAGTATGCCAAACATCCTGGTTATATCATCAACAGGCTTTCCAATTGCATTCAACTGATCACAGATAGTTTTAAATTCTCGAAGATATTCACTTAATGGTCTATCTCTCTTTCTACAAGCCTGTAACTTTCCTCTTAACTCAAATTCTTTTGCTACAGACTTCTGAGTAAACCAGTTTATAAGAGTCTGCCATACCTCGAATGAAGTTTCTAAGCCAATTATCAAGCTTAAAATATTCTCGATCGCACCGCTTATCCATGATGAGATTAGTTGATCGGTTTTTGTCCAATCCAGGTGATCAGGATTCATCACTTCCCCATTCTCAGTTTGCATCATTTGAGCAGGTGGTAATGTTTCACCATTAATAAAGCTAATCAAATCTTGACTTTTCATAAATCTGCTAAATTGCGCTTGCCACAACAGAAAATTATCTTCATTCAACTTGATTGTCATGAAGTTTGCTATATTCACATGGATAGGAAAAGGATACTTCTGCACTCTCGTTGCCATACTATTTCTTTTAGGAAACTTTGAAGATGTGAGGAACAATCAAGTAAACTTCGAAAATCAGCTTACTGAGAAATCAACAAGATCTTCGTGATGTCTTGCTCATGAGATCTTTCACACAGACTTTCAGTAACACATATTAGACCTAGAACTTACAGGAAACCTGCTCTGATACCATGAGAAGAAACAGAATCAAGATAAGAACCTGTATTCAAGAGATATCTGTATCCTGTAAATGCTTGAACAATTAGCTGCAATACATCAATTGAATATTTCCTTCAACCTTTCTTCTCATTCAATCTTACAAGGTTCTGGTATATGAAGAAGAACAAAGATACAGAGAGAACAGAGAGAGAACTACGAGAAGAACAGAGGAAATTCAGAGAACAGAGTGATTCAAGTATTCAGCTGAATGACTCATACTTTTACAACAGTTTTCTTCAATTCCTTTTATACTGAAGAGCAAACCAGAACTAACAACTTTAGTAACAGAATGATTAAACGTGACACACGTGCAGCTCCATTTGATTAGCTTGTATATTCAGATTCTTCACAAGGATTGCCAACTCAGCTTTTCTACGGATCACCAGGTCAGCTTCTGTTTCTTTAATTTCTTTATAGTTGGCCAGCTCATCTTTTATCCAAGTTTGCTCTACTCCTCTTTGCTTCTATCAGCTTCTATTCTACTCCTCTTTGTTCTGTCTCTTTAACATAAACAAGGTTACTGTGGGGCAATGGGGGAGCAGCGGTCCAACAAATTGTGACGATGGACAACACCAAAACCGAACTGTTGAGGGCCGTGAACTGGTATAGATTTGAGCCGCTCAAGATCATTTTCCCGGCTTCATGTGGTTTTTCAGCAGCAATGCCGCTGGAATTGGTAGTAACGACAGTGGATTTGGCTCGGAAATTTGAAGAGTTTTCCCCCCAGTATCCTCCTGGAGGACTGAGCACGGCTTGGTAAGTGGCAGTCGTAATTAAGGTAGCCACTAAAAGGATTATATCGCGAATAGATTCATCTCGGAGGCCGTATTTAAATACAAAATTCTCATGGTAAGTTAGGGGATGCATGGAAACACTTCTGTTCTTTTTTTTTTTTTTTGTTCTAGGGAACAGAAATAAATAAAAAAAGTGTTTCTGTTCCGAGGAACAGTTTTTGAACCAAAAAACGCGTTTGGTAAACTTGTTCCGGAAATAAAAAAATGAACAGAAACACGTTTGACAAATTTTATTCTTTTTTTGTTTCTTTTAATTTTTAATATTTTTATTTTATTTTTCATTTTTTCTTTTCTTTTTTATTTTTTCTTCTTTCGGCCGGCCGCCGAAGGCCGGCGATCGGCCGACGGGGCCAGCAGCCTTGCCCAGCCACGGCAAGGCTCGCCGTGGTTGGGCGAGGCTCGGCCTCACCGGATTTGGGCAAGCTCGAGCTCGCCCAGCCATGGCGAGGCTCGGCCTCGCCTGATCTGGGCGAGCCCGAGCTTGCCCAGCCAAGGCGAGGCTCGGCCTCACCTATGCACAGCGAGGTCGAGCCTTGCCTTGGCTAGGCGAGCTCGGGCTCGCCCAGATCCGGCGAGGCCAAGCCTTGCCATGGCTGGGTGAGCTCGAGCTCGCCCAGATTCAGCGAGGCCGAGCTCGCCCAACCAAGGCGAGGCTCGGCCTCGCCGAGGGCCGGCGACGCTTCAACAAGGTCGCCGACCCTCGATGGCTGGTCACCGGCCATGGCCGAGGCCGGCGACTGGCGAAAGAAAAAAGAAGAAGAAAAGAGAAGCGTTTCTTTAAAATCGTTTCTGGAACAAGAAACAACTTTTTTTTTTTTGTTTTTCGTTTCTATTCTTTTTTGTGTTTCGGGAACAAAAAAATAAAAAAAGAACAGAAACGCAACCAAACGCGTTTCTATTCTTTTTTTGTTCCCGAGAACAGAAAAATAAAAAAAAAGTGTTCCAGGAACACTTTTCAGAAATGAAAACATGCAGGGCCTTAGTTTCCACCCTAAAAACTTTGATAAAGAGTGGTCAGGATCATGAGAACGTAACTCCTTTGCAAGATCTTGATTGCCACTACGATTTTGGTAGATTTTCAAAGCCGTCTCATCCCGGTAGTTCTTTGCATTTAACTTGAGACTCCCCCTTAATAGCCTGATGATCTGGAAGAAATGCAAAGGGAACAAAATGAAGTGTTTATCCCTTTAAGCACAATCACTGCTTTGTCTCTCGCTTTACTATTGTGCACGAAGTGAGCTCATGCCATATAAGTTCGAGCGATACTAGGGATGCAATGACCAATGTACCATGAGAACAAAACCTTATTTATCAAGTGCGGTCATTTCAACCCATGTAATGAAGTCCCAAATGTTTTCAAAAAGTGAGATTTGGTCATCTCACTAGAAATAATTAACATGATAGCTAGGAATTGGCCATGAGAGTTGTAACACTGGCGAATTCGCTAGAGTGCCAACCTGAGTAGCTTTGATTTTTCATAAAAGTTTAAGACTTAATCAAGTCAATTGAAAAGTTTAGGATTCAAACAATTTTGTACATGAGTTCTTTTCACTATGAAAAGAAAGACTATCTTAGACAGGTGTATTTATATCTTTTATACATTAAATTCAACTTATTGGAGAGTAATTTTCCCTTTTACAAAGTGATTATTTTATGTTTGTGTCAGATTGTCCTTGTTAGCTTCAATTTCACTAACTTCTATCATGTCCATATGTTCGGATGATGGATTGATTTTGAAAGGAGGAAAGAGATTTTATAGGGGTTCAAAGGGAAACAATCTTTATCATACCTTTCCACTGAAAAAAACTGTGAACAAGGTGATCTCCATTTCACCCCTTTGTTTTCCTTCCTTTCTCTATATATCCTCCAACCATACCATTGTCACGGACTATTAAAATGAACTCAAATTAGAAGCATCACCAGCTTAAAGTATCCCCATTAGCAATTTTTAAATGAAACTGTTGACTTAGTTTTGATAAAACTGAAAAATAAGAACAATGCCAATATTCTTAAGCGCTGAAAATTGAAACAAAAAATTATTTATAATTAGAAATTCATTGCCGAATATGATTATCATATTTTATCAGAACTACTTTAATTGGTTCCCACACTTCTCGAACTACATTTTGTGTACTATTTTAGTATTTGCTTCGTTCACTTTTATCATTTCTTGCTTGAAAAACGGCTCTAGTCCTCGCGCAGGTCATCACTTGCAAATTGTACGATCACTCCTGATTTATTTGAAGCAAACCCTACCCTTTATAAACAAAAGTTATCTTTGGGCTGATGAATTTATTCATTTATTCCATCTCTCTCACGTAACAAACGTATAAGAGTCGAGGCAATAGATAAACCAAACTTTTTTTTCCTTGAGTTAAATTGAACTCGATCATTGTATATAGAGAGAGCGAGGGGTTGCGGGGGGGGGGGGGGGGGGGGGGGGGGGGGTTGGGGTGGAGGAAGGGGGGTGGCGGGGTGGGGGAAGAGAGAGAGATAGACGTGTATAAATCAATATAATAATCAACTTGATGAGGAGTCAGCAGATCGAGACGGAACAAACATATGACAGATTATCAACTTCTATATATAATAATTCAACAGTTAATAATTTTTGTTCTTAATAAATATTACAATATGATAATGCACTTAACATATGGGATTTTCACTAAGTTAATTGGTATAAGATTTAGATTGAAATCTTTGATAAATTTATTTTTTTACATAGAGATATCTGAAGTTGAAAAATAGGGTGATAATATATATTAGAGATCATAACTAATTTAAAAATGTGTTAGATTTTTTCTCGTGGACGCTTCAATAAGATCTAACTATCACAATATTAACCCATAATATGTCATATCCCTTGATCAATCATTTTTATCATTTTCTTGTGTTTCTGGTGGCTCACTCTAGGCAAGTAAATTTATAGACACTTCTACAGTTTAAAACACCATATCATACAACTTCACGTGCCAATCAGCCGATAGACATTTATTGACAAATGTTAACCATTAAATTATAATACTATAAAGTATACCGTTGCCCAAAATGTTGTTCAAATCTTCTTGTCTCTCTATATGTTACTAAATCCATGTAATTTCAACCCTTGGTGTTTCATTATCATAACATTTGGTCTTGGATTAGATAATGTCAAATTCAAGGATCAAACAATAAAAGCAAGAACAATCGCAAAATTGATGGACCATACCTCAAGTTGCTTTTTAGACACAGCAATATGTAAGACAGTGTTACCATCTTTGTCTTTCCGATCCAAGATGTCTATCAAATGGAGTCGCTTGAGCCATCCAAACAAAACCTTGAATGCTTTGAGGTTGTTGTTCTTGATGGCAACATGAACCGCAGTCTCGCATCGGTTTGTCAAGTCTTTGATGGATGATTTGCAAGCAAATAGAAATTCAGCCAGGAGTTCTAGGAGCTCCTTGTTCTCCTTCTCATTGTCTCTTTTTTCCCTGGCTACAAAATGCAAGGGAGTGATCCCACATTGTCCTCGGACTCGGATCAGTTTGGGGTCAAGGGTCATCAGTGTCCTCACGGTGTGCTAATGTTCGTGTTGCAAAGCCAAGTGCATAGGACTGTAACCCTCCGGATTCAACTTTCGAGTGAATGATGGCTTCAAGATGGCCATCTCCGTGGCCACATTGATTTTTCCGGCAGCCGCAACGATGTGTAGTGGAGTATTTGGGAAGGGGTGCTTAGATACGCGATCTAAGATCTCTCGCTCCTCCACAATTAAGTTATGTAGCTCATCAACATCATCATTTGCTATTGCTTGTTGAAGCCGAGACTCCCTAGCATCCTTTTCTTTTTTCTGGGGCAAATCCCTGGCCATCATGTTTCTAGGGAAATGTAGGAGCAAGAGGGGCTTTGCTTGGTGAGGATCGATGGAAGTAACGAACTTGCAAAATTGTATATTATATGGTGCCACGGCCCACGAATTTTTAATTAGCTGAGTCAACAAGTTTACAGGTGGGCTCAATGGCAGGTCAAGGGTGAGTGGGGCCCAACATATCTTAGATTTGCCGTGATATATGCAATGCTTGTGGAATGAGTGAATGCAATGCATACTCATTTGTAAAGCTGCATTATTCTTTGCTTGATCTCATAGGAGCGTGATTTTGCTTGCGGGAGAGTTCTCTCTCCCCTGTCAATTCCCTTTTGTCGTGTCTCTATTTCTCCATGTAAAATAAAGACCGAATAATGCTCAAAGTAAAATAAGTAAAGAAAAAGAAAAGTAAAAGTGCCACTTCCCTACCATTAACCCATCGAATCTTTCTCAGGTAATAGAAAAGCTTTCACGCCTTACTTGTTATTGCTAATCCCAAACTAAAGAGATAATTTGCAGAATTTAATCATACATTTGAGGAGTTAATAGCACAAAACCTACTTTAAATCACGGAAACGAATTCTTGACTTGTTACCATAGTGATTTATTGAATGAAGATTTTGAGTTTCAAATTTAGCATCGAATTAGCTCGCAAAATAAAGATCTTTAAAACATGGATGCTCAACAAATTTGACAATTTATTTATGAACTGGTGAGTCACTAGTGGGTTCTTCATTACTTGCTCCTCTTTAATGTAATTGGCGGTTGAGCTTTCCATGGTGATAAATCAGATGAATATTGATAATAGTTCACTTGCTTTTTATCTCAAAGCTTTTAACCCAAAAGTTTCAAGAATGCTCTCGAGAATTATAAGTACATATTGAAGAACCGTAATGCAAAATTAGTTTACATAGCTAATAGCTTACTTTGTGGAGCATTTAGTTATTTAAATTTAAATATCTCATATCCTATGACTATCAAAGACCTACCTCTAGTCGGAATTTCGAAACAAGCATATCAATGATGATAACTGACTCAAATAAGATACTAACTTTGTTCTAGAGTCGGTTACTCGAGCTTCAGATATAACTATTGATAAATTATTTGAAGCGCTGGTTATTTTGAAAAGTGTTTGCTATCTATAACTAATTGATAAACTCCAAGAAAAAGCATGCGTAAACTATAGGAAAGTTGATACTTTTGAAACAATAAAAAAAAAAAAATGGTAAGTGGGCACAAATAAGAATCGATGATTTTGTATAAGAGTTGATGAGCTTAAAACGTCGGTCAGCCCTGCAAATGAATCCAAGTGAATTATTGGAACAATTAATAATCTGAAAAAAATTAAATGTACATTGGTATAACTCAAATAAGAGTTGGTAACTCAAGTTTCATAGATAAATTTGTTAAGATTTTGAAAAAGTTGGGTAAGATTTAAAACTGTTGGTGATGTAGTACAGGTAATGGTAACTTTATCCCATTGGTAAGCTCCATAAATAAATATTGTTAAATTACTGGAATAAGTTTGTAACGTTTAAACGGCCACATAAACTTTGGCAAGTGAACCCAAATAAGAGTTGATAATTTTGTATAAGTATGGTTGATTTTAACAGCATTTTTAAGATGCTAAAAAAAATGTCCTTAAATTATTGGAACAGTTGGTAATTTTTGAAAAAAGAAAACATTGATAACTGATTGAAAGAAAGTTGGTAATAAGAGTTCATAATTTAAGATCCACAAATAAATGTTAGCAAGTTATTAAGAGAATCGGTAATTTTGAACTAAGTTGATAATTTTGTATAAAAATTGGTAACTTCAACTCACTGATAAGTTCTGAAATAGATGCTGTGAGCTATTGGAATAGTTGGTCATTTTGTGGCAATCAAATAAACGTCACTAAACGGACTCAAATAAGATTTGATAATTTTATATAATAGTTAGTAGCATTATCAGTTGGTAAGCTGCGCAAATATATGTTGGTAAATTATTGCAACAATTGATAAATTTAAAACAGTCAATTAAAATTGAACGAGCGACTCAAACAGTGGTTGTTAAGCTAAAATTAGTTGTGACTTAATGGAAGAAAAATGGGCAAGTCACTTATGGTAATGTTGAATAAAATTTAGCACCTTATCATGTTGGTAAGTTATACAAATTAATGTTGATTAATTATGAAAACAATTAGTAATCTTGAAAGTACAGATAAACATTGGCACTTCCAAAAAAATGGCTGGTGAATTAACACTGTGTTACTGGCTAAATAAGTATACATGTCAAGGATCAATCAACATTTGTGAAAAGAAGAATAATATCTCACTTTGTTTACTCAAAGTCGAAATCAGAAGATCAAAAAGCAAAGAGCTGGAAATCGATGAAAGAAAAGAAAAGCAAAGTGCTAGATTTGCTTTCACATGTCTAACGTTGGTATTATCATGTCTTTATTCCCTTTTTTGTCGGGAAAACAGAAGAAAAAGGAGAATTCTTGGAGAGAAAAGTACTTTGCATACTTGACTAGTTAATTAGCTTCTTCAATCTTATGGCTAACAAAAGACAGAATAAAGGCCATAGGCAAAGATATCATATAAGATAATGTCTGTACTATCCATGTCTTTGATTTGTTAGGCTCCTGCCTCATTAAAAGTGTTCCTTTCTTTCTTATGATTACGTTGGCACAGGGCAAGTAATCCAAATCTGCTCAAGTCATCTACGTGTTCAGCGAGACTAAATTAATCACTAGTTGGACCATCAATTCATATATTAAAGGTTCATCCTATTGTCTGCCCTACCACACAAAAGAAAACAAAGAAGACCAATAGTTCACACCCATTTTGGAAAGAGCACCTTCTCACAAGTGGACGTAATTATTCTTTATGTTCGAAAAACCATTATGAATTGCTATTTAATTGATCGATTGAGATCCTCTAAAATTAGGAGATAAAGTCACCACCTATATCTATCTTCTTAAGAGGTTAATACTTTACTACACATACTACTGGCTATTTAAATCTGTTGTCCCCCCCTTTTTTAACCTTTTCCTTCGTTATTCCTTTCTTTCCTGTTCCCTTCCCGTTACTGCCCCTCGCCCTCTATCACTCATAAAACCCCTACAGTACAACCCACATCACATAAACCTATTGAGAAGATGCAACTTATCAAATAAAATCTGGATATAACAGGTTATGTGGATTCAGATTTTCCTGTCACTTGGATAGACTGAGGTTTTTGACAGGTTATGTGTTCATGTTTTAAGGGTCGTCAGTTAGAAAGTGCGGTTATAGCTGATAGTTGCTTTGTCGACAGTTGAAGCAGAGTACATGATGTCATTTGAGGCAATCAAGAAAGTTATTTGGCTAAGAGTTTTGCTCAATCATCTGGAATTGTTGTAGGAGAAGGTTGTTAATTACTGCAACAATTAGAGTGAATACATTTAGCCAAAAATCAAATGTATCTCAAGTAGGCGAAACACATTGGTGTCCAATACCATTTTATACGTGTTATTGAGTCATAAGGAACCACATTCGTTGAGAAAGTGCACACAGCAAATAATCTAATAAAGCATTTGCCATTGACTAAGTTCCGTTACTATTCAGACTTGGCTAGCTTCTACAATAAATGAGAAGCCCCATAGGGGTTTAGGAGAAACGACAACCGATGATATGAAATTGAACTTCTTACTAAAATGGAGATTCGTTGGTCATGGCTCGAAATTAATTCAGATTGTTTTGAAATTCGGTCTATAATTGAACACAAGGAAACTTAGGCCATATCAGTAATGAAAAAAAAAGAAATTAATATCCGCAAGAATTCTTGTCTTCATTGATGATGAAGCAAACGTTGACATCCGAGAAGAGCTTATGGTTGTTTTGCATATAGATAATTTTGTTGTTGAGTTTGGTCTCGGATACATTATGAGTATGTTTAACGTATATGAAAATTTGCAAGAGATATCAAGAGCATTGATAACCTTCATCCAAGAGAATGACAGTGCAATAAAACTCCTTCTGTAATTGATTCTTGTAAGTTCAGGTTTAAGCTAGAATTGAAAAACACTTGTGAGTGAGTGTAATTGAACGATTCTAATATCTTCTTTACTGATTATATTGGAACTGTCTTATCAATCTCTTATCAATCTCTTCCCATATAGTAGGCACAAAGCTGACCTCATTAATCCACTATATTCAAGTTTTATGTATGCAATTTATTTCTTACTCAAATCTTTTTTTGTGTGTTACTGTTCATGCTTCTATGTTAGTCGTAACAAGTCACATCTTAAAGATACTACTGGACTTGGTTTATTAGGTATTATCGATTCTATTTTTTTACATCCAACCTTCTATATCTTGGCAAGTCACTTGAAAAGGTGGCTCTTAAAGAGAAGATGTTGAAAGCAAAATTGATGATGTTGGATATAGAGCATTTACCTAATATTTTCTGCCATATTGTCTTTTTCACATCCAACCTTCTATTTCATGGTAATTCTATATAGTATTTCAGTCGATTGCTTTCATTTTATTTTGTATTTTCAATTTTCAATCTATCATTGTGAAGATATCTCTAGCATATATTGAGCTTCGTTGCGTATAATTCATCAACTCATGTAATCCACGTATTTTTTATGATTATTAATTAATCCGCTGGAATCAATTCAAAGACCTCTACTACAACAAACACTTGGCGTCTTCAGTCTTGATTACTGGCAAAACTCAGGGGCCAGTTGTATAATAATTGGGGTGCCCGCTAACTCCATCTATAGGTACCAAGCAGACACCACGAAGTTGGACACAAGAGCAAGAGGCTAAGACACCAAGTTTTTCATCTGGGTGTGATCACACGTAAAGTAGATGCATGTTCGATCACACAATAATAGAGAAGCTGGACCTAATTTAGCCCCTCTCTCTCTCTCTCTCTCTCTCTCTCTCTCTCTCTCTCTCTGGTGTGTTTATTTTGCATGCATGCTTTTGACCCCTCACCTCGGTTCTTACCCGGTGACCCAAAAAAAAAAAAAAAAACCACCAATCATGACCACCATTGCGTCCTTCTGCAGTTTGTCCAATGCGGCACCGCTTCTTATCTTCTCCAATTGCCTGCAACCAACAACAAAGTCACCATCGTCACCACTGCATATCGCTGCTGCTTCTTACGTTCCATGATTGCCTGCAACCAACAAAAAAATCACCATCACCACCACTGTGTTGGCATCAAGAGATTCCTCTCTAGGCCCTTCATGCATTTACGCTTCAGGCATGCATGTGTACCCAGAGTTAAAGCATTTCATTTGTGTTCATCGTGCATGTGTGCATTCGAGACCTCACCTCACTTCTTTCCAAGTAACCTACAACAAAACCACCATCATGACCACCACTGCGTCCTGCAAGTTGTCCAACGCGCCACTGCTTCTTACCTTCTCCGATTGCCTTGCAACCAATAACAAAAACACCATTACCACCACTATGTATCGCTACCGCTTCTTACCTTATCCAATTGCCTGCAACCAACAACAAAATCACCATCACCACCATTGTGTTGGCATCAAGAGATTTCTCTCTAGGCCCTTCATGCATATAGCATGCATGTGAGAGTTGACACCTAAATTTTGGCGACACATTTAATCATTCATTAATTGCATAGAAAAATTAGGAATTAATTCCTAATTTCTAGCGACAATAATTTTTACTAAATTGCATGGCATATAGACATTATGAGCATTTGTATTACTAGTATTAAAATTTAAAAAATTAATCTAGAATTAATTAAGAACGTTAAAAAAAATTATCATTATTATTTTTTATTAAGAAAAGAAAAGAAAGCTAGACCTGACCTGGGATGGGCCGGCCCGGCCTTTTTTTCTTTTCCCTTCTTCCTCTTTCTCTTTCAGGTCCGGCCCCATTTTCTCTTTTTTTTCCCCGGCCCGGCCCACGCACCCATCCCGTCCTCCTTCCTCCCTCGCGCCATTCCCGCGTGTCTGCGGAGACAGAGACGTACGCAAGCAAAAGCAGAGCAGCCGTGATCCTAGGGTCGGGGATCAGGCCGGCCGCGGCAGGCTGGCGGTGGCGGAAGCCATGCGCGTCTGTCGCTAGCCCTTAAAAGCGAGAGAGGGGACGCAAGAGAAAAAGGGAGGAGACCGGGGGCTAGATTTGAAGGAGAGATCCGAGAGAGAGAGAGAGTGAGAGAAACCGAGAGAGGGGGAGAGACAGAGAACGCGAGTGAGAGTTTGCCTGAGGGAAGAGAGTTGGAGGTAGAGACCGCCGGCCACCGCACGGCCGACAACCCACCGCCGTGCCTCCTTTCCCGCTTCGACACTCCGGTAAGCCTCGACCCCCTTTTTGCCTTTTTTGAGCATGCCGGGCCGGAGCTCGCGGCCGCCCGGCAGAGGCGAACTCCGGCCCCGTCCGTCCCTCGTTTTTCCGCTGCTGTGCGTGCTGTTGTTGTCGCGGGTTCTGGTCTTCGGTCGAGTCAAAGATCTCTTGTTTCCGTAGCATATACTACCTGTTCGACAAAATGTCCGAACGAGATCCATAGTTTTTTCTCCGGGTATGGTCTCTTTCGGAACGATGGTGGCACCCCGGTCAGTGAGTGCGTAGGGTTGGCTAGGAGCTGGTCGGTCCTTGGTGGCCGTTGTGGCGGTCCTCGGAGGCCTCGGGCCTTACCGTTTTGGACATTCCGCGGCGGGGAGGTCGGCCGACGAGTGGCAGTCAGAGTGACCGCCCGATGGAGGGTGGTAGCTCAGCTGCAGCTTGAGCTTTGGCTGAGGTTTGTCTGAATAAAAAAAAGAATAATACGTTGAAGCTTCCGTGAAGGACGTCACACGAGATGGGGATGTCGCTTGAGAGCGGCTTGGAAGATAACCCGACATCAAACACTCGAGGCCGAGCGTTTTCTTTTTCTTCTCTAATAAAGGGAGTATGATGTGAGACGCCTCAAGTTTGGATTTACATCTTTTATTTGACGAATTTAGGATACTGAAATCTGATTTTTCCATCTTTAATTAAGCTGGTTTAGAGTATAGAATATTTTTGTTGGGGGGGGGGGAGGGCTGGAGTGTAGAATAATTGAATTTATAAATTCCATTATTTTAACTGTGTTAAAATATAATATTCTGATTGGAAGACATCGTAGCATTTTTTTTTTATAGTTTGCTAGGCTTTTACTATGTTCTCAGTATTTTTTCCGGTTACTTTATTTAGAAGTAATTTTTCAAAAAAAAGGTTGCTACTGTGTCTATTCGTTTGTGTTTTGTAGAATCATCCAGTTTACCTCTTTCTAGGAGTTAAAAAGCCGAAGAGATTTCCGTCTTGTGTTTTGGGCACGGACGCTTCGTGCATTCGTGTTTGCAAGTTGTAACTCGATGATGTTCATTTCCACTGCGTTGAAGTCTGAATTAGGAAAAAAAAGTTATTCGAAGTCTCAACTTCAAGCGAGAGTAAAGCCTCTCAGGATTAGCAAATTGCCACGTGTCCATCCCTTACAACTAACACAAAGGAGTCTAGTTCTTGCAAACCTCAAGATAAGAAGCATGCATGATATGCATGCGTGACAAGAGAAGTTAAAAGTAAAATATGCATGGGAATTATCTCTGATCCTCCGATCTTCAGAAGTTGCCGACGCGTCTCCTTGTGGCATTGATTCGTTGTCGGACTTGGAAGTGCTTTTTCTGTATCAAAGCGGATAATCCTAAGAAGAAGTACATTGCCACCATGAAAAAACCCCCTATCAAATTTAGTCCAACATCATTGGAGTTCTGGAATCCCATTGCAAGGGATAAAAAGTAGTTGGCGGCGAGGATAAGCAAGTCGTAGCAGTGTCAGGAAGCAGCGGAACAGCGGTGACTATGATTATGCAGCTGGAGATGAGAAAAGTCAAGCTGTTGAGTAAAGTGAATACGTATAGACGAGAGCCGCTGGGGATCATCTTTCCAGCTTGATGTGGTTTTCCATTAGCAATTTCAGTGGAATTGGCGACGACAACAGTGGAGGAGGTCGGAGAATTTGAAGAAGAATCCTGCCAGTATCCTCCCGGAGGACTAAGAGCGGCTTGGTAAGTGGCGGTCGCCATTAAGGTGGACACTACAAGTATTACGTTGCGAGCGGATTCATCTTGGACATAGAAAATGTGTTCCAACATGTCAAGGAAAAATAGTTTCTTGGTGATAAGCTGGGATAGAGAAAGGGGAGCATATGAAAATCTGGGCACTAGTCTTGGAGGGCGTAGCCTCTCGTCAACATCTTGATCGTTACTAGAATTCACTTGGAAGATATCCAGAGCGGTCTCACCACGGGAATTCTTCGCTTGTACATCCGTCCACGGACTTAACAGCTTGATGATCTGAAAGAAATGCAAAAAGAATAAAAATGAAGTACGTACCCCCGTCAAGTTAAATCATTGCTTTATCCCAAGCTTTACTACTGTGCACAAGATGAACTAATGCCACCATGCTAGTGATCCAACGGCCCATGTACAAGGGAAGAAAGTTTACTAGATCTTATTTACTAAATGCCATCATTTAAATCCATACAAAGAAGCTTAAATCTTTTAAAAAGTGCAATAAAATACTTTCACCCTAAATTATTTATGCAATGGTCAATTTAAAAAAATTAAGATTCAATTACATTTTGTATATGAGTTTATTTTTTTATTGCTAGGAAGAAAAAGACTATATTAAATGAACGAATGGACCAACCTATAAAAACTGGATTCAATATGAGGCTTGAGCCTATGCTCTAGTGACCTTGTCCACGGGAAAATGGTCAAAAGAGAAGAAAGGACTTGATTTTGATTAAAAAAAATCATATCTTTTATTTCGTTTCTTTTTTTTTTTAAAGGGAAAATGGCAACATTTTTTGATAACAAATTTTAAAAAAATTTCCGGCGCGCGCGGCAGTAGAGAGCCTGGTCGAGGAGTGGGGCAAGGAGACGGCAGACAGCGACGGGGAGTTGAAAGAGATCGCGATTGCCGAGTGGCAAGAGAAGAGAGAGAGAGAGAGTAGAGAGACCGAAATGAGATTGCGGAGTGGCAAGCGAAAAGAGAGGGAGAGAGAGAGAGAGAGAGAGAGAGAGAGAGAGGGAGGGAGGGAGAGGATTTCAGAGAGAAGAATCGAGAGGAGCGATAGAAGGTCGGGGAAGAGGAGGCGAGGAATTTTTTTTTTCTCAGAAAGGAAAATTAATTTTCCCAATTTTAGAAGGATATTTTCTATTGATCGGAAAATATTTTTTTTTATTACTCATTTCGCACGCCCTAAATGCTAGAAAATGAGGAAATACTTTTTTCAATTTTTTTTTCCTCAAAACAAACGTAACCTAAGTAAGTCAATTTATTTTTCCAATTATCCCGTACACATTCTAATGTGCAAATTGTAGGATCCCGTCTGATTTGTTTGAACCAATCCATATTTGTTGAAGGCAAAATTTGTTTCAGGCTGATGAATTTATTAACTCATTCCTACCACTTGAAGTCCTTTTATAATATTTTTATGCGACCGCACAAGAGAGAAAAACATGTATTTATCAATATAATGATTGTAATACGACTCGATACATATTTAAAATGACAAGAGAACGGATTAAATCTACACGTCAAGTTTTATTATATCTGAATCTAACATTCAAAAATATTTTCATTCTTAATTAACATTACAATAGTATAATGAGCTTAACATTTATTAGCAAAAACTTGAGATTCAAATTTCATATAGAGAGATCTAAATTCGCATAATATCTTGATAACATACATTAGTATTCACAACCTTTTTTTTTTTTTTTTATAAAAGGAAGTGACGGGTTTTTTTTTTTTTTTTTTTTTTTTAATTGTGGAAGCTTCAGTACAATATAATTATCACAATATTCACCTTTAATATGTCATATCCCTTGATCAATGATTTTTGTCAGTCAGTTCCTTGTGATTCCGGTTGATCGTTCCAAGCAAGCAAATTTATGAATACTTCTACAATTTACAACACTATGCTGGACCACTTCAAATGTCAATCTCAGATTGGCATTTATCAACAAATGTTAACCGTTAAATGATAATACTATAAAATATACGGTTACACAAAATGCTGTTTCAAATCTCCTCTCTCTACGTGTTTCTAAATCCATGTATTTTCAAACCCCAGCATTTCATCATATAATTTGTTCTTGGGTTAGATAATGTCAAATTCAAGGATCATATAATAAAAGCATGAAAAACCATGAAATTGGTGAACTATACCTCATGTTGCGGCTCTTTGGACGCAGCAACATGTAAAACGGTATTACCATCTTTATCTTTCCAGTCTAAGATTTCTGTTAGATGAACATGCTTAAGCCATCCAAGCAAAACATTGAATGCTTTGCTGTTGTGTTTTTTGACGGCAATGTGAATTGCAATCTCACATTGACTCGTCAAATCTTCAATGGATGATTTGCAAGTGCAAAGGAATTCAGCTAGGAGCTCCACCTCATTGTCTTTTGCTTCACCGGCGATGTAATGCAAAGGGGTGATTCCACATCGTCCTCGAACTCGGATCAACTTAGGATCAAGGGTCATTAGTGCCCTCACAATTGAGTAATGCTTATGTTGCAAAGCCAAGTGCATGGGGCTATACCCCTCTAGATTTAGCTTCCGAGTGAACTCTGGCCACAAGATGTACATCTCCATGGCCACCTCGAATTTTCCTTCAGCCGCGGCAATGTGTAGTGGAGTATTTCGGAAGGGGTCCTTAGATACATGATCTAAGAGCTCTTGCTGCTCCACATTTGAGTTATGTAGCAAATCAATATCGTCATGTTTGATTGCTAGTTGAAGTCGAGACTCCCTAGCCTCTCTTTCTTCTTTTTCGGGTAGACCCCTGGCCATCGTGTTTCTAGGGAAATATAGAAGCAGAAGAGGGGCTTTGTTTGGCGATGATTGATGGAAGTAGCAAACTTGCAAAATCATATATTATATAGTGCCACGGTTCAATGAATATTTGATTTAGGGGAGTCAACAGGTGTATAGGTGGGCCCAAAGGAAGGTGGGGGTTGAGTAGGGCCCACCATTTCTTAGACCAAGACCGGTGCGTCATGGTCAGATTCTTAGGAAATTGAAGTCTTGTAATTTTACGTGCCCTTCGCTTTCCACTTTTGCTCTTTCGCTTCTTGTCATGTTTTGCGAGAATTGCATGACATGGTTCATCGAGAAGGAAAAATTATACCGTGTCATGGCCTGTGCGTTAAAGTCGAACTGTAAAGTACTGTATGGTATTCTCTTTCTGAAAACTTATTCAAGCATTTAATATTCTGGAGCCTATGATGAATTTTTTCTTGAAATATTTTGGATAGAACGTTATTTATATTGGTGATATATGTGATGGCATGTTATATTGTGGTTTCGATTTGATGCTCGTAGTCAACCTACATGTGAGACATGACATACAGACCGAATCTACTTCGAGATTTAACTGTAACTAACATGTTTTTCGAAACTTAATCAAAGCGATGTCACTTTTAGGGCTTAAAAATAGCAGCTATGGTTACCGAGCTTCACGCCTCTCAAAGTGTGACTGTAAGGTAATCTTGTTATTGTGACTTCCTTCCCGTCATGCCCTCGAATTTTCCAAGGTAAGAAAAAATCAATCACACCTTACTTGTTATTGCTAACCCTAAACTAATGAAGATAATTTGTAGAATTTAATAACACATTTGAGGATTTAATAGCACCAGACCTATTTCTGTCTTTATTTAAGACGAGTTCACTTATAAACCCAAGCACATGATTATCTCCTCGAGCGCATAATCTCCCATCGATTCTTCAATTCGATTCAATACATGGAGGCTAGTTCTCTACATATTACTTATGAAGCACCGACATTCTCCAAGAGCCTTCGTGTTTTGTCAGACACTTCGACCTCAAACACTTCGACATGTGTCCGACACTCTACAACACTCTTCAATACTTGGTCAACATATGTAAGAAAATCCGACACTTTATCAACTTTCTCGACACTCTTCGACGCTCAAGTTAGAATTTTGACATACGAGTTTCTAACACGTAATTTCGATATTGAGGTCAATTTTAAAAATTCAATAAATGAGAGGTCTATATGTGTGTGTGGGTGTGAAAAATAAAAAAACAAAAATAAAAATAATAAAGAGAGAAAGAAAAAGAAACCTAGTCCTACTTCCTATGATACACAATTCACCCCTTAAAAAAAATGATAAATGGATAAAAAAATATACGTATCAATGATCAAACACCATTTGTAAAAGAAGAATAGTGTCTCACTTTCTTTCCTAAAAGTCGAAATTGCGATGACTACGCGAAAGACCAAAAAGCAAAGTGCTGGTAATCATTGAAAAAAAAAGGAAAGTGCTAAATTTGCTGTCACGTGTAAACCGTTTGTCCTCCTTGTCGGGAAAAAAAAGGAGAATTCTTGGAGAATTATTGGACGCGAAAAGTACTTTACATCCTTGACTAGTCAATGGCATCTTCAAACGTGATTATTGTGTGAGGCTCCAGCCCCCTTAAAAGTGTTTCTTTGTTTCTTATGAGGCACAGGGCAAGATTTGGAATCCAAATATGCTCAAGTCATCCATGTATTCAGCAGACAATAAATTGTCTGACCATCAATTCATATATTAAAGATTCAAACTATTGTCTGCCCTACGACACAAAAGAAAACAATGAAGTCCAGTAGTTCACACCCAATTTGGGGGGAGCACATGCTCAGAAGTGGAAGCAATCCTTCTTTATGCACGAAAAACGTTTATGAACTCATATCTAATCAATGGATCGATATCTTTTAAAATTGCGAGATAAAGTCACATATATCTATCTTCTTAAAAGATTAATACTATACTACATGTGCTATTGGCTGTTCAAATTTGTTGTTCTTTCTTGTTATCCTTTTGATCCTGTCCTCCCATTTTTCTACCCTTTTTCTCTTTCCTTCCCATTACTACCCTCACTAGAAATGAACCACCAAAGATAAATGAGTTACTAAGTAAATACTTCACAAGGACTCTCCTAAATCCATGCCAACTTAACTCGGACTCTCCCAAATCCATGCCAATCACAATTTTAGTATTTTTTAAATTTAATTAATTAAGCAGGCAAATCATTTCATTTTAGAGTCGCCATTAATCTATAATGGATTGTTAGAAATCCAAGTAAAACCTCAAAAAACATCTTATTTTATGAACTAGAGATTTCATAGATATGGACATTTGATTACACTAAATAAATATAACGCTCTTTCAATATCTTTTCTCTTTATTTAAAAATATAGTTCGAAGCAGTCTTGGTCAATTTCAATTTTTTTATCACTAATATGTGATGAGTGATCACACGGGTACACAGACAGTAATTTAACGCTCAATAATCAAAGCAATATATAAATTATTTAGTGAATAGGAAAAGCTTGATGTACAAAACGATAGTAAATCTCCGCCAAAGACATACTTCCAGAAATTTTTCTCATCAATTCCATCAGACAACATCAAGAGCAATGTTTTACTGTGTCTTCGCAAAATTTAACCACGAACCAACAGTAATTAAATGTCCATTTGTCGATCCCCTGAACTATACGCTGGACTTGTTCTGTTGCCAAGGAGACGAGGTCCGCCTTTTTTTTTTTTTGTGTTTTTTTTAAAATTAACGTCCTTTTTTGTGCCGCCCATATATATTGTCGCCCCCCCCCCCCCCCCCCCAATTTTGAGAGAAAATAGTGCTTATATAGGCGTAGGATCAGGGTTATCTCAAGATACCAATCAATACATCACTTTCCTATTTTAAACTAAATAGATATAAGGACTTCCTCACCTTAGGAATTTTTTATATCACATTGTAATTACTTCCATAAAATTAAAATCCTCAACGATAATATATCTTTTTCCTTAAATGTAATTAGATAATGCAATCTTAATTAGTTTGGCATGCCCACGTGCTAAGCACAAGCAGTTTTTGGCCATAAGGGTTATCCAATGGGCTTGACCAAATTTCATGCTTCTGCAGGCTTATTCCAGATAATTTAATTAAGCTTGTAGTGCTAAAAAAGTCTAAATTAAATGCAATTTATGTGGGCTTTATTATTTATAGAATGCTCACAATAAATACAATTAATAACATCTTAAGTGTTCACGCAGGTCATTAATTGCAAATTGCACTATCTGTCCTGATTTATATGAATAAGACTCTATTCATATAGACAAAATTGATTTTTGCGGAGATAAATTTATATTAATTCCATCTCTCTTACGTAACAAGCATATGGGAGTCGAGGAAATAGAAAAATCAAACATTTATTTCCTTTAATTAAATCGAATTCTATCACTATATATGTACAGAGAGAGAGAGGTCAAATTAATGTCTCGCATGAAGTATTTATTTAATATTTTTATGCGATGGTGGGAAGTTCAACAAGAGATAAAGACGTGTACAAATCAATATAGTGATTCTGAAAGGATACGATGAGAACTTAACAGGGAGGGGGAGGGAGAGAGAAAGAGAGAGATCAAATCGACAAATTGTCGACTTTTCAATATAACAATCGAACTTTGACATATAAATATGATGATGATGATGATGATGATGATGATCCAACAGCTAACAATTTTCGTTCTTAATAAATATTACAATATGATAAGACACTCAACATATGGATTTTTACTAAGTTAATTGAGAAGAGTCTAATTAATATAGAGAGGAAGTCGAAAAATAACATGATGATATATATTATTGATCACAATTGATGTATAAACGTGTTAGATTTTTCTTGTTGAGGCTTCAATACAGTCTAACTATCACAATATTCACCTATAATATGTCACACTCCTTGATCAATCATTTTTGTTGGTCGTTTCTTGTGTTTCTGGCGGATCACTCCAAGCAATTAAGTTTATGGACATTTTTATAGTTTACGAGACCATGCCATACAACTTCAAATGTCAATCATCAGATAGACATTTGTTCTTGGATTACATAATGTCAAATTCAAGGATCAAACAATAAAAGCAAGAATATTTACAAAATCAATGGACCATATCTCTAGCTTCAAGATTTGTGTCAAATAGACTCGCTTAAGTCATTTAAGTAAAACCTTGAATGCTTTGAGGTTGCGGTTCTTGACAGCAACGTCAATTGTGATGGGAGAACGGTAATAATTCGAATAATATCGAATCAATGCAGCGGAATAAAATAATCTCCCCTCTTGTGTAAACCTAATAGGAATTGATATAGTAGAGTAAAATAAATACCAAGCACGCGAACACAAGACGATTTTTTACATGGAAAACCTCCTCGATGTGAGGAGATAAAAAACCACGGGACCGGAGTCCACCTGAAAATCTTCACTATCAATAAAATTGTTCTTCTCTAGCAAATACTAGAGATACATAGCAGTAAACACCTCAAGAACATGATTCTTGGCAATACACATGAACTTCACAAGAGATCAAGGATAAATCTGACAAAAAATGCAGGTTTTGATCAATCCACGAAAAACCTGATGTATGGAGCTTCAAACGAAAATCAAACCGTTCAGATTCAATTAAATTGCGCCACGAACATGCTAACAAAATTTCAGCTCAATCGGACCACGAATCGACCTTCGACGCCAGCTTGATGTAAATCAGATATTGCCCCAAATCTCAGATTTTCTGCTTTCTCTTTTCTCTTGTTACTATTTCCTTTTATGCTGCTACATCTTTATATAGATAGTGAGAAACTATATTTCCTCATATAACTTATTATATGGGCTCAAGCCCTTTTTGAGCTTGCAACTCATTGGGCTTCCTCCACATAGGAGTGAACCCAGCTAACAAATTGTAGTCTCACATTGGATTGTCACATTTTCGATAGACGATTTGCAAGCAAATCGAAATTCGGATAGGGGTTTCCGGAGCTCCACGTTCTCCTGCTTGTTGTCTCCTTTTTTTCCCTGCTACAAAATGCAAACGGGTGATCCCACCTCATCTTCAGACTTGAATCAACTTCAGGTCAAGGTTCATCAATGTCTTCACAGTGTGATGATGCTCATGTTGCATAACCAAGTGCATTAGGCATTTCCAAGCAAACGACGGCTTCAAGATGCCCATCTCCATGGCCATGTCAATTTTTCTGATGGCCTAGGCAATGTGTAGTGGAGTGGATAGGCAATCTTAGAGCACTCACTCCTCCGCAATTAAGTTACGTACCTCAGCAACATTATCATTTGTTAATCCTTGTTGAAGCCAAGACTGCCTAGCCATTCTTTGTTCTTTTTTGGCCAGACTCCTGGCCATCGTGTTACAGGAAAATGTAGGAGTAGAGGGGGTTTGATTGGGGAGGATCGGTGGAAGCAGCAAACTTTGGAAAATCATATATCATATAGTGCCGCGGTCAACGAATATTTAATTAGCTGAGTCAACAAGTGTACGGTTGGGCCCAGTGGCAGGTTGGGGGTGAGGGGGGCCCAACACATCTTAGACCGATGCGTTTTGCGCACTAGTTAGATTCTCAGGAAATGACTGGTCAGTTTTTATGTTTTGCAAGAATCGCACGACATGATTTACGAAAAGGGAAAAAACTATACTGGGTCATGGCCCGTATGTTGAAGATGAACTATAAAGTACCGTGACCACCGCCTGCGGTGGCCGAGTTGGTTAAGGCTTAGTACCCTATTCCGAGAGAGGGGAGGAGTTCGAGACTTGCCGGACGCATAACGCGCGACTTAACCGCGAGTGGGGGCCCCATGAGCCTGGGGGTTTACGTGGACGGCAAACGGCCCAGTAACGGTTCCTCCAGCACCAAAAAAAAAAAAAACTATAAAGTACCGTGTGTTATGTCTTTCTCAAAACTGGATCAAGGATACTCTAGAGCCTCAAGTAAGTTTTGTCTGAAAATTTTTTAAATGGAATGTTAATATGGCATGTTGTGTTATCGCTTCAATTTGATGCTTGTAGTCAACCTACATATTGAGACACAACATGATGTACATGTGTACTGACCAATTCTATTTTGGAGCTTAATCATGATTAACGTGTCGTTTAAAACTTAATCAGAGCAAAGTGATTTTCAAAACTTTAACAATAGTGGATATAATTTTTGTGCCTCATTACCTGGCGAAGGGTGACTGTAAGGTCTTCTTGACATGAGCATTGGATGAGTTTGACACATGCTAGCCATACTATATTACATTGTTTATATATGGTGTATATCTTATGATATGTTGGAATATATGCAATACTTGTGAAATGAGTAAATGCGATACATATTTGTTTCTAAAGCTGCATTATTCTTTGCTTCATCCCAAAGGAATGGCGATTTTGCTCACGGGGGAGTTCTCTCTCCACTATCAATTTCCTTTTTCGTCACTTTCATTTCTCCATGTAAAGTGAAGAAAGAACGAAGCTGAGAGCAAAACAAATAAAGGAAAAGAAAAGAAGAAAGCAAAAGTGCCACTTCCCTACCTATAACCCATCGAATCTTTCCCAGGTAATAGAAAAGCATTCACGCCTTACTTGTTATTGCTAATCCCAAACATATACGATAATTTGCAGAATTTAATCATACATTTGAAGAGTTAATAGCACCAGATCTCCTTCCTCCTTTGTTTGAAACGAGTCTACTTATAAACCTAAATACACGATTATCTCCTCGAGCTCAAGACCTTGCATTGGTTCTTGATTCAATTCAATAAATGGAGGCAAGTTCTCTATTTGTTACTATAACAGTTTATTGAATGAAGATTTTGAGTTTTGAGTTTAATGTCGAATTAGCTTGGAGAATAAAGCTCTTTTAATCATGGGTGCACGACAAGTTTGACAATTTATTTATAAACGGGTGAATCATTGGTGATTCTTCACCACTTGGTCCTCTTTAATGAAATTGGCAGTTGAGCTTCCATAATCATGTATCCGATGGCTGCTATAATAATTCACTTGCTTTTAATCTCTAAGCGTTTAACCCAAAGTTCCAAGAACACTCGTGAATCAGGACTACGTATTGCAAAAACCGAAATGCAAAATTAGTTTACATAGCTACTAGTTTATTTGGGGAGGATTAGATACTTAAACTTAATTATCTCATATCCTATGACTATGAAAAGTCGACCTTTAGTTGGAATTTCGGAACAACCATATAAATGATGATAACTGACGAGACTAAATTTATCGTTAGTTGGATCTTCTTCAATCCATATAATAAAGTTTCAACCTATCGTCTGCCCTACCATTCAAAAGAAAACAAAGAAGACCAATAATCCATACCCAATTTGGAGAGAGCACGTTCTAAAAAGTGGAAGCAATTCTTCTTTTGTTCAAAGAAACGTTTATGAATTGCTTTTTAATCGACCGATTGATATCTCCAAAAATACGAGATGAAGTGACAATATTTACTACATGTGATGTTGGTTGTTTGAATTTTTTGTCCCTTTCCGATTTTTTTTCTTTCTTTTTTTCCCTTACCGTCATTGCCCCTCGCCCCCCTCTCTCTTTCTCTCATGAAACAACCCCTACAATACAACCCAAACAAATGCAACTCTCTCTCTACCCTGGATTTGAGCTAGTGAAAGGTATCCAAAAAAATGTTTAAACTTACTGTATTAGTAACAATTCAGTCATAAACTTTTTAATTGAATCAATTTACTTCTAAATCCTTTTTTATGTTAGTATCAATTAAGTCCATCTGACTAATTTAAACTAAAATTTATTGAGGTGGACATCATATATCCTATGTGGTATGGTTAGCACTGACGTGGTTATTTTCTTAAAAAAAAAAAAGTTTAATATTCTTCAATTTTTCAATTAATTTTTTTTCTTTTTTTTCTTCTTCTCTTTTCCTTCTTATCCTTTCCTTTTCCATTGTGGCTAACAAGCATCACTGAAGCTCGCCAATCACCAAGCAATACAAAGCCCTCTCTTGGCCTTGCCAATCATAGGTGAAAGTGGCTATGGCCTTGCCAGCCGTGGGTAGAGGTGTCAAATGGGTGGGTCAGGTTGAGTTTGGGTTGGGTCATTAATGGGTCAACTCAAATTAACCCATTAACCCATTTATGACCCAGTTAAGCCTAATGTAAAATTTTCGACCCATACCCGACCCGACCCATATTATTAAAATATTTTCATATTTAACCAAATTTAGGAAAACTTATTTTCTTATGTTTTTTTTTTTCAGATTATATTACTAAAAAACTTCCAAACTTATTTCTCATATATATTATTTTTTTTTAAAATGGTATTGCTAAAATGGTTTTATACAACACAAATTTAATGGAAAATTTTTATAATTTTTAAAATAATTATTTTAAAAAAATCGAATTTTAAATTTTTTAAAATATAATTTTATTTTTATTTTTAAAATATAATTTTATTTTTATTTTTAAAATATAATTTTCTTTTTTTCTTTTTTCTTTTGGGTTCTTCTTCTTCTTTCGCCGGCCGCCGACCATGACGACAACAGGCGGCTAGCCACAACCGAGCCTTGAGCTCGCCCGATGCCAGCAAGCTTGAGGCTCGCCAGATCGGCAACGCTCAAGCCTCACCCAACGCTGGCGAGCTCGAGTCTCGCCGGATCGGCGAGGTTCGAGCCTCGCCGAATGTCGGCGAGGCCTCCGCATCGCCGCATCCGACGAGCTCGAGGCTCGAGCCTCGCCAGATCTGGCGAGCTCGAGGATCACCGGCGTCGGGTGAGCTCGAGCTCGCCCCTCACCGGATCTAGCAAGGCTCGCCGGCGTCAAGCAAGCTCGAGCTTGCACATCGCCGGATTTGGTGAGGCTCGAGCCTCGCCCGACGCCGACGAGTTTGAGTCTTGCCAGATCGGCGAGGCTCGAGCCTTGTCGGGCGTCGGTGAGGCCTCCACCTCGCCAGATCTGGCGAGCTCGAGCTCGCCCGATGCCGGCAAGCTCAAGGCTCGCCTAGCCGGTCGCCGGCCATTGCCGTGCCGGCGACCGGAGGAAGAAGAAAGAAAAAAAAAGGAAGAAAAAAAAAAGAAAAGAACAAGAAAAAAAATAAAAAAGAAAAGAAAATTAAAATAAAAATAATTATAATTTTGGTATTTATAAATAAGTACCTTTGTAAAATTAAAAAGAGAAGAGAGGGTCTCTCTTAGGACCCACTTAAAAGTTAAAACCAAACCCATTTAAGACCTACTTAAGATCCATTTAAGACCCACTTAAAACCCACCTATCAAAGTAAACCCATTTAACTACTTTTTGTCAAAAACAAGTGACCCATTTTGACAACTCTAGTCGAGGGTGAGGTCACCTTCACCTGTAGCCACCAACAACTCACCCACATCTAGGTGAGGCCCACAACCTCTGTTGGCGGCTAGTGAGGGCTTCGAGGCCCTTGCCTAGTGGTCGAAGAGCTATGGCCCCACTAGCTACAGTAAGGAATAAAAGGGAAGGAAAAGAAGAAAAAATTATAAAGGACATGTCCACATCAAGGCCTGATGTGCCAAGAGAGACAGCTGGTGTCCACGTCAGAAATTTTTTGCCCAACTTGGCCAGATAGACTAAATTTATATCAATGTGAAATAGTTTATGACTAGTGTGATACAATTAAAATGTTTAGAACTAAATTGGTGTTAATATAATAGGTTTAGAATTTTGTTAGTATTTTTCTCGTTTGAGCCACTACCACTTGCGCCTCCTTCACCATAGTTACATTGTGTGTTGTGTATGTTTGTGCTTGTGTGTGTATAATTGATTAGTGCTCACATTGTGTTTGTTTATAGATTTTATTTCGAAGGAGAAAGAAAAAAAATATTGACCGTTGAGCGGGTTGACTATTGAAGTCAAATGATGTTTAAGTCGCATGAAAGAGTGCAAGGAAACAAATGACGAGAATTTTACTCCAAAAGGTGCAATCTTTTTAATAGGTGCGATGCATCATAGTTGTTCTAATTAACCTATTGAGAAGATGCAACTTATCAAATTAAATTGTAATATAATGAGTTATGTGGATTTAGACTTTCCTCTCACTTGAACGGACCGAGGTCGTTGACAAGTTATGTGTTCATTTTGTTGGACAGCATGGTTATAGTTGGAAATCGCATGGTTGCAACTGAAGCAAAGTATATGATGTCAACCAAGACAATCGTGAAAATTATTTCACTCAAAGGTTTGTTTAGTTATCTAGAATTGTTGTAAGAGAAGATTGTTATTTTTAGCAACAATTAGAGTGCAAAACATTTATCAAAAATCAAATGTATCGCAGGTGGGTGAAACACATTAGTGTCATGTACAATTTTATATGTGATATTGTGTCATAAGGAACCACATTCGTTCAAAAAGTAAACATGGTGGATAATCTAACAAAGCATATGGCATTGACTAAGTTTCAATAATATTCGGACTTGGTTAGCTTCTACAACAAGTGAGGAGCCCATAGGGGTTTGGGAGAAATGACAACCGAAGAGATGAAATTGAACTTCTCACCAAGGTGGAGATTCATTGATCATGGCTTGAAGTTGATTCAGATTTTTTTTTTTTTTAAATTCGATCTATAATTGAATCACAAAAATCTCAGGCCATATTATTGCACTCTTGCCAACAGAATTGTCCACGACAGAAAAAGGAAACTAATTTCCCGTAAGACTTCTTTTCTTCATTGAAGATGAAGCCCACGTTGGCATTGGCGAATGGCTTATGGTTGTTTTGCATATAAATATTTTTGTTGTTGAGTTTGGTCTCGGGTGCACGGTGAGTATGCTTAACATATATGAAAACTTGCATGAGATACGAGAGCTTTGATAACTTTTATCCAAGAGTGTGACAGTGTAATAAAATTCTTTTTTTGTAATTGATTCTTGTAAGTTTGGGTTTAATCTAGAATTGAAAAACACTTACGAGTGAGTATGATTGAATGATTCTGATCTCTTCTTTACCAATTATAATGGAATCATCTTATTGAGCTCTCTCCATATAGTAGGCACATAGTAGAACCACTTAAATTTGTTGTCTTTAGATTTTATTTATGCAATTTATTTCTTACTCGATTAGTTTTTTGTGTTTTTATTCATGCTTCCAGGCTAGTCGCAACAAATCATATTTTAGAGATAGAAAGATTCATAATAGGTCCCGAAAAAATAATACAAGGTTTTACGCATTTCCTAACTTATGATTAAATTTGACTACTGAATGCTCATCCGATGAATGTATCGTATCATACTTTCTTAATAAGTAGTGGTATATAGCAATGGATTCGGGTTCATTAGCTATGGTCAATTCCATCTTTTTTACATCCAACCTTCTCTTTCATGGTAAGTCAGTTGAAAGGGAGCTGGCTTTTAAAGACAAGATGCTGAAAGCAAAATTGATGACATTGGATCTGTAAATTATCCTTTTCACATCCAACCTTCTATTTTGTGGTAGTTCTATACAGTATTTCAGTCAATTGCTCTCTTTTTATTTTGAATTTTTTATTTTAAATATGTCATTATGATTATTTATCTTACATATATGGAGCTTAGTTGCATATGCTTTGTCAACTCATGTAATGCACGTACTTTCAACAATTATTAATTAATCTGTGGGAATCACTCCAAAAACCTTTAATTTGATATTTCAATCTTCAACCTTGAATACTGGCAAAATTCAGGGGCTAGTTGTATAATAATTGGGGTGCCCACAAACACCATCTATAGGTTACGCCAAGTAGATAGACACGAAATTTGACACAAGATTAGGAGGCTACGGCAGAGTCAAGCATTTCATTTGTGTTCATCGTGCAGGTGTGCATTCAAGACCTCACCTCGCTTCTTTCCAAGTAACCCACAACAAAACCACCATCATGACCCCCACTATGTCCTGCAAGTTGTCCAACCCGCCACTGCTTCTTACCCTCTCCGATTGCCTTGCAACCAACAACAAAAACACCATTACACCATTGCTTATCGTTGCCACTTCTTATCTCCGCTGATTGCCTGCAACCAACAACAAAATCACCATCACCACCATTGTGTTGGCATCAAGAGATTTCTCTCTTGGCCCTTCATGCATATATGTTTCGAGCATGCATGTGAGAATTAACACCTAAATTTTGGTGACACATTTAATCATTCATTAATTGCATAGAAAAATTAGGGATCAATTTCTAATCTCTAGTGAGAATAATTTTCATTAAATTGCATGGCATATAGACATTAGGAGCATTTGTATTACTAGTATTAAAATTTTAAAAATTTTAATCTAAAATTAATTAAGAACATTAAAAAAATTGATCATTATTATTTTTTATTAAGAAAGGAAAAGAAAGCTAGACTGGGCCAGGGGCGGGCCGGCCCGGCCTTTTTTTTCTTTTCCCTTCTTCCTCTTTCTGTTTCAGGCCCGGCCCCATTTTCTCTTTTCTTTCCCCGGCCTGGCCCACGCACCTATCCCTTCCTCCTTCCTCCCTCACGCCATTCCCGCGTGTCTGCGGCAGCAGAGACATATGCACGCAAAGGCAGAGCAGCCGTGATCCTAGGGGCGGGGACTAGGCCTGCCGCGATAGGCTGGCGGTGGTGGAAGCCATGCGCGTCTGTCGCTAGCCCTTAAAAGCGAGAGAGGGGGCGCAAGAGAAAAAGGGAGGAGACCGGGGGTTAGTTTTGAGGGAGAGATCCGAGAGAGGGTTCGAGTGAGAGAAACGGAGAGAGAGGGGAGAGACAGAGAGCGCGAGTGAAGGAAGAGAGTTGGAGGGAGAGATCGCCGGCCACCGAACGGCCGACAACCCACCGCTGTGCCTCCTCTCCCGCTCCAAACTCTGGTAAGCCTCGACCCTGTTTTTGCCTTCTTTGGGCGTGCGAGGCCGAGGCTCGCGGCCGTCTGGCTGATGCGAACTCCGCCTCCGTCCATCCTTCGTTTTGCTGCTGTTGTGTGTGCTGTTGTTATCGCGGTTTCTGGTCTTCGGTCGAGCCAAAGATCTCTTGTTCCCGTAGCATATACTAGCTGTTCGACATAATGTTCGAACAAGATCCATAGTTTTTTCTCCGAGTATGGTCTGCTTCGGAACGATGGTGACCCTCCGGTCAGTGAGCCCGTAAGGGTGGCTAGGAGCTGGTTGGTCCTTGGCGGCTGCCGTGGCGGTCCTCAGAGGCCGCGGGCTTCATTGTTTTGGGCGTTCGGCGGCGGGGAGGTTGGCCGACGAGTGGCAGTCAGAGTGACCGCCCGAAGGAGGGTGGTAACTTAGGCTCAGTTTGTTTGTGTTTCTTTTTTTTTTGGTTTTTAAACATTTTTTCTGCTTTTTTGTTCCTGGGAACAAAAAAGGAACAGAAACGCGTTGGGTGCATTTTGTTCCTTTTTTGTTCCTCTTATTCCCGTAAACAAAAAAAAGAAACAGAAATAAGAAACACAAAATTTGTGTTCCATTTCTATTTCTTGCTCCCTTCGAACACCGCCTCTCTCCCCCTGCGACGAGCTTCTCCTCCTGCGACGAGCGACGAGCGACGAGCGTCTCCTGTGACGAGCGACGAGCGACGAGCGTCTCCTCCTGCGAGCAGAGAAGTCCATCGTCTTCTCCGGCGCCGACAGCGGCCTCTGTCTCGACAGCCGCTGCTCCTTCACCAGGTAAACGTGGTCACTACTCCTACTTCACCGATTGTCTTCACTTCGGCGAGAGCCACCCCTCACAGATCTGGGCACTGGCTGGTCGGAGCTCGAGTGTGAGGGCTCGCTCGAGCCAGCGCTTGCCCAGATCTGCGGCAGCAACTTGTCTGCTCGCTCAAGATATGGACAAGCACGCTCGCCCAGATGAGCAGCTCGCTCGCTGCTGCTCAGGCTCGAGCGAGCAGACTCGCTGTTGCTCTGGCTCGAGCGAGCAGACTTGTTGCTGCTCAGGCTCGAGCGAGCAGAGCAGCGAGCGTCGCTACTGCTCACGCTCGAGCAGAGCAGCGAGCGTCTGCTCGCTCGCTGCTGCTCAGGCTCGAGCGAGCAGAGCAGCGAGATCATTCATACTCACGGTGCATTTGATTGTCCTTACAATAGGGTAGAAACTTTTCTTGATGAACTAGTTTGCGTGATGAGTTCAGGCACTGTCGAACACTATCAACAAGTTCGAAGATTGATCACGCACCGATGATGTTTGCTATTTGCTAATACTTTCTGTAATGACACTTCCAGTGTGTTTTGTTATAATGTTGTGTTATTTGCTAATTACAATTGTTGTGACACTTTCTAACATAAGTTCCTTAAAAATTATCAGTGGAAACCAATCATACCACAAAACTCGAACTCCATGGAAGAGTCGATATGGTTAGCCATGCGATTCTGGACACTCAGCACAATCCGGGTGCGGTACCATCCAACGGTGAGGATCGGTATCAAATGTTTGAGTAAGAACTTCAATCGATCTTTTCCTTTAAAAAATTAGATGACATTCCTCTTTTTGGGAAATTGGGGTTCTAAATATGTATCGTGCAGCAATATAGTCCTGTCTTTCTTGCTTCCATTTCAGTTTTTGCAAGAAAAGCATACAGAATGTGAAGGATTTTCTGCAGCAATACTGTGAGGGAAGGAGGCTGGCTGGCTACATCATGTACCAGGACCCGCTCGCCATGTTCTATGAAGCTGTGTGCGTCGGAATAGATTTCAATGGCAATGTAAATGCCGATTATTTTCAACTACCTCTGCCTCCGACTGTTTCAGGTGATGCATAGCCATTCTCACTTCTCCATGTCACAACATTATAAGCCTCACATAGAGAATCAGATTCAAGAGCCCGTCGATCTTTTGAATAGCTGGAAGCGGTAGAATGCTTTTTGTTTATTGTTTTGTATTTTCGTTGCTTGAAGCAGAGAATCCCGGGCAAACGGACAACAAGCCAAAACCTAAGAAACGACAGGCGAAGTCTCTTAAAACTGGGCTTGCGGCACAGGTTACTGCTTTTCTAGAATTATTAACTGTGTATGTGTGTCCTGTACAGCCTTTTATGCTACGATAAACAATCATATTTTCTTATCTCTTATGACTGTTATAAATGGAAGCGATATCCGGAGTTCTGTTTTTCACCAAATTATCATCGCAAACAGTTTCTGTGTGGATTCTGTTGAAATATAGATTACTCCGTCAGTCTTTATCCTCTAGGACTTGGCCTTTAGAATAATGATCTGGTTCAACGGACGTCACTTGTATTGCACTCATTTTTTTCTTCCATTATTCTGAGACGGCTGTATTTATGTGCTGAGATTAGTGCTTGGGAGAGAGCGGGAAAGATGACCCTGGCAGATGTCGGAGGTTACTTCCATCTTCCGATCGAAAAGGCTTCTGAAAGATTGCATTTGTGTCCTACCGTTGTCAAGAAAATTTGCCGAAAAGGCGGAGTGGAGCGGTGGCCTTATAGAAAGGTTACACTCCCTTTCGTTTCTCTCAGTTCTCGAATTGAAATTTGCCCTTCCAAAATTTTCCACTTCAGCCAAATCTTGGTTTTCTACAGATTCAATGTATTGAGAGAAAGATCTTGGAATTAAGGGAGCAGCTAAAGAGAGAAGATGAACCGAAAAGGAGTCGCACCCAAGCAGAGATTGACGAATGGCAACGAAATTTGGACAAGATCCGCTATGGAGTCGCTAGAACAGACTAGTACGGCGTTTACTAAGTTGGATACATTTTATATGCTGCAGAGACTTTGAGACCTTGATGAGTCTTATACTTTCGTCTTTCGGCACATTTTGGTTTGTGTACAGTGGTGCTGTGAGCAAAGCGAGGACAAAGACGGATACTCTTTCTTGCATTATACACTTACATCTGTGATCAAAATTTCTTGTTGCCTCGAAAGAGAATATAATATTTTTGTGTGAAATTCTGTACGGTCTCTATATGGCTGTTAAGTGCAGAGCACAAATTGGTCAGTCTATTATTATAATTTTTAACCTAACTCAGACCGCTCGCTTGTCATTATGATAATGAGAATTCAAAGTCAAGTTTAAACTTTATTTTTTTAAAAAAATGGGAAAATTTTGGTATAAACTTAAAAAAATTTCTTCCGACTAAGCAAATATGATCAAGTTTAGAATGTTTGTTTTCACTTAATATGAACAAAATTAAATTGATGAGCATTTCATGAGAATGATAATTCAATACTAAGTTCACATTTTATTAAAAAAAAAAACAATTGAAAAAAAATTGGAATAGAAATTTTGTACATTACCAAACGTGTTTCTGTTCTTTTTCTATTCCAGAAACAGAAATTTTTTACAGTTACCAAACGTGTTTCTATTCTTTTTCTATTCCAGAAACAGAAATTTTATACAGTTACCAAACGCGTTTTTTTGTTCAGAAATTGTTCCCAGGAACAGAAACACTTTTTTCTATTTCTGTTTCCTGGAACAATTTTTAAACAGAAACGCAAACAAACGCACCCTCAGCGGCGGGTTGAGCTTTGGCCGAGGTTTGTCTTAAAAAAAAAAAAAATGTAGGAGCTTCGGGTGAAGGACATCACTCGAGATGGGGACGTCGCTTGAGAGCGGCTTGTAAGATAACCCAACATGAAACACTCAAGGCCGAGCTTTTTTTTTTTTTTTTTTAATAAAGGGAATATGATGTGGGACGCCCTAAGTTTGGATTTACATCTTTTATTTGACGAATTTAGGATATTGAAATTTGATTTTTCCTTTTTTAATTAAGCCGATTTGTACAGAACCTTTTTTTGGGGGGGGGGGCTTCGTGTGTAGAATAATTGAATTTATTATTTTCATTGTTTTAACTTCGTGTTAAAATATAATATTCTGATTGGAAGATATCATACGATCTTTAAAAAAAAACAAACATTTGGCTAGGCTTTTACTATATTCTCAGTATTTTTTTTTCTGGTACTTTATTTAGAAGTAATTTTTAGAAAAAACGGTTGCTATTGTGTTTATTCGTCATGTTTTATAGAATCATCCAATTTGCCTCTTTCTAGAAATTAAAAAGCCGAAGAGATTTCCATCTTGCCTTTTGTAACTCGTTGATGTTCATTTCCACAGCATTGAAGTCTCAATTAGAAAAAAAAAAAAAAAAAAGCTAATTTGAAGTCTCGACTTCAAGCAAGATTAAAGCCTCTTAGCATTAATAAATTGCTACATGAGTCCATCACGTGCAACAAATACAAAAGCATCTAGTTCTTGCAAACCTCAAGACAAGAAACATGCATGATATGCTTACCGGACAAGAGTAGTTAAAGTAAAATATGCATGGGAATTATCTCTGATCCTTCGATCTTTAGAAATCGCCAATGCGTCTCATTGAGGCATTGATTTTCCGTTGGACTCGGGCGCGCCTTAGCCATATCCAAAAGGATAATCCAAAGACTAAACCCATTGCCACCGTGAAAACACCCACCATCAAATTTTTTCCAACATCATTGTAGTTCTGGAATCCCGTTGTAAGGGATGAAAAGTAGGTAGCGGCGAGAACAAACATAGACCAGCAAACCAAAGAAGTGCCAGGAAACAGCAGAACAGAGGCGGCTAAGATTATGCACATGGAGATGAGAAAAGTCATGCTGTTGAGTAAAGTGAAAAGATATAGATGTGAGCCACTGAGGATCATCTTTCTAGCTTGATGCGGTTTTTCATGAGCAATTTCAGTGGAATTGGTCAGGGGATTTGAAGAGGAATCCTGCCAATATCCTCCCGGAGGACTGAGAGCAGCTTGGTAAGTGGCGGTCGCCATTAAGGTAGACACTACAAGAATTACTTCGCGAGTAGATTTATCTTCGATATAGAAATAGGTTGCCAATTTCTCAAGAAAAGTTAGTCTCACGGTGAAAAGCTTTGATAGAGAGAGGTCGAGGTTAGGAATAAAAAATACTTCAAAAAATCTTTCTCTAAATCTTTCTAGATGTCCTTTTTGTTGTAACTTGTCCACGACATCTTGCTTTTTACGAGGATGCACTTGGTAGATTTCGAGAGCGGTCTTCTTATTGAAGTTCTTTGCATTTACATGCATATGCCAAGCTAACGACTTGATCATCTGGAAGAAATGCAAAATGAATCAAGATGAAGTGCATACCCCTTTCAAGATAAAGCATTGTTTTGTCACAAGCTTTACTATTGTGCACCAGACGAGCTCATGCTACCATGCTAGTGATGCAACAGCCCATGTACAAAGGAAGAAAGTTTACTAGATCTTATTTTCTAAATGCCATCATTTAAACCAATACAAAGAAGCTTGAATCTTTTAAAAAGTGTAATATAATACTTTCACCCTAAATTATTTATGCAACAGTCAATTGAAAAAATTTAAGATTTAATTATATTTTGTATATGAGTTTTTTTTTTTTTTTTGCTAGGAAGAAAAAGACTATCTTAAATGAACGAGTGGACCAACCTATAAAAACTGGATTCAATATGAGGCTCGAGCCTATGCTCCAGTGACCTTGTCTACGGGAAAATGATCAAAAGAGAAGAAAGGATTTGATTTTGATTAGAAAAAAAAAAAGTCGTATCTTTTATTTTGTTTTTTTTTAAAGAAAAAATGACAGCATTTTTTGATAAAAAATTATAAAAAAAAATTCCGGCGCGCGTGACGGCAAAGAGCCTGGTCAAGGAGTGGGGCAAGGAGACGGCAGCCAGCGACAGGGAGTTGAAAGAGATCGCGATTGCCGAGTGGCAAGCGAAGAGAGAGTAGAGAGACCGAAATGAGATTGCAAAGGAAAAAATCCAGCAGATCTAGAAAACGAGAGAGAGAGAGAGAGAGAGAGAGAGAGAGAGAGAGCTGATTGGGGGATCGGAGAAGCCCTTGGGATCGAACCAAGAGTGAGAGACGAAACCGAAAGATCTCTTGCTCTTCGCGGAGGCGACGACGCAGAAGCGCATTCCACAGACACAGAGGAATGCTTCTTCTCGGGGAGGTCCACTCATCGGGGATCGAACCAAGAGGGTGTCGGCCTCGTGATCAGAGACCCCACGCGGCGCCTCGGGGGAGATAGAGAGAGAGATGAGGACGACTGGTTGCGGAGGAGCTGCCCAGAATCGGAAGCGAGTTCGGGAGGGGATCGAGGAGAGAGAGAGAGAGAGAGAGAGAGGATTTCAGAGAGAAGAATCGAGAGGAGCGATAGAAGGTCGGGGAGGGATTTCAGGGCCGAGGAAGAGGAGGAGAGGAAGGGTGAGAAAGAGAGGAATTTTTTTTTTTTTCTCTCGGAAAGGAAAATCAATTTTCCCAATTTTAGAAGGATATTTTCTATTGATTGGAAAACACTGTTTTTATTACTTATTTTGCACGCCCTGAATTCTTGAAAATGAGGAAAAACTTTTGTCAATTTTTTTTTTCCACGAAACAAACATAGTCTAAATAAGTCAATTTAGTTTTCCAATTATCCCGTACACATTCTAATGTACAAATTGTAGGATCCTATCTGATTTGTTTGAACCAATCCACATTCATTAACTCATTCCTACCACTTGAAGTCCTTTTATAATATTTTATGCGTTGGCGGGTAGTTCAACAAGAGAGAAAAACATGTATTTATCAATATAATGATTGTAGTAGGACTTGATCATGTATTTAAAATGACAAGAGAGGGATTAAATCGACATCGTCAAGTTTTATTATATCTGAATTTAACATTTAAATATTTTCATTCTTAATAAACATTACAATAATATAATGAGATTAACAAATGAGTTTTGTCACGAAGTTTATTAGCAAAAACTTGAGGTTCAAATTTCATGTAAAGAGATATGAATTCGCATAATATCTTGATAACATACATTAGTATTCACAACCTTTTTTTTTTTCTTTTGTAAAAGGAAGTGATGGATTTTTTTATTGTAGAAGCTTCAATACAATCTAATTATCACAATATATACCTTTAATATGTTATATCCCTTGATCAATGATTTTTGTCATTCGGTTCCTTGAGATTCCGACGGATCATTCCAAGCAAGCAAATTTATGGATACTTCTACAATTTACAAGACTATGCTGGACAACTTCAAATTGCAATCTCAGATGGACATTTATCAACAAATGTTAACTGCTAAATGATAATGCTATAATATATACGGTTGCACAAAATGTTATTCAAATCTCCTCTCTCTATGTGTTTCTAAATCCATGTATTTTGAAACCCCAGTGTTTCATTAACATATAATTTATTCTTGGGTTAGATAAAGTCAAATTCAAGGATCATATAATAAAGCATGAAAAACCATGAAATTGGTGAACTATACCTCATGTTGCGGCTCTCCGGACACAGCAGCATGTAAGACGGTATTACCATCTTCGTCTTTCCAGTTCAAGATTTTTTTCAAATGAACTTGCTCAAGCCATCCTAGCAAAACATTGACTGCCTTGAGGTTTTGGTTCTTGACAGCAATGTGCACTGCAGTCTCGCATTGACTAGTCAAATCTTCAATGGATGATTTGCAAGTGCAAAGGAATTCGGCTAGGAGCTCCACCTCTTTGTCTCCTTTTTCCCCAGCGATGTAATGCAAAGGGGTGATCCCACATTGTCCTCGAACTCGGATCAACTTAGGATGAAGGGTCATCAGTGCCCTCACAATTGGGTATTGCTTACATTGCAAAGCCAAGTGCATGGGACTATAACCCTGCGGATTCAGCTTCCTAGCGAATGATGGCCTCAAGATGACCATCTCCATGGCCACCTTGAATTTTCCTTCGGCTACGGCAATGTGTAGTGGAGTATTTGGGAAGGGGTTTTTAGATACACGATCTAAGAGCTCTGGCTCCTCCACAATTAAGTTATGTAGCAAATCAACGTCATCATGTTCGATTGCTAGTCAAAGCCGAGACTCCCTAGCCTTTCTTTCTTCCTTTTCAGGAAGACCCCTGGCCATTGTGTTTCTAGGGAAATGTAGTAGGAAAAGAGGGGCTTTGCTTGGTGATGATCGGTGGAAGTAGCGAACTTGCAAAATCAATTTTTGATTTAGGGGAGTCAACAGGTGTATAGGTGGGCCCAACGGTAGGTTGGGTTTGAGTGGGGCCCACCATATCTTAGGTCGGGACCGGCGCGTACTGGCCAGATTTTTAGGAAATCGTAGTGTCGTAATTTTATGTGCCCTTCACTTTCCCACTTTTGCCCTTTCTCTTCTTGTCATGTTTTGCAAGAATTGCATGACATGATTCATCGAGAAGGAAAAACTATACCGTGTCATGGCCTGTACGTTAAAGTCAAACTGTAAAGTACTGTATGGTATTATCTTTCTGAAAACTTATTCAAGCATTTAATATTTTGGAGCCTCTGATGAATTTTGTCTTTGAAATATTTTGGATGGAATGTTATATATATTGATGATATATACGGTGGCATGTTATATTGCGGTTTCGATTTGATGCTCCTAGTTAACCTACATGTGAGATATGACGTACAGACCGAATCTACTTCGAGATTTAATTGCAGCTAACATGTTCTTAATCAGAGCGATGTCATTTTTAGGGTTTAAAAATAGCAGCTATGGTTACCATGCCTCACGCCTCGCAAAGTGTCAGTGTAAGGTACTCTTGTTATTGTGACTTCCTTCCCATCAAGCCTCGAATTTTCCAAGGTAAAAGAAAATCAATCACACCTACTTGTTATTGCTAATCCTAAACTAATGAAGATAATTTCTAGAATTTAATAATACATTTAAGGATTTAGTAGCACCGGACCAATTTCTGTCTTTATATGAAACGAGCTCACTCATAAACCCAAGCAGACAATTATCACCTCAAGTGCATGATCTCGGATCGATTCTTCGATTTGATTCAATACATGCAGGCTAATTTTCTACTCATTACTATAGTGGTTTATTGAATGAAGATTTCGAGTTTCAAATTTAGGATTGAATTAGCTCGGAAAATAAATCTCTTTAAATCGTGGATGCACACCAAATTTGACAATTTATTTATAAAATGGTAAGTCTTGATTTATTGCTCCTCTTTAATGTAATTGGCAGTTGAGCTTTCCATAGACATCAAATCAGATGGCTGCTAATAATATTTCACTTACTACTTAATCTCAAAGCTTATAACCCAAAAGTTTCAGAAATGCTCTCGTGAATTATAACTACACATTGTCCGAACAAAAGAAAAATTATAACTACAAATTGCAAAACTGTAATGCAAAATTAGTTTACCTAGCTACTGGCTTACTTTGGGGACGAGTTAGTTATTTAAATTTAAATATCTTATATCCTATGACTATCAGAAATCTACTTCTGGTTGGAATTTTGAAACAACTATATACATGATGATAAGTAACTCAAATAAGACAGTAGGAGCAAGAGGGGCTTTGCTTGGTGAGGATCGATGGAAGTAACGAACTTGCAAAATCATATATTATATGGTGCGACGGTTAACAAATATTTAATTAGCTGAGTTAACAAGTTTACATGTGGGCTCAATGGCAGGTCAGGGGTGAGTGGGGCCCAACATATCTTAGATTTGCCGTGATATATGCAATGCTTGTGAAATGAGTGAATGCAATGCATACTCATTTGTAAAGCTGCATTATTCTTTGCTTGATTTCATAGGAGCAGTGATTTTGCTTGCGGGAGAGTTCTCTCTCCCCTGTCAATTTCCTTTTTTCGTCTCTTTATTTCTCCATGTAAAATAAAGACCGAATACTGCTCAAAGTAATATAAATAAAGAAAAAGAAAAGTAAAAGTGCCACTTCCCAACCATCAACCCATCGAATCTTTCTCAGCTAATAGAAAGGCTTTTGCGCCTTACTTGTTATTGCTAATCCCAAACTAAAGAGATAATTTGCAGAATTTAATCATACATTTGAGGAGTTAATAGCACAAAACCTACTTTAAATCACGGAAACAAATTCTTGACTTGTTACCATAGTGATTTATTGAATGAAGATTTTGAGTTTCAAGTTTGGCATCGAATTAGCTCAGAAAATAAAGCTCTTTAAAACATGGATGCTCAACAAATTTGACAATTTATTTATGAACTGGTGAGTCACTAGTGGGTTCTTCATTACTTTCTCCTCTTTAATGTAATTGGCAGTTGAGCTTTCTATGGTCATAAATCAGATGAATACTGATAATAGTTCACTTGCTTTTTATCTTCAAGCTTTTAACCCAAAAATTTCAAGAATGCTATCGAGAATTATAACTACATATTGAAGAACCGTAATGCAAAATTAGTTTACATAGCTAATAGCTTACTTTGTGGAGCGTTTAGTTATTTAAATTTAAATATCTCATATCCTATGACTATCAAAGACCTACCTCTAGTCGGAATTTCGAAACAAGCATATCAATGATGATAATTGACTCAAATAAGATAGTAACTTTGTTCTAGAGTGGGTTACTCGAGCTTCAGATATAAATATTGACAAATTATTTGAAGCGCTGGTTATTTTGAAAAGTGTTCGCTGTCTATAACTAATTGATAAGCTCATAAAAAAAGCATGCGTAAATTACAGGAAAGTCGATACTTTTGAAACAATAATAAATAAATAAAAAATGGTAAGTGGGCACAAATAAGAATCGATGATTTTGTATAAGAGTTGATGAGCTTAAAACGTCGTTCAGCCCTGCCAATGAATCCAAGTGAATTATTGGAACAATTAATAGTCTGGAAATAATTAAATATACATTGGTATAACTCAAATAAGAGTTGGCAACTCAAGTTTCATAGATAAATTTGTTAAGATTTTGAAAAAGTTGGGTAAGATACAAAACTGTTGGTGTAGTCTAGAATTTTTTCTGGAATAAGTTTGTAACGTTTAAACGGCCAAATAAACTTTGGCAAGTGAACCCAAATAAGAGTTGATAATTTTGTATAAGTATGGTTGATTTTAACAGCATTTTTAAGATGCTAAAAAAAATGTCCTTAAATTATGGGAACAGTTGGTAATTTTTGAAAAAAAGAAAACATTGATAACTGATTGAAATAAAGTTGGTAATAAGAGGTTATAATTTAAGATCCACAAATAAATGTTAGCAAGTTATTAAGAGAATCGGTAATTTTGAACTAAGTTGATAATTTTGAATAAAAATTGGTAACTTTAACTCACTGATAAGTTCTGAAATAGATGTTGTGAGCTATTGGAATAGTTGGTCATTTTGTGGCAATCAAATAAACGTCAGTAAGTGGACTCAAATAAAATTTTATAATTTTATATAATAGTTAGTAGCATTATCAGTTGGTAAGCTGCGCAAATAAATGTTGGTAAATTATTGCAACAATTGATAAATTCAAAACAGTCAATTAAAATTGAACGAGCGACTCAAACAGTGGTTGTTAAGCAAAAATTAGTTGTGACTTAATGGAAGAAAAAGCAAGTCACTTATGGTAATTTTAAATAAAATTTAGCACCTTATCATGTTGGTAAGTTATACAAATTAATGTTGATTAATTATGAAAACAATTAGTAATCTTGGAAGTACAGATAAACATTAGCACTTCCAAAAAAATGGCTGGTGAATTAACACTGTGTTCCTGGCTAAATAAGTATACATATCAAGGATCAATCGACATTTGTGAAAAGAAGAATAATATCTCACTTTGTTTTCTCAAAGTCGAAATCAGAAGATCAAAAGGCAAAGAGCTTGAAATCGATGAAAAAGAAAAAGAAAAGCAAAGTGCTAAATTTGCTTTCACATGTCTAACGTGGGTATTATCATGTCTTTATTCCGTTTTTTGTCGGGAAAACAGTAGAAAAAGGATGATTCTTGGAGAGAAAAAGTACTTTGCATACTTGACTATTAAATTAGCTTCTTCAATCTTATGGCTAACAAAAGACAGAATAAAGGGAAAGGCCAGGTGTTCGAAACTCCTGCAATGCAAGTTGCAGAGAGATTGGCAGACCATTAGGTGTATTACACGTGGCACCCTGGTGCTGGGGATTTAAGTGGCGACTGTCGACCAAAAGCGGTTCCTCCGACACCAAAAAAAAAAAGAAAAAAAAGAAAAAGACAGAATAAAGGCATCTTACCTTTACCAAAAAAAAGACAGAATAAAGGCCATAGGCAAAGATATCATATAAGATAATGTCTGTACTATCCATGTCTTTAATTTGTCAGGCTCCTGCCTCATTAGAAGTGTTTCTTTCTTTATTATGATGGCGTTGGCACAGGGCAAGTAATCCAGATCTGCCCAAATCATCCATATGTTCAGCCGAGACTAAATTAATCACTAGTTGGACCATCAATTCATATATTAAAGGTTCATCCTATTGTCTGTCCTACCACACAAAAGAAAACAAAGAAGACCAATAGTTCACACCCATTTTGGAAAGAGCACCTTCTCACAAGTGGACGCAATTTTTCTTTTATGTTCGAAAAACGATTATGAATTGCTATTTAATCGATCGATTGAGATCCTCTAAAATTAGGAGATAAAGTCACCACCTATATCTATCTTCTTAAGATTAATACTTTACTACACATGCTACTGGCTATTTCCCGTTACTGCCTCTCGCCCTCTATCTCTCATAAAACAACCCCTACAATACAACCCACATCACATAAACCTATTGAGAAGATGCAACTTATCAAATAAAATCTGCATATAACAAGTTATGTGGATTCAGATTTTCCTGTCACTTGGATAGACTGAGGTTTTTGACAGATTATGTGTTCATGTTTTAAGGGTCGTCAGTTAGAAAGTGCGGTTATAGCCGATAGTTGCTTTGTTGACAGTTGAAGCAGAGTACATGATGTCATTTGAGGCAATCAAGAAAGTTATTTGGCTAAGAGTTTTGCTCAATCATCTGGAATTGTTGTAGGAGAAGGTTGTTAATTACTGCAACAATTAGAGTGCAATACATTTAGCCAAAAATCAAATGTATCTCAAGTAGGCGAAACACATTGGTGTCAAAAACCATTTTATACGTGTTATTGTGTCATAAGGAACCACATTCGTTGAGAAAGTGCGCACAGCAAATAATCTAATAAAGCATTTGCCATTGACTAAGTTTCGTTACTATTCAGACTTGGCTAGCTTCTACCGTAAGTGAGAAGCCCCATAGGGGTTTAGGAGAAACAACAACCGGTGATATGAAATTGAACTTCTTACTAAAATGGAGATTCGTCGGTCATGGCTCGAAATTAATTCAGATTGTTTTTGCCCAAAAAGAAAAATTCAGATTGTTTTGAAATTCGGTCTATAATTGAACACAAGGAAACTTAGGCCATATCATTGGAGTCTTGCCATAGAATTGCCAGTGATGAAAAAAAAAGAAATTAATTTCCGCAAGACTTCTTTTCTTCATTGATGATGAAGCCCACGTTGACATCGGAGAAGAGCTTATGGTTGTTTTGCATATAGATAATTTTGTTGTTGAGTTTGGTATCGGATGCATTATGAGTATGTTTAACGTATATGAAAATTTGCAAGAGATATCAAGAGCATTGATAACCTTCATCCAAGAGACTGACAGTGCAATAAAACTTCTCCTTCTGTAATTGATTCTTGTCAGTTCAGGTTTAAGCTAGAATTGAAAAACACTTATGAGTCAGTGTAATTGAACGATTCTAACATCTTCTTTACTGATTATATTGGAACTGTCTTATCAATCTCTTATTGATCTCTTCCCATATAGTAGGCACAAAGCTGACCTCATTAATCCACTGTATTCAAGTTTTATGTATGCAATTTATTTCTTACTCAAATCTTTTTTTGTTACTGTTCATGCTTCTATGTTAGTCGTAACAATTCACATCTTAAAGATACTACTGGACTTGGTTTATTAGGTATTCTCGATTCTATTTTTTTACATCCAACCTTCTATATCTTGGCAAGTCACTTGAAAAGGTGGCTCTTAAAGACAAGATGTTGAAAGCAAAATCGATGATGTTGGATATAGAACATTTACCTAATATTTTCTGCCATATTGTCTTTTTCACATCCAACCTTCTATTTCGTGGTAATTCTATATAGTTTTTCAGTCGATTGCTTTCATTTTATTTTGAATTTTGAATTTTCAATCTATCATTGTGAAGATATCTGTAGCATATATCAAGCTTTGTTGCGTATAATTCGTCAACTCATGTAATCCACGTATTTTTGATGATTATTAATTTATCCGCAGGAATCAATTCAAAGACCTCTACTACAACAAACACTCGGCGTCTTCAATCTTGATTACTGGCAAAACTCAGGGGCCAGTTGTATAATAATTGGGGTGCCCGCTAACTCCATCTATAGGTACCAAGCAGACACCACGAAATTGGACACAAGAGCAAGAGGCTAAGACACCAAGTTTTTCATCTGGGTGTGATCACACGTAAAGTAGATGCATGTTCGATCACACAATAAGAGAGAAGCTCGACCTAATTTAGCTCTCTCTCTCTCTCTCTCTCTCTCTCTCTCTCTCTCTCTCTCTCTCTCTCTCCACCACCAATCACGACCACCATTGCGTCCTTCTACAGCTTGTCCAATGCGGCACCGCTTCTTATCTTTTCCGATTGCCTGCAACCAACAACAAAATCACCATCGTCACCACTGCATATCGCTGCTGCTTCTTACTTTCCCTGATTGCCTGCAACCAACAAAAAAATCACCACCACCACCACTGTGTTGGCATCAAGAGATTCCTCTCTAGACCCTTCGTGCATTTACACTTCAGGCATGCATGTGTACCCAGAGTTAAGCATTTCATTTGTGTTCATCGTGCATGTGTGCATTCGAGACCTCACCTCGCTTCTTTCCAAGTAACCTACAACAAAACCACCATCATGACCACCACTGCATCTTGCAAGTTGTCCAACGCGCCACTGCTTCTTACCTTATCCGATTGCCTTGTAACCAACAAAAATAAAACACCATTACCACCATTGCATATCGCTGCCGCTTCTTACCTTCGCCGATTGCTTGCAACCAACAACAAAATCACCATCACCACCATTGTGTTGGTATCAAGAGGTTTCTCTGTAGGCCCTTCATGCATATATGTTTCGAGCGTGCATGTGAAAGTTGACATCTAAATTTTGGCGACACGTTTAATCATTCATTAATTGCATAGAAAAATTAGGGATTAATTTCTAATCTCTAGCAACAATAATTTTCATTAAATTGCATGGCATATAGACATTAGGAGCATTTGTATTACTAGTATTAAAATTAAAAAAATTAATCTAAAATTAATTAAGAACATTAAAAAAATTTATCATTATTATTTTTTATGAAGAAAAGAAAAGAACTAGACCGGGCCAGGGGCGGGCCGGCCCGGCCTTTTTTTTTTCTTTTCCCTTCTTCCTCTTCTCTTTCAGGCCCGGCCCATTTTCTCTTTTCTTTCCCCGGCCCGGCCCACCCACCTATTTCTTCCTCCTTCCTCCCTCGCGCCATTCCCGCGTGTCTGCGGCAACAGAGACGTACGCAAGCAAAGGCAGAGCAGCCGTGATCCTTGGGGCGGGGATCAGGCCGGCCACGGCAGGCTGGTGGTGGCGGAAGCCATGAGCGTCTGTCGCTAGCCCTTAAAAGCGAGAGAGGGGGCGCAAGAGAGAAAGGGAGGAGACCGGGGGCTGGATTTGAAGGAGAGATCCGAGAGAGAGTTCGAGTGAGAGAAACCGAGAGAGGGGGCAGAGACAGAGAACGCGAGTGAGAGTTTGCCTGAGGGAAGAGAGTTGGAGGTAGAGACCGCCGGCCACCGCACGGCCGACAACCCACCACCGTGACTTCTTTCCCGCTTCGACACTCCGGTAAGCCTCGACCCCCTTTTTGCCTTTTTTGAGCATGCCGAGCCGGAGCTCGTGGCCATCCGGCAGAGGCGAACCCCGGCCCCGTCCGTACCTCGTTTTGCTGCTGCTGTGCGTGCTGTTGTTGTCGCGGGTTCTGGTCTTCGGTCGAGTCAAAGATCTCTTGTTTCCGTAGCATATACTACCTGTTCGACAAAATGTCCGAACGAGATCCATAGTTTTTTCTCTGGGTATGGTCTCTTTCGGAACGATGGTGACACCCCGGTCAGTGAGTGCGTAGGGTTGGCTAGGAGCTGGTTGGTCCTTGGTGGCCGTTGCGGTGGTCCTCGGAGGCCTCGGGCCTTACTGTTTTGGGCATTCGGCGGTGGGGAGGCCGGCCGACGAGTGGCAGTCAGAGTGACCGCCCGATGGAGGGTGGTAGCTCAGCTGCAGCTTGAGCTTTGGCTGAGGTTTGTCTTGAAAAAAAAAAGAAAAAACGTAGAAGCTTCCGTGAAGGACGTCACACGAGATGGGGATGTCGCTTGAGAGCGGCTTGTAAGATAACCCGACATCAAACACTCGAGGCCGAGCGTTTTCTTTATTTCCCCTAATGAAGGGAGTATGATGTGAGACGCCTTAAGTTTGGATTAACATCTTTTATTTGACGAATTTAGGATAATGAAATCTGATTTTTCCATCTTTAATTAAGCTGGTTTAGAGTATAGAATAATTTTTTTGGGGGGGGGGGTTTGGAGTGTAGAATAATTGAATTTATAAATTCCATTATTTTAACTGTGTGTTAAAATATAATATTCTGATCAGAAGACATCGTAGGATTTTTTTTTTAACTTTATTTAGAAGTAATTTTTCAAAAAAAAAGGTTGCTACTGTGTCTATTCGTTGTGTTTTGTAGAATCATCCAGTTTGCCTCTTTCTAGGAGTTAAAAAGCCGAAGACATTTCCGTCTTGCGTTTTGTGCGTGGACGGTTGGCGCATTCGTGTTTGCAAGTTGTAACTCGATGATGTTCATTTCCACTGCGTTGAAGTCTAAATTAGGAAAAAAAGTTATTTGAAATCTCGACTTCAAGCGAGAGTAAAGCCTCTCAGGATTTAGCGAATTGCCACATGTGTCCATTCCTTGCAACTAACACAAAAAAGTCTAGTTCTTGCAAACCTCAAGATAAGAAGCATGCATGATATGCATACGTGACAAGAGAAGTTAAAGTAAATTATGCATGGGAATTATCTCTGTTCCTCCGATCTTCAGAAGTTGCCGACCCGTCTCCTCGTGGCATTGATTTGTCGTTGGACTTGGAAGTGCTTTTTCTGTATCAAAGCGGATAATCCTAAGTAGAAGTACATTGCCACCATGAAAAAACCCCCTATCAAATTTAGTCCAACATCATTGGAGTTCTGGAATCCCATTGCAAGGGATAAAAAGTAGTTGGCGGCGAGAATAAACATTGATAAGCAAGTCGTAGCAGTGTCAGGAAGCAGCGGAACAGCGGTGACTATGATTATGCAGCTGGAGATGAGAAAAGTCAAGCTGTTGAGTAAAGTGAATACGTATAGATGTGAGCCGCTGAGGATCATCTTTCCAGCTTGATGTGGTTTTCCATTAGCAATTTCAGTGGAATTGGCGGTGATGACAGTGGAGTAGGTCGGAGAATTTGAAGAAGAATCCTGCCAGTATCATCCCGGAGGACTAAGAGCGGCTTGGTAAGTGGTGGTCGCCATTAAGGCGGACACTACAAGGATTCATCTTGGACATAGAAAATGTGTTCCAACAGGTCAAGTAAAAATAGTTTCTTGGTGATAAGCTGGGATAGAGAGAGGGGAGCATATGAAAATCTGGGCACTAGTCTTGGAGGGCGTAGCCTCTCCACAACATCTTGAGCGTTACAAGAATTCCCTTGGAAGATTTCTAGAGCGGTCTCACCAAGGGAGTTCTTCGCTTGTACATCCGTCCACGGACTTAACAGCTTGATGATCTGAAAGAAATGCAAAAAGAATAAAAATGAAGTACGTACCCCCTTCAAGTTAAATCACTGCTTTATCCCAAGCTTTACTATTGTGCACAAGATGAGCTAATGCCACCATGCTAGTGATCCAACGGCCCATGTACAAGGGAAGAAAGTTTACTAGATCTTATTTACTAAATGCCATCATTTAAATCCATACAAAGAAGCTTAAATCTTTTAAAAAGTGCAATATAATACTTTCACCCTATATTATTTATGCAATTGTCAATTTAAAAGAATAAAGATTCAATTACATTTTGTATATGAGTTTCTTTTTTATTGCTAGGAAGAAAAAGACTATTAAATGAACGAATCGACCAACCTATAAAAACTGGATTCAATATGAGGTTCGAGCCTATGCTCCAGTGACCTTGTCCACGGGAAAATGGTCAAAAGAGAAGAAAGGACTTGATTTTGATTATAAAAAAAAAAAAATCGTATCTTTTATTTTGTTTCTTTTTTTAAAAGGGAAAATGACAACAATTTTTGATAAAAAATTTTAAAAAAATTTCGGGCGCGCATGACGGTAGAGAGCCTAGGGGTGAGCGGTTCCAGGTTCCAGTTCTGTTCCATCTGGAACCTGGAACCTACCCTCGGGTACAGGTTCCTCAAAATGAGGAACCTGGAACCTACCGTGGGAACCGACAACCTGGAACCTACCCTGTCACAAGTTCCAGGGTGGGTTCCAGGTTCCAACAGGTTTTTTTTTTTTTTGGTTATTTTCAGATTTGAACTATAACATATGCGCACGTTACGCACGTTACAAATAAAAAAAAAAACTATAACATATGCGCATGTTACCAAAAAAAATATAACGTATGCGCACGTTACCAAAAAAAACTATAATGTACGCGTATACTGCACGGTAACTTCCCATTGACATGTTATCTTGATACATTAACTTCGCACTGCACAACAACAATATAATATAATTAGAAATTTCAAAACAAATAGCAAACTAGAAAGTAGAAATAAAACACCACTAGAACAAGAATGTCTAGAGGTACAAGTTTTGAAAACAATTTCGATTAAACCCTTAAATGAACTCAGAAAATTCTGAAATTTGGACACGTTGTATTTAAGACCTAGAGGTACAAGTTTCATGAAGAAATCATAGTCCAATTCGTTCTGGATTAAAAGATAAAATCGATTTACTTTTCCTATTCTCTACTTGCACAGTTTTTGAAACATTTTTGGTTAAATAGGCAAATGAACTACAAAAATTACGAAATTTAAATATGTTGTAGGGAAGACATGAAGACAGATATTTCATGCAGAACAAATTTCCAAAAGAACCTCATACAAAATGATATAGTCTACGCATTGCAACTTACAAGATCCGAACACATCAGATTGCACAGTTTTAGAAACATTTCCGATTAAATACCCAAATGACCTTCAAAAATTATGAAATTCGACTATGTGATATCCAAGACCATAAGGTAGATACTTCATGAAAACATCAAAGTCAAATTCGTCCTAGATAATTAAATATGGACGGTTAAAATCCCTGTTCGTAGTACTGTATTCCAGATCTAACCATCTCCAAAGGACCACGCTTTCACCTACCTATTCTTGTTTTTTTTCTCTAAATTTTTTATATGTTGTACCTCAGGATGTCCTTTACAACTTTTGTTAAGAAACCGAAGTGAAATTTCGACAAAAAGGTTGCCTTACAGTCCATGCATTCATCAAGGGTCGGTCCCAAAATCTCCAGATCCAGTCTTTCCAAAGAATAACGATTTCACCCACTTATACTTGTTTATTTTGTCCCAAATTTGAGTATGTTATACTCCAAGAAGTCCTTTACAACTTTCATTTAGAGGCCGAAGCCAAACTTCAACTAGAACATCACATACAAGTCACTAGAACATCCAAGGTCGAGCTTTTTCTGTCCTAAGTAACCGGTTCCGGTTCCGGTTCTGGTTCCCGGGTAACCCGGGAACCATGCTCAGCCCTAAGAGAGCCTGGTCGAGGAGTTGGGCAAGGAGACGGCAGACAGCGACGGGAAGTTGAAAGAGTTCGCGATTGCGGAGTGGCAAGCGAAGAGAGAGGGAGAGAAGAGAGAGAGAGAGAGAGAGAGAGAGAGAGAGAGAGGGAGGGAGGGAGAGGATTTCAGAGAGAAGAATCGAGAGGAACGATAGAAGGTCGGGGAAGAGGAGGAGAGGAAGCGTGAGAAAGAGAGGAATTTTTTTTTTTCTCAGAAAGGAAAATCAATTTTCCCAATTTTAGAAGGATATTTTCTATTGATCGGAAAATATTTTTTTATTACTCATTTCGCACGCCCTAAATGCTAGAAAATGAGGAAATACTTTTTTCAATTTTTTTTTCCTCAAAACAAACGTAACCTAAATAAGTCAATTTATTTTTCAATTATCCCGTACACATTCTAATGTGCAAATTGTAGGATCCTGTCTGATTTGTTTGAACCAATCCATATTTGTTGAAGGCAAAATTTGTTTCAGGCTGATGAATTTATTAACTCATTCCTACCACTTGAAGTCCTTTTATAATATTGTTATGCGACCGCACAAGAGAGAAAAACATGTATTTATCAATATAATGATTGTAATAAGACTCGATACGTATTTAAAATGACAAGAGAACGGATTAAATCTACATCGTCAAGTTTTATTATATCTTAATCTAACATTCAAAAATATTTTCATTCTTAATAAACATTACAATAGTATAATGAGCTTAACAAATGGGTTTTTTCACGAAGTTTATTAGCAAAAACTTGAGGTTCAAATTTCATATAGAGAGATCTAAATTCGCATAATATCTTGATAACATACATTAGTATTCACAACTTTTTTTTTTATAAAAGGAAGTGACGGAATTTTTTTATTTTATTGTGGAAGCTTCAATACGATATAATTATCACAATATTCACCTTTAATATGTCATATCCCTTGATCGATGATTTTTGTCAGTCAGTTCCTTGTGATTCCGGTTGATCGTTCCAAGCAAGCAAATTTATGAATACTTCTACAATTTACAACACTATGCTGGACCACTTCAAATGTCAATCTCAAATGGACATTTATCAACAAATGTTAACTGTTAAATGATAATACTATAAAATATACGGTTGCACAAAATGCTGTTTCAAATCTCCTCTCTCTGCGTGTTTCTAAATCCATGTATTTTCAAACCCCAGCATTTCATTATCATATAGTTTGTTCTTGGGTTAGATAATGTCAAATTCAAGGATCATATAATAAAAGCATGAAAAACCATGAAATTGGTGAACTATACCTCATTTTGCGGCTCTTTGGACGCAGCAACATGTAAGACGGTATTACCATCTTTATCTTTCCAGTCCAAGATTTCTGTCAGATGAACGTGCTTAAGCCATCCTAGCAAAACATTGAATGCTTTGCTGTTGTGTTTTTTGACGGCAATGTGAATTGCAGTCTCACATTGACTCGTCAAATCTTCAATGGATGATTTGCAAGTGCAAAGGAATTCGGCTAGGAGCTCCACCTCATTGTCTTTTGCTTCACCGGCGATGTAATGCAAAGGGGTGATTCCACATCGTCCTCGAACTCGGATCAACTCAGGATCAAGGGTCATTAGTGCCCTCACAATTGAGTATTGCTTATGTTGCAAAGCCAAGTGCATGGGGCTATACCCCTCTAGATTTAGCTTCCGAGCAAACTCTGGCCACAAGATGTACATCTCCATGGCCACCTCGAATTTTCCTTCAGCCGCGGCAATGTGTAGTGGAGTATTTCGGAAGGGGTCCTTAGATACGTGATCTAAGAGCTCTTGCTCCTCCACATTTGAGTTATGTAGCAAATCAATATCGTCATGTTCGATTGCTAGTTGAAGTTGAGACTCCCTAGCCTCTCTTTCTTCTTTTTCGGGCAGACCCCTAACCATCGTGTTTCTAGGGAATGTAGACGCAGAAGAGGGGCTTTGTTTGGCGATGATCGATGGAAGTAGAGAACTTGCAAAATCATATATTATATAGTGCCACAGTTCAATGAATACTTGATTTAGGGGAGTCAACAGGTGTACAGGTGGGCCCAAAGGCAGGTGGGGGTTCAGTAGGGCCCACCATTTCTTAGACCGGGACCGGCGCGTCATGGTCAGATTCTTAGGAAATCGAAGTCTTGTAATTTTACATGCCTTTCACTTTCCACTTTTGCTCTTTCTCGTCTTGTCATGTTTTGCGAGAATTGCATGACATGGTTCATCGAGAAGGAAAAATTATATCGTGTCATGGCATGTGCGTTAAAGTTGAATTGTAAAGTACTGTATGGTATTCTCTTTCTAAAAGCTTATTCAAGCATTTAATATTCTGGGGCCTCTGATGAATTTTTTCTTGAAATATTTTGGATAGAACGTTATTTATATTGGTGATATATGCGATGGCATGTTATATTGTGGTTTCAATTTGATCCTCATAGTCAACCTACATGTGAGACATGACATACAAACCGAATCTACTTCGAGATTTAACTGTAACTAACATGTTTTTCGAAACTTAATCAAAGCGATGTCACTTTTAGGGCTTAAAAATAGCAGCTATGGTTACCGAGCTTCACGCCTCGCAAAGTGCGACTGTAAGGTAATCTTGTTATTGTGACTTCCTTCCCGTCATGCCCTCGAATTTTCCAAGGTAAGAGAAAATCAATCACACCTTACTTGTTATTGCTAATCCTAAACTAATGAAGATAATTTGTAGAATTTAATAACACATTTGAGGATTTAATAGCACCAGACCTATTTCTGTCTTTATTTGAGACGAGTTCACTTATAAACCCAAGCACATGATTATCTCCTCGAGCGCATAATCTCCCATCGATTCTTCAATTCGATTCAATACATGGAGGCTAGTTCTCTACATATTACCTATGAAGCACCGACACTCTCCAAGAGCCTTCGTGTCATGTCAGACACTTCGACACATGTTGTGTCGGACACTTCGACACGTGTCCGACATTCTACAATACTCTTCGACACTCGGTCAACACGTGTCAAAAAATCCGACACTTGATCAACTTTCTCAACACTCTTCGACACTCGAGTCGAAATTCTGACATACAAGTTTCTGACACGTGATTCCGATATCGAGGTCAATTTTAAAAATCAATAAATGAGAGGTCTTTATGTGTGTGTGTGTGTGAAAAATAAAAAAAACAACAATAAAAATAATAAATGGAGAAAGAAAAAGAAATCTAGTCCTACTTCCTATGATACACAATTTACCCCTTAAAAAAATGATAAATGGATAAAAAAATATACATATCAATGATCAAACACCATTTGTAAAAGAAGAATAGTGTCTCACTTTCTTTCCTAAAAGTCGAAATTGCGATGACTACGCGAAAGACCAAAAAGCAAAGTGCTGGTAATCATTGAAAGAAAAAGGAAAGTGCTAAATTTGCTGTCACATGTGAATCGTTTGTTCTCCTTGTCGGGAAAAAAGGAGAATTCTTGGAGAATTATTGGACGCGAAAAGTACTTTACATCCTTGACTAGTTAATGGCATCTTCAAACTTGATTATTGTGTGAGGCTCCAGCCCCCTTAAAAGTGTTACTTTGTTTCTTATGATGTTGGCACAGGTCAAGATTTGTAAATCAAATATGCTCAAGTCATCCATGTGTTCAGCAGACAATAAATTGTCGGACCATCAATTCATATATTAAAGATTCAACCTATTGTCTACCCTACGACACAAAAGAAAACAAAGAAGTCTAGTAGTTCACACCCAATTTGGAGGGAGCACATGCTAAGAAGTGGAAGCAATTCTTCTTTATGCATGAAACACGTTTATGAATTCCTATCTAATTGATGGATTGATATCGTTTAAAATTGCAAGATAAAGTCACATATATCTATCTTCTCAAAAAAATTAATACGATACTACATGTGCTATTGGCTGTTCAAATTTGTTGTTCTTTCTTTTTATACTTTTGATCCTTTCCTCCCATTTTTCCACCCTTTTCCTCTTTCCTTCCCATTACTACCCTCACTAGAAATGAACCACCAAAGATAAATGAGTTACTAAGTAAATACTTTGCAAGGACTCTCCTAAATCCATGCCAACTTAACTCGGACTCTCTCAAATCCATGCCAATCACAATTTTAGTATTTTTAATTTAATTAATTAAGCAGGAAAACCATTTCATTTTAGAGTTGCCATTAATCTATAATGGATTGTTAGAAATCCAAGTAAAACCTCGAAAAACATCTTATTTTATGAACTAGAGATTTCATAGATATGGACATTTGATTACACTAAATAAATATAACGCTCTTTCAATATCTTTTCTCTTTATTTAAAAATATAGTTCGAAGCAGTCTTGGTCAATTTCAATTTTTTTTACCACTAATATGTGATGAGTGATCACACGGGTACACAAACAGTAATTTAACGCTCAATAATCAAAGCAATATATAAATTATTTAGTGAATAGGAAAATCTTGATGTACAAAACGATAGTAAATCTCCGCCAAAGACATACTTCCAGAAATTTTTTCTCATCAATTCCATCAGATAACATCAAGAGGAATGTTTTACTGTGTCTTCGCAAAATTTAACCACGAACCAACAGTAATTAAATGTCCATTTGTCGATCCCCTGAACTATACGCTGGACTTGTTCTGTTGCCAAGGAGACGAGGTCCGCCTTTTCTTTTTTTTTTGTGTGTTTTTGAACATTAACGTCCTTGTTTGTGCCTCCCATATATATTGTCGCCCCCCCCCCCCCAATTTTGAGAGAAAATAGTGCTTATATAGGCGTAGGATCAGGGTTATCTCAAGATACCAATCAATACATCACTTTCCTATTTTAAACTAAATAGATATAAGGACTTCCTCACCTTAGGAATTTTTTATATCACATTGTAATTACTTCCATAAAATTAAAATCCTCAACGATAATATATCTTTTTCCTTAAATGTAATTAGATAATGCAATCTTAATTAGTTTGGCATGCCCACGTGCTAAGCACAAGCAGTTTTTGGCCATAAGGGTTATCCAATGGGCTTGACCAAATTTCATGCTTCTGCAGGCTTATTCCAGATAATTTAATTAAGCTTGTAGTGCTAAAAAAGTCTAAATTAAATGCAATTTATGTGGGCTTTATTATTTATAGAATGCTCACGATAAATACAATTAATAACGTCTTAAGTGTTCACGCAGGTCATTAATTGCAAATTGCACTATCTGTCCTGATTTATATGAACAAGACTCTATTCAGATAGACAAAATTGATTTTTGCGGAGATAAATTTATATTAATTCCATCTCTCTTACGTAACAAGCATATGGGAGTCGAGGAAATAGAAAAATCAAACATTTATTTCCTTTAATTAAATCGAATTCTATCACTATATATGTACAGAGAGAGAGAGAGAGAGGTCAAATTAATGTCTCGCATGAAGTATTTATTTAATATTTTTATGCGATGGTGGGAAGTTCAACAAGAGATAAAGACGTGTACAAATCAATATAGTGATTCTGAAAGGATACGATGAGAACTTAACAGGGAGGGGGAGAGAGAGAGAAAGAGAGAGATCAAATCGACAAATTGTCGACTTTTCAATATAACAATCGAACTTTGACATATAAATATGATGATGATGATAACGATGATGATGATGATCCAACAGCTAACAATTTTCGTTCTTAATAGATATTACAATATGATAAGACACTCAACATATGGATTTTTACTAAGTTAATTGAGAAGAGTCTAATTAATATAGAGAGGACGTCAAAAAATAACGTGATGATATATATTATTGATCACAATTGATGTATAAAGGTGTTAGATTTTTCTTGTCGAGGCTTCAATACAACCTAACTATCACAATATTCACCTATAATATGTCACACTCCTTGATCAATCATTTTTGTTGGTTGTTTCTTGTGTTTCCGGCGGATCAGTCCAAGCAAGTAAATTTATGGACATTTTTATAGTTTACGAGACCATGCCATACAACTTCAAATGTCAATCGTCAGATAGACATTTGTTCTTGGATTACATAATGTCAAATTCAAGGATCAAACAATAAAAGCAAGAATATTTACAAAATCAATGGACCATATCTCTAGCTATAAGATTTGTGTCAAATAGACTCGCTTAAGCCATTTAAGTAAAACCTTGAATGCTTTGAGGTTGTGGTTCTTGACAGCAATGTCAATTGTAGTCTCACATTGGATTGTCACATTTTCGATAGACGATTTGCAAGCAAATCAAAATTCGTGTAGGGGTTTCGGGAGCTCCACATTCTCCTGCTTGTTATCTCCTTTTTTTCCCTGCTACAAAATGCAAACGGGTGATCCCACCTCATCTTCAGACTTGAATCAACTTCAGGTCAAGGTTCATCAATGTCCTCACAGTATGATAATGCTCATGTTGCTTAACTAAGTGCATTAGGCATTTCCAAGCAAACGACGGCTTCAAGATGCCCATCTCCATGGCCACGTCAATTTTTCTGATGGCCTAGGTGTTGGAAATAACGGATCCCCGAAAACTGGATTCAACACTAAATCGAACCCCTAAAACGAATGCAGAAGATAAGCCCGGGAAATACATGTATCACCAATCCTAAAGCACACCACAGAATCGAGCGTACCTTGTTAGTCACTAATTAAACACCAATGCTGAAGATCGAGGAAGAAATTCTGATCCGATGATGTCAATTCGCCTTGAAGGGAAGAAAAAACGTGCCTTTGTATTTTATTTTATTTTTGGGAGAGAGAGAGAGGGAGAGAGGGAGACGTATGTACGTTCTAATTTCCAAAAGGTGCATTCTCCCTCTCTCTCATCCCTTTTATACATTCCCCCATCCATGTGCCCTTATCCTGTGGGCCGGGCTTTTAGGCCCAACATGGGCGGATGGGTCTTAAGCCCATCACTTATAAAACCATCATCTCCGACACATGGTGGGCTAAACAGGATTCTCTTTACCTCTCTTCAACATTCATACCAGTGAATAATCCGTGCGACCAGCATACTTTAAGAGCTCGTTGCTATACATCTGTTAGGAATATATAGCAGCTTATAATGGGCATCACTTCCTAAGTAGATTTAGTATGCAGTACCCTAGATCGATCGATCACATTTATATCTCTCTCGATCTCTTTCAAACAATGATATATATATATATATATATATATATATATATATATATATATATATATATATATTGTATTCACAATTATGATTATCCCAAAGACAGTCATAATTGGTTAACCTGTGAATACAAAACTACAATGTGATTCGCCAAATTCGATCTTCCTCTTTCCTTCATACTCTCAATTTCAGTTCAACTTGCTTTTTTAGAAATGTCTCATTAGATTGAATCAAACTCATGACCATTGGCAACATCCTAAGATAGCAAACACTAAATAGAAATTTTGAGAATAAGTAAGAGTCATGAGGGGACTAAAAAATTGAGAAACTCTTTTCCTCAAGAGTTTCACACGACATAAAAGTTGAGATCATACTTTTGCCACTCTTATTGGTTGTCTCATGCATACGTAGTATGAAATACGTATTACGGTATTAACTCATTTCCCATGGAGCGTATGTCTACACCTTCAATGCCGTACAGATGATAGTTCAGACATACCCAATGTCTAACTTGAGTTCACGTATCTACTCATTAACAAAATTCATCAGAACTCACATCTGGCATCATAGACAGATAAAGTAAAATATGTGGGATATTTTACTTTCGGATATAGTAAGTATTATGTCCTCATCTCAACACTCAGTTAAGGCGACATACGTGTTTTAAGCTTGAGCTCTCGATTATCACCTAGATAATAAGCTTAAAAACAGTCTCATCTCTATTTATCACACAGTAAATAGAAGCGATTACTCGTGTGAGTGGGCTAATCTTATATCTGTCTGACATACTTTCTCAACTTAAAATAATGCACTAAGCATTAAAATGCATAAAGATCACACAAAGATTCATAGGCATTAATGATGAAAAACACAAATTCATCATATGTGAACACTTCAGGAAAATTACAATCTAGTACATCAGTCTCTACGCAATCCTAGAAATTTTATATGGTCACATAACACATCTCTAGGTGTTGGCTTTGTCATAGGATCTGCTACCAATCTATGCGTAATATGTACTCTAAGTTCACATCTTTTCGTGCAACCATATCCTTGACAAAATTATACTTGGTATCTATATGTTTGGTCTTGTCATGATATTTTGGATCTTTGGTGTACGCTTTCGCTGCTTGGCTATTACAGTTAACTAATAACAAATCTGCAGCACTTCCAATAACACCTAAATGATCAAATAATCTCTTAAGCCAAACATCTTCTTATACTATTGTTGATAATGCCATGAAATCAGTTTCCATCGTGGGCAAGGCTATACACTATTGTTTCTTACTGCTCCAACATATGGTGTCATTATTCGGTAAGAAAACAAACTCAGAGGTAGATTTTCTTTCATCTAAATCTCCTCCTTAATCAACATCAGAATAGCCTTAGAGTCGCAGATCATTTTCTTAATAACTCAGCATATAATCAGCAGTCCCCTTTAGATACCTCAATCTTCTCTTAACGGCTTTCCAATGTGCTTGACCTAGATTGCATTGGTATTTTCTCACCATTCCAACTATAAAACATATGCTAGGTCTTGTACACATCATAGCGTACATCAAGCTTCCAACAGCACTAGCATAAGGAACATGTTTTATTTGTTCATTTTCTTGTGGAGTCCTTGGACACAATTTATGGCTCAATCCTTTACATTTTGCAAAAGGAGTGTCTATGGGTTTACAATCTCGAAATCTTAACTCTAAAAATGTATGCAACATCACCCATGTCTTTCATCTCAAAGTTGGAAGACAACCAACTCTAGACAGTATTCCGGCAATCAGTATATCATCAACATATAATGATATAATCACAAATTGATCCTTGGATCTTTTGATATATACACAATGATCCTCATTTATCATCGTAAAATCATATGCCATTATGACATTATAAAAACGTATATATCATTGTCTCGATGACTGGCCTATACCATTGTCTCGATGACTGCTTAAGGCCGTATATCGATCCCAAAAGTCGACATACCTTTTCTTCTTGGCCTTTCATTATGAAACCAGCAGGTTGTTCCATATATTTCTTCCTCTAATTCTCTATTGAGGAAAGCAGTCTTTACATCCATTTGATGTAACTCAAGATCCATACTAGCTACTATTGTCAAAATAATGCGAATCGAGGTAAATCTCACTATAGGAGAAAATGTATCTTCATAATCAATTCCTTCCTGTTGATTATACCCCTTCGCCACAGGGCAAGCCTTATGCCTTTCTATCGAGCCATCAGCCTTTCGCTTTATTTTGAGAACCCACTTGTTTCCAATAACTTTGCGTCATTTTGGAAGATCAACCAGTTCCCAGACTTGGTTTGATTTCATTGACTCCATTTCTTCTTCCATTGCATGAATCCATTTTTCCTTACTAGGGCAATTCAAAGCCTCACGGATATTTCTTAGCTCATCTTCATCTTGCGGAGCAATCATAAAAGTTTCCCCTTCAATGTTAAAACGTCGACGGGGAATACTTTGGCGACTAGTTCGCTGTATGGGAGATTGTACACTTAGCATATCATTCCCCATTATGCTCCCACTAGGATTAGATAATAATGAGGTCGTCTCATCATGTGGTTGTAATTGAGAATGAGTTGAATTCAACTCATTACTTCTCATATTACTCCCACTTGGACGAACTCCACTAATGTCATTATCTTGATCCAAGGTTTCAAATAGAGAGTAATCTTCCCCTATTTGACCATTCTTAAGAAATTCATCCACTAAGAATGTGACATCCCGTGATTCAAATTCAGTTATACTTCTACTTTCTTACTCACCTATGAACACATACCCTCTCGAGTGTTCGAAGTATCTCATTAAAATACTCTTCTTTCTTTTGGGACCTAATTTCCCAAACTTGTGAGAGGACTCATGAATATAGGCAGCACAACCCCATGGCTTAAGAAAACTTAAGTCCGATTTTCTACCTGTCCATAACTCATATGGAGTGGAAGTAACTGATTTGGAAGGCACTCGATTAAGTATATAAGCAGCAATTAACAACACATCACTTCAAAAAGTGATAGGTAAGTTAGCATGTGCCATCATGAACCTAACCATTTCTAGTAGGGTTCTGTTTCTTCTCTCTGCAACACCATTTTGTTGAGGAATATATGGAATAAATAACTGTCTTTCTATTCATTTTTCATCACATAATTTTCTGAACTCATCAGATAAATATTCTCGACCTCGATCGGATCTCAATGCTTTTATTTTCTTGTCTAATTGATTTTTTACCAAGTTCATAAACCTTTTGAAACAACATAATGCTTCAAATTTATGAGAAATCAAATAAACATATCCGAATCGAGTATAATTATCTATAAAAGTAATGAAATAGACAGTCCAATGCCTTCCTCTCACAGTCATTGAACCACAGATGTCAGAATGGATTAAGTGTAGAGGAAATTCAGCTCTTTTATCTTTTCTAAATGGTTTCCTTGTCGTTTTCCCTACTAGGCAATGCTCGCATATGGGCAAATCGACTTTTTCAATGTTGCCCAACAAGCCCTCTTTGGCTAGTCTATTCATATGTTGTTGGCCAATATGACCAAATCTAGCATGCCACATAATCACATCATTATCATATGAATTAGAAGATGTGAAACAAGGGAATAACAAATATGGACATCACCACAGTCAATATTTAGTACAATAAAACCATCCAGAAAGTGACCACAACCATAGTAGTTTGTATCCAAATACAAATCTACACCTTTATTATGGAAGTTCACACTAAAACCAAGCTTAACCAACATCAAAACAAACACTTAAATTTCGACAAATCTCCAGAGCATATAAAACATCATGTACGAACAGGGTGCATCTAGCAGGTGCCAATTCCTTTAACTTCATCTCTAAAGTTATTTCCTACATAGATCCACTTGTTCCAATTGATATCGTCAGAATTCCACGGAGGATTCTCTATCCTTCGCTACATGGTCTGTCGCTCATGAATCTACAGTCCACAAAGGATTGTATTCAGCCAATAATACAAAACTTGACACATAAGCAAGGTTCTTAAATGTACAAGAGGTGTTTACTTTCTTTGGCTCACGACAGTCGCGAGCATAGTGACCCTTCTTGTCACAATTGTAACACCTTACCCTTGACATTTTCTTCACTTGAGGACGTTTTCCTCTCTTGTGTTAGTTAACTCTTGATTTCTTGCAATAAGGACTTGATCCTTTGCATTCCCACATATTGAACGAATCAATACGCTTGCGCTTAGAGCTCAAAACCCTTTCTAAGCTAGAACCAGCATTGCAAATGCCTATTTTCGGCTCAAATGCCGTTAAGCGGTCCTCTACTAGCTCAAGGTGGCGCACAACATCCTCAAGATCTTCCATAATATGGTCAAGAGCTTCTAGTGCTTCTTGTTTTTCCAGTACATATTGAATTTTTATATTTAATATTTCACAATTGTTGCCATTCATATCAGCAATTACGTTCTTAATTGCTAAAACCATCGGTCTGAACACATCAGACATACATGCACGAATAATTAATGCCTATCACTTATGCATCCACTTTGCACAGACCCATCATTTCAATAAACAATTTTAAGTAAGATTTCAGAATCAAAAGGTCACTATGTTTCTAATCATCCTCCAAAAATCCTAACTCAAAATTATTATTAATATAATTGTCTTATGCAAATAAATTCTATGAAGTTACAAAAACTTCTATTACTACCCACAGCTAACTACCCATAGCAACCAGCAATAATATAAAGCAAATAATAATTGACATCCAATAAAACAATAATGCTTTCACATAATACAACTAACATATTGGTTGCTACATCAACAACAATCAGGTAGTAAACATTACATAATTAATCTAAGAAATAAATAGGGAATGTCCATTCTAATCTATCAGTCAAAACATCTGAGAAAATTGAAGGCACATTTGCCAACCATGGAAAAACTTTTGGAGAGTTTTCATGTCGCCACCAAGGCGCATTCACTCTGCGCCATGTGGCGCTCAATCTAAGGGTTGAAGTTTTGGTTAACTCAATCATATAGTACTCTCTTACAAAAGCTTCCACTAGCCTCCTATAACCCGGGACCACGTTGACCTCCCATAACCGATCTAACACTACTTGCCATTCAGGTGGAAGAATGTTCATCAAAGCCGGCACCTTCTCAAAATCCGGCATAAGATAACCATTCCAGATGATTTCCTGTATCATCTGATTGACCCTGACCACATGTGATACTAAATCACCGTCATGCCACCGATAATTAACTAACTCTGTCATCAGCCTTTTAAGTCTTTCCCTTCCTGTCATTGCCCCTCGCCCCCCTCTCTCTTTCTCTCATGAAACAACCCCTACAATACAACCCGAACAAATGCAACTCTCTCTCTACCCTTGATTTGAGCTAGTGAAAAGTATCCAAAAAAATGTTTAAACTTACTGTATTAGTAACAATTCAGTCATAAACTTTTCAATTGAATCAATTTAGTTCTAAATCTTTTTATGTTAGTACCAATTAAGTCCATCTAACTAATTTAAACTGAAATTTATTGAGGTGGACATCATATATCCTATGTGGTATGATTAGCACTAACGTGGTTATTTTCTATAAAAAAAAAAATTAATATTTTATCAATTTTTCAATTAAAATTTTTTTTCTTTTTTTCTTCTTCTCTTTTCCTTCTTATCCTTTCCTTTTCCACTGTGGCTAACAAGCATCACTGAAGCTCGCCAATCACTAGGCAACACAAAACCCTCTCTTGGCCTTGCCAATCATAGGTGAAAGTGGCTATGGCCTCGCTAGCCGTGGGTAGAGGTGTCAAACGGGTGGATCAGGTCGAGTTTGGGTTGGGTCATTACTGGGTCGACCCAAATTGACCCATTAACCCATTTATGACCCATTTAAGCCTAATGTAAAATTTTCGACCCACACCCGACCCGACCCATATTATTAAAATATTTTCATATTTAACCAAATTTAGGAAAACTTATTTTTATGTTTTTTTTTAAAGATTATATTACTAAAAAACTTCCAAACTTATTTCTCATATATGTTATTTTTTTAAAATAGTATTGCTAAAATAGTTTTATATAACACAAATTTAATGGAAACTTTTTATAATATTTAAAATAATTATTTTAAAAAATCGAATTTTAAATTTTTTTAAGTTAATTTATTTTTATTTTTAAAATATAATTTTCTTTTTTATTTTTTCTTTTTGGTTCTTCTTCTTCTTTGGCCGGCCGCCAGCCACGACGACGCTGGCGGTCGGCCACGGTGAGCCTTGAGCTCGCCCGATGCCGCCGAGCTTGAGGCTCGCCGGATCGGCAAGGCTAAAGCCTCACTCGACGCCGGCGAGCTCGAGTCTCGCCGGATCGACGAGGTTTGAGCCTCGCCGAATGTCGGCGAGGCCTCTCGCATCGCTAGATCCGATGAGCTCGAGGCTCGAGCCTTGCCAAATCTAGCGAGCTCGAGGATCACCGGCGTCGGGTGAGCTCGAGCTCGCCCCTCACCGGATCTGGCAAGGCTCGTCGGCGTCAAGCGAGCTCAAGCTTGCACCTCGCCGGATTTGGCGAGGCTTAAGCCTCGCCCGACGTAGGCAAGTTCAAGTCTCGCCAGATCGGCAAGGTTCGAGCCTTGCCAGGCGTCGGCGAGGCCTCTGCCTCACCAGATCTGGCGAGCTCGAGCTCGCCTGACGCCGGCGAGCTTGAGGCTCGCTTGGCCGGTCGCCGACCATTGCCGTGCCGGCAACCAGAGGAAGAAGAAAGAAAAAAAAAAGGAAGAAAGAAAAGAAAAGAAAAGAAAAATAAAAAAATAATTATAATTTTGGTATTTATAAAAAAATATTTTTGTAAAATTAAAAAGAGAAGAGGGGGTCTCTCTCTTAAGACCCACTTAAAAGTTAAAACCAAACCCATTTAAGACCTACTTAAGATCCATTTAAGACCCACTTAAAACCCACATATTAAAGTAAACCCATTTAACTACTTTTTGTCAAAAACAAGTGACCCATTTTGACACCTCTAGTCGAGGGTGAGGTCACCTTCACCCGTAGCCACCAACTGTGGGTGACCTCACCCACATCTAGGTGAGGCCCACAACCTCTGTTGGCGGCTAGTGAGGGCTTCGAGGCCCTTGCCTACTGGCCGAAGAGCTATGGCTCCACTAGCTACAGTAGGGAATAAAAAGGAAGGAAAAGAAGAAAAAATTATAAAGGACATGTCCACATCAAGGCCTGATGTGCCAAGAGAGACAGCTGGTGTCCACATCATAAATTTTTGGCCTAACTTGGCTAGATAGACTAAATTTATATCAATGTGAAATGGTTTATGACTAAGGTGATACAATTAAAATGTTTAGAACTAAATTGGTGCTAATATAATAGGTTTAGAATTTTGTTAGTATTTTTCTCGTTTGAGCCACTACCGCTTGCGCCTCCTTCACCATAGTTACACTGTGTGTTGTGTATGTTTGTGCTTGTGTGTGTATAATTGATTAGTGCTCACATTGTGTTTGTTTATAGATTTTATTTCGAAGGAGAAAGAAACAAAATATTGACCGTTGAGCCGGTTGACTATTCAAGTGAAATGATGTTTAAGTCGCACGAAAGAGTGCAAGGAAACAAATGACGAGAATTTTACTCCAAAAGGTGCAATCTTTTTAATAAGTGCAATGCATCATAGTTTTTCTAATTAACCTATTGAGAAGATGCAACTTATCAAATTAAATTGTAATATAATGAGTTATGTGGATTTAGACTTTCCTCTCACTTGAACGGACTGAGGTCGTTGACAAGTTATGTGTTCATTTTGTTGGACAGCATGGTTATAGTTGGAAATCGCATGGTTGCAACTGAAGCAAAGTATATGATGTCAACCGAGACAATCAAGAAAGTTATTTCACTCAAAGGTTTGTTTAGTCATCTAGAATTGTTGTAAGAGAAGATTGTTATTTTTAGCAACAATTAGAGTGCAAGACATTTATCAAAATTAAATGTATCGTGGGTGGGTGAAACACATTAGCGTCATGTACAATTTTATATGTGATATTGTGTCGTAAGGAATCACATTCGTTCAAAAAGTAAACATGGTGGATAATCTAACAAAGCACATGGCATTGACTAAGTTTCAATAATAATCGGACTTGGTTAGCTTCTACAACACGTGAGCAGCCCATAGGGGTTTAGGAGAAATGACAACCGAAGAGATGAAATTGGACCTCTCACCAAGGTGGAGCTTCATTGATCATGGCTTGAAGTTGATTCAGATTTCTTTTAAATACGATCTATAATTGAAGCACAAAAATCTCAGGCCATATTATCGCACTCTTGCCAACAGAATTGTCCACGATGGAAAAGGGGAACTAATTTCTCGTAAGACTTCTTTTCTTCATTGAAGATGAAGCCCACGTTGACATTGGCGAATGGCTTATGGTTGTTTTGCATATAAATAATTTTGTCGTTGAGTTTGGTCTCGGGTGCACAGTGAGTATGCTTAACATATATGAAAACTTGCATGAGATACGAGAGCTTTGATAACTTTCATCCAAGAGTGTGACAGTGTAATAAAATTCTTTTTTTGTATTTGATTCTTGTAAGTTCGGGTTTAATCTAGAATTGAAAAACACTTACGAGTGAGTATGATTGAATGATTCTAATCTCTTCTTTACTAATTATAATGGAATCATCTTATTGATCTCTCTCTCCATATAGTAGGCACATAGTAGAACCACATAAATTTGTTGTCTTTAAATTTTATTTATTCAATTTATTTCTTACTCGATTAGTTTTGTGTGTTTTTATTCATGCTTCCAGGCTAGTCGTAACAAATAATATTTTAGAGATAGAAATATTCATAATGGGTCCCTAAAAAAGAATACAAGGTTTTACACATTTCGTAACTTATGATTAAATTTGACTAGTGAATGCTCATCCGATGAATGTATCATATCCTACTTTCTTGATAAGTAGTGGTATATAGCAATGGATTCAGGTTCATTAGCTATGGTCGATTCCATCTTTTTTACATCCAACCTTCTCTTTCATGGTAAGTCAGTTGAAAGGGAGGTGGCTTTTAAAGACAAGATGTCGAAAGCAAAATTGATGACATTGGATCTATAAATTATCCTTTTCACATCCAACCTTCTATTTTGTGGTAGTTCTATATAGTAGTTCAGTCAATTGCTCTCTTTTTATTTTGAATTTTTTATTTTAAATATGTCATTATGATTATTTATCTTACATATATGGAGCTTAGTTGCATATGCTTTGTCAACTCATGTAATGCACGTACTTTCAACAATTATTAATTAATCTGTGGGAATCACTCCAAAAACCTTTAATTTGATATTTCAATCTTCAACCTTGAATACTGGCAAAATTCAGGGGCTAGTTGTATAATAATTGGGGTGCCCGCAAACACCATCTATAGGTTACGCCAAGTAGACAGACATGAAATTTGACACAAGATCAGGAGGCTACGGCAAAGTCAAGCATTTCATTTGTGTTCATCGTGCAGGTGTGCATTCAAGACCTCACCTCGCTTCTTTCCAAGTAACCCACAACAAAGCCACCATCATGACCCCCACTGTGTCTTGCAAGTTGTCCAATGCGCCACTGCTTCTTACCTTCTCTGATTGCCTTGCAACCAACAACAAAAACACCATTACACCATTGCTTATCGCTGCCACTTCTTATCTTCGCCGATTGCCTGCAACCAACAACAAAATCACCATCACCACCATTGTGTTGGCATCAAGAGATTTCTCTCTTGGCCCTTCATGCATATATGTTTCGAGCATGCATGTGAGAATTAACACCTAAATTTTGGTAACACGTTTAATCATTCATTAATTGCATAGAAAAATTAGGGATTAATTTCTAATCTCTAGTGAGAATAATTTTCATTAAATTGCATGGCATATAGACATTAGGAGCATTTGTATTCCTAGTATTTAAAATTTTAAAAATTTTAATCTAAAATTAATTAAGAACATTAAAAAAATTGATCATTATTATTTTTTATTAAGAAAGGAAAAGAAAGCTAGACCGGGCCAGGGACGGGCCGGCCCGACCTTTTTTTCTTTTCCCTTCTTCCTCTTTCTGTTTCAGGCCCGGCCCCATTTTCTGTTTTCTTTCCCCGGCCTGGCCCACGCACCTATCCCTTCCTCCTTCCTCCCTCACGCCATTCCTGCGTGTCTGCGGCAGCAAAGACGTATGCAAGCAAAGGCAGAGCAGCCGTGATCCTAGGGGCGGGGATCAGGCCGGCCGTGACAGGCTGGCGGTGGCGGAAGCCATGCGCGTCTGTCGCTAGCCCTTAAAAGCGAGAGAGGGGGCGCAAGAGAAAAAGGGAGGAGACCGGGGGTCGGTTTTGAGGGAGAGATCCGAGAGAGAGTTCGAGTGAGAGAAACGGAGAGAGAGGGGAGAGACAAAGCGCGAGTGAAAGAAGAGAGTTGGAGGGAGAGACCGCCGGCCACCGCACGGCCGACAACTCGCCGCCGTGCCTCCTTTCCTGCTCCGAAACTCCGATAAGCCTCGACCCCGTTTTTGCCCTTTTTGGGCATGCCGGGCCGAGGCTCGCGGCTGTCCGGCTGATGCGAACTCCGCCTCCGTCCATCCTTCGTTTTGCTGCTGCTGTGCGTGCTGTTGTTGTCGCGAGTTCTGGTCTTCGGTCAAGCCAAAGATCTCTTGTTCCCGTAGCATATACTAGCTGTTCGACATAATGTCCGAACGAGATCCATAGTTTTTTCTCCGGGTATGGTCTGCTTCGAAACGATGGTGACCCTTCGATCAGTGAGTCCGTAGGGGTGGCTAGGAGCTGGTTGGTCCTTGGCGGCTGCCGTGGCGGTCCTCAGAGGCCGCAGGCTTCAATGTTTTGGGCGTTCCGCGGCAGGGAGGTTGGCCGATGAGTGGCAGTCAGAGTGACCACCTGAAGGAGGGTGGTAACTCGGCGGCGGGTTGAGCTTTGGCTGAGGTTTGTCTTAAAAAAAAACTAAAAAATAAGAGCTTCGGGTGAAGGATGTCACTCGAGATGGGGAAGTTGCTTGAGAGCGGCTGGTAAGATAACCCGACATGAAACACTCATGGCCGAGCTTTTTTTTAAAAAAATTAATATTATTATTATTATTATTATTATTATTATTATTATTATAAAGGGAGTATGATGTGGACGCCCTAAGTTTGGATTTACATTTTTTATTTGACGAATTTAGGATATTGAAATTTGATTTTTCTTTCTTTAATTAAGCCGGTTTGTAGTACAGAACATTTTTTTTGGGGGGGGGGGGGGTTCAAGTGTAGAATAATTGAATTTATTAATTCCATTGTTCTAACTTCGTGTTAAAATATTATATTTTGATCGGAAGATATCATACGATCTTTTAAAAAAAAAAAATTGGCTAGGCTTTTACTACATTCTCAGTTTTTTTTTCTGTTACTTTATTTAGAAGTAATTTTTAGAAAAACGGTTGCTATTGCGTTTATTCGTCGTGTTTTATAGAATCATCCAGTTTGCCTCTTTCTAGAAATTAAAAAGCCAAAGAGATTTCCGTCTTGCCTTTTGTAACTCATTGATGTTCATTTCCACTGCATTGAAGTCTAAATTAGAAAAAAAAAGGCTAATTCAAATTCTCGACTTCAAGCAAGATTAAAGCCTCTCAGCATTAATGAATTGCTGCATGAGTCCATCACGTGCAACAAATACAAAAGTGTCTAGTTCTTGCAAACCTGAAGACAAGAAACCTGCATGATATGCATACAGGACAAGAGTAGTTGAAGTAAAATATGCATGGGAATTATCTCTGATCCTTTGATCTTTAGAAATCGCCGATGCGTCTCCTTGTGGCATTGATTTGCCGTTGGACTCGGGCGCGCTTTAGCCACATCCAATAGGATAATCCAAAGAATAAAATCATTGCCACCATGGAAAACTCCGTTATCAATTTTGCTCCAACATCATCGGAGCTCTGTAATCCCAATTTAAGGGATAAAAAGTAGTTACCGGCGAGAATAAACATTGACAAGCAAACCATATCAGTGTCAGGATATAGCGGAACAATGGCGGCTAAGATTATGCACATGGAGATGAGAAAAGTCATGCTGTTGGGTATAGTGAAACAATATAGTTGTCTGCCGCTGAGGATCATCTTTCCAGCTTGATGTGGTTTTCCATGAGCAATTTCAGTGGAATTGGTTAGGGCATTTGAAGAGGAATCCTGCCAGTATCCTCCCGGAGGACTTAGAGCAGCTTGGTAAGTGGCGGTCACCATTAAGGTAGACACTACAAGGATTACTTCGCGAACAGATTTATCTTCGATATAGAAAAAGGCTGCCCATTTCTCAAGACAAATTGGTCTCGCGGTGAAAAGCTTTAATAGGGAGATTTCAGGAAGATAAAGCCTTATTACTTTACCGCGTAATATCTTCACAACATCTTGCTTTTTACAAGGATGCTCTTGGTAGATTTTGAGAGCGGTCTTCTTATCAAAGTTCTTTGCACTTACATCATCCATATGTTGAGCTAACAACTTGATCATCTGGAAGAAATGCAAAAGGAATCAAGATGAAGTGCATACCCCTTTCAAGTTAAACCATTGCTTTGTCACAAGCTTTACTATTGTGCACAAGATGAGCTCATGCCACCATGCTAGTGATGCAACAGCCCATGTACAAAGGAAGAAAGTTTACTTAATCTTATTTACTAAATGCCATCATTTAAACCAATACAAAGAAGCTTGAATCTTTAAAAAAGTGCAATATAATACTTTCACCCTAAATTATTTATGCAACAGTCAATTGAAAAGATTTAAGATTCTATTACATTTTGTATATGAGTTTTTTTTTTTTTTTTGCTAGGAAGAAAAAGACTATCTTAAATGAACGAATGGACCAACCTATAGAAAGGGGATTCAATATGAGGCTCGAGCCTATGCTCCAGTGACCTTGTCCAAGAGAAAATGGTCAAAAGAGAAGAAAGGACTTGATTTTGATTAAAAAAAAATAAATTCGTATCTTTTATTTCGTTTTGTTTTTTTTTTAAAGGGAAAATGACAACTTTTTTGATAAAAAATTTTTAAAAAAAATTCCGGCGCGCGCGACGGCAGAGAGCCTGGTCGAGGAGTGGGGCAAGGAGACGGCAGCCAGCGACAGGGAGTTGAAAGGGATCGCGATTGCCGAGTGGCAAGCGAAGAGAGAGAGAGAGAGAGAGAGAGAGAGAGAGAGAGTAGAGAGACCGAAATGAGATTGCAAAGGAAAAAATCCAGCAGATCTAGAAAACGAGAGAGAGAGAGAGAGAGAGCTGATTGGGGGATCGGAGAAGCCCTTGGATCGAACCAAGAGTGCGAGACGAAACCAAAATATCTCTTGCTCTTCGCGGAGGCGACCACGCAGAAGCGCATTCCACAGACACAGAGGAATGCTTCTTCTCAGGGAGATCCACTCACCGGGGATCGAACCAAGAGGGCGTCGGCCTCGTGATCAGCGACCCCGCGCGGCGCCTCGGGAGAGAGAGAGAGAGAGAGACGAGGACGACTGGTTGTGGAGGAGCTGCCCAGAATCGGAAGCAGGTTTGGGAGGGGATCGAGGAGAGAGAAAGAGAGAGAAAGAGAGAGGGAGGGAGGGAGTTAAAGGATTTCAGAGAGAAGAATCGAGAGGAGCGATAGAAGGTCAGGGAGGGATTTCAGGGCCGAGGAAGAGGAGAGGAAGCGTGAGAAAAAGAGGAATTTTTTTTTCTCAGAAAGGAAAATCAATTTTCCCAATTTTAGAAGGATATTTTCTATTGATTGGAAAACGTTTTTTTATTACTTATTTTGCACGCCCTAAATGCTAGAAAATGATGAAAGACTTTTTTCAAAGAAAAAATTTCCACGAAACAAACATAACCTAAATAAGTCAATTTATTTTTCCAATTATCCCGTACACATTATAATGTGCAAATTGTAGGATCCCATCTGATTTGTTTGAACCAATCCATATTCGTTGAAGGAAAATTTTGTTTCAGGCTGATGAATTTATTAACTCATTCCTACCACTTGAGTCCTTTTATAATATTTTTATGCGACCACAAAAGAGAGAAAAACATTTATTTATCAATATAATGATTGTAATAGGACTCGATATGTATTTAAAATGACAAGAGAACGGATTAAATCTACATCGTCAAGTTTTATTATATCTGAATTTAACATTCAAAAATATTTTCATTCTTAATAAACATTACAATAGTATAATGAGCTTAACAAATGGGGTTTTTCACGAAATTTATTAGCAAATACTTGAGGTTCAAATTTCATATAGAGAGATCTGAATTCGCATAATATCTTGATAACATACATTAGTATTCACAACCTTTTTTTTTCTTTTATAAAAGGAAGTGATGGATTTTTTTATTATGGAAGCTTCAATACAATCTAATTATCACAATATTCACCTTTAATATTTTATATCCCTTGATCAATGATTCAGTCGGTTCCTTGAGATTCTGGCGGATCGTTCCAAGCAAGCAAATTTATGGATACTTCTACAATTTACAACACTATATTGGACCACTTCAAATGTCAATCTTAGATGGACATTTATCGACAAATGTTAACCGTTAAATGATAATACTATAATTTGACAAAAATAAAATGATAATACTATAAAATATACGGTTGCACAAAATGTTGTTCAAATCTCCTCTCTCTGTGTGTTTCTAAATCCATGTATTTTGAAACCCCAGTGTTTCATTAACATATAATTTGTTCTTGGGTTAGATAAAGTCAAATTCAGGGATCATATAATAAAAGCATGAAAAACCATGAAATTGGTGAACTATACCTCATCTTGTGGCTCTATGGACACAGCAACATGTAAGACGGTATTACCATCTTTGTCTTTCCAGTTCAAGATTTCTATCAGATGAACTTGCTTAAGCCATCCTAGCAAAACATTGACTGCCTCGAGGTTTTTGTTCTTGACGGCAATGTGCACTGCAGTCTCGCATTGGCTCGTCAACACTTCAATGGATGATTTGCAAGTGCAAAGGAATTCGGCTAGGAGCTCCAGCTCTATGTCTCCTTTTTCCTTGGCGATGTAATGCAAAGGGGTGATCCCACATTGTCCTCGAACTCGGATCAACTCAGGATGAAGGGTCATCAGAGCCCTCACAATTTGGTATTGTTGACCTCGCAAAGCCAAGTGCATGGGACTATAACCCTCCGGATTCAGCTTCCGAGCAAACGAAGGCCTCAAGATGATGATCTCCATGGCCACCTCAAATTTTCCGGCGGCTACGGCAGTGTGTAGTGGAGTATGTGGGAAAGGGTGCTTCGATACGCGATCTAAGAGCTCTGGCTCCTCCGCAATTAAGTTATATAGCATATTAACATTGTCATGTTCGATTGCTTGTTGAAGCCAATCTTCCCTGGCCTTTTGTTCTTCTTCTTCGGCCAGACTCTCGCTCATTGTGTTACTAGGGAAATGTAGGAGAAGAGGGGCTTTGCTCGTTGAAGATGGATGGAAGTAGCGAACTTGCAAAATCATACATTATATAGTACCACGGTTCAATGAATATTTAATTTAGGGGAGTCAAAAGGTGTACAGGTGGGCCCAACGGCAGGCGGTGGTTGAGTGGGGCGCACCATATCTTAGACCATGACCGGTGCGTACTGGTCAGATTCTTAGAAAATTGTAGTGTCATAATTTTGCGTGCCTCTTGCTTTCCCACTTTTGCTCTTTCGCAAGTCATGTAGTTCATCAACCTCATCACGTTCGATTGCTAGTTGAAGAAGAGACTCTTTAACCTTTTTTTTTCTTCTTTCTGGGCTAGACCCTTGGCCATCGTGTTTCTAGGGAAATGATCGATGGAAGAAGGGAACTTGCAAATTCATTTATATAGTGCCACAGTCATCGAATATTTGATATAGAGGAGCCAACAAGGGTACAGGTGGGCCCCATGGCAAGTTGGGGTTAGTGGGCCCCAACAAAACTTAGACCGATAGCTGTGCATACTGGTCATATTCTTAGGAAATCTTCAGACTTGTAATTTTACGCAATACTCTCGCTTTCCCACTTTTGCTCTTTCACTTCTCGTCACGAGAGTATAAGATAAACAGCGATTTATCTAGAGGGAAAAACCATACTATGTCATGGCCCGTATGTTGAAGTCGAAATGTAAAGTACTGTATGATATGCTCTTTTTAAAATGAGATCATCTATTTAATACTCTGAACCCTAAGTTGAATTTTTGTCTAGAAAGATTTTGGAGGAAATGTTATTACTATTGGTGATATATCTGGCATGTTATATTGTGATTTTGATTTGATGCTCATAGTCAACCTACATATTAAGATATGACATGATGTACATCTGTATGACCAATCTGTTTTAGGCTTTCATCTCGCCTAACGTGTTTTTCAACACTTAATCAGAGCAAAGTGATTTATAGGGCTTAACAATAGCGGCTATGGTTTTCATGCCTCATCACCTTGCAAAGTGTGACTTTAATGTCTTCTTGACATGAGCACAGGATGAGTTTGACACATGCTAGCTATATTATATTACATTATTTATGATTTGCTGGAATATACGCAATGCTTGTTAAATACGATTCACTCGAATAAACGCAATGTTCGTTAAATGAGTGAATGCGATGCATACTCATTTGTAAAGCTACATTGTTCTTTGCTTGATCTCATAGAACTGGTGATTTTGCTCGCGGGAAGTTCTCTCGTCCCTATCAATTCCCTTTTTTCCTCTTTATTTCTCCATGTAAAATAAAGAAGCGAATAACGCTGAAAGAAAAATAAATAAAGGGGGAAAAAAATTAAAAAAAGTGATGCTTTTCTACCATTAACCCATCGACTTCACTTTTCTTTGTCGGCCATATGGCAATTTTTCGTTGACATCGACTTCCAGCACTTTGCTTTTCGGTCTTCCAAGGAGTAGTACAATAATTTCAACTTTTAGAATAGAAAGAGAGCCATTTTTCTTCTTTTTACACACGGTATGGTGTTGGAAGAGAGAGGGACAGCTATCGATGGACCAAGAAGAGAAGCTATGGCTTGCTCAGACGCAGGAAGCTAGCAGGAAGATAGAGTAGCAGGTATTCCTGAGCTTTAGAGAACCCCGTTCTTTTCCGCCAATGGCATTTGATGTTATGGTCTTCGTAGTGATATATTGACTTTCTGCTTTAACTATTTTCTCATTGACCCATTAGCATTTGATTGGTTGCCTATTTCTACTCCGTTAATGAATGACGAAGAGAGCCCCAAGCACAACGTTACTGATGGCATCTCCTGCAGTAGTTACATTAGCAACTTCATTGAGATGTTTAGTTTCGTCTCGGTGTCAGGAGCTAAATTCATACATTTTTCTGGACAACACGAGATGATCCAACTTTCACTTAAACAAATTAATCCATATGGACGTGTATGAAAGCTTTGTTCACGTATCAGGATAGTCTGCACCACATGATGAAGAACGTGGCCCTATGGATTGGGGCTTCTTGTCAACTGACTTTACTTTTCTTGGTCGGCCATATAGCAATTTGGTCGTTCTCATCTACTTCCAGCACTATGCTTTTCGGTCTTTCAAGTAGTAGTACAATAATTTTAACTTTTAGAAGGAGAGCTGTTTTTCTTCTTTTCACACGAAAAAAAATTGACACAAATGGATACTAAATTTTAGTTAAATATGTTATGTGGTCCATAAACTTTCAATTTGTTCAATATGATCCTTGAACTTTAGTTTGATGTCCAATGTGGTCCATGAATTATTTAATGTGATTCATGAACTTTTAATACATATTTAAATTAGTCCCTAGGCTTTATAAAAATGTTCAATGCTATCTTTTCATCAATTTAAGTTTAGGGCCACATTGAATATTTTCATATAGTCGTAGGATTAGTTTGAATATGTATAAGAAGTTTAAAAATTACATTGAAGAAATTAAAAGTTCAATGACCATATTTAACATTAAACTAAAGTTTACAAATTACATTGAACAAATTGAAAGTTCAGGATTATATTACATATTTAACTAAAATTCAGAGACAATTTGTCATTATCCCTTTCGTACATGGCGTTGGAAGAAAGAGAGAGAGAGCTATCGATGGACCAAGAAAAGAAACTATGGCTGGTTCATACGCACAGGCAGTTACCTGGAAAATATAGCAGTAGGCGTTCATGAGCTTTTTAGAGGACCCTATTTCTCATCAGCCAATAGCATTTGACTTTATGGTCTTCGTCGTGATATACCATGACTAGCTGCTTTAACTATTTTCTCATGGAACCATGATGGCATTTGATTGGTTGCCTATTGCTACTCCTTTAATGAATGACAGAGAGAGGTCCAAGCACAACGATACTGATAGGATGTTGTTACATCGGAAAACTCAAAGAGTTCTTAGTTTTATCTCAAAACCATAAATAGAGCCAGAGTCAATGAAAATTTAATTAGGGCAGTCATTGTTTTGATTGATCAACGAAAATTTAATTAGGCGAGTCGTTGTTTATGTTTAAGATCTATCCCATTGTTGGTTGGGCGGTCTTTGTTACCCATTACTTGAAGTAGTGGTGAGTAGTAGCTGAGGCTGTCTTGATAAATCACAACCACACCCACCCTGGTACGCAGTCACGATGACTACTTAAACCGTGTGGAGTACAAACAAATTGTAATGTTTGAATCCCATTAACAGAAAACTCGGCATCTGATTGGACCTTTTCAAAATTTCGAGTCCTCAAGTGGCCAAAACAAAACCTTTCAGTTTTCAATTGACCAACTGCTCAAACCTCAAGTCCTGTTTCTACACTCATCTCTATTACTTGTTCCTCTTATTTTAATTGGCTATCAAGTTTTCTATAATCATAAATCAGACGACTGCTATAATAATCCTCTTGCTTTTAGTCTCAAATTATTTTAATCCAAAAGTTTCAGGAATGCTTTCGTGAATTATAACTACGCATCGCAAAACCGTAATACAAAATTAGTTTACATAGCTACTAGCTTGTTTTGGGGAAGGGTTATCTATTTAATCTTACATATCTCGTATCCTATGACCATTAAAACTCGACCTTTAGTCATAAAAGTGCCATGATTGGAAAACGATAGCGAAAGGATGAGCCGTAAGAGAACCTCACTCAGTGAACTCTTTCATTATGAAAGCGTTTCGGGTACACTAAAGAGCCACTATCATGTCCAGGGAGTCGACACATTTTGGTAGCAGTGGAAACTCCAACTGACGGCTCTATATTAACAGAGCTGAAATAAATCAAAATAAATTAGTCAAGTAACATAAGCTAAATTACCATTCTTTAGACGATAAAACAACTAAATTCACCATTCCCAAAACTAATGTAAAGAACAAAAACGGAATAAATATAGCATGATATTCGAAGCCCGTCATTCGACAATTGAAACAATGCTAGCGTCCCCTGTGAGATCTTTTTTTTTTCTTTTTGGTTAGTCAATAATCATCTTTATATGGTATAGAGTTACATAGTTTATGTATATAAAAATAGATGATTTCGTTCTCATCACGGGAGCTATCTTGATTTTGTTACCTCCATAAGGATCATATACTTTTTCCTTCATGAATAACTCTAGCCTTATTTAATGAGGGGGACAAAAGGTATATATATCTACAAATGCAAATGCGCTATGTCATGGCAAGGGTTCGGCACAAGTATTCACATGAGAGGAGTCCAAGACAAACTTAATCTAATGTTTGGGAGAACAAAAGAGAAAACAGAAGGAAGGAATGAAAACAATGGACTTGGGTTTGTTAGCTATTCTCAATTCTATCTTTTTTACATTCAACCTTCTTTTTCATGGTAAGCCAATTGAAAGGTAGGTGGTTTTTAAAGATAAGATGTCGAAAACAAAATTTGATGATATTGGATCTATAAATTATCCTTTGCACATCCAACCTTCTACTTCGTGGTAATTCTAAATAGTATTTCAGTCAATTGCACTCATTTTATTTTGGATTTTTTTTTTTTTTTTTTGAATCTGTCATTATGAAGATTTTTCTTGCATATATCGAGCTTAGTTGCATATGATTCGTCAACTCATGTAATCCACGTATTTTCAGCAATTATCAATTAATCTATGGGAATCACTCCAAAGACCTCTAATTTGATATTTCAATAAACACAAGGCATCTTCAACCTTGAATATTGGCAAAATTCAAGGGCTAGTTGTATAAGAATTGGGGTGCCGCAAACACCATCTATAGGTTACGCCAAGTAGACAGACATGAAACTTGACACAAGATCAGGAGGCTAAGGTAGAGTCAATCATTTCATTTGCGTTCATCGTGCATGTGTGCATTTGAGACCTCACCTTGCTTCTTACCAAGTAACCCATAACAAAACCACCATCATGACCCCCACTGCGTCCTGCAAGTTGTCCAACGGGCCATTGCTTCTTACCTTCTCCGATTGCCTTGCAACCAACAACAAAAACACCATTACCACCACTGCGTATCGCCACCACTTCTTACCTTTCCCGATTGCCTACAACCAACAACAAAATCACCATCATTGCCATTGTGTTGGCATCAAGAGATAAATTTCATTAACTTGCATGGCATATAGACATTAGGAGCATTTATATTACTAGCATTAAGATTTTTTTAAATTAAAAATTAATCTAAAATTAATTAAAATCAATTAAAATTTTTATCATTATTATTTTTTATTAAAAGAAAAGAAAAGAAAACTAGACCGGGCCGGGGGAGGGCCGGCCCGGCCTTTTTTTCTTTCCCTTCTTCCTCTTTCTCTTTCAGGCCCTGCCCCATTTTCTCTTTTCTTTCCCCGGCCCGGCCCACGCACCTATCCCCTCCTCCTTCCTCCCTCGCGCCGTTCCCGCATGTCTGCGGCGATAGAGACGTACGCAAGCAAAAACAGAGTAGCCGTGACCCTAGGGGCGGGGATCAGGCCGGCCACGGTAGGCTGGCGATGGCGGAAGCCATGCGCGTCTGTCGCTAGCCGTTAAAAGCGAGAGAGGGGGCGCAAGAGAAAAAGGGAGGAGACCGGGGGTTGGTTTTGAGGGAGAGATCCGAGAGAGGGTTCGAGTGAGAGAAACGGAGAGAGAGGGGAGAGAGGGGAGAGACAGAGAGCGCGAGTGAGGGAAGAGAGTTGCAGGGAGAGACCGCTGGCCACCGCACGGCCGACAGCCCGCCGCCGTGCCTCCTTTCCCGCTCCAAAACTCCGGTAAGCCTCGACCTCGTTTTTGCCTTCTTTGGGCACGCTGGGTCGGAGCTCGCGACCGTCCGGCTGACGCGAATTCCGGCCCCGTCCGTCCTTCTATTTGCTGCTGCTGTGTGTGCTGTTGTTGTCGTGGGTTCTGGTCTTCGGTCAAGCCAAAGATCTCATGTTTCCGTAGCATATACTACCTGTTCGACAAAATGTCCGAACGAGATCCATAGTTTTTTCTCCGGGTATGGTCTTCTTTGGAACGATGGTGACCCTCCGGTCAGTGAGTGCGTAGGGGTGGCTAGGAGCTGGTCGGTCCTTGGCGGCCGTCGTGGCGGTTATCGGAGGCCGCGGGCTTCACCGTTTTGGGCGTCCGGCCGCAGGGAGGTCGGCCGACCAGTGGCAGTCAGAGTGCCCGCCCGATGGAGAGTCGTGGCTCGGCGGCGGCTTGAGCTTTGGCCGAGGTTTGTGTTAAATAAAAAAAATAAAAATGGAGGAGCTTCGGGTGAAGGACGTCGCTCGAGAAGGGGACGACGCGAGGAAGACGACGCGAAGAAGAAAGGGTATCACGCTTATCGATAGTGGAAACTATGACGTGGGCCATTTTGAGTGTGGGCTGGAGTGGCTTTAGGCCTAAGTGTTGGGCCTTAGTTGCAGTTTGGTGAGTTGGGTCTGGTTTGTTTGGGCTGGGTTTGAATTAACTGAAGTGGGCATGGACTTGGTTTTGTTGTTGCCGAATTGGGCTTGATTCCAGTGAGCTCATTCCACTCTTTAAGCTTTTGTGTTCATGAACCCAGCTCATGGACCAGACCATAGCCCATACTCAGAGTCCAGACCCCTATTTTCGGGTTAAAAAATTAATTAAAAGTTCTGAATTTTTTTTTTCTTTGAGAAAAACTTCAATTCCTTCACTGCTTTGGGCATTCGGTAGTGGGAAGGTCAGCGGATGAGTGGCAGTTGGAGTGACTGCCCGATGGAGGGTGGTAGCTCGGCTGCAGCGTGAGCTTCGGCTGAGATTTGTCTAATAGGACCTTCCATGGAGGACGTCGCTCGAGATGGGGACGTCGCTTGAGAGTGGCTTGTAAGATAACCCGACATCAAGCAATAGAGGCCGATCTTTTTTTCTTTTTTCCTGAGAAAGGGATTATGACGTGGGACGCCTTAAGTTTGGATTTACATCTTTTATTTGACGAATTTAGGATATTGAAATTTGATTTTTCCTTCTTTAATTAAGCTGGTTTAGAGTATAGAATAATTTTTTTTTTTTTTGTGGGGCAGGGGGAGTTTGTTGTGTAGAATAATTGAATTTATTAATTCCATTATTTTAACTATGTGTTAAAATATAATATTCTGATTAGAAGATATCATGGATCTTTCTGTTTTCTTTTTTCTTTTTTTTTTTAATAATTTGGCTAGGCTTTTGCTATATTCTCAGTAGTTTTTTTTTTTCCTGCTACGTTATTTAGAAGTAACTTTTAGAAAAACGGTTGCTACTGTGTTTACTCGCCATATTTATAAAATCATCCAGTTTGCCTATTTCTAAAAAATTAAAAAGTTGAAGAGATTTCCGTCTTGCGTTTTTGTGTATGGACGCTTCACGTGTTCGTGTTTGGAAGTTGTAACTCGATGATGTTCATTTCCAATGCATTGAAGTCTGAATTAGGAAAAAAAAGGCTATTCGAAGTCTCGACTTCAAGTAAGAGTAAAGCCTCTCAGGATTAACGAATTGCTGCACGAGTCCATCACTTGCAGCTAATACAAAAGAGTAGTCCTTGCAAACCTCAAGACAAGAAACATGCGTGATATGCATAAGTGATAAGAGAAGTTAAAGTAAAATATGCATGGGAATTATCCTTGATCCTCCGATCTTCGGAAGTTGCCGACGCGTCTCCTTGTGGCATTGATTTGTTGTTGGACTAGGGCACGCTTTGGCCATATCAGACCGGATAATAAAATGAAGACAGACATCGTCGCTATGAAAAAACGAAAACCCACTATCAGATTTGGCCCAACATCAGTGTTCTGGAATCCCATTTTAAGGGATAAAAGGTAGTTATCGGCGAGAATAAACATAGAACAGCAAACCCCAGTAGTGTCAGGAAACAACGGAACAGCGGCGGCAAAGATTATGCAAAAGGAGGTGAGAAAAGCCCCGCTGTTGAGTAAAGTGAAACGATATAGATTTGAGCCGCTGAGGATCATCTTTCCAGCCTGATGTGGTTTTCCATGAGCAATTTTAGTGGAATTGGTCAGGGGATTTGAAGAGGAAGCCTGCCAGTATCCTCCCGGAGGACTGAGAGAAGCTTGGTAAGTGGCGGGCACCACTAAGGTAGACACTATAAAGATTACTTCGCGAGCAGATTTATCTTGGACATAGAAAAATGACTCCCATATCTCAAGAAAAGTTATTCTCGCGCCGAAAAGCTTTGGTAGAGAGAGGGTAGGAATACAAAATCTTGGTAGACATCCTTCATGGCGGCATAACCTCTTCACAACATATTGATCGCTACTAGAATTCACTTGGAAGATTTCCAGAGCAGTCTTATTAAGTAAGTTCGTCGCGTTTACATCCATATGCTCACTTAATGACATGATCATTGGAAGAAAAGCAAAAGGAATCAAAAATGAAGTACGTACCCCTTCAAGTTAAATCATTGCTTTGACAAGCTTTACTATTGTGCACAAGATGAGCTCATGCCACCATGCTAGCGATGCAACGGCCCATGTACAATGGAAGAAAGTTTACTAGACCTTTTTGTATTAAATGCCATCATTTCAACCAATATAACAAATCCTTTTCACTCAAAATTATTTTTGCGATGGTTAGGAATTGCCCATGTGAGGTGCAATATAGGCAAATCCACATAAGCGATGACTTTTTTTTTTTGTCAAACATAAGTGATGACTTGAATGGCTACAATCTAGCACAAAAGTTTAGTCTTTAATCATGTCAATTGAAAAGATTTAAGATTTAATTACATTTGTATATGATTTTGTTTTTCTATGAAGAAGAAGACTACCTTAGATAAAAGAATGGACCAACCTATAAAAAGTGGATTCACTGTAAAGGGTCGAGCCTATCCCGCAGTGACCTTATGCACGGGAAAATGGTCAAAAAGAGAATTAGAATAGAAGATTGGGGGAGGAGTTACTACATCCATCCCTCCTAATTCCTCTTCTTCTTTGTTTTGTGTTGAACAACAATCCAAGCGTTTATTTATGTCAAAGTTACGGAAAATTGTCCAAAAAGTCCTAACCTATTATACTTTTGTCAATTCAACTCTAAATTTTTCAATTTTGTCAATTTAATCTTAAACATTTTCATATCTTACCAATTGAGTCAATCCGAGAAATTTTGACTTGAGATTATTGACATGAATGTTGGCGCAGCCACGTAGGATTGCCAGTGCTGATGTGGTCAATTTTAAATAATATTTTAATATTTTAAAAATTTTATATTATTTTTCTAATTTTTTATCTTTTTTTTTTTCATTTTGTTCTTCCTTTTTTTTTTAATTTTTTTTTCCATTTTTTTTTTTTTTTTTTTTTTTTTTTTTTTGTATCTTCTCCATTTGGCCAATGGCCGGCCACCGGCCATGCCAAGCTGACGAGCCTTGCCCGCCATAGGTGAGGTGCGGCCGGGTGAGGGTGAGCCTCGGCGATGGGACCCCTTGCCCTATCGAGGCCCAGCAAGGGTCCGCCTTGCCTTGCCCAGGTTAGGCAAGGCTGACCCTTGCCTAGACCAGGCAATGCTAACCATTGCCTAGGCCATGGTGGCCTCGTAGGGTGTCGGCTCAACGAAGGTGATGCCAGGTAAGGCTGCCTTGACCTAGGCGATGGTTGGCCTCACTAGATTTGGCCTAGGCGAACCAGATTTGGCATGGCTGGTCGTTGTCGAGGCTAGATCTAGCCCTTGCCGATCTCACCTTGCTCATGTCAGATCTAGCAAGGCCGGCCGTCACCCAGGCCAGGGCGGCCTCGTATGGCATTGGCCCATGCCAAATTTGGTTTGCCCAGGCCAAATTTGGCGAGGCCAATCGTCGCCCAAGCCAGGGTGAGGGTTGGCCTTACTTGGCTTGGCGAGCTGAGGCTGACCCTTGTCGAGCCTCGATAGGGCAAGGGCTCTCCTCGGCTAGGCTCGCCCTCGCCTGGTCATGCCTTGCTTGTGGCAGGCGAGGCCAGTCAACCAAACATGGTTGGTGGCTAGCCATCGCTTGTGGTTGGTGGCTGGTCATCGCCTGTGGCCGGAGGTTGGCCACAAGCCAAATGGAGAAGAAGCAAAAAAGGAAAAGGAAAAAAAAGAAAAAAAAAGAAAGAATTCAAAAAATATTAAAATTTGTCCACGTTAGTATTGACAATCCTATGTGGCATTGCTGGTGTCCACATCAGCAATTTCCGACAAAAATTGATGGGATGAACTCAATTGGTAGAAAGTGAAAAGGTTTAGGACTGAATTGACAAAATTGAAAGGTTTATGATTGAATTAGTATAAGTGCAATAAATTTAGGACTTTTTAAATAATTTTCCTATCAAAGTTAATATCACAAATTTCTTTAGAACAAAATAGTACAGATAATTGACGCTATTTCCTTTCTCTTATACTTAAATGCGTCAATCCTTTCCCAATTTTCCGTACACATTATAATGTACAAATCATAGTTCCATGTGATACCAAAGTTCAACAGCATATCATATATTAAGTACTCCTCTCACTTCTATTATTTCTTTATAGAAAACGGTTTATGCATTCACGGAGGTCATTAATTGCACATTGTACGATCCCTTGATTGCTTGAAGCGATTCATATCCTCTAAACACAAATTTTATTATTGGGCAGATGAATTTATCCACTCATTCCATCTCGCTTAGGTAAGACACATATGAGATTTGTGGCAATGAATAGATTAAAATTATATTTTCTTTAATTAAATCGAACTCCTATGCTATTTCTACTTACTTAACTGACATATATAGAGGGAGAATTCAAAGTAATTGTCGTGACCTCTTTTTTTTCGGCGCCCGCAATCGGGTACGAGTGCCTAAGGAGGCTAATGGCTCAGCTGAATTTATTAGTTATGCCTGAACTCTCCCAAGTCCACCAATTCACAACTTTAATAGTCTAAGTTTTTTAACCTGTAAATCAATTTTTAAAATGGAGTTGCCACTAATCAATTTAGGGTAGGTTGATTAGAAATCCAAGCGAAGTATTGGGAGAAATACTCGCTCCTGCGCAACCAGAGAAATTAGGATCGGGGACTTGATTACACTAGTTAATCACTAATGCCCTTACGGTATCTAATCTTGTTTAAACCTTGAGGCTTTTTGGATGTTCGAGGGATTTTCCACGTATTTTGGAAGGAATAATATTTTTGAGTCTTTTTCTAATTTTTTGGACATAAAAAGCATTTTTTGGATTTTTTTTATCTTTTTCTGACTTTTTTGGCTTTTTCATGAATTTTTGGCCTTTTTTTGGATTTTTGCATTTTTTAGGAAAATATGAAATATTTTTGATTTTTTTGATTTTTTGTTTGAAAATAAAATATTTTTGATTTTTTATTATTTTTTATTAAAATATTATTTTATTATATATTATTTAAAAAAAAAAACGAACCGGGTCGGGTTCCTGGGTGGGAACGACCCGGTTTGCGACCCGCGAGACCTGGACGGGCCCACAATGCGGGCCCGACTCAAGTTTTTTTCCTCCTCTCTTTTTTAAGAAAAGCCCAAACCGTTCTTGGCCCATTTTCATAAAAACTTCAGCCCAAAAGCTACCCGGCCCACGCGCACAAAAACCAACCCAAGCAGAAACCCTACCCGGACGCCCAATCCGGGTCCGACCCGACTGGGGGGCAAACCCTACCCGGTTTGGACCCGACAGGCGCCCCTCTCTTTGCCCGCGTCTTCGCGGCACTGACGAGGGTGACCAAGGAGCTACTGGGCGGTCGGACGGCGACAATGATGGCGACGACGAGCTCGAGGACAGCAACTGACTGCCTGACAGGGATGGTGCTGCGTTGAACGGCAGGCCGTTCGACGAGGGCGACGTCGAGGGTAGAGCAGCAGCAAGTGAGGCTCTCGTCGGGGGGGAATCGGCAGACGCGACTAGGGTTTCAAGCAGGAGGCGATGGCGACAACGCGATCGGTGATGGGCAAGGGTGGCGACCAGGGTTTCGAGTGGAAAAGCAACGGCGGGCGGTGGTTGATACCTGTTTGTAGAGGGAGCACGGCGTGGGGGCTTTGTTGGTCGGCGTCGGGGCCGTGGGCGCAGGCGGTTTCGTCGGTGGCGACTGAGCGATGACGATGGCGTCGAGGAGGGATCACAGCACGGTGGTGGACAAATCCGAGCCTCCCCCTTCTGATTTCCCTTCGCTCAGCCCCCTTTTTCGCAGATCTAACCCCTCGCGCTCGGATCTCTCTCCCTTCGGGCTCGCTTGCCGCCGGCCTCCCCCGAAGTCTCTCGGAGGGAGGTCGTTCGAGCTTCGCGACCCGATCTCTCGCGTGCTCGCTCTTTGATCCTCCCCTGAAGTCTCTCAAGGGAAGATCTCCGAGTTCGTCGTGGTTTGGCCTTCCCCCCAACACCCTATTTATAGGCACGAGGGTACCGGTCGGCGGAGGCTAGGCCGGCAGTCCTTGGTGTGCCAACCGGCCTTCCTTCGCCGGCCGAACCGGCATCAATTCCTCCCCCTCCACGAAGGCTCGCTCGCCATCAATGTCACGTCCTCTCAGCCACCGGCCTATGCTCCTCTCTCTGCCCTAGCTTGTTCTTCGCGCGTCGGCACCCTTTGCGCGCGTGAGTTGCAGAGGCGTAGGGGAAGAAGATGGAAGAAGGAAGAAGAAGAAGAGAAGGGGGCCGGGCTTTTGGGGGAAAATGGCTGGGCCCTGGGCCTGCGTGGAAAAGAAAAAGAGGGGGCTGGGCTGGCTTTTTGCTTTCTTTTGTTTTTACTATATTTTTTTTTGTTGTTTTTGTTATTTGTTTTGCTTATTATCCGAAAAAGGAAATATGAAAGAAATAAAGAAGCTAAAGCCAAATTAATAACCTAATTAAAATTTTAGGTGTCAACAGTAATACCAAAAGATTGTGAAACCAACCACGAGAAGTCCTTTTTTTTTTTTTTTAATAAAAATAATTGTGTGCGAAGGTGGGAAGTTCAACAAGAGAGAAAAATGGGCAATGATTGAGCAGGACTCAATGAGGACATAAAAAGGGCGATATAGAGAGAGAGAGAGAGAGAGAGAGAGAGAGAGAGAGAGAGAGAGAGAGAGATAAAATCGACAAATATTAACTTTTATATGTGAATTCAACGGTTAACAATTTTCATTCTTAATAAACATTACATATCATAATCCACTTAAGAGGTGGGTTTTTGCCGAAGATTATTGGCAAAAGTTTGTTTTTATGATATCAAGAGACATGAAGTCGAACAATATTGTGATATTGTATATTACTCATACGAAAACACAACTGATTTATAGAAGGATGTGTTTTTTTTTTTTTTTTTTTTTTTGTGTATAATACAATACGATTTAATCGTCACAATATTCTCCTATAATATATCACATGGATTAATCATTTATGAACACTTTTTATATGTTCAACACCATGCTATACAACTTCAAATGTCAATGGTCAAATAGATACTTACAGACAAATGTTAACGGTTGAATGATAATAATACATCATATATTGTGGCACAATTTGTAATTCGAGTCTCCTCTCTCTGAATGTTTCTAAATCCATGTACTTTCAATTCACATTATTTCATTATCATAACATTTGTTCCTAGATTATATCACGTCAAATTCAAGGATCAAACAATAAAAACAAAAAAACTAGGAAAATTGAATAAGCATACCTTGGGTTGCCTTTCAGTCACAGCAATATGTAAGGTGGTGTTACCATCTTGATTTTTCCAGTTCAAGATTCTTATTAGATGGACTCGAGTAAGCCATCCAATCTCAAATGCTTTGAGGTTGTGATTCTTGACGGCAATGTGAACCGCGGTCTCGCATGGGCTCGTCAAGTCTTCAATGGATGATTTGCAAACACAAAGGAATTCAACTAAGAGCTATATAGCTCATCGTCTCCTTTTTTCCTGGCAATGTAGTGCAAAGGGGTGAACCCGCATCGTCCTTGAACACGCAACAACTCAGAATCAAGGGTCATCAGTGCCCTTACAGTGCGATAATGCTTGTGTTGCAAAGCCAAGTGCATGGGGCCGTAACCCTCTGGATTCAGCTTTCAAGCAAATGAAGGCCTCAAGATGGCTACCTCCATGACCATTTGGGTTTTCCTAGCAGCAGCGGCAATGTGTAGGAGAGTATTTGAGAAGGGGTCCTCAGACACACGATCTAAGAAGTTGTCACTCCTCCCCGATTAAGTTGTGTAGCTCATCAACATCATCATTTGCTATTGCTTGTTGAAGCCGAGACTCCCTAGCCTCTCTTTCTTCTTTCTCCAGCAGACCCCTCACCATCGTGTTATCATAGAAATGTAGGAGCAGAAGAGGGGCTTTGCTAGGTGATGATATGAAGTAGCGAACTTGCAAAAGCATAATATTATATAGTGCCACGATTCAACGATTAATTTACGGGAGTCAACAGGTATACAGGTGGGCCCAGCGGCCGGTGGGAGTGAGTGGGGCCCACATATCTTAGACTCGAAGCGGTACGTACTGGTCAGATTCTTAAGAAATCGTAGTCTTGTAATTTTATGATCCTCTCGCTTTACCACTTTCACTCTTTTGCTTCTTATTATATTTTGCAAGAATTGCATGACATGATTCACCGAGAAGGCAAAACTATACTATATGGTACGCTCTTTCTAAGAACCGATTCAAGAATTTAATATTTTGGAGCCTTTGACTGGAAATATTTTGGATGGAATGTTTTTCATATTGTGATTTCGATTTGATGCTCGTAATCAACCAACGTATTGGGACATGACATGATGTACATGTGTACGGACCGATTCTATTTTGGGACTTCATCACAGTTAATGTGTTTTTCGAGACTTAATTAGAACAAAGTGATTTTTGGGACTTAACAATAGCAGATATGGTTGTTGTGCCTTATTGCCTGGCAAAGCGTGACCAAGGCATTCTTAATAGGGGCATAGGATGAGTTTGACATATGTTGGCTATAATATAATACATTATCTATGATATTGAGTATATTTTATGATTTGTTTGGATAGATGCAATGCCTGTGAAATGAGTGAATGCGATGCATAATCATTTCTAAAGCTTCATTATTCTTTGCTTGATCTTATAGGAATAGTGTTTGTTATTTATTAAATCATGCTTTTTTTTACCCCTATTTTATAATAATTTTTTAATTTTTAAAGCTGCATTATGATTTTCCCTTTTCTCCTCTTTTTTATTTCTCCATGTAAAATAAAGAGCGAATAAAGCTGAAAGCAATATAAATAAGGGGGAAAAACAGTGAAAGCAAAAGTGCCACTTCCTTCCCATCAACCCACCGAATCTTTCCAAGGTAATATAAAATCAGTCACACCTTACTTGCCATTGCTAATCCCAAACTAAAGAAGATAAATTGCAGAAAGTAATCATACATTTGAGGAGCTAAGGGCGTGCATGACAAAATTTCTATTCCAGAAATTGATTTCTGGCTAGAAATTAATTTCTCAATTTCTATTCCCCAGACAAGTTTCTGAGCAAAGAACCCGTTTGATAACGACTCAAAATTTATATTTCTAGAACAGAAATCTATTTGATAACTGAATAAAATTTCTATTTCTGGGAATAGAAATTGATTAGATAACAACATAGGAAATCCTCAAATACAAAATAATAGTCGAAATAATACGATACATTACAAAAATTGAAAATATGATTTCATGGAATTTCTAGCATATTATTATTCATTGCCATTTTATTGGCAATGGTTTTTCTAAGCGTATTTATTTGATTTCCCTCCTCGGTCAATGTATCGTTTACAAGCTCATCTTGCATAGGTTCAAACAAGTACTGTGGAAGCATGAATATGGGTGCCATCAATGGTGCTTATACGGTCTTGTCATTTTATCAAAGAATAATATTATACAAGATTATCAACAAAATAAAATTGATGGTGTAAATAAATATATGAGAATTCTACTTTGAAGTAATATTTATGGTTATGAACCAATCGGGGAAAGGTCAGTTTATTTTGATTCTCGAATTGAATCGGTCCAGTTGTTCATCCCTAATTTTTTTATTGTTGCTTAATGAACCTTTAATGGCCCTCTTGAATCTCTTGCCTCCGAATTAAAATTCAAAATTGTGTAACAATCTAATTATTTTGATTTTGCAAGAATTTTGAATCTGTAAAGAAACAATGTTAAATTTCTAGGCACGTTTTTTATTCATCTATTGTGTAAGAACTTTTTCTTCAACTGGCGATGCGCGTGCACTTTCTAGGAGGAAAGAGCCCCATTGTTTTTAAGTAAGCATTTAAGAACTTTGGTCGTTTTTGAAAATTGGGGACCCATTCGATTGCCTTTCATCCTAAAGAGGAAGTTATAAAAAAAATGAAAAAAATGAAAAAAAAAAAACTAGCAAAATAAGAAAAAGAAAATTAGCAAATAATTTGTGAAGTTGTGGTTATGAGTGAATTAAGTTAGCAAGAAAGCACAAGGTTTTTTTATATGGTTTGATTTCAGCTTCTGATTTCTATTTCAGAAATTGAGAAGTTAAAAATTTTAGCTTCTGATTTCTTCGATTTCTCTATTTCTAGAATAGAAATCTGTTTCAGAAATAGAGAAATCAAATTGTATTACTAAACGGATTTTTGTTTCAAACATGTTCCGGGGAACAGAGAAACAGAGAAATCGAGAAATAAAAATTTTGTCATGCGCGTCCTAATAGTACCGGACCTTCTTCCTCCTATTTAAAACGAGTTCAATTATAAAATCCAAGCACAGGATCATCTCCTAGAGCTCAAGACCTCGCATCAGTTCATTAATTCAATTAAATAATTGGAAGCGAGTTCTCCTCATTACTATATTAGTTTCCTAAATGAAGATTTCAAGTTTCAAGTTTAACAGCAAATTAGCTCAAAAAATTAAGCTCTTCAAATCATGGGTGCAAGACAAATTTGACAATTTATTTAGAAACTGGTGAATCATTAGTGGGTTCTTCATCACTTGCTCATCTTTAATGTAATTGGCAGTGAAGGTTTCCATAATCATAAATCAGACGGCTGTTGTCATAGTTCTCTTGCTTTTAATATCAAAGCTTTTAGCGCTTGAGTTTCAATCATACGACAAATTGCAAAACCGTAATGCAAAATAGTTTATATAACTACTAGCTTATTTTGGGGAGAGGTTAGATTTTTGAACTTAAATATCTCATATCCTATGATTATCAAAAGTCGACTTTGTTTGGAATTTCGAAACAACCATATAAATGATTATAACAGACTTAAGTTAAGATCGTAACTTAGTCTAGAATTTGTTACTCAAGTTTCACAAATAAATATTGTTAAATTACTTGAAGAGTCGTTGATTTGGGAAAGCGTTTGGTAACTACAAATAGTTGATAAGCTCCTAAAAAAAGATGTTGGTGGATTATAGGAATACTTGGTACTTCTGAAACAATCAAAGAAACGCTGGTAAGTAGATTCAAATAACAATTGGTAATTTCTTACAAGAGTTGATGACCTTAATACATCAATAAGCTTTCCATATGAATCTAGGTAAATTTTTGGAACAATTGATAATTCAAAACAATCAAGTGTACTTTTGTATGACTCAAATAAGAGTGAGTAACTTCATGTAAGAGTTTTTTTTTTTTTTTTTGGGTAAAAGGTAAGTAATATATAGATTTTACCAAAAGAATGTACAAATAAGGAGGCTTGGCACCAACAAGAACAAACACTCAAAAGACAAGGAAGTCAAAAGAGTGTGGGAGTGCCGTGGAACCATAAGAAACACACCAAAAGCCAAAAGGAAAGAAAAACTTCATGTAAGAGTCTCGGTAACATTTTTTTTTTGGTCATAAGTCTCGGTAACTTTAACCAGATGGCAATCTCCCCAAATATATATCGTTAAATTATTGGAATAATTGGTACTTTTAAATTAATCATATACCGACAAAAAAAATAATCAAATAAACTTTGGTAAGTAAACTGAAACAAAGAGTTGCTAATTTTGTATAAGAATGAGTGATTTTAACACATTTTATGATCCACAATTAAATGTCCTTAAATTATTGAAACAATTTTTGAAAAAAAAAATCAAATAAACATTGACAAGGTATTAAAATAAAGTTGGTTATAATTAGCAGTCTATAATTTAAGCTCTACAAATAAATTTTAATCAATTAATGGGAGAATTGGTAATTTTGAAATAAGTGGAAATTTGGTATAGGAATTGGTAAATTTAAACCAAGTTTTGAAATAAAGGTTGGCGAACTATTGAAATAGTTGGTAATTTTGTAGCAATTAGATAAACGTCGGCAAGTAGACTGAAATAAGAGTTAGTAATTTCATATAATAATTAGCAGCCTCATCGGTTGGTGAGCTGCGCAAACATATGTTGGTAAATTATTGCAACAATTGGTAATATCAAAATAATTAAATAAAAGTGAACAAGTGACTCAAACGAAAGTCATTAAGCTCAAGTGATTTAATCAGGGAAAGATGAATAAGTCACTTAAATTGCAGTTGGTAATTTTGAATAAAAGTTAGTAGCTTACCACTTTGGTAACTTAGACAAGCTAACATTGATAATTAGGAAAACAATTAGTAATGTTGGAAGTACAAATAAATATTGGTACTTTATTATAATTATTAATGATTAAAAACCATTTGTGAAAAGAAGAGTAATGTCTCTTTTTGTTTTCTACATGTCGAAAATATGATGACTCCCTCGGACGATTAAAAAGGCAAGCGCTGGTAGTCGATAAGAAGAAGCGAAGTGCTACATTGCCAACGAAGAGTATTGGGGAAACAAAAGAAGAAAGCAGGCCGAAAAAAGAGAGTAAATCTAACATAAATCCAACATGCTCTTAAAATAACCCTTGAGAAATGTGTTATCAATGTTTGAACGTAAAATCCATACCCTTAAATCTGTTTTTATTGTTGGTGCCATACGGATAGGCAATTTCTAACACGAATTAACATATTTATATACTATTATGTGGATAATTCGAAAGTGGGAAAAGTTATCAAAACAGTTCTAAACCTATTTTAATTTTTCTAATTCAGTTCTAAAACTTAATATAATTGTGTCAGTCCAGTCCATCCGGCCAAATTTGACTGACCAGTGCTGATCTTCATTTTATTTTTATTTTTATTTTATCTCTCTCTCTCTCTCTCTCTCTCTCTCTCTCTCTCTCTCTCTCTCTCTCTCTCTCCTCCTTCCTTCTGACTCTAGCCAATCATCGAACCTCAGCAAAGCCTAGCCCAACCAAGGCGAGGTTCACCTTAGTGATCGACTGGGGAAGAAGGAAGGGGGAGAGAGAGAGAGAGAGAGAGAGAGAGAGAGAGAGAGAGAGAGAGAGAGAGAGATAAATAATTGAAAAAATAAAAATATATTACTAATTGACACGTCATCGTCAAATGGATGGCCAGTGTCCACTAGTGTCCACCTTAGCATCGGCGAACAAAATTTGATCGGATGGACTGAATTAGTACAATTACAAAATATTTATGACTGAATTGGCCAAAAAGAAAAATATTTATGACTAAATTGGAAAACTTATAATAAATTTAGAATTGTTTTGGTAATTTTCCCTTCGAAGTAACACGAATTTAATGCATGCAAATTTTATAGCATAGTTAACAAAAGTATAGTGTTTTTCAACTACATGAATTAACACAATGACGAAATTCATTAAGACACTTAAATATGAATTGCCAATCCTTATGACAACATAATATAAGCATTAATAGCAAGCAAAAAGTAGTTTATTTGATGATCTTTTTAAATACATATGCTCTATGCCACATACACGACATACCTCTTATTCTCTTCTCTGTCTCTGTCTCTCTCTTTTTCTTTTTTTTTAGGGGGATGGGGGGTGTTTGTCTTGCTACATGTCGGCTCCTTTTTGTATTTTCACTTTATTATCATATATATAATGTTTTTAATATCATGTCTTTATTCCGTTCTTTTTCGGGAAATGAAAGAAGAGAAAGGAGAATTTTTGGAGACGCAAAGTGCTTTGACTACTTGCCTAAATGATAGCATCTTCAATTTTGATAGTTAACAAAAGACAACATAAAGGCTTGAGGCATAGATAGGATGTGTGTGCAGTGGGTCGTGAAACTTATGCATAGATCCCAAATAGAAAATATGATAGAAATTTAAGCTTCATTTGTTTCACAGAAAATCTTTTTCAGAAGAACATTTTTTAGATTTTTTTTTGGTCTTTGTTTCACGGAGAATGAATTGGCTTGGGAAAACATTTTCTATGAAGGGAAAAAAAGTCTTCTAAAATGGGGAAAATATATTCCACTTTTCAAATAAGGGAAAACATTTTCCTTACTCACTCTTTCTTATCTCACACTCTCACTAGTCCCCACTTCTTCCTCTTTTTTATTTTTTTAAATTCGAATATTTATTACTTTTTCTTTTTATTTTTCTTTATGGCCAGCAAACGGCCAGGGAAGAAGAAGGGGAACAGAAAGAAAAAGAAGAAAAAACATAAAGAAAAATAAAAAATATAAAAATCAATTTTTTAGAAGAATGAAGAAAATAAAAAATTCATTAAAGTGAGTGCATGGAGGAAAATCGAATCGATTTTTCCAAACCAAATTGGCAGAAAATATTTTCTAGTTCATTCTTAAGTTTCGGTCGAACATCGGAAAATATAATTATTTTTCTAGAAAATGGCTTTCTAGAAAACATTTTTCAAAAATGACACATTTTTCGTAAAACGGATGGAGTCTCAATTAGAGCAAGTTTCTTAAAAGGTAATGTATTATTAAGGAGTTAAAAAATATACTTTAGGAGTCCAGAGACGTATTCGTGCATAGCATGGGTTCCACACCAGTATTCAGATGTAAGTAGTCCCCGCCAAATTTAGCCTATTACTTCTTTTCGTACCCCAAAGATTGGGTTGATTGTGAGATGGATTCCTTTGGCAAGAGTTAGCTAGGTTCGCAGTTGATACACCTTATGACACGAGTCAAACGACTTCTCACATAATGAATTGAAGTTCCATTACGAAACGAGCATAACATGTGAAATCTGTTAAAGTGGCGATTTTCGTGGATTGATGATCGAGTTGAAGAAGCCAGCTTCATGTTATCCTCGATAACAACAACGATAAAATGGCACACACTTATATAATTGTCGTTGATAAGGTTGTCGTTGAGCTCAGAAGTAAGAAGTAGAAGTTTTTGAATTCCCCTTCAAAAAGAAGGATTTGGAGGATTTTACGTTGGAGGAAGAATCTCAAGGTGTGCATGTCTTCCTTGACGATGGAGAAATCATTTTACAGAAAAGCGCCCCCCCTTCCCACCACACACACCCCCAAAACCCATCTTGATCCGAATTTAGATACAAATGAGATCCAGTCACAGGAATTTGGAGCGATAGAAAATCGAAAGAAGAACAGAAGAATCAAATATTGATTTCATTATGAGTTGATTTCATTATGAGAGGCAATTGAAAAATGTTGGAGGTAATAAGTTTGAGAGAGAAGAAACAGTTGCTTGAAGTATTACGCCAAGAGACGTCAAGTTTGGAACACTCAACAGACCTCCAGCGTAGAGAAACCCTAGAGTTTTTATATGCACGTTATTGGGTTCCGGCCCATATGGACCCAAATAACCATGCTTTTACCTATTGGGCTTGTATGTGAACATATTATTTTGGACTATATTAATAATATATCCAACAATCTCCTCCTATGTTCACCATACAACACAATTCAATAAGGTGGTCAATGTAATGTTCAAACAAACATGAATCATTCACATTCAGTCCAAGACAATCAACTCGGATCGGTCTAAGAGTATTCCAATAGTAAAGTATTAAACTAAATCATCATATGCAATATAAATAAGCGAATCATTCTTATCATGAATCTGTTATGAAATTAACAAAATCCAAATCCCAAAATAAGTCTCATACTCAGTTGACAACCAATATATGCATACTAATCAAGTATAAGTAGGCTAGTCAAAATAGTCCAAGGCCTTACAAATATAAGAAACAAGCATAATAATGTCCATAAAATAGAAATAGCAAAATGCAAGTCTCAAGTAAATGGATTTCATCAAAATAGGCAATAGCAGGTAAACTGTCAAGTCCCTACACGCTTTAAATGATATATATTCATTCATCACATAGATTATCCTGGTCAGGATTCCACTCATTAAGCTTTCCTCTATCTTTGCCATCCCCTATAGAATGTCAAATATGAATTTCACATTATCATGAATTCAATCATTTGAATAAAAACTTAACACCATTCCATCATGCAGAGAAGAACATATATTGATGTCATAAAGCACCATAATATCATGTCATAAACATCAAGCCAGTTTAATAAATTATGAACAAGACCTAAACAATGTGATTTACAAAGAGCCATCAACTTAAGTTTATTTGTAGGAGAATAACTATTGTCTGGTTTCAAAGAACACGACCAATAGTTAAGTCACTCATAATAACTTAGTTATGTAATATCAAGTTTCAATTAAAAACAAGACCAATAGGCTTCTTATGTAAACGATTGTTTCTATGTTTCAATTTGGAATGTCATAGTTACTAATTCCTTAAAGTCAAATAATCTAGCATCAAGTTTGGAATGAGATCATTTAACCAAAAAAGGATAGTCCAATCTAGTTGAATTGTATCATCAATTATGGAATGACACAATTTTCCCAGATAGAACATTTGAATTAGGTTAAAGTCATCTTCATCAAATTTGGAATGAGACAACTCACCCTCTTCAAATTAGTCAGCAACTGTGAACATCGATGAAACATATAAACTATGCTTATCATTATAGCCAATAAAGAAATATTTGATAATTCAAAATACATAATTAGAAGGTAAGTAAATGGTAGTTTAGACTTGCCTATATAGTCTTTAATCCCAGTTTCCCCACTGTTTTGAATAATCGATCTTTAGGCATACCTTTGGTGAGAGTATTGGCTATGTTATCCTTCGATCTTACATCGATCAAGGTGATAACCCCTTGTTCTCTCAGATAATTCAACAACGCATGTCTCAGTCTCACATGTCTTCTCTTTGAATTAAAGAGTGAATTCTTAACGACTTGGACAGCTGCTCGATTATCACAGAAAGAATTAATCTTTAGCCGAGTCAAAGGAATATTTATAATCAGATTCTTTATCCACTCTACTTCTTCACCGGTTGAGGGTAAAGTAAAAAGTTCAGATTCCATAGACGACAATGCAATACAAGTCTATCGTTTGGATTTTCAAGTAATAACAGCTCCACCCATAGTGAATACATATCCACTAGTGGACTTACTATTTCCAATATCTGAACACCATGAGGCATCAGAATATCTATCCATAGTTTGAGGATAACCAGAATAATAGAGAGCATAATCTTTAGTACCTTTAAGGTATCTCATTAGCCTATTGAGGGCATCCCGATGTTTTTTACTAGCATTACTAGTAAAACGACTCAGCATGCCAACTATAAAGGCTATGTCGGGTCTAGTGCAACTTATAATATACATGAGACTAACAATCAGTTTCAAGTACTTTAACTGATCCACGCTGATCCCTTCATTAGGACTTAGTCTGTTATTATAATCACATGGTGTCTCACTCAATTTACACTTATCGTATCCCCAAATAGAAAGTAGCTACTCAATATGATGAGTCTGGCTAAGGGAGATGACTTGCCGTTTAAAGCTTACTTTCATACCAAGAATGGTATTGGCAATACTAAGATTTTTCATGTCAAATTCTTTAGCTAAAGTAGCTTTCACGTCACCCACTACAGAATGATCGGAACGAAGAATTAACATGTTATCAACATACAAGCAAATGATGACTATCTTATTTGACATAGAACGATTGTAAAGGCATTTATCCGAATAACCGGACTGAAAGCCATAACTCTTTACCACTTTATCAAATTTAAGATGCTACATCTTAGGTACTTGTTTAAGACCATACAATGATTTATTCAATTTACAAACTTTGTTTTCAAGACCTTTCATAACATATCCTTCGGTTGTTCCATGTAAATTTCCTCATTCAAATCCCCATTTAAGAAAGCTGTTTTTACATCCATTTGATGCACTACAAAGTGTTCAATAGATGCCAAAGCAAGAAGAATTCTTATAGTTGATAAATGACACACATGTGAATAGACATCAAAATAATCTATTCCACTCTATTGTTTATAGCCTTTAGCTACTAAACGTGCTTTGTATCTGGCTATTGATTCATCACTATTCAGTTTCTTCTTCAACACCCATTCACAGCCTATAGCTTTAGCATATTTTGGCAAATTTTCTAGCTGCCAAGAGTGATTCTGCAGCAGAGAGCTCATTTCATCATTTATGGCTCTTGCCCACAATAGAGATTCCTTAGATCTCATTGCTTCCTGATAGGAGAATGGATCATCCTCAAGATGGTAAGCAACAAAATCCTCACTAAAACTTTTGGGAATTCTCTCTCTTGTAGATACTCTAAGTGGAGTTGGTTCAATAGCCAACTGTGTTGAATTAGTGTCAGAAGAGCCTGCTTCAGATTTTATTGAAGATTCTGAAATCATATACGTAGATCCAGAAACATTCAAGCCTTGATCTTTGAGAAATTTGTTTTCAAAAAGCACTGCATCTTTAGATTTTATCACTATTTTATTAGATAGATCTAAAAACCTATTTGTAGTGTTATCTTCTGCACTACCTAGATATAGACAAGTAATAGTTCTAGATCCTACCTTAGGTTTCTTAGGATCTTATATACTTACATAAGCAATACAACCCTAAGTCTTAAGAGTATCATACCTACAAGTGCGCTTATGCCATATCTCATAAGGTGTCATGGACAACTTAGAGTGCGGCAACCTATTCAAAATGTGATTAGCAATTAGAACTGCTTCTCCCCAGTAGGAAGAAGGCATGCCAGCTGTAAGTAACATACAGTTTAACATTTCAGTTAACGTTCTATTCTTATGCTCTGCAACACCATTTAATTGGGATGAATAAGGAGTAGTGGTTTCAAATATTATACATTCTGAAACACAAAATTCCTTGAACTTTGACATAGTATATTCTCCTCCTCTATCACTCTTAAACCTCTTAATTTTCAAGTTGAGTTGATTTTCTACTCTAGACTTGAAAATCTTAAATTTTTCAAAAGCCTCATATTTTGATTTCAACAAATGGACATGACAATATCTAGAAAAATCGTCCATGAATGTTATTAGATACTTCTGACCACCTTTAGTAATGTAATTTCTAAAATCACAAATGTCAAAATGTATTAGCTCAAGAAGTTGTGTGCTTTTAGAAACCAACTTAAAGGGTTTTCTAGTGATTTTGGCCTGTGCACACACTTCACACTTATCAAATCTAATAGAAGTATTTAATGGAATGTTGTGAGTTTTAGCTAGATATTGCATTTTCATGTAATTCACATGTCCAAGTCTATTGTGTAGCAACTTTGGATCAATCAAAGTAAAATTCACATGGTTTATGCTATCATCATTTAAACTTAACCTATATATACCATTAACCATGAATGCACAACCAAAATAATATGAGTTAGCAGATAAAGTTACTCTACCATTCATAGTTGAAAAAGACATACCAGATTTATCAAGTAAACTCATAGATATCAAATTCTTCTTAAGTAAAGGTATTACTCTAACATGTTTTAGAGTTAGTAATTTCCTTGAAGAAAGCATCAAATTTGCAGTTCCAACATGAGTCACCTTTGCCTCACTACCATTGCAATTTTCCACAATGTCTTTCACTTTTGTGACCTCAGTGAATAAGTTCTTGTCATTTGTAACATGACAAGTAGCGCCACTATCCAACCACCACTCAAAAGAGATGTTGGCCTTTACATTTTTTATCATTCCAATGAAGGCTCGAGGTTCAGATATTCTAATTAGCATATTGGCCTCATTTTGTGGTGTGTCATTCTTTGGTTTCTTCAGCAACTTGCACTCTACTACCCAGTGACCCCACTTTCCATAGTTATGGCACTTGCCATTCTTCTTCTTTTTGAAGATAGTCTTTTTGGCCTCTAACTATAAAGAAGATTTACATTTTTGTGACTTGGACTTTTTCTGAGGTTTATTGGAGTGTGAAACTAAGTTGTCAATTGACTTTTATTGTCCATCTTGTTTCAAACTCTTCCTAATAATATTTTGATCCTCAATGTGAATATACCTCTTTAATTCATCTAGTCCCATATGTTCCTTTAGTCTGTGTATTTCAGTCTTGAAAGAACTCCAATCAATTGATAGTTTACTCAACACAAGACCGACAAAGAGATTATCAGACATATCAGAGTTATCATCTTTCAGTTTATTCCTCATGTTCTCAAATTCAACTAACTGAGAGGTGATACTTGAATTCATAGTGAATTTAAAGTCAAAAAATTCATCGGCTAGGAGAGTTTTAGAGAGCCCCTCTTGTTTTTGAAACTGAGCGTTCAAGTGATCCCATATCTCTTTCGCCGTCTTATACTCACTATAAGTCATAGCCATATTAGGATTTAGAGAGTTCAACAAGTAATCTCTACAAAAATCCTCATATTTGTTCCTCTGATATTCATCCACATCTTCAGTGGTAGATGCAAAATTACTTAATACAGTATAGAATATGTCACGTTTTGTCATGCCAAATTGAACATGTAATTTCCAGCCATGAAATTTAGTAACATCAAATGATTGCAGCTTTATAATATCATAGGAACTACGCTTTGCCATTTTAATTAGAGCAAAGTGTTAGAAAGAGTGCACCTCATAGCCCTCAGAGCCTCAAAGTCGAATAACTCTTCTAACCTTGATCAAACCACTCTATAGAGATGGAATTTACCCAAACAAACCCCCCAAAAATAGATCTAGAGCACCCAAAAACCTTAAGATGGACTGCCATTGTCGCTGAAACTCGTTGAAAATTTCCACCTCCAAAATTCACTAGAAATTCAGATGGAAATTTCTGGGTGCCCTAACTTCTTCGTCCGACCTCCAATTGACGCAAGTGACCACTCAAAATGTTTGTATTGACGAGTAGAACAAAGTCCAATTAGTTTCACCCTCTAAAATTGGCTATAATTTTTGGGTTTTTGAATCAAAGATTTCAGTCACTCGAATCTTCAAACTCAGATCCCGGCCAATATCACCGTCGAAATCGAAAGCAAATTACAGTCGCAAGTTCATCTTGACGAAATCTTCAAGAAGACACTTTACTCACTCAAATCCGACACACGAACCTAATACTTCAAGATTGTTGGAGGTAATAGGTTTGAGAGAGAAGAAGCAGTTGCTTGAAGTATTACACCAAGAGACATCAAGTTTGGGATGCTCAACAGTGTTACTTCCAATGTAGGGAAATCCTAAAGTTTTATATGCATGTTATTGGGTTTCGGCCCATATGGACCTAAATAATCATGCTTTTACCTATTGGGCTTGTATGTGAACATATTATTTTGGACTATATTAATAATATATCCAACAAAAAAATCAATCGATGGATCAACATTATAGTTCAGTTGAGATCTTTTCTTAAAGGAAGAAATTTTGATTGATTCTGTATATATGGTTCGAAATTCAAAGAGGATTTTTGCACATATGTTTTATTAGATAACCCGACATTTCAACAAAAGAAAAAAAAAGGGCCAAGATTCTTTTATGATAATGGGAGAATAATGGGAGATGCCTTAAGTTTGGATTTACATCTTTTATTTGATGAATTTAGGATAGGGGAGTCTAATATTTCCTCCTTTAATCAAGTTCGTTTAGGATATTCACCAAGTATATTACATATAAGTTTATTATTTCTATTATATTTAATTTTTTGAATGAGTTGATATATATTATTTTTTATTGGAAGATACCACATGATCTAGTTGATTTTTTAGGTTTTCCTAGGCTTTTGTTATATTCTCAGCATTTCTTTTTTGGTTACTTTATCTGGTAATATTTTTTAGTGAAAGGGTTGCAACTTTATCAAATTGTTATGTTTTATAGGATCATGCAGTTTGCCTCTTTTTAGAAATAAAAAAACCCGAAGAGATTTCTGTCTGTGGGTTTTCTGCGTGTACACTTTGGGCATTCGTGTTTGCGAATTGCAACTCAGTGCTTTTTGTTTTCACCTCATCAAAATTGAAGCAGGAAAAATAGCTATTTGAAGTCTGGACTTCAAGCAAGACTAAAAAGAAGAGTCCAGTTCTTACAAACCTCAAGACTAGAAACATAGATGATATTGCGCAAATGAGAAGAATACTTAATAGATGAGTTCAGTACACGCAACTAATAAGAAGAGTCCAGCTCTTGCAAACCTCAAGACTAGAAACATATAGATTATAGTTGCACACGCAAGAAAGAATACTTAAAAAGTAAATAATACTTGGGAACTATTTCCGGTTCTTCAATTCTAGGAAGTTGCCGACTTGTCTCCCTGTGGCATCGATTCCACGTACTAATCGGTCGTACTCGCGCCGCTTTTTCGTGGGGAACGCCCACGAGAGGAGCATCACGACAAAAAGAAGCGCCGTTATGGAGTATCCTGCGACCTCATCGGGTTTCGGGAGTTCAATGAAAAGGGTAGCAAAGTAGACGACACCGACATAAAGCATTAACGTGTAAACAAGGTTACTGTGGGGCAATAGGGGAGCAACGGTCCAACAGATTGTGACGATGGACAACACGAAAACCGAACTGTTGAGGGCCATGAACTGGTATAGATTTGAGCCGCTCAAGATCATTTTCCCGGCTTGATGTGGTTTTTCAGCAGCAATGCCGCTGGAATTGGCAGTAACGACAGTGGATTTGGCTCGGAAATTTGAAGAGTTTTCCCCCCAGTATCCTCCTGGAGGGCTGAGCACGGCTTGGTAAGTGGCAGTCGTAATTAAGGTAGCCACTATAAGGATTATATTGCAAATAGATTCATCTCGGACGCCGTATTTAAATACAAAATTCTCATGGTAAGTTAGTTTCCACCCTAAAAACTCTGATAAAGAGTGGTTGGGATCATGAGAACGTAACTCCTTTGCAAGATCTTGATTGCCACTACGATTCTGGTAGATCTTCAAAGCCGTCTCATCCCGGTAGTTCTTTGCATTTAACTTGATACTCCCCCTTAACAGCCTGATGATCTGGAAGAAATGCAAAGGGAACAAAATGATAATGCACTTAACTTATGTGTTTTCACTGAGTTAATTGGTATAAGATTGAGATTCAAATCTTTGATAAATTTATTTTTAATATAGAGATATCTGAAGTCGAAAAATATCGTGATAATATATATTAGTGATCACAAGTGATTTAAAAATGCATTAGATTTTTCCTTGTGAAGGCTTTAATGAGATCTAACTACCACAATATATTCACCTATAATATGTCAGATCCCTTAATCAATCATTTTTTCTGATCATTTTCTTGTGTTTCTGGTGGGTCACTCCAGGCAAGTAAATTTATAGACACTTCTACAGTTTAAAACACCATATCATACAACTTCACGTGTCAATCAGCCGATAGACATTTATTGACAAATGTTAACCATTAAATTATAATACTATAAAATATACCGTTGCACAAAAAGTTGTTCAAGTCTACTCTCTCTGTATGTTTCTAAATCCAAGTACTTTCAACCCCTAGTGTTTCATTATCATAACATTTGGTCTTAGATTAGATAATGTCAAGTTCAAGGATCAAACAATAAAAACAAGAACAACAACAAAATTAATGGACCATACCTCAGGCTGATCTTCAGACACAGCAATATGTAAAACGGTGTTACCATTTTTGTCTTCCAATCCAAGATTTCAGTCAAATAGACTCGCTTAAGCCATCCAAGCAACACCTTGAATGCTTCGAGGTTGTGATTCTTGACGGCAATGTGAACTGCAGTCTCGCATTGGCTTGTCAAGTCTTCGATAGAAGATTTGCAAGCAAATAGAAATTCAGCCAGGAGTTCTAGGAGCTCCTTGTTCTCCTTCTCATTGTCTCTTTTTTCCCTGGCTACAAAATGCAAGGGAGTGATCCCCCATCGTCCTCGGACTCGGATCAATTTGGGGTCAAGGGTCATCAGTGTCCTCACGGTGTGATAATGTTCGTGTTGCAAAGCCAAGTGCATAGGACTGTAACCTTCCGGATTCAACTTTCGAGTGAATGATGGCTTCAAGATGGCTATCTCCATGGCCACATTGATTTTTCCGGCAGCTGCAGCGATGTGTAGTGGAGTATTTGGGAAGGGGTGCTTAGATACACGATCTAAGAGCTCTCGCTCCTCCACAATTAAGTTATGTAGCTCATCAACATCATCATTTGCTATTGCTTGTTGAAGCCGAGACTCCCTAGCATCCTTTTCTTTTTTCTGGGGTAGATCCCTGGCCATCGTGTTTCTAGAGAAATGTAGGAGCAAGAGGGGCTCTGCTTGGTGAGGATTGATGGTAGTAACGAACTTGCAAAATCATATATTATGTAGTGCCACGGCCGACAAATTTTTAATTAGCTGAGTCAACAAGTTTACAGGTGGGCTTAATGGCAGGTCAAGGGTGAGTGGGGCCCAACATATCTTAGATTTGCCTTGATATATGCAATGCTTGTGGAATGAGTGAATGCAATGCATACTCATTTGTAAAGCTGCATTATTCTTTGCTTGATCTCGTAGGAGCGTGATTTTGCTTGCGGGAGAGTTCTCTCTCCCCTGTCAATTCCCTTTTGTCGTCTCTCTATTTCTCCATGTAAAATAAAGACCGAATAATGCTCAAAGTAAAGTAAGTAAAGAAAAAGAAAAGTAAAAGTGCCACTTCCCTACCATTAACCCATCGAATCTTTCTCAGGTAATAGAAAAGCTTTCACGCCTTACTTGTTATTGCTAATCCCAAACTAAAGAGAAAATTTGCAGAATTTAATCATACATTTGAGGAGTTAATAGCGCAAGACCTACTTTAAATCACGGAAACGAATTCTTGACTTGTTACCATAGTGATTTATTGAATGAAGATTTTGAGTTTCAAATTTAGCATCGAATTAGCTTGGAAAATAAAGATCTTTAAAACATGGATGCTCAACAAATTTGACAATTTATTTATGAACTGCTGAGTCGCTAGTGGGTTCTTCATTACTTGCTCCTCTTTAATGTAATTGGTAGTTGAGCTTTCCATGGTCATAAATCAGATGACTACTGATAATAGTTCACTTGCTTTTTATCTCAAAGCTTTTAACCCAAAAGTTTCAAGAATGCTCTCGAGAATTATAAGTACATATTGAAGAACCGTAATGCAAAATTGGTTTACATAGCTAATAGCTTACTTTGTGGAGCATTTAGTTATTTAAATTTAAATATCTCATATCCTATGACTATCAAAGACCTACCTCTAGTCGGAATTTCGAAACAAGCATATCAATGATGATAATTGACTCAAATAAGATAGTAACTTTGTTCTAGAGTCAGTTACTCGAGCTTCAGATATAAATATTGACAAATTATCTGAAGCGCTGGTTATTTTGAAAAGTGTTCGCTGTCTATAACTAATTGATAAGCTCATAAAAAAAAGCATGCGTAAATTACAGGAAAGTCGATACTTTGAAACAATAAAATAAAAAAAAATGGTAATTGGGCACTGAAGGCTTTATTGGTTTTTTGGGCTTAAGGCCCATCCGCCCAAGTTGGGCCCAGGAAGCCCAATCCACGGGAATATGGCCCATGGAAGGGGAGAGGTATAAAAGGGAGGAGAGAGAGAGAAAAAGGCACTGTTTTATTTTAGAAAAGACGTACGTCTTCTTTCTCTCCCAACGTACTCTCCCTTTCTCTGCCGTCTTCTTAAAAAAAAAAAAAACAGTAAAGCACGTGAAAGGATTTTACTTCCTCTGATCGAACAGGACCGTTTCTCTTCCTCCATCAACGTCGGTGTTTAATCTGTGGCTAAAAGGTACACTCGAATCCGTGGTGTGCTTTAGGATCAGTGATGCGTGTTGTTTTCCCGGGCTTCGTCTTCCGCATGATTTAGGGGTTCGATTCGGTGTCGAATCCAGTTTTTGGGGATCTGTTATTCCCAACATTGGTATCAGAGCCCTGTTTCACGTTTTTCCCAATCAATTCTGATGTTTTTGATTGATTTTTTCGCGAAATCCCTTCGGACGTACGGAACCGGGCCAAAATCCCGACCCCCGAGCGCTTTTCGGCCATTTTTCCGAGTTTTCGTAAGTCAAAATAAAATTGTGATTGCATAGGAAGAAGCGCAACGTCGAGACGAGTCCGGAGATGTGTCGACCGCCGCCGGGCGCCGCCGCACGCGCCCACACGCGCGGCCAGAAGGCGCTGCGCGTGGGCGCGACGCGCCCGAAGCGCTGGCATTGGCTAGCGCGTGCGGCGCACGCGCCGGTCGGCGAACCAGCACATGCAGGCCATCGGTGGGCGAACCGGCACGCGCCGGTCCGCGGACCAATGCGTGACGTCATCCAACGGTCGGTAACCGTTCGGATGACGTCACCGATGACGTCATCACCGACGTCGTTTGCCGGACGGTCACCGGCCGGCGACCCGACCCACCGGAGACCAAGGCACGTGGCAGGCACGTGCGGATGACGTCTACGTGACGTCATCCCCCGCACGCGCGCGGCACGTGCGTCGGTCCGCGCGAGCGGTCCGACCGGCCCGACCGGTCCGACGACCGACGTCCATTGACCGTTGACCCTCTGACCATTGACCGTTGACCACGTTGACCGTTGACCGTTGACCCAAAAAAAAAAAAAGGAAAAGAATGTGTTTCTTTTTCAATTAAGTCTATGTGGATTATAATGTGATCCCTTATTTGTTCTGCATTTGTTGCAGGAACTATGCCTCCCCTAAGGTTGCGCACACCTATTCGCGCAGTTACCGATGAACAAAAGGATAGGCTGTCTGAGTTGATAGCTGAGCTGACTGATCATCGATGGGAAAGGGGTGACTTAATTGATCATGTCCTTGAAGTCAACAGGAAAATTCAACAGGTCATATGGAATGGTCGTCCTATGTCACAGTCAGAGATGGTGCGATTTTTCATAACCACTCTTCCACCTGAATGGCAAGATGTGTTGAATCGCATATGGGATGTCAACGGAGCCGCTTCCTATAAGAAAATTGTGATGGATTTTGTAAACGAATATTACTATATTGTTTCAAGGGAAAATATCAAGAAATTGAACAAAAGAGGATCTTTCCCAGTTCGTGTGCTGACTTTGTGTTAGTTGTATTGGCTATTATATGTTAAGTGTGCTTTGTGGACATATTATGTATTGATTACTACCTAATTGTGTTAATTGAAAGCATTATTTTTTTTTAATTGTATGTCAATTATCTGTTGCGATCTGTTATTGCTGGTTGCTGTGGGTAATTAGCTGTGGGTAGTTTTAGAAGTTTTTGTAGCTTCATAGAATTAATTTTGCATATGACAATCATATTAATGATAGTTTTAAGTTAGGACTTTTGGAGGATGATTGGAAACGTAGTGACCTTTTGATTCTAAAGCCTTACTTGAAATTATTCATTAATATGATGGGTCTATGTAAAATAGGGATGCATAAATGATAGGCATTAATAATTCGTGCATATTTGTCTGATTTGTTCAGATCAATGGCTTCAGCCACAAAGAGCATAGTTGCCGAGCTGAACAAAGGTGAAAAGCTCAATGGAGACAACTATGAGATTTGGCAAATGAAAATCCAGTATGTGCTGGAAGAGCAAGAAGCACTTGAGGCTCTTGTCATGACCATGGTAGAACCTGAAGAGGGAACCACTGCACAGCACAAAAGAAACAAAGAAGCTTTTTCTGCGTGGAAAAGAATGAACTCTCTAGCTCGCATCACGTTGCTGAGCAGCATGGAAAATGACATAATGCGAGAGTTTCGGCGTTTTGATAATGCCAAGGAATTGTGGGAAGCATTGGCAGCTAGATATGGTCATACTTCGGTGACTAGACTGAGGCAGCTCACTATCAGGTTTGACTCTTATAAGAAGCCTCATGGTCAGACCATGAAGCAACATCTTAGAAAGATGTCAAACATGATAACTGAGCTGAAAGATGCTGGCCATGTCCTCACAGATGAGCAGCAAGTGCAAGCAGTGATTCGTTCCTTGCCTCAGAGTTGGGAGCATATGAAGGTGCACCTGACTCATAATGAAAATATCAAAACCTTTGAGGATGCAATGCGTCATCTTGAGCTGGAAGAGGACCGCCTGTTGGCGGCTAAGCCGGATGCTGAACTCTATCATGCTGGTTCTAGCTCAAATGGAGCTTCGAGCTCCAAACGCAAGCGCCCTAACTGGTTTGATAAGGGGAAAGGCAAGGAAGAAGTAGGTCCTTCAGGGAAGAAACCCAAATTCAACCAACATGGAAGAGGGAAGCGTCCTCACCTGAAAAAGCTTGCAAGGGTGAAATGCTACAACTGTGACAAGAAGGGTCACTATGCTCGCGACTGTCGTGAGCCAAAGAAGGTATGCACTCCTTGTACTTTTCAGAACTTTGCTTATGTGTCGAGTTCTGTGTTCTTAACTGAGTCTAATCCTTTGTGGACTGTGGATTCAGGAGCGACAGACCATGTAGCGAAGGATAGAGGATCCTTCATGGAATTCCGACGAGTACCAACTGGAACTAAGTGGATCTATGTGGGAAACAACTCCAGAGCTGAAGTAAAAGGAATTGGCACATGCTAACTGAATATGCGTGGTGGACGCACTTTGTTCCTTCATGATGTATTGTATGCTCCGGAGATTCGTCGGAATTTAGTGTCTGTATTGATGTTGGTTAAATTAGGTTTTAATATGAACTTCTGTAGTAGAGGTGTGAATTTGTTTTTTGAGACAAATTACTATGGCTGTGGTTATTTTCTGGATGGTTTTATTGTATTAGATATTGATTATGTTAATGCTAATGTTTGTTATTCCCTTCTCACGTCTCCTAATAAATATGATAATGATGTAAATGTATGGCATGCTAGACATGGTCACATTGGCCAACAGCGTATGAATAGACTAGCCAAAGAGGGCTTGTTGGGCAATATTGAAAAAGTCGATTTGTCCATATGTAAGCATTGCCTAGACGGGAAAACGACAAGGAAACCATTTGGAAAAGGAAAAAGAGCTGAATTTCCTCTGCATTTAATCCATTCTGATGTCTGTGGTCCAATGAATGTAAAAGGAAGGCATGGGGCTGTTTATTTCATCACCTTTATTGATGATTATACTCGATTCGGATATGTCTATTTGATTTCTCATAAGTCTAAAGCAATAAGTTGTTTCAAAAGGTTTATGAACCTGGTAGAGAATCAATTAGATAAGAAAATAAAAGTATTGAGATCTGATCGAGGTCGAGAATATTTATCTGATGAGTTCATAAAATTATGTGATGAAAAAGGAATAGAAAGACAGTTGTCTATTCCGTACACTCCTCAACAAAATTGTGTTGCGGAAAGAAGAAACAAAACCCTACTGGAAATGGTTAGGTCCATGATGGCGCATGCTAACTTGCCTATCACCTTTTGGAGTGATGCATTGTTAACTGCTGCGTATATACTTAACCGGGTGCCTTCCAAATCAGTTGCTTCCACTCCATATGAGTTATGGACAGGTAGAAAACCGGACATGAGTTTTCTTAAGCCATGGGTTTGTGCTGCCTATACACATGAGTCATCTCACAAGTTTGGGAAATTGGGTCCCAGAGGAAAGAAGAGTATTTTCATAAGATACTCGGAACACTCGAAAGGGTATGTGTTCATTGGTGAGCAGGAAAGTGGGAGTGTAACTGAATTTGAATCACGAGATGTTACATTCTTAGAGGATGAGTTTCCTAAGAAGGGCGAAATAGGGGAAGATCACTCCCTATTTGAGACCTTGGATCAAGACAATGATATTAGTGGAGTTCATCCAAGTGGGAGCATAATGGAGAATGATGTGCAAAGTGTACAATCTCCCATACGGCGAACAAGTCGCCAAAGTATTCCCTGTCGACGTTTTGACATTGAAGGGGAAACTTTTATGGTTGCTCCACAAGATGAGGATGAGCCAAGAAATATCAATGAGGCTCTTAATTGCCCTAGTAAAGAAAAATGGATTCATGCGATGGAAGAGGAGATGGAGTCAATGAAATCAAACCGAGTCTGGGAACTGGTTGATCTTCCAAAGGGACGCATAGCTATTGGGAACAAGTGGGTTCTCAAAATAAAATGAAAGGCTGATGGCTCGATTGAAAGGCATAAGGCTCGCCTTGTGGCGAAGGGGTATAATCAACAGGAATGAATTGATTATGAAGATACGTTTTCTCCTGTAGTGAGATTTACCTCGATTCGCATTATTCTGGCAATAGTAGCTAGTCTGGATCTTGAGTTACATCAAATGGATGTAAAGACTGCTTTCCTCAATGGAGAATTAGAGGAAGAAATATATATGGAACAACCTACTGGTTTCATAGTGAAAGGCCAAGAAGAAAAAGTATGTCGACTTTTGAGGTCGATATATGGTCTTAAGCAGTCATCAAGACAATGGTATATACGTTTTCATAATGCCATAGTGGCATATGATTTTATAATGATTGATGAGGATCATTGTGTATATATCAAAAGATCCAATAATCAATTTGTGATCATATGTTGATGATATACTGATTGCCGGAAGCAATATGGAGTTGGTTAATACTGTCAAGAGATGGTTGTCTTCTAACTTTGAGATGAAGGATATGGATGAGGCTGCATACATTCTTGGAGTTAAGATTTCAAGAGATTGTTCGAAGAGATCATTGTCTCTTTCGCAAGAAACCTATATAAATAAGGTTCTTGAACGATTTCGTATGCAAGACTGTAAACCCATAGACACTCCTATTGCAAAAGGTGAAGGATTGAGCCATAGACTGTGTCCAGGGACTCCACAAGAGAAGGAACAAATGAAACATGTTCCTTATGCTAGTGCTGTTGGGAGCTTGATGTATGCTATGATGTGTACAAGACCCGACATATGCTTTGCAGTTGGAATGGTGAGTAGATACCAATCCAATCCAGGTCCAGCACATTGGAAAGCCGTCAAGAGAATACTGAGGTATCTGAAAGGAACTGCTGATTTCAAGTTGAATTACCAAGGAAAGGATCTGCGACTTGAAGGCTATTCAGATGCTGATTGGGGAGGAGATTTAGATGAAAGAAAATCTACCTCTGGATTTGCTTTCTTACTGAACAATGGCGCCATATCATGGAGCAGTAAGAAGCAAACATGCATAGCCTTATCCACGATGGAAGCTGAGTTCGTGGCGTTATCAGCAGCGGTACAAGAAGGAGTTTGGCTTAAGAGATTTTTGGATCATTTAGGTGTTATTGAGAAAGCTGCAAATCCATTGTTGGTTAACTGTGATAGCCAAGCAGCTATAGCGTACACCAAAGATCCAAAGTATCATGGCAAGACCAAACATATAGATACCAAGTATAACTTTGTAAAAGATATGGTTGCACGAAAGGATGTGAACTTGCAGTACATATCTACGCATAGAATGGTAGCAGATCCTATGACAAAGCCAATACCTAGAGATGTGTTTTGTGGTCATGTAAAATCTCCAGGATTACGTAGAGTCTGATGTACTGAAATGTAATTTCCCTGAGATGATCACATTTATGAAATTTTGTTTTCATTGATTAATGCCTATGAACCTTAGTATAATCTTTATGCATCTTAATGCTCAGTGCATTATTTTAAGTTGAGAAGTATGTCGGACAGATATAAGATTAGCCCACTCACACGGGTAATCGCCTCTGTTTACTGTGTGATAAATAGAGATGAGACTGTTTTTAAGCTTATTATCTAGGTGATAATCGAGAGCGCAAGCTTAAAATACGTATGTCGCCTTAACTGAGTGTTAAGATGAAGATATAATACTAAAGATGTCTGAAAGTAAAATACCCCACACATTTTACTTTATCTGTCTAAGATGCCAGATGTGAGTTCTGATAAATTTTTGTAAATAAGTAGATAGGTGAACTCAAGTTAGACATTGGGTATGTCTGAACTATCATCTGTACAGTATTGAAAGGTGTAGACATACGCTCCATGGGAAAGGAGTTAATACCGTAATACGTATTTCATACTACGTATGCATGAGACGACCAATAAGAGTGGCAAAAAGTTTGATCTCAACTTTTATGACGTGTGAGACTCTTAAGGAAAAGAGTTCCTCAATTTTTGAAGTCCCCTCAGGACTCTTACTTATTCTCAAGATTTCTATTTAGTGTTTGCTATCTTAGTGTGTTGCCAATGGTCATGAGATGATTCGATCTAATGGGGCATTTCTAGAAAAGCAAGCTGGACTGAAATTGAGAGTTTGAAGGAAAGAGGAAGATCGATTTTGAAGAATCACATTATAGTTTTGTATTCACTGGTCGACCAATTATAACTGTCTTTGTGATAATTATAATTGTGAATACAATATATATATCATGTTTAAAAGAGATCAAGGGAGATATAAATGTGATCGATCGATCTAGGGTACTGCATACTAAATCTACTCTGAGTGTGACACCCATTATGAGCTGCTATATATTCCTAATAGATGTATAGCAACGAGCTCTCAAAGTATGCTGGTCGCACGGATTATTCACCAGTATGAATGTTGAAGAGAGGTAAAGAGAATACTGTTCGGCCCACCATGTGCGAGTGGGAGATGAAGGCTTTATTGGTTTTTTGGGCTTAAGGCCCATCCACCCAAGTTGGGCCCAGGAAGCCCGATCCACGGGAATATGGCCCGTGGAATGGGAGAGGTATAAAATGGAGGAGAGAGAGAGAAAAAGGCACTGTTTTATTTTAGAAAAGACGTACGTCTTCTTTCTCTCCCAACGTACTCTCCCTTTCTCTCCCGTCTTCTTCTTCAAAAAAAAAAAAAAATAGTAAAGCACGTGAAAGGATTTTGCTTCCTCTGATCGAACAGAACCGTTTCTCTTCCTCCATCAACGTCGGTGTTTAATCTGTGGCTAAAAGGTACGCTCGAATCCGTGGTGTGCTTTAGGATCGGTGATGCGTGTTGTTTTCCCGGGCTTCGTCTTCCGCATGATTTAGGGGTTCGATTTGGTGTCGAATCCAGTTTTTGGGGATCCGTTATTCTCAACAGGCACAAATAAGAATCGATGATTTTGTATAAGAGTTGATGAGCTTAAAACGTCGTTCAGCCCTGCCAATGAATCCAAGTGAATTATTGGAACAATTAATAATGTGGAAATAATTAAATGTACATTGGTATAACTCAAATAAGAGTTGGCAACTCAAGTTTCATAGATAAATTTGTTAAGATTTTGAAAAAGTTGGGTAAGATATAAAACTGTTGGTGTCGTCTAGAATTTTTTTCTGGAATAAGTTTGTAACGTTTAAACGGCCAAATAAACTTTGGCAAGTGAACCCAAATAAGAGTTGATAATTTTGTATAAGTATGGTTGATTTTAACAGCATTTTTAATATTCTAAAAAAAATTTCCTTAAATTATTGGAACAGTTGGTAATTTTTGAAAAAAGAAAACATTGATAACTGATTGAAATAAAGTTGGTAATAAGAGTTTATAATTTAAGATCCACAAATAAATGTTAGCAAGTTATTAAGAGAATCGGTAATTTTGAACTAAGTTGATAATTATTTATAAAAATTGCTAACTTTAACTCACTGATAAGTTCTGAAATAGATGTTGTGAGCTATTGGAATAGTTGGTCATTTTGTGGCAATCAGATAAACGTCAGTAAGTGGACTCAAATAAGATTTGATAATTTTATATAATAGTTAGTAGCATTATCAGTTGGTAAGCTGCACAAATAAATGTTGGTAAATTATTGCAACAATTGATAAATTCAAAACAATCAATTAAAATTGAACGAGCGACTCAAACAGTGGTTGTTAAGCAAAAATTAGTTGTGACTTAATGGAAGAAAAATGGGCAAGTCACTCATGGTAATTTTGAATAAAAGTTAGCTCCTTATCATGTTGGTAAGTTATACAAATTAATGTTGATTAATTATGAAAACAATTAGTAATCTTGGAAGTACAGATAAACATTAGCACTTCCAAAAAAATGGCTAGTGAATTAACACTATGTTACTGGCTAAATAAGTATACATATCAAGGATCAATCGACATTTGTGAAAATAAGAATAATATCTCACTTTGTTTTCTCAAAGTCGAAATCAGAAGATCAAAAGGCAAAGAGCTTGAAATCAATGAAAAAAAAAGAAAAGCAAAGTGCTAAATTTGCTTTCACATGTCTAACGTGGGTATTATCATGTCTTTATTCCGTTTTTTTGTCGGGAAAACAGTAGAAAAAGGAGGATTCTTGGAGAGAAAAAGTACTTTGCATACTTGACTATTAAATTAGCTTCTTCAATCTTATGGCTAACAAAAGACAGAATAAAGGGAAAGGTCAGGTATTCAAAGCTCCTGTAACACAAGTTGCAGAGAGGCTGGCAGACCATTAGGTGTATTACGCGTGGCACCCTGGTGGTGGGTCTTGGGCTAGCATCACCTGGGGGTTTACGTGGCGGCTGTTGGCCAAAAGCGGTTCCTCTGGCACCACAAAAAAAAAAAAAAAAGACAGAATAAAGGCATCTTACCTTTACCAAAAAAAAGACATAATAAATGCCATAGGCAAAGATATCATATAAGATAATGTCTGTACTATCCATGTCTTTAATTTGTCAGGCTCCTGCCTCATTAGAAGTGTTTCTTTCTTTATTATGATGGCGTTGGCACAGGGCAAGTAATCAAGATCTGCCCAAATCATCCATATGTTCAGCCGAGACTAAATTAATCACTAGTTGGACCATCAATTCATATATTAAAGGTTCATCCTATTGTCTATCCTACCACACAAAAGAAAACAAAGAAGACCAACAGTTCACACCCATTTTGGAAAGAGCACCTTCTCACAAGTGGACGCAATTTTTCTTTATGTTCGAAAAACGATTATGAATTGCTATTTAATCGATCGATTGAGATCCTCTAAAATTAGGAGATAAAGCCACCACCTATATCTATCTTCTTAAGAGGTTAATACTTTACTACACATGCTACTGGCTATTTCCCGTTACTACCCCTCACCCTCTATCTCTCATTAGAGTGCAATACATTTAGCCAAAAATCAAATGCATCTCAAGTAGGCGAAACACATTGGTGTCAAAAACCATTTTATACGTGTTATTGAGTCATAAGGAACCACATTCGTTGAGAAAGTGCACACAGCAAATAATCTAATAAAGCATTTGCCATTGACAAAGCTCCGTTACTATTCAGACTTGGCTAGCTTCTACAATAAGTGAGAATCCCCATAGGGGTTTAGGAGAAACGACAACCGGTGATATGAAATTGAACTTCTTACTAAAATGGAGATTCGTTGGTCATGGCTCGAAATTAATTCAGATTGTTTTTTGCCCCCGCCCCCCCCCAAAAAAATCAGATTGTTTTGAAATTCCGTCTATAATTGAACACAAGGAAACTTAGGCCATATCATTGGAGTCTTGCCATAGAATTGTCAGTGATGAAAAAAATAGAAATTAATTTCCACAAGACTTCTTTTCTTCATTGATGATGAAGCAAACGTTGACATCCGAGAAGAGCTTATGGTTCTTTTGCATGTAGATAATATCGTTGTTGAGTTTGGTCTCGGATGCATTATGAGTATGTTTAACGTATATGAAAATTTGCAAGAGATTTAAAGAGCATTGATAAACTTCATCCAAGAGAATGACAGTGCAATAAAACTCCTCCTTCTGTAATTGATTCTTGTTAGTTCAGGTTTAAGCTAGAATTCAAAAACACTTATGAGTGAGTGTAATTGAACGATTCTAATATCTTCTTTACTGATTATATTGGAACTGTCTTATCAATCTCTTATTGATCTCTTCCCATATGGTAGGCACAAAGCTGACCTCATTAATCCACTGTATTCAAGTTTTATGTATGCAATTTATTTCTTACTCAAATTTTTTTTTGTGTTACTGTTCATGCTTCTATGTTAGTTGTAACAAGTCACATCTTAAAGATACTACTGGACTTGGTTTATTAGGTATTCTCGATTCTATTTTTTTTACATCCAACCTTCTATGGGCCCATTTGATTCGGCTTTTGGGGAATGCATTTGCCAAAATGCAAATACCTTTGGGTGAATGGGGTTTTCCGAAATGCAAATATCGTTTGGTAAAATTTTGCATTGAGATGCAACTTTGGCCAAAATACCGTTTGGTAAAATTTGCATTTGTAAATGATTTTTATTAAATTAAAAAAAACAAAAAAACATTTGTCTTATTTTTTTTTGAAGTCCGGCCACAGGACCGCTGGATCCGGCGGCGGATCCGGCTGCCGGACCGCCGGATTCGGCTGCCGGATGGCCGGATCTGGCCGCCTGGGTCGCGCGACCTCAAGCGGCCGTTGCCTGGGGTCACGCGACCCAGGCGACGGCCGCCGAGGTCGCACGACCAGTCGGCTGTCGCCGGGGTCGAGCGACCCAGGCGACGGCCGCTTGGGTCGCGCGATCCAGGCGGCCGTCGCCTGGGTCGCTCAACCCCAGGCGGCCGTCGCCTGGGTCACCCGACCCCGGCGACCGTCGCCTGGGGTCGCGCGACCTCAGGCGGCCGCCTGGGTCGCGCGATTCAGGCGACAACCACCTGGGTCGCGTGACCCAGGCGTTGCCCGAGGTCCGGCGATGGTCACCGGGGTCGGGGGATCCTTCACCGGCGGTCGCCGACGCATTACTGGCACGCACGACCCCTTGGCCGGCGATCGTCGGCCTCCGATCGGCTTCTCTCTGGTAAAGATGAACAGTGGAAGTTGCATTCCACAAATGCAACTTCCCAATGGACCTCTCCCCCTCCATTCCCCTAAAGTCCCTTCAAGCCCTTTGGAGATGCAATTGCATCTCCCCAAAGTCTCCAAAATATTGAACCAAACACCACTCACTTTTGCCCAAACCCCTTTAGAGGCCAAAAGCCCCTTCTAAATGCCGAACCAAACGGGGCCTATATCTTGGCAAGTCACTTGAAAAGGTGGCTCTTAAAGACAAGATGTTTAAAGCAAAATTGATGATGTTGGATATAGAGCATTTACCTAATTTTCTGCCATATTGTCTTTTTCACATCCAACCTTCTATTTCGTGGTAATTCTATATAGTATTTCAGTCGATTGCTTTCATTTTATTTTGTATTTTCAATTTTCAATCTATCATTGTGAAGATATCTCTAGCATATATCGAGCTTCGTTCCGTATAATTCGTCAACTCATGTAATCCACGTATTTTTTTATGATTAAATATTAATCCGCTGGAATCAATTCAAAGACCTCTTCTACAACAAACACTTGGCGTCTTCAATCTTGATTACTGGTAAAACTCAGGGGCTAGTTGTATAATAATTGGGGTGCCCGCTAACTCCATCTATAGGTACCAAGCAGACACCACAAAATTGGACACAAGAGCAAGAGGCTAAGACACCAAGTTTTTCATCTGGGTGTGATCACACGTAAAGTAGATGCATGTTCGATCACACAGTAAGAGAGAAGCTGGACCTAATTTAGCTCCTCTCTCTCTCTCTCTCTCTCTCTCTCTCTGGTGTGTTTATTGTGCATGCATGCTTTTGACCCCTCACCCCGGTTCTTACCCGGTGACCCAAAAAAAAAAAAAAAACCACCAATCACGACCACCATTGCGTCCTTCTGCAGCTTGTCCAATGTGGCACCGCTTCTTATCTTCTCCGACTGCCTGCAGCCAACAACAAAATCACCATTGTCACCACTACATATCGCTGCCGCTTCTTACCTTCCCTGATTGCCTGCAACCAACAAAAAAAATCACCATCAGCACCACTATGTTGGCATCAAGAGATTCCTCTCTAGGCCCTTCATGCATTTACGCTTCAGGCATGCATGTGTACCTAGAGTTAAGTATTTCATTTGTGTTCATCGTGCATGTGTGCATTCGAGACCTCACCTCACTTCTTTCCAAGTAACCTACAACAAAACCACCATCATGACCACCACTGCATCTTGCAAGTTGTCCAACACACCACTGCTTCTTACCTTCTCCGATTGCCTTGTAACCAACAAAAAAAAAACACCATTACCACCACTACGTATCGCTGCTGCTTCTTACCTTCGCTGATTGCCTGCAACCAACAACAAAATCACCATCACCACCATTGTGTTGGTATCAAGAGATTTCTCTCTAGGCCCTTCATGCATATATGTTTCGAGCATGCATGTGAGAGTTGACACCTAAATTTTGGCGACACGTTTAATCATTCATTAATTGCATAGAAAAATTGGGGATTAATTTCTAATCTCTAATGACAATAGTTTTCATTAAATTGCATGGCATATAGACATTAGGAGCATTTATATTACTAGTATTACAATTAAAAAAAATCTAGAATTAATTAAGAACATTAAAATTTTTTATCATTATTATTTTTTATTAAGAAAAGAAAAGAAAGCTAGACCGGGCCTGGGGCGGGCCGGCCCGGCCTTTTTTTCTTTTCCCTTCTTCCTCTTTCTCTTTTCAGGCCCAGCCCCATTTTCTCTTTTCTTTCCCCGGCCCGGCCCACGCACCTATCGCTTCCTCCTCCCTCCCTCACGCCATTCCCGCGTGTCTGCGGCAACAGAGACGTACGCAAGCAAAGGCAGAGCAGCCGTGATCCTAGGGGCGGGGATCAGGCCGGCCGCGGCAGGCTGGCGGTGGCGGAAGCCATGCGCGCCTGTCGCTAGCCCTTAAAAGCGAGAGAGGGGGCGCAAGAGAAAAAGGGAGGACACCGGGGGCTGGATTTGAAGGAGAGATCCGAGAGAGAGTTCGAGTAAGAGAAACCGAGAGAGGGGGGAGAGACAGAGAACGCGAGTGAGAGTTTGCCTGAGGAAAGAGAGTTGGAGGTAGAGACCGCCGGCCACCGCACGGCAGACAACCCACCGCCGTGCCTCCTTTTCCGCTTCGACACTCCGGTAAGCCTCGACCCCCTTTTTGCCTTTTTTGAGCATGCCGGGCCGGAGCTCGCGGCCGTCCGGAAGAGGCGAACTCCGGCCCCGTCTGTCCCTCGTTTTGCTTCTGCTGTGCGTGCTGTTGTTGTCGCGGGTTCTGGTCTTCGGTCGAGTCAAAGATCTCTTGTTTCCGTAGCATATACTACCTGTTCGACAAAATGTCCGAACGAGATCCATAGTTTTTTCTCCGGGTATGGTCTCTTTCGGAACGATGGTGACACCCCGGTCAGTGAGTGCGTAGGGTTGGCTAGGAGCTGGTCGGTCCTTGGTGGCCTCGGGCCTTACTGTTTTGGGCATTCGGCAGCGGGGAGGTCAGCCGACGAGTGGCAGTCAGAGTGACCGCCCAATGGAGGGTGGTAGCTCGGCTGCAGCTTGAGCTTTGGCTGAGGTTTTTCTGAAATAAATAAATAAATACGTAGAAGCTTCCGTGAAGGACGTCACAAGAGATGGGGATGTCGCTTGAGAGCGGCTTGTAAGATAACCCGACATCAAAACACTCGAGGCCGAGCGTTTTCTTTTTTTTTTCCCCTAATAAAGGGAGTATGATGTGAGACGCCTTAAGTTTGGATTTACATCTTTTATTTGACGAATTTAGGATACTGAAATCTGATTTTTCCATCTTTAATTAAGCTGGTTTAGAGTATAGAATAATTTTTTGGGGGGGTTTGGAGTGTAGAATAATTGAATTTATTAATTCCATTATTTTAACCATGTGTTAAAATATAATTTGGAAGATATCGTAGGATTTTTTTATTATTTTATTTGGCTAGGCTTTTACTATATTCTCAGTATTTTTTTTCTGTTACTTTATTTAGAAGTAATTTTTCAAAAAAAAGGTTGCTACTGTGTCTATTCGTTGTTTTTTGTAGAATCATCCAGTTTGCCTCTTTCTAGGAGTTAAAAAGCCGAAGAGATTTCTGTCTTGCGGTTTGTGCACGGACACTTCGCGCATTCGTGTTTGCAAGTTGTAATTCGATGATGTTCATTTCCACTGCGTTGAAGTCTGAATTAGGGAAAAAAAGTTATTCGAAGTCTCGACTTCAAGCGAGAGTAAAGCCTCTCAGGATTAGCAAATTGCCACGTGTCCATCCCTTGCAACTAACACAAAAGATTCTAGTTCTTGCAAACCTCAAGATAAGAAGCATGCATGATATGCATACGTGACAAGAGAAGTTAAAGTAAAATATGCATGGGAATTATCTCTGATCCTCCAATCTTCAGAAGTTGCCGACGCGTCTCCTTGTGGCATTGATTCGTTGTCGGACTTGGAAGTGCTTTTTCTGTATCAAGGCGGATAATCCTAAGAAGAAGTACATTGCCACCATGAAAAAACCCCCTATCAAATTTAGTCCAACATCATTGGAGTTCTGGAATCCCATTGCAAGGGATAAAAAATAGTTGGCGGCGAGAATAAACATTGATAAGCAAGTCGTAGCAGTGTCAGGAAGCAGCGGAACAGCGGTGACTATGATTATGCAGCTGGAGATGAGAAAAGTCAAGCTGTTGAGTAAAGTGAATACGTATAGACGTGAGCCGCTGAGGATCATCTTTCCAGCTTGATGTGGTTTTCCATTAGCAATTTCAGTGGAATTGGTGGTGACAACAGTGGAGTAGGTCGGAGAATTTGAAGAAGAATCCTGCCAGTATCCTCCCGGAGGACTAAGAGCGGCTTGGTAAGTGGCAGTCGCCATTAAGGTGGACACTACAAGGATTACGTTGCGAGCGGATTCATCTTGGACATAGAAAATGTGTTCCAACATGTCAAGGAAAAATAGTTTCTTGGTGATAAGCTGGGATAGAGAGAGGGGAGCATATGAAAATCTGGGCACTAGTCTTGAAGGGCGTAGCCTCTCCACAACATCTTGATCGTTACTAGAATTCACTTGGAAGATATCCAGAGCGGTCTCACCAAGGGAGTTCTTCGCTTGTACATCCGTCCACGGACTTAACAGCTTGATGATCTGAAAGAAATGCAAAAAGAATAAAAATGAAGTACGTACCCCCTTCAAGTTAAATCATTGCTTTATCCCAAGCTTTACTATTGTGCACAAGCTGAGCTAATGCCACCATGCTACTGATCTAATGGCCCATGTACAAGGGAAGAAAGTTTACTAGATCTTATTTACTAAATGCCATCATTTAAATCCATACAAAGAAGCTTAAATCTTTTAAAAAGTGCAATATAATACTTTCACCCTAAATTATTTATGTAATGGTCAATTTAAAAGAATTAAGACTCAATTACATTTTGTATATGAGTTTCTTTTTTTATTGCTAGGAAGAAAAAGACTATATTAAATGAACGAATGGACTAACCTATAAAAACTGGATTCAATATGAGGCTCGAGCATATGCTCCAGTGACCTTGTCCACGGGAAAATGGTCAAAAGAGAAGAAAGGACTCGATTTTGATTAAAAAAATTGTATCTTTTATTTCGTTTCTTTTTTTTTTAAAAGGGAAAATGACGATATTTTTTGATAAAAAATTTTAAAAAAATTTCCGGCGCGTGCGACGGTAGAGAGCCTGGTCGAGGAGTGGGGCAGGGAGACGGCAGACAGCGACGGGGAGTTGAAAGAGATCGCGATTGCCGAGTGGCAAGCGAAGAGAGAGAGAGGGAGGGAGAGGATTTCAGAGAGAAGAATCGAGAGGAGCGATAGAAGGTCGGGGAAGAGGAGGAGAGGCAGCGTGAGAAAGAGAGGAATTTTTTTTTTTTTTCTCTCAGAAAGGAAAATCAACTTTCCCAATTTTAGAAGGATATTTTCTATTGATCGGAAAATATTTTTTTTTATTACTCATTTCGCACGCCCTAAATGCTAGAAAATGAGGAAATACTTTTTTCAATTTTTTTTCCTCAAAACAAATATAACCTAAATAAGTCAATTTATTTTTCCAATTATCCCGTACACATTCTAATGTGCAAATTGTAGGATCCCGTCTGATTTGTTTGAACCAATCCATATTTGTTGAAGGCAAAATTTGTTTCAGGTTGATGAATTTATTAACTCATTCCTACCACTTGAAGTCCTTTTATAATATTTTTATGCGACCGCACAAGAGAGAAAAACATGCATTTATCAATATAATGATTGTAATAGGACTCGATACATATTTAAAATGACAAGAGAACGGATTAAATCAACATCGTCAAGTTTTATTATATCTGAATTTAACATTCAAAAATATTTTCATTCTTAATAAACATTACAATAGTATAATGAGCTTAACAAATGGGTTTTTTCACGAAGTTTATTAGCAAAAACTTGAGGTTCAAATTTCTTATAGAGAGATCTGAATTCGCATAATATCTTGATAACATACATTAGTATTCACAACCTTTTTTTTTTTTTATAAAAGGAAGTGACGGATTTTTATTTTTTTTTATCGTGGAAGCTTCAATACGATATAATTATTACAATATTCACCTTTAATATGTCATATTCCTTGATCAATGATTTTTGTCAGTCAGTTCCTTGTGATTCCGGTTGATCGTTCCAAGCAAGCAAATTTACTACAATTTACAACACTATGCCGGACCACTTCAAATGTCAATCTCAGATGGACATTTATCAACAAATGTTAACCGTTAAATGATAATACTATAAAATATACGGTTGCACAAAATGCTGTTTCAAATCTCCTCTCTCTGCGTGTTTCTAAATCCATGTATTTTCAAACCCCAGCATTTCATTATCATATAATTTGTTCTTGGGTTAGATAATGTCAAATTCAAGGATCATATAATAAAAGCATGAAAAACCATGAAATCGGTGAACTATACCTCATGTTGCGGCTCTTTGGACGCAGCAACATGTAAGACGGTAATTACCATGTTTATCTTTCCAATCCAAGATTTCTATCCGATGAACATGCTTAAGCCATCCTAGCAAAACATCAAATGCTTTGTGGTTGTGGTTTTTGACGGCCATGTGAACTGTAGTCTCACATCGACTCGTCAAATCTTCAATGGATGATTTGCAAGTGCAAAGGAATTCGGCTAGGAGCTCCACCTCATTGTCTTTTGCTTCCCCGGCGATGTAATGCAAAGGGGTGATCCCACATCGTCCTCGAACTTGGATCAACTCAGGATCAAGGGTCATTAGTGCCCTCACAATTGAGTATCGCTTATGTTGCAAAGCCAAGTGCATGGGGCTATACCCCTCTAGATTTAGCTTCCGAGCGAACTCTGGCCACAAGATGTACATCTTCATGGCCACCTCGAATTTTCCTTCAGCCGTGGCAATGTGTAGTGGAGTATTTCGGAAGGGGTCCTTAGATACGCGATCTAAGAGCTCTTGCTCCTCCACATTTGAGTTGTGTAGCAAATCAATATCGTCATGTTCGATTGCTAGTTGAAGTCGAGACTCCCTAGCCTCTCTTTCTTCTTTTTTGAGCAGACCCCTAGCCATCCTGTTTCTAGGGAAATGTAGAAGCAGAAGAGGGGCTTTGCTTGGCGATGATCAATGGAAGTAGCAAACTTGCAAAATCATATATTATATAGTGTCACGGTTCAATGAATATTTGATTTAGGGGAGTCAATAGGTGTACAGGTGGGCCCAACGGCAAGTGGGAGTTGAGTGGGGCCCACCATATATCAAATCGGGACCAGCGCATATCGGAGATTCTTAGGAAATGGTAGTCTTGTAATTTTACGTGCCTTTCACTTTCCCACTTTTGCTCTTTCGCTTCTTGTCATGTTTTGTGAGAATTGCATGACATGCTTCATCGAGAAGGAAAAACTATACCGTGTCATGGCCTGTGCGTTAAAGTCGAACTGTAAAGTACTGTATGGTATTCTCTTTCTGAAAACTTATTCAAGCATTTAATATTTTGGAGCCTCTGATGAATTTTTTCTTGAAATATTTTGGATAGAACGTTATTTATATTGGTGATATATGCGATGGCATGTTATATTGTGGTTTTGATTTAATGCTCGTAGTCAACCTACATGTGAGACATGACATACAGACCGAATCTACTTCGAGATTTAACTGTAACTAACATGTTTTTCAAAACTTAATTAGAGTGATGTCACTTTTGGGCTTAAAAATAGCAGCTATGGTTACCGAGCTTCACGCCTCGCAAAGTGTGACTGTAAGGTAATCTTGTTATTGTGACTTCCTTCCCGTCATGCCCTCAGAATTTTCCAAGGTAAGAGAAAATCAATCACACCTTACTTGTTATTGCTAATCCTAAACTAATGAAGATAATTTGTAGAATTTAATAATACATTTGAGGATTTAGTAGCACCAGACCTATTTCTGTCTTTATTTGAGACGAGTTCACTTATAAACCCAAGCACACGATTATCTCCTCGAGCGCATAATCTCCCATCGATTCTTCAATTCGATTCAATACATGGAGGCTAGTGCTCTACATATTACCTATAAAGCATCGACACTCTCCAAGAGCCTTCGTATCGTGTCGGACACTTCAACACTTGTCCGACACTCTACAACACTCTTCGACACTCGATCAACACGTGTCAAAAAATTCGATACTTGGTCAACTTTTTTGACACTCTCCAACACTTAAGTCGAAATTCTGACATATGAGTTTCTAACATGTGATTCTGATATCGAGGTCAATTTTAAAAATTCAATAAATGAGAGGTCTATGTGTGTGTGTGTGTGTGTGTGTTTGTGTTAAAAATTATAAAAATAATAAATGGAGAAAGAGAAAAAAAAAAAAAAAAACCTAGTCCTACTTCCCATGATACACAATTCACCCCTTAAAAAAAAATGATAAATGGATTAAAAAATATACATATCAATGATCAAACACCATTTGTAAAAGAAGAATAGTCTCACTTTGTTTCCTAAAAGTCGAAATTGCGATGACTACGCGAAAGACCAAAAAGCAAAGTGCTGGTAATCATTGAAAAAAAAAGGAAAGTGCTAAATTTGCTGTCACATGTAAATCGTTTGTTCTCCTGGTCGGGAAAAAAAGGAGAATTCTTGGAGAATTCTTGGACACGAAAAGTACTTTGCATCCTTGACTAGTTAATGGCATCTTCAAACTTGATTATTGTGTGAGGCTCCAACCCCCTTAAAAGTGTTTCTTTGTTTCTTATGATGTTGGCACAGGGCAAGATTTGGAATCCAAATATGCTCAAGTCATCCATGTGTTCAGCAGACAATAAATTGTCGGACCATCAATTCATATATTAAAGATTCAACCTATTGTCTGCCCTACGACACAAAAGAAAACAAAGAAGACCAATAGTTCACACCCATTTTGGAGGAGCACATGCTCAAAAGTGGAAGCAATTCTTCTTTATGCACGAAACACATTTATGAATTCCTATCTAATCAATGGATTGATATCCTTTAAAATTGTGAGATAAAGTCACATTTATCTATCTTCTCAAAAAATTAATACGATACTACATGTGCTATTGGCTGTTCAAATTTGTTGTTCTTTCTTTTTATACTTTTGATCCTTTCCTCCCATTTTTCTTCCCTTTTCCTTTTTCCTTCCCATTACTACCCACTAGACCGCCAAAGATAAACTAATGAGTTACTAAGTAAATACTTAGCAAGGACTCTCCTAAATCCATGCCAATTTAGCACGGATGAGTGGTCATACGGGTACACAAACAATAATTTAACGCTCAATAATCAAAGAAATATATAAATTATTTAGTGAATAGGAAAAGCTTGATGTACAAAACGATAGTAAATCTCCGTCAAAGACATACTTCCAGAAATTTTTCTCATCAATTCCATCAGACAACATCAAGAGCAATGTTTTACTGTGTCTTCGCAAAATTTAACCACGAACCAACAGTTATTAAAGGTCCATTTGTCGATCCCGTGAACTATACGCTGGAATTGTTCTGTTGCCAAGGAGACGAGGTCCGCCTTTTTTTTTTTTTTTTTGAACATTAACGTCCTTGTTTGTGTATCTGTGCCTCCCATACATATTGTCGCCCCCCAATTTTGAGAGAAAATACTGCTTATATAGGCGTAGGATTAGGGTTATCTCAAGATACCAATCAATACATCACTTTCCAATTTTAAACTAAATAGATATATGGACTTCCTCACCTTAGGAATTTTTTATATCACATTGTAATTACTTCCTTAAAATTAAAATCCTCAACGATAATATATATTTTCCTTAAATGTAATTCGATAATGCAATCTTAATTAGTTTGGCATGCCCACGTGCTAAGCACAAGCAGTTTTTGGCCATAAGGGTTATCCAATGGGCTTGACCAAATTTCATGCTTCTGCAGGCTTATTCCAGATAATTTAATAAAGCTTGTAGTGCTAAAAAAAAAGTCTAAATTAAATGCTATTTATGTGGGCTTTATTGTTTATAGAATGCTCACAATAAATACAATTAATTACGCCTTAAGTGTTCACGCAAGTCATTAATTGCGAATTGCACTATCTGTCCTGATTTATACGAACAAGACTCTATTCAGATAAACAAAATTGATTTTTGCACAGATAAATTTAAGGCCAATTCCATTAAAAAAAAAAAGGCATGAACATTAGGTGTTGTCACAAATCTAGCCCGAACTTTATTTTGTCTCAAAAAAAAAAAAAGCACGAACTTTAGGTGTTGTCCAAAATCTGGTCCGAACTTTATTTTGTCTAAAGAAAAAGCACGAACTTTAGGTGTTGTCCCAAATCTGACCTGAACTTTATTTGAGACAACACATCTTAGACCAATGCATATTGTGCACTGGTAAGATTCTTAGGAAATGACGGGTCAATTTTTATGTTTTGCAAGAATTGCGCGACATGATTTACAAAGAGGGAAAAAACTATAGTGGGTCATGGCCCGTATGTTGAAGTCGAATTGTAAAGTACCGTGTGGTATGTCTTTCTCAAAACTGGATCAAGGATACTCTAGAGCCTCGGATAAGTTTTGTCTGGAAATTTTTTAAATGGAATGTTAATATGGCATGTTGTATTATCGCTTCGATTTGATGCTTGTAGTCAATCTACATATTGAGACACAACATGATGTACATGTGTACTGACCAATTCTATTTGGAAGCTTAATCGTGACTAACGTATCATTTGAAACTTAATCAAAGCTAATTTTATAGTGGATATAATTTGTGTGCCTCGTTACTTGGCATAGTGTGACTGTAAGGTCTTCTTGACATGAGCTTAGGATGAGTTTGACACATGCTAGCTATACTAAATTACATTGTTTATATATGGTGTATATTTTATGATATGTTGGAATATATGCAATGCTTGTGAAATGAGTAAATGCGATGGATACTTGTTTCTAAAGCTGCATTATTCTTTGCTTCATCCAAAAGAACTGCGATTTTGCTCACGGGGGAGTTCTCTCTCCACTATTTCCTTTTTCCTCTCTTTCCTCTCCACTATTTCCTTTTTCCTCTCTTTCATTTCTCCATGTAAAGTGAAAAAAGAACGAAGCTGAGAGCAAAACAAATAAAGGAAAAGAAAAGAAGAAAGCAAAAGTGCCACTTCCCTACCTATAACCCATCGAATCTTTTCCAGGTAATAGAAAAGCATTCACGCCTTACTTGTTAGCCTAATCCCAAACAAATAAGATAATTTGCAGAATTCAATCATATATTTGAGGAGTTAATAGCACTAGATCTCCTTCCTCCTCTATTGTCAATGAGTCCACTTATAAACTTAAATTCACGATTATCTCCTCGAGCTCAAGACCTCACATTGGTTCTTGATTCAATTCAATAAATGGAGGCAAGTTCTCTATTCGTTACTATAACAATTTATTGAATGAAGATTTTGAGTTTTGAGTTTAACTTGAATTAGCTCGGCAAATAAAGCTCTTTTAATCATGGGTGCATGACAAGTTTGACAATTTATCTATAAAGGGGTGAATCATTGGTGGGTTCTTCAACACTTGGTCCTCTTTAATGAAACTGGCAGTTGAGCTTTCCATAATCATGTATCCAATGGCTGCTAAATAATTCAATTGCTTTTAATCTCTAAGCGTTTAACCCTAAGTTCCAAGAATACTCTCGTGAATCAGGACTACGTATTGCAAAAACCGAAATGCAAAATTAGTTTACATAGCTACTAGTTTGTTTTGGGGAGGGTTAGATATTTAAATTAGAGAATTATCAAAAAAGTCCTAAATCTATTGCAATTGTGCCAATTCAATTTTAAACTTTTTTTTTATGGCCAATTTAATCCTAAACCTTTTACAACTATGTCAATTTAGTCCATCTTGCCAAAATTGGCTAGCCAGCGCTGATGTGGATGCGGTGGGGACAGCTAGCCGGTGAACTAATTTTTTAATATCTTTTTTTTTTGCCTAATTTTTTTTTTTTGAATTTTTGAATTTTTTTCTTTTTTTCTTTTCCCCGCCTTCTTCTTCCTCTGGCAAGCAGCGAGGGCCGGCAGGGTTAGCCTCGCCGACCACTAGCAAGGCTCGCCCCCGCTGGCCACTAGCAAAGGCGAGCCTCGCCATGGTTGGGCGAGGCTGAGCTTTGCCAAATCTGGCGACGGCAGCCTTGCCGGCCACCAACGAGGACTGTCGCCAGATCTTGGGGGCATCCTCAGAGAGGGTGTGAACGGTGGACAAGTCTGAAGGGGGCAGCAGGGCCTTGGCCCGGGTCATCGATGACCAGAAGCACGAGAGGTTGCTAGATCTAGATGGCGAGGCTTGACCTTGCCATGGTGACGATCCTCATTGGTGGCCGGCAAGGCTGCCGTCACTAGATATGGCGAGATCGAGCCTCACCGTCGTTGGGCGAGGCTCGCCTTTGCTAGTGGACAATAGGGGTGAGCCTCGCCAGTGGCCAGCGTGTGACATCCTGATTTTCATACTCTGATTTCAATTGGTTAAATTGGGCATTTCATCAACGCGACTACAGTGTTTTTCTCTGAGTTGGCCACTCATGAGATAACTAGACTAACTGGGTAGGCTATTAAGGACTTTAAGGCAGATAGACTGAGAATTTGACCATGAATCGATTTCTCAACCGTGCTCATCTTTAGAGATCATTACGGCACAGTTAAAAATTGAATTAAGATCAGAGATAGGTCGGTTCGACTAAGATGAATGACCGATCATGGGTGACTCCATTAAATTGGAAAACTCTCGTCGACTGGCACAAATTTGATTTTACTATCGTTTTGGTATCCTGTATTCGTATTTGAATCCTCGAGATATTCACGACAATGGAGAGTCGCCAATGAGTCAAGTGGATTCATAGTGGTTCAAAGAAAATCGACCACAGGTCATTTAAACTTAAAAATATATGAAAGTTACTCGGTAGTCTAGGTCACGCTAAAAGCGCACCGGGGTGAAATTAACCGTCAATTTGAGTCAGGTTTTAGAAATCGAAAGTTCAGTGGTGTCACAAGCTATTTTAGGAACGTCAACGCAATCTCAGAAGATTTTCGGAAGTCTTGAGATTTTTACGGAAAATGGGTTTGGACGTTGCAGAAAATCAACGGAAATTCAGATTGGCTAAATTAATGAAAAATTGGACTTTCAGGCCGAGCCTTTACATGACGGGGATTTATAGAAAATCATTTGAGATTTTTCTTCGTTGAAATCAGGCCTCAATTTGGGAAATTGAGTGAGGAGATTGAATTTAATTGGTGAAATTCGGAATTTAAAATGGGGCTAGAAATTGGACTTCAATTTGGATATTTTTGTGGAATTTAAGCTGTGGAAAGAATTAGGGGGACACTGCATTAAATTGGATGGATATAGATGTGGACTTTAAGCTCTATTCTAGTCTACTTGAGCTAGAAATCCAGCTGCCCTCCAATTGCTTGCCGTCCCTATCCCCTCTTGCGCACGTCTCCATTTTATTTTTCAACTCCCCGGAGCTCCTTCGAAACAACCCAGCGAGGACTCCATCTTCATCCACAGAGCTCCATTTCTCTGCCAAATTCGGTCCACAAAAGAGTCCAACAAAGTTGAGTTGTTGACTCATTGATGTGTTGTCCTTCATCCACACGGCCATCTTCACATCCTTGCACGCCCAAAGGAGTCCATTGAAGATTGGACCGAAGAACAGCTGCACCGAAGATTAAAGCCGCATCCTCCACTAGGCTTTGTCGGCAGCAATTTGATTTCAACTTCACCGATTTGCATGCCTTCAACCCCACTCAGTCAACACTCGATTGAAGCCCTCCCTGTTATAGATAAAGCCAAATATTTGTTTTTAGGGGCTTTTTTGTCTTTTCTATTAGATTTCCTTTTAGGTTAAAAGTGATACCTTTATATTAGCGATGGAAAAACCCTAGCCGTCAAGACGCTGAAAAAGGAAATAGAGAGGCAAGAAAAAGAGAGAAGAAAAAAGTGAGTTTTTTCTTGATGAGAGTTCTCAATCTCTTTGTGCCCTGATCTTGAGAGAAGATCGTCGTTGTATTCCAACTTTTTCTGAAGTTTAGTGGATTCGCAGAGTGCCTCTGCGCGGAGACGTAGCCCAGGTTTGGGTGAACTTCGATAACAAATTTTCTGGCGTGTTCATCTGATTCTGCTCTTTTATTACTATATTCTGTCTGGTGAATTGTTTGCGAGCGTTATTTTTCTGGAATCGACGTGCGATTTCGTAACAACTGGTATCAGAGCCTGGGTTGGCTAATCGAGAACATCGAGGGTTTTTGGTGACGTTCGATTGAAAGCAAACAGGATGGCAGAAGATAAAATCAGAATCGATAAGTTCAATGGAGAGGATTTCGGATGGTGGAAACTACAAATAGAGGATTATCTTTATCAGAAAGATCTCTATGCACCACTTGAGGGTTGGAAACCCGAGATGGCGGAAGTGGATCCAACAGCAGAAGCCGGATGGAAAATTCTTGATCGAAAGGCGTTAGGTGCGATTCGTCTAGGGTTGACGAAAAAGACAGGGTACCACATCGCGAAAGCAAAAACTGCAAAAGAAGCCATGGATATTCTAACGAATATTTTTGAGAAGCCATCCACATCAAATCAGGTATTTTTGCTGAAGAAACTGGTTAATATGAAGTTATCTAATAGAAGTTCTATGGCAGAGCATATTAATAGTTTCACGCAGGTCACGGGTCAATTGGAATCCGCAGGCATAAATTTAGATATGAAGCTTCAAGCTTTATTATTTTTATGTTCTCTTCCAGAAAGCTATAATACCGCAGTGCAGGGAATTTCGAGCACCATGAAAGATGATTTAACTCTTGATGATGCTGTGAGTAGTATCATGGATGAAGAGATGCGAAGGAAAGTCTCAGGTGGAGATAATTTTTCTGCATCTACATCTTCAATGGCACTTGCAGTGGAGAACCGTGGAAGAAGTAAAAGTAGAGGAAATTTCAGCGGTCGTGGCAGATCACAATCAAGGGGTAAGAGACAGGTTGCAAAAGATGAGTGTTGGTTTTGTCACAAAACCGGACACCGGAGGTTTCAGTGTGAAGCCTACAAAAAGAAGCAGCAAGATGAGAATCAAGGTGCTAATGTAGTTAGCGATAAATCTTTGCTAGATAACTTGTGTTTGTCTGCAGGGTTTGACTTGACAACAGATAAATGGTTTATTGATTCTGGCGCTTCTTTTCATTGCACCTCGCAAAGAGACATATTTGATGATTATGCCAGTGGAGATTTTGGACAAATGGTTGTGGGAAACGACCACATGTGTCCAATTGTTGGGAAATGAACCGTGACTGTGAACATCTCAGGTGGAGGACGTCTAGTTTTGCGTGAAACTAGGCATATTCCAGAATTAAAGAAAAATCTGATTTCAACCAGTAAACTTGACCAAGAAGGTTTGGTAATAACCTTTGGCTGCGGAGAGTGGAAGATAACCTCAGGGGTAAGAGTAGTAGCAAAGGGAAAGCGTACAGGTACACTTTACCTTCTCCAAGGAGACAATATCAGTGATATGGTTGCAACTACAATGGCTATAGGTAATTTATCTACTCTTTGGCATTATTGTTTGGGACATCTTGGTGAAAAAGGTGTAAAGCAGTTACACTCGAGGAAATTACTTCCGGATATACAAAAAGTTGAGTTAGATTTTTGTGAGAGTTGCATTTATGGAAAACAGAAGACTGTTAGTTTTCAATTGAATGGGCGATAAAATAAAGGCCAGAAGCTAGAGTTGGTTCATATTGATGTATGGGGACCTGCTCAGGAACTCTCTTATGGTGGTAAGAGATATTTTGTCACATTCATTGATGATGCAACAAGAAAGACTTGGGTTTATGCTCTTAAAGAAAAATCAGAAGTATTCGGGATGTTCAGAATGTGGAAGACCATGGTAGAAAAAGAAACAGGTTATCAGATTAAAGCTTTGAAATCTGATAATGGTGGTGAATACACAAGTAAAGAATTTGCAAATTATCTAAGCCAAGAAGGCATACACGGGCTAAAGACTGTTCCTAGAACTCCTCGAGAGAACGGTGTAGCTGAAAGAATGAACAGGACTATTCTAGAACGTGCGAGATGCATGAGACTACATGCGGGTCTCCTGCTACACTTATGGGCTGCCACAGTTGATACATCTGTTTATCTTATCAACAGAAGTCCATCTAGTGCGTTGGATGAAGAAATACCACAAGAGCGGTGGTCAGGTAAGAAGATTAATTATTCACATCTAAAGGTGTTTGGTTGTATTGCATATGCTTTGATTGACAGGGAGGATAGGAAAAAGCTTGATGCTAAGTCCCAGAAGTGCGTCTTTATCGGATACGGTGGCGACGAGTATGGCTATAGACTTTGGGATTATGAGAATAACAAAGTCATCCGCAGTCGCAATGTGGTATTCCATGAAGAAAAGATGTACAAGAATCGTCAGATAGAGACAGAGCATGAGAAGATAGTACAACCAGAGCATGTTGAATTAGACATAATGCCCGTGAAGATGTTTCCAGTAGATCAAAGTTCACCTGAAAGAGAGGTTCAAGATGAACCTATTATCAGTGAAGAGGTAGTTCAAGAAGAACGCAGTGATTCGGAGCAAACGAATGACCCTGAAATACCTGTCGTGAGAAGGTCTACACGTGTGAGAAAGCCAAAGGTAATTTTTGACCCATCAGCTAATACTGTTCTGAGCCATGTCTTATATACAGATTCGGGAGAACCGGAGACTTACGATGAGGCAAAGGCAGACACGTCTCACTTGCAGTGGGAGTGTGCTATGAAAGACGAGATGAGCTCGTTACTTCAAAACAAAACTTGGGAGTTGACCAAGTTACCCACAGGTAAAAAAGCTTTATTAAACAAATGGGTGTACAGGATTAAGAATGAGGCAGATGGTAATATTAGATACAAGGCGAGACTTGTAGTCAAGGGCTTTTCTCAAAAAGAAGGGATCGACTACTCCGAGATATTTTCACCTGTAGTGAAAATGACATCAATTAGAGTTCTGTTAAGTATAGTTGCAGTGGAGGATCTTCATCTTGAGTAGTTAGATGTAAAAACAGCGTTTTTACATGGTGACTTAGATGAAGAATTATACATGGCACAACCTAACGGTTTTGAAGTCAAAGGTAAGGAGCACATGGTATGTCGCTTGAAGAAAAGCTTGTATGGCTTGAAACAAGCTCCGCGACAATGGTACTTAAAATTTGATGGTTTCATGCAAGAAAAAGGATTTGCACACTGTGAGTCTGATCACTGTGTTTATTTTTGCAAATATGATGATGGTGACATTGTGTATCTATCTTTATATGTGGATGACATGCTGGTGGCTAGTTCCAATATGAAGATAATCGTAGAAGTGAAAAAGATGTTATCATCACAGTTTGCTATGAAAGACTTGGGAGAGGCCAAGAATATTTTAGGCATGAAAATTATCAGGGATAGGAAAAATAAGAAATTATGGTTGTCGCAGGAAGACTATGTGAACAAGGTGTTAAAGAGATTTAACATGGACAAGGCAAAACCGGTTGCAACTCCTCTAGCGAATCACTTCAAACTTTCCAAGGATATGTGTCCAAGCACTCAGGCTTTGAAAGATGAGATGGCGGTAGTTCCATATGCATCAGCAGTGGGGAGTTTGATGTATGCCATGGTGAGCACGAGACCAGACATTGCACAAGCAGTGGGAGTTGTGAGTCGATATATGCAGAACCCAGGTAGAGAGCATTGGAATGCAGTTAAATGGATATTGAGATATCTAGCAGGTACTTCCAATTACTCACTTTGTTATGGTGGTACATCTCTAGAGTTGCAGGGTTATGTAGATGCAGATCATTCGGGTGATCGAGATAGTGGTAAGAGTACCACTGGATATGTCTTTACAATTGCAGGTACAGCAGTGAGTTGGGTATCTCAACTACAAAAAGTAGTTGCTTTATCGACAACAGAGGCGGAATATGTAGCGATTACGAAGCCTCCAAGGAAATCATGTGGTTACAAGATTATATGGAGGAGTTACATCGAAAAAACAGCCAAGCCAAGACACTGTGGAGTGATAGTCAAAGTGCAGTGCACTTAGCAAAGAATGCAGCTTATCACTCAAGAACTAGACATATCAAGAAGCGTTATCACTTTATCAGGTCAGCATTGAAAGATAATGAATTAAAGCTACAAAAGATTGATGGCTCGAAGAATCCAGCTGACATGATGACCAAGGTAGTAGACAGAGAGAAGCATATTTTATGTACTACTACCATTGGTATTACTCCATGTTGATTGATGAGGAGTATCACAGAGGCACAAGTTTTTCAACTACTATTTTTTGAAGAAGATGGATGCAAAGTTGCTTGGTGTTTGGGTATATTTGTCTTCAAGTGGGAGATTGTTATAGATAAAGCCAAATATTTGTTTTTAGGGGCTTTTTTTGTCTTTTCTATTAGATTTCCTTTTAGGTTAAAAGTGGTACCTATATATTAGCGATGGAAAAACCCTAGCCGTCAAGACGCTGAAAAAGGAAATAGAGAGGCAAGAAAAAGAGAGAAGAAAAAAGTGAGTTTTTTCTTGATGAGAGTTCTCAATCTCTTTGTGCCCTGATCTTGAGAGAAGATCATCGTTGTATTCCAACTTTTTCCGAAGTCTAGTGGATTCGCAGAGTGCCTCTGCGCGGAGACGTAGCCCAGGTTTGGGTGAACTTCGATAACAAATTTTCTGGCGTGTTCATCTGATTCTGCTCTTTTATTACTATATTCTGTCTGGTGAATTGTTTGCGAGCGTTATTTTTCTGGAATCAACGTGAGATTTCGTAACACTCCCCTCGTCTTGGACCACTGCAATTTCGGTGTTCCGCCAGCCGCAACACCGAAATTCCCAGCTCGCCACACGTCCAACGGATTGCTGCTCCGTGTCTTCTCGCAAGCTACCAACGACGCCGAAGCTGCTCCATCTTGATTTTGCCACTCCACCGAATTGAAAACTGAAGTTGCTCCCTCTTCATCCACGTGGCCAGCTCCACCGAGAGATCTCTCCCTCCACACGTCCGAGACACCACAGAGACGCAAGTTGCTTCCGTTTCTTCCATATTCACGCTTGAGCTTCCCCAGTCCAACATTCGGCCCAACTCAGCTCATGGAGTCCAGCTGTCGTAGATTTCAGCAACATTGGCCTTGCAGTCCAGAGGCCCATCGGCAGCTTTTGTTGCCTCTTGGTTGGCCCATCAGCCCAAGGAAACTCAGCCCATCATCAATTAGAATTGAAGCCTAGCAATTTGGCTTATTTCAGCCCAAAGAGAGAGCCCATTTTCAATTTAATTCTGGCCCAGTAAGCAGCCCTCAATTCAATATTTTCAAGCCCAAGTGATTAAAGAAGTCAGCCCAATCTTGAAATCCAAAGTTTCTTCGGGCTTGCAAAGTTCTTGGCCTGGCCCAAGTTTGATCGCCATTGTGTCGTCGTCTCGGTGTCCCGGCCTTCTTTTAGTGCAAGTAAGTTTTGCTCACTAATGCCTTCTTAGTTTGCTAATTATACTTAAAGGTTGATTAGATTTAATTAATTGCAATTAGGTGGATAGATTAGATTAAAATAATTAAATTAAAGACTCATTGATGCATGTTAATTAAATTGATTGTGCATCTAATTAGTAAACATGCCTTAGTATTTATTGGATGCTTCGTGGGATTTTTCCCGACCCTTATTGGGTGTTAATTAGGCAATTCGGGCCTAAATGGAATTTTTAGGAATTAAATATTAATTTTCGAAATTAATTATTTAATTATTTATTTTCCGAAAATTCAACTGGAATGGCTAGTGACCGGGATTTTATGTTGATGATCATGGCGCAGTCCGTTTAGTTAATTGAGCTTCATATTGAGCTAAATTAGAATTATTATGTTTATTTATTTAATTTTTGAAATTAATTATTTAATTATTTATTTTCCGAAAATTCAACCGGGATGGCCGGTGACCGGAATTTCATGCTGATTGTCATGGAATGGTCCGTTTATTGAATTGAGCTTTAATTCGTGTCGAATTGATTTAATGGTGCATTTTTAAGTTATATTCTTAAATAAGGAAATTTTGGCTATGTGATTGAGAATTGGTTGGGTATCGGTTGTCAGTATCGAAAGTGAGTTGGTAAATCACCTGGAGAATGCATGTGGCCCGGTGAATTGGAATTCACCGGGGAAAGACACATGGCTCGGTGATTAGATATGTCATCTTGGCGAAAAGGTAGCATTAGAGAATGCATGTGGCTCGGAGACTCAGTATGTCTTCCTGGAGAATGCACGTGATTCGATGACAGAGTATGGTATCATAGAAAGGGGTCGGGTGGGACCATAAAGCCATTAAATCTTGGAAAGGTCGGGTGGGACCATAAAACCACTAAATCTTGAAAAGGTTGGGTGGGACCGTAAAGCCACTAGATCCTAAGAGGGTCGGATGGGACCATAAAGCCACTAAATCTTGGAAAGGTCGGGTGGGACCATAAAGCCACTAAATCTTGAAAAGATCAGGTGGGACCGTAAAGCCACTAGATCTTGAGAGAGTCGGGTGGGACCGTAAAGCCACTAAATCTAAGGAATTGCTTGGTGTGGGATGAATGGCCTAGAAATGGTCCGACTGATATGAAATCGACTAAGTCGATTAGATCGATGCTTCGATCTATGATGTGATTGCTTGGATGCCTATTTGGTCTGTGCTAATATGCAGGTGGAATCTAAGGCCAAGGTAAGTCCTCTAACTCATGTTGTGTATAGGCAGCCCTAAGGTGTATTAGTTTACTAATCGGGTCTTAGGGGGTAAAACTTGCTAAGACGTTGTCTCAATGGTTATTGAATAACCATTTCAGGATCCAGATGAGGAGCCTAAGGAGGAGGAATCTGACGAGGAGATCCTTAATGAGGAACTCGAAGAGGAGTACTAAGGAGGAGAACCCTGAGTACGACCCAGATGAGGATTGAGATCTTGTCCTGTCTTGTCAGACCTTGTCTGCATGTGAATAGATGTTAGATCAGACTTACGTATAAATAGTATTGTAGAATACTATGAGATGCGTGTAAAAAGATGTGGTTGTGAATTTTTAGTATGGAAATTATATGGCATGCTTTTCTATCCCATTGTTTTATTGTCTGGGGATTTAGAACTGCTTCCGCATGTGCTATTAAAAATGAAAGGGTCGGTGATATATAGTCTTGGGATATCGCATTTTAAAATCGACCAAAGGTAGGGATGTGCGCGTGCCTAAGGATCGAGGCGTGACACAGCGAGGTCCTCACCTTTGGCCGACGCTAGCTGGCCAAAGGAAGAAGAAGGTGGGAAAAAAAAGAAGAAAAAAACGTAAAAATTCAAAGAAAAATTAACAAATTTGAAAACAAAATAAAAAAATATATATTAAAAATTGGTTTGCCGGCCAGGGACAGCTGGCCGGCGTCCACGTCAGCGCCAACTAGCCAATTTTGACTGAATGGACTGAATTGACATAACTGTAAAAGGTTTAGGATTCAATTAGCAAAAAAAAAAAAACAAAAAGTTTAGGACTGAATCGGCATAATTGCAATAGGTTTAAGACTTCTTTGATAATTATCTCATATTTAAACTTAATTATCTCATATTCTATGACTATGAAAAGTCGACCTTTAGTTGGAATTTCAGAACAACCATATGAATGATGATAACTGACAAGACTAAATATATCACTAGTTGGATCTTCTTCAATCCATCATATAATAAAGGTTCAGCCTATCGTCTGCCCTACCATACAAAAGAAAACAAAGAAGACCAATAAGCCACACCCAATTTGGAGAGAGCACGTTCTAAAAAGTGGAAGCAATTCTTCTTTTGTTCGAAGAAACCCTTACGAATTGCTTTTTAATCGACCAATTGATATCTCCAAAATTACGCGATAAAGTGACAATATTTACTACACGTGATGTTGGTTGTTTAAATTTTTTGTCCCTTTCCGATTTTTTCCTTTCTTTTTTTCCCTTTCCGTCATTGCAGCTCTCTCTATCTACCCTCAATTTGAGCTAGTGAAAAGTATCCCAAAAAATGTCCTGAACCTATTGTATTAGTAATAATTCAGTCATAAACATTTAAATTTAATCAATTTAATTCTAAATCATTTTATGTTAGTACCATTTAAGTTAATCTGACCAATTTAAACCGAAATTTATTGAAGTGGATATCATATATCCTATATGGCATGATTAGCACCGATATGGATATTTTTTAAATGTTTTTTTATATTCTTTATATTTTTTCAATTTTTCAATTAATTTTTCTTTTCTTTTTTTTTCTTCTTCTCTTTTTCCTTCTTATCCTTCCCTTTTCCACTGTGGCTAACAAGCGTCACCGAAGCTCGCCAGCCACTGGGCAATGCAAAGCCCTCTCTTGGCCTTGCCAATCGCAAGCGAAAGTGGCTATGGCCTTGCCAACCGCGGGCGAGGTCACCTTCACCTATAGCCGCCAATGGCTCACCCACATCTAGACGAGGCCCACGACCCTTGCCAGCAGCTAGTGAGGGCTTCGAGGCCCTTGCCTAGTGGCCGGAGAGCTCTGGCCCCACCAGCCACAGTAGGGAAAAAAAGGAAGGAAAAGAGAAGAAAAAATTAATAAAGAATTGAAAATTTCAGAAATTTTTTTATAAAGGACATGTCCACGTCAAGGCCTAATGTACCAAGAGAGACAACCAGCGTCCATGTCAGAATTTTTTGGCCTAATTTGGCCAGATAGACTAAATTATAGAAATGTGAAATGGTTTATGACTAATTTGATATAATTAAAAGGTTTAGAATTAAATTGGTACTAATATAATAGGTTTAGAATTTTGTTAGTACTTTTCTTGTTTGAGCCACTACCGCTTGCGCCTCCTTCGCCATAGTTACCCTGTGTGTTGTGTATGTTTGTGCTTGTGTGTGTGTGTATAATTGATTAGTGCTCACATTGTGTTTGTTTATAGATTTTATTTCGAAGGAGAAAGAAAAAGAAAGGAGGAGCAAAACAGGTTGATAAAATACTGACCGTTGAGCCGGTTGACTATTGAAGTGAAATGATTTTGAAGTCGCATGAAAGAGTGCAAGGAAACAAATTACGAGAATTTTACTCCAAAAGGTGCAATCATTTTAATAGGCGCAATGCATCATAGTTGTTCTAATTAACATATTGAGAAGATGCAACTTATCAAATTAAATTGTAATATAACAAGTTATGTGGATTTAGACTTTCCTCTCACTTGAATGGATTGAGGTCGTTGACAAGTTATGTGTTCATATTTTGTTGGACAGTGTGGTTATAGTCGGAAATCGCATGGTCGCAATTGAAACAAAGTATATGATGTCAACCGAGACAATTGAGAAAGTTATTTCACTCAAAGATTTGTTCAATCATCTAGAATTGTTGTAGGAGAAGATTGTTATTTTTAGCAACAATTAGAGCGCAAGACATTTATCAAAAATCAAATGTATCGTGGGTGGGCGAAACACATTAGTGTCGTGTACAATTTTATATCTGATATTGTGTCATAAGGAACCACACTCCTTCAAAAAATACACATGGCGGATAATCTAACAAAGCATATGGCATTGACTAAGTTTCAATAATATTCGGACTTGGTTGGCTTCTACAACAAGTGAGGAGCCCATAGGGGTTTGGGAGAAATGACAACAGAAGAGATGAAATTGGACTTCTCACCAAGGTGGAGATTCATTGATCATGGCTTGAAGTTGATTCAGATTTTTTTTTTTTTAAAATTCGATCTATAATTGAATAACAATAATCTCACGCCACATTATTGCACTCTTGCCAACAGAATTGTCCACGATGGAAAAAGGAAACTAATTTCCCAAAAGACTTCTTTTCTTCATTGAAGATGAAACCCACGTTGACATTGGCGAATGGCTTATGGTTGTTTTGCATATAAATAATTTTGTTGTTGAGTTTGGTCTCGGGTGCACAGTAAGTATGCTTAACATATATGAAAACTTGCATGAGATACGAGAGCTTTGATAACTTTCATCTGAGAGTGTGACAGTGTAATAAAATTCTTTTTTTGTAATTGATTCTTGTAAGTTCGGATTTATCTAGAATTGAAAAACACTTACGAGTGAGTATGATTGAACGATTCTAATATCTTCTTTACCAATTATAATGGAGTCATCTTATTGAGCTCTCTCCATGTAGTAGGCACATAGTAGAACCACATAAATTTGTTGTCTTTAAATTTTATTTATGCAATTTATTTCTTACTCGATTAGTTTTGTGTATTTTTATTCATGCTTCCAGGCTAGTCGCAACAAATCATATTTTAGAAATAGAAAGATTCATGATGGGTTTCTCAAAAAGAATACAAGGTTTTATGCATTTCCTAACTTATGATTAAATTTGACTACTTAATGCTCATCCGATGGATATGTCATATCATACTTTCTTACTTAGTAGCGGTATATAGCAATGGATTCAGGTTTATTAGCTGTTGTCGATTCCATCTTTTTTACATCCAACCTTCTCTCTCATAGTAAGTCAGTTGAAAGGGATGTGGCTTTTGAAGACAAGATGTCGAAAGCAAAATTGATGACAATGGATCTATAAATTATCCTTTTCACATCCAACCTTCTATTTTGTGGTTGTTCTATATAGTATTTCGGTCAATTACTCTCTTTTTATTTTGAATTTTTGAGTTTAAATATGTCATTATGATTATTTCTCTTACATATATCGAGCTTAGTTGCATATGATTCGTCAACTCATGAAATCTGCATATTTTCAACAATTATTGAATCACTCCAAAGACCTCTAATTTGATATTTCAATCTTCAACCTTGAATGCTGGCAAAATTTAGGGGCTAATTGTATAATAATTGGGGTGCTCGCAAACACCATCTATAGGTTACGCCAAGTAGAAAGACATGAAATTTGACACAAGATCAGGATGCTAAGACAGAGGCAAGCATTTCATTTGTGTTCATCATGCATGTGTGCATTCAAGACCTCGCCTCGCTTCTTTCCAAGTAACCTACAACAAAACCACCATCAAGACCACCATTGCATCCTGCAAGTTGTCCAACACGCCACTGCTTCTTACCTTCTCCGATTGCCTTGCAACCAATAACAAAAACACCATTACCACCACTGCATATTGCTGCTGCTTTTTACCTTCGCTAGTTGCTTGCAACCAACAACAAAATCACCATCACCACCATTTTGTTGGCATCAAGAGATTTCTTTCTAGGCTCTTCATGCATATATGTTTTGAGCATTCATGTGAGAGTTAACGCCTAAATTTTGGCAACACGTTTAATCTTTCATTAATTACATAGAAAAATTAGGGATTAATTTCTAATCTCTAGTGACAATAATTTTCATTAAATTGCATGGCATATAGACATTGGGAGCATTTTTATTACTAGTATTTTAATTTTTTAAAAAAAATCTAGAATTATTTAAGAACATTAAAAAAGTTATCATTATTATTATTTTTATTGATAAAAGAAAATAAAGCTAGCCCGGGCCTGGGGCAAGCCTGCCCGGCCTTTTTTTTTTTTTTTTCCCTTCTTCCTCTTTCTCTTTCAGGCCCTGCCAAATTTTCTCTTTTTTTCCCCAGCCCGGCCCACGCACCTATCTCTTCCTCTTTCCTCCCTCACGCCATTCCTGCGTGTCTGCTGCAACAGAGACGTACGCAAGCAAAGGCAGAGCAGCCGTGATCCTAGGGGCGGGGATCAGGCCAGCCGCGGCAGGCTGGCGGTGGCGGAAGGGCGCGCCTATCGCTAGCCCTTAAAAGCGATGAAAGAAAGTAAAGAGAAAAGAGAAGAGAAGGCTGAAGTGGCTGAAGCGGATGAATTCGAGAGAGAGATTGATTTTCTCTATTCAATTGTATTGTAAATGTACAGACTCCAAAGATATAAGACTAGGATTGTACAATTAATGGAAATAAAGAATTCTATGAATCAATCTATATCAATCTAGATCTAAATCTAATCCTTAATTGATGTACAAAATCATAATCAAATCAGATCATGAATTACCAAAAGCCGCATATCTTCTAACACTCCCCCTCAAGCTGATGGCTTGTAGATGTCCAAGACACCCAGCTTGCTTAATAGATATGCATGCTGTCTATGACACAAAGGTTTGGTGAAGATATCTGCTGGCTGCTCCGTTGTCCTAATTCCTTCTGTTTTGATTACTCCCTCTTGGATTCTTTCTCGTGTAAAGTGACAGTCCACTTCTATATGCTTGGTCCTCTCATGAACTATAGGATTTGCTGCTAGTTTGAGAGCTGCATCATTATCGCAATGCAATTTTGTTGGTCCATGCACTTGTACTCCGAGATCCTTAAGCAATCCCCGTATCCACACTATCTGACAAGTGGCCTTAGCCATAGCTCGATATTCTGCTTCGGCTGAAGATAGAGATACAGTAGGCTGCTTCTTTGTCTTCCATGAGAGGAGAGATTTTCCCAGCTTGATGCAATATCCGGTGACCGATCTTCAACTTATGGGACATGTAGCATAGTCAGCATCACAATACGCTGTCATCTTCATGTCACATTGTTTAGAAAGAAGTATTCCCAGTCCTGGACATCCTTTTAAGTACTTCACAACTTTTAAGGCAGCATCCATATGAGACCGCTTCGGATTGTGCATGAACTGGCTAAGTGTCTGAACTGCATATGAGATGTCGAGTCTAGTCATAGTCAGATATATGAGCTTTCCGACAAGTCTTTGATATCCTGATGGATCTCTGAGAATGAGATCATCATTTTAAGATATGCCTTTATCATATTCTGCAGTAGTCAACTTAGTGTTCTGTTCAATGGGAATAACGGCTAGCTTGCATCCTGATAAACCTGCTTATGATATGATATCTAACACAAACTTTCGCTGACTAAGGGAAATTCCTTGATCAGATCGAGCAATTTCAATTCCAAGGAAATATTTAGGTGCCCCTAAATCTTTAATGTGGAAGGTGGCATGTAAATATTCCTTGAAATTATCTATAGCAGATTTATCATTTCCCATAACAAGAATATCATCGACATATATCATCAAATAAATAGATGACATACCTTCAGTCCGTGTGAATAAAGCATAGTCATATTTAGACTGTTGGAAGCCTGCTTTTGCAAGAGCATTTGCAAATTTGGTGTACCATTGTCTGGATGCTTGCTTTAATCCATATAAGGATTTGCGGAGACGACATACTCGATTCTCCCCCTGTCTCCGTAAGCCTTGAGGAATATCCATATATATTTCCTCGTCTAGATCACCATGTAAGAAGGCATTGTGTACATCCATTTGATGTAGGGTCCAATCATGAATGGCGGTAACAGTCAAAAATGAACGAACTGTGACATCTGTGGCAACTGGAGAGAATGTCTCGTAATAATCGAAACCTTCTCTTTGTGTGAATCCCTTAGCTACCAAGCGTGCCTTATATCGTTCAATGGATCCATCAGCATGATATTTCATTTTGTAGACCCATTTGCAGCCAATCGGTTTACGATCAATCGAAAGTGGGACAAGATCCCACGTATTATTATCAATTAGTGCTTGAAGTTCTGCCTTCATAGCCTGCTGCCATTTTGGATCACTGGATGCCTCAAGATAACTAGACGGTTCTCTCTCTTGTGATAACCGAGTAACACAACATCTATGTTCCTGTGATAGTCTATGGAAAGAAACATAGGAAGAGATTGGGTATTGAGTACCTGAAGAATTGTGAGTAGCACATATATAGTCCTTGCTCCAGGTTGGAGGTCATGTGGCACGACCAGAACGTCGTGGATAAAGAATTTCCACAGAAGGAGATGTCTCATTGTGGGATGGCGAAGGAATATCCGTATTTTCCTCAATAGCATGAGAGTTGTCAAGTCTTGTTTCCAGAACATCATCAGATCTAGTAGGATTTGAAGTTGGTGCTGTTGCTGGAATAAATGGAGGAATAGGAGGAATAATCCTCGATTCCGCTAGCGGTATGTAAGTGGGACCGTGAGGTAATTCTTCATCAGACAAGAGGCCATGAGGTATGTTTTCTGTGGTCTCATCTAAAGATCCTTTCTCAGAGAAAGGGAAAATATCTTCATGAAAAACGACGTCACGACTTACAAGAAATTCCTTTGTAGAGATGTCAAGGACATGATACCCTTTTTGTAAGTTGGGATATCCCATGAAAACGCATCTCCGTGCACGTGGACTCAGCTTGTCTCGAGGTCCTATTGTTGCAGAATAGCATAGACAACCAAAGATTTTTAGATGCTGCAACTCCGGCTTCTTCTTAAATAGCAATTCAAAGGGAGTTTTCCCTTTAAGTAGCCGAGTAGGCATGCGGTTGATTAAATAAGCCGCAGTAATTACACAATCACCCCAATATTCATCCGGGACTGATGCTTGAAACTTCAGGGCTCGTGCGACTTCCAATAGGTGCCGGTGTTTTCTTTCAACCACTCCATTTTGCTGTGGAGTATAAACACATGAGCTTTCATGTTGGATGCCATGTGAGTTAAATAGCAAGGAGCAATCATGGCTGAAGAATTCTCTTCCATTATCAATACGTATCCGCTTAACGGTCTTTCCAAACTGATTTTGAGATAATGCTAGGAAAACCTTTAAGTTAGAATAAGTCTGATCCTTAGACTGCATCAAGAAAATCCAGGTCACACGAGAATAATCATCTACTATAGTGAGAAAATAATGAGATCCATCATGATTTATCGTGTGGTAGGGCCCCCAAATATCCACATGAATCAAAGAAAAAATTTCACTAGTACGGGAGCTACTGGATGGAAAAGGCGCACGAGATTGTTTGGCAAGGGGACATATGGGACATTGTGAACAAGGATAAGAGGCACTATGCCCTAATCTCAAATGCATAATAAGATTTTTATCATTGCTAATCAAGTTACACAATGATGATTTATTCAGGGAATTGCAGGAAGAATTGAAATTACTTGTCCAGAAAAAAAGTCCTTCAGAGAGTCTACCCAAGCCCATCGGTTTCCCAGTCAAAAGGTCCTGAAATAAACAGGTGTCAGCATTGAAGATTACCCGACAAGAATTTTCTTGGCAGGATTTGGACACAGAAATCAGATTAAATTTGAATTCTGGGACATAGAGAACATTCTGAAGAATAATATGGGAATTTAGATTCACTGTTCCTGTCACATTGACATGGGTAATATTCCCATTGGGTAATTCCACTGAAATAGGATGAGTCAATCTGCCATTTATACTTGAAAAATATCCCTTGTCACATATAATGTGATCACTTGCCCCTGAATCAATTATCCACGCTTTCCTGGAGATAGAATTAATCAAGCAATGCGTAATACCTGAGAAACTTCTTCCTTTGTTGGAAGTATCCATTTTCTGCAGTGCCTGCATCAGCTGGTGATATTGATCATAGGAAATGGGCTGATTAACATTTTTTCCAGTCAGTCCACTAATTTGATAAGCTGCTGAAATCTTTCTCTCCTTTTCACCAGGTTTCCCATGCAATTTCCAGCAATTATCAATCATATGATTAGTACGTTTGCAATATTCGCAAAAAAATTTACCCTTTCCTTTGAAATTTTTCGCGAAATTCCTTGATGACGTGGCAAAAATCTGGTCATCGGTCCCTTTAAGCGCGGACTCCTGTCCACCGTTGGATCTGATCGCAAGATCAAGTCCTTGCGAGCCGTCCGATCCTCGTAGCCCATCTCGTCCGTCCATTCGAGGGTATTTAAGGGCCCCGAATTCCTCTTCAGCGAAACCTAATTTCGCTCGCCCCTCTTTCTCTCGATTTAGGGCTAGGGTTTTGGTGGCCGTGTCTCGCCGCTCACCGCGAGCAGCAAGTGCGACACTCTCGCCGCTCCTGGTGTGGTCTGGTGTCGCGAGCCGCTGATTCTCCTCCTGCACAGCGAGCTGAAAGATCCGTCCGATCGGTGGTATCGGATCCATGGCGAGGATCTGTGAGTGAAAACCGAGGTATGTTTCGTTTAAAATAAAGAGAAAGCGTGTAGCTTTCTCCCTGTCCTTGATGGATCTATACTGCTTGATTATCGACTCTGGGCCCTCGAGCCTCTCCTCGACCGCTTCGAGGTTGTTCCATAGAGACGAGAGCCTGTTAAAACATGCTGTGACCGTCATGTTCCCCTGCTTCAGGTCGTTTAATTCCTGCATGAGGTTAAAGATTTTTGCCTGATCTAATCTCCCGTACATTTCTTTAATGTTATCCCACATGCTTTTTGCATCTTCTGTTGGTGGGAGTCCAGCCGCGACCTCTGAGGAGATGCAATTGCCGATCCATGTTCAGATCAGGCGATTGATCTTCCTCCAGAGTCGCGCTAATCGCTCTTCGGTAGGCACTGGAATGGTTCCGTCGAGGAAACCTTCCTTGTCTTTTGTCGCCAGGGCACGCTGGAACTCCTGTGCCCACTTCGTGTAGTTTTCTAGTCCGGTCAGCTGCTGACTGATTAGCCGCAGTTCTGGTCCGTTGGCGTTGGAAACGAACAGTGGGTCGCCGGGTTCCAGTCGTCCGGGGAACGCCGCCGCTGGAAACGGTAGAAAACCGGGTGCGAAATTCAGGTAGGTATTCGCTCCTAGACCCGATTCGCCTGACCCGATCGGATAATCCACATTGTAAAGACCCGGGTAGGGATTTGTTCCCATACCCGGCTCGCCTGACCCGTCTGCCCGCTCCATTCCTTCGGTTGGGCTTGTCCCACTTGTGGTTGGTGGGCCCACGTTGGTTTGGACGTGGCTCTAGTGGCCCACATACCTAGGCGATGACTAATTAGGGCTCGGCCCAAGGTAAAGCGGATAAGGGATCCACTGGTAAAGTTGGCCCATCATGGGTTGCCCCATACCGAACTGAGCCTGCGTGGGCCGCCACTGGATGGGTTGGGCCTGGAACGGTATTTGTCCATTGGTTGAAGATCCTTCGATTGAAGGGTGAATTGCAGGTGAATTCCAAGCCTGCGAGATCTGGGGAACGACTCCTTTAGAGGGCTGGTCACGGATGACTGAGGCTTCTTCCTGTGGATTAGCCATGGTAAGTTAAAAAAAATCTTCCTTGAGAGAATCTCTAATGCCTGAAAATATTCTGTTTTGTAGGTCAGAATTTTGGGCAGAAGGTCGAGATGGAAGATAGAGGCGGAAGCTGAGAACAGAAGCCAACAAGGCTCTGATACCATGAAAGAAAGTAAAGAGAAAAGAGAAGAGAAGGCTGAAGTGGCTGAAGCGGATGAATCCGAGAGAGAGATTGATTTTCTCTATTCAATTGTATTGTAAATGTACAGACTCCAAATATATAAGACTAGGATTGTACAATTAATGGAAATAAAGAATTCTATGAATCAATCTATATCAATCTAGATCTAAATCTAATCCTTAATTGATGTGCAAAATCATAATCAAATCAGATCATGATTTACCAAAAGCTGCATATCTTCTAACAAGCGAGAGAGGGGGTGCAAGAGAAAAAGGGAGGAGACCGGGGCTTGGATTTGATGGAGAGATCCGAGAGAGAGTTCGAGTGAGAGCAACCGAGAGAGGGGGGAGAGACAGAGAACGCGAGTGAGAGTTTTCCTGAGGGAAGAGAGTTGGAGGTAGAGACCGCCAACCACTGCACGGCTGACAACCCACCGCCGAGCCTCCATTCGCGCTTCGACACTCCGGTTAGCCTCGACCACCTTTTGCTTTTTTTGAGCATGCCGGGCCGAAGCTCGCGGCCGTCCGGCAGAGGCGAACTCCGGCCCCGTCCTTCCCTCGTTTTGCTGCTGTTGCGCGTGCTGTTGTTGTCGCGGGTTCTGGTCTTCGGTCGAGTCAAAGATCTCTTGTTTCCGTAGCATATACTACCTGTTTGACAAAATGTCCGGACGAGATCCATAGTTTTTTCTACGGGTATGGTCTCTTTCGGAACGATGGTGACACCCCGGTCAGTGAGTGATTAGGGTTGGCTAGGAGCTGGTCGGTCCTTGGTGGCCGTTGTGGCGGTCCTCGGAGGCCTCGGGCCTTACCGTTTTGGACATTCGGCGGCGGGGAGGTCGGCCGACGAGTGGCAGTCAGAGTGACCGCCTGATTGAGGGTGGTAGCTCAGCTGCAGCTTGAGCTTTGGCAGAGGTTTGTCTGAAAAAAAGAAGAAGAAAAAAACGTAGAAGCTTCCGTGAAGGACGTCACACGAGATGGGGATGTTGCTTGAGAGCGGCTTGTAAGATAGCCCGACATCAAACACTCGAGGCCGAGCGTTTTCTTTTCTTTTTTTTCCCCTAATAAAGGGAGTATGATGTGAGACGCCTTAAGTTTGGATTTACACCTTATATTTGACGAATTTAGGATACTGAAATCTGATTTTTCCATTTGTAATTAAGCTGGTTTAGTGTGACATCCTGAAATTCGACCCCGTTTCGATAAAGTGAAATGGGCATTTCATCGGCGTGCCTATGGCCTTTTTCTCTGAGCTGATCACTCACGAGTTAACTAACCTATTGGGTGAAGCCGTTAAGGGATGTATCGGCCGTAAAATCCCTAAACGCTACCTAATTGGTTGGATTGAACTAAAATCACGTCTGATCGATTTTTAACCACGGAATTGAACTCGATTTCGGGAATCGAATTTTAAGGGCGTCATAATTCTTATTTTTAGGATCCTGTCTCATCGCTCGTCAATTTTTTGACGAGTCCGTAATTTCATTAAAGAAATTATCGGAAGAAAAATTTGAATCCCTAAAGGAAATAAAAATGGAAAGAGAAAAAGAAAATAAAGTAAGAATAATTGTATAGATTTTTGCTTTATTTTTCCTCTCTCTCCTTTTTTCCTCTCTCTCCCTCTCTTTTCTTTTCTTTCTCTCTCCTCTCCCCTTTTTCCCTTTCCCCCCCCTCCCCATCCGTGCGATTTCCCCCCACCGCTCACTTTTCTCCCTCTTATCTCTTCTCTCCCTTATCTCTTCCCTCTCTCTCCTCTCTCTTCTTTCTTCCCCCTCACAACAAAACCAGCTCCTTTCTTCTCCTTCTTTCTTCTTTCTTCCTTCTTCACGCCGAGCGAACCAGAAGCTGCAGCTCGCCCCTCAACCGCTCGCCGTTCGTCCCACTGCCGCGCAGCCGCACCGCCGCCCGCGCCCGTGCGCCCGCCGCCGTCCGCGCAAACCCAGGCCGCGCGATCCAGCTCGGCCCAGCCTTATTTCGCCTCTGTTCCAGCACCGACCAGCCCATCTCCGGCCACCTCCGGCCACCGCCCAACCCCGCCGGACCACCCCCGTGACCCCCTCACCCACCGCCGGCCTTCCCCCGTCGCCCTAGCCGCCGGAGCTGCTCCGTTCAGCCGCGACCAGCAAGATCCACGAAGTGGGTTTCAGCCACTTCGGGCCCGCTTTTGGGCCGTTTCCCGGCCCCGGATCCGCGAGTCGCTTTGGGAACAATCGTTCCTCGCGTCGCCGCCGTCGGATTGATCCGATTTGCGCGCGATTTGGTGAGTAATCTCACTAATCCAGGATTAGTGGCTAATTTATGCTTAAGGTTGGTTTAGATTTAATTAATTATGTTTAGGTTGTTAGATTAGATTAAATTAGCAATTATTAGCCAATTGTGATGCGAATTAAATAAATTGATTGTGAAATTAGCAAGTAGACGTGGTCTACTAATTATTGGAAGTGCCTCGGGATTTTTCCCGACCCTTAGTGGGCTCCAATTAGGCTTTTCGGGCCTAAGTGGATTTTTTAGTATTTAAATATTAATTTTCGGAATTAAATTAAATAATTATTTATTTTCCGAAAATTAAACCGAGATGGCCTGGAACCGGAAAATTATGCTGATCAGCATGGTGAAGTCTGTTTATTTAATCGGCCTTTATTTTGAACTAAATTGAATTTTTAATAATAATAATTTAATTTTCAAAATTAAGAGTTTGATGGCCGACGACCGAAATCTCGTGCTGATCGTCGTGGCGCAGTCCGTTTATTTATTTGAGCTCTACGTTGTATGGAATTAAATAAGTTGTGATATTTTAGGGATTTACCCTAAATTGATTGGAATTGATTGAGATTGAATTGGCCAAGTGTGTTATTTAGCATTTATAATGCTTTGTTGAGTTGATTTAATTAATTGATTGAGAAATCGTTGGGTATTGGTTATCACCTGAAAGGAAGCATGTGGGCTCGGTGAATTGGAATATCACCTGGAAAATGCACGTGAGTTTAGTGGTTGATCATATTGAATTGTTTATATTGGCTCGTGATCGTGTATCACCTTGACGAAAAAATTGCCCGAGAGCATACGAATTGTTTATGTTGGCTCTGTGATCAGTATATCACTTTGGCGAAAAAGACGCCCGAGAGCATAGCAAAGTGTTCACTGTACGTCACCTTGGCGAATTGACCCCCGAGAGCATTGATGGAGCTCTGTGACTAAGTGCAGGCATCGTAAAAAGGGCACGTGGGCTCGGCGAATTGATGCATCGCTTTGGTGAGATGCACCTAAGAGAATGCACGTGGGCCCGGGCATCTAAAAGGGCACGTGGGCTCGGTGACTTGATGCATCACTTTGGCGAAAAGGTCCCCTGAGAGAATGCACGTGGGCCCAAGGTTCGAGGCACGTGAACTCGGAGACTTGGAAGGTCATCCGGAGAATGCACGTGGCCTAGCTTTTAAATATCCCACAGTGGGGATTGACTCGTATGACATGTAATCGACTGGTTCGATTTGTTTGAAGTGAATGGGTGTCTATTGTGAATTGTACTGACTTGCAGGTGGGATTAGAGGCCGAGGTAAGTCATCTGTCCTGTGCGTGTTTAGGCAGCCTTTAGTATAATGGTTTGCTAATCGGGCTTAGTGGGGTAGAACTCGCTGAGACGTAGTCTCATCCCAGTTTGGGGAAAACCATTTCAGGACCCCGCTGAAGATCTGAGGAGGAGGAATCCGAGGAGGAGAACTCGGAGGTGAATCTTAAGGAAAAATATTTTTGGAAGAAGAAGACAAATCTGAGAGGGGCCTTGAGTACGGCCTAGAAGACAAATATGAATTTCAATATGAAAAATATGGCCTTGCTTTTCTATCCCATCGTTTTATTGTCTGGCGATTTTAACTGCTTCCGCATGTGCTAAAAAAAATGAAAGGGTCGGCGATACATTGTCCTGGGATATCGCATTATAAAATCGACCAAGTCAGACGGATGTGTGCGTGCCTGAGGATCGGGGCGTGACATCCAGTTTAAGTGGTATCAGAGCGAAGTTGAAGATTGGAGTGATAAGGAGCGATGGTTAATGGGATAGTTAGTAGGATGGCCTTTAAATTCATGTTGGTGAATGTCTGTGATAGCTGAGTGCTAAAATTGTTTGTTGTTTGGATCGCTCTGTTTCTAATTCGGTGTTGAATTGGAAACAGTTGTTAGTTGAGTAAAGCTACACCATGAGCAATCAGGAGCCGAGAACTCCTGCAAAGAGGACCAGTAGGGCCATTATTCGGGGTAGAGCTTCGACTCGTGTCGAGCGCCAGCACAGGCTATCGCGAGTGGAGTGAATCCACCTGTCGTAGATGTCGGGGTAGCGGCCCCTAATGATCCCAGAGTGGATGGGATCTTGCGTGTTTTGGAAGCAATGGGTAATAGAATGGATCAGCAAGCCGCTGCTGTTGAAGCCGCTGCTTAGGTCGCTGCAACTGCCGCCGCTACCAGAGTTGCCCCTGCAGCCGCACCTGCTGCCGCGCCTGTAGTTGAACCTGCCGTTGCTCCAGCCGCCGTGAATGTTAAGAATCCACCGGAGATAGTGGTCGCTGCAAGACCAATCCATAAGTTGGTGGAGCATTTCCTAAGGTTAAATCCGCCAGTTTTTACCGGGTCTGGAGACCCCGAAGCTGCTTCTTCATGGATTCAGAAGCTCGAGAAAGCGTTTGCACTACTGATGTGCAACGAGGCTGAGAAAGTAATGTTAGCAACTTACCAGCTGGAGGGAGTTGCTGACACTTGGTGGATGACAACGCGTGAAATGATCTTTCCGGAAGGTGCTGTTCAGGATTGGAATACTTTCCGCGAAGCCTTCAATGATAAGTTCTTCTCTGAGACTGCCAGAGAGGTGAAGATGGCTGAATTTCAACGTCTTCGCCAGGGTTCCCTATCTGTTGATGAGCACGAGGCGAAGTTCGCTGAACTTTCGCGATATGCCCCTGAGTTAATCGAGAACCCTGTGAATCGAGCAAGGAGATTCAGAGATGGATTCAGACAAGATTTGAGAAGTGCCTTAGTCCTTCTGGATCTGAAGACTTATAATGACATATACCGGAGAGCTCAAAAGATTGAGAAAGATCAGAATGATAAAGCTGCCTCATCTGGATCGAGGTTTAGTTCTCACAGAGACAACATCCGCCAAGGAAAGAGGCCGATGTTTGGAAATAGGTTCCAAAGCCCGCCCAGCAAGAAGAGTGGATTTAATAGGTCAGGACCTATTAAGAATGATGCATGTCGCTTGTGTGGGAGAAGACATGGGACAGCACCGTGCCCAGTTAGGACGGGTGCCTGTTTTGAATGTGGCCAACAGGGCCACATGGCCAGATTTTGTCCTAAGAAGCAAAGAGGACAACCTTTGCTGCCGCCGCCGCCGCCGATGAGACAGATAGGAGGGTATGCCCCTCAGAATGCACTGCAAGGAGGACAGCAGAGACCTCCAGCTCAGGGCACTGTGTATGCGATTACCCAAGGTCAGGCAGAAGCTGCGCCTGGCGTGATTACAGGTACGGTCTCGCTCAACGACCAACCTGCTTATGCTTTGTTTGATTCGGGAGCAACCCATTCCTTCATTGCCGAACAATATGTTAGGATGCTAGGATTGAATCCTGTATTGTTGGAATCGGCAATTTGCATATCTACACCCTTGAAAGATAAAGTTATTGCTGCTTTGGGATGTTCGGGGTGCAAGTTAGAGATTGGTGAGCGAGTGGGGAAAATTGACTTGTTAGTCCTAGCCATGTATGATTTTGATTTGATAATTGGCATGGACTGGCTCACCAATCAACGAGCTAAAATGGACTGTTATCGCAAGGCGATTCAGTTTGACCCATCAGGGGGTAAGAGCTTCGAGTTTGTCGGGAATCGAGGAGGACCTTTGATTTCCTTAATCTTGTCGTCAGAAACATCTCGTTTGTTAGACGAGGGTTGCCGAGGGTACTTAGCGACTGTCGTTGATACGACAGTTGAAGAGTTGAAAATGGAAGATATTGCAGTGGTACAGGAGTTTCCAGATGTCTTTCCAAAAGAATTACCAGGGTTACCGCCAGAAAGAGAGATTGAATTTGTAATCGAGCTAGCACCAGGGACAGAACCGATCTCAAAGGCACCTTATCGAATGGCGTTATCTAAGTTGAAGGAACTGAAGGTGCAGATGCAAGAGTTACTGGATAAAGGATTTATTCGTCCTAGTGCATCGCCCTGGGGAGCACCAGTTCTGTTTGTTAAGAAGAAAGATGGTTCGTTGCGTTTGTGCATCGACTATTGGCAGCTCAATCAGGTAACGATCAAGAACAAGTATCCATTGCCAAGGATAGATGACTTGTTTGATCAACTGCAAGGAGCGTCAATATTCTCGAAGATCAATTTGAGGACAGGATATCATCAGCTGAGGATTCGGAAAGAGGATATTCCTAAGGCAGCATTTCGTACCCGGTACGGGCATTACGAGTTCACAGTGATGCCGTTCGGATTGACGAATGCTCTAGCTGCCTTTATGGATTTGATGAATAGAGTGTTCAAGGAATATCTAGATCAGTTTGTAATTGTGTTCATAGATGATATCCTGGTCTATTCGAGAAGTAATGAAGAGCACGAGAATCATCTGAGATTAGTGCTTCAGACCTTAAGAACACATCAGTTATATGCTAAGTTTAGCAAATGCGAGTTTTGGCTGACTCGTGTTGCGTTCTTAGGTCATGTGATTTCCGGAGAAGGAATCTCCGTCGACCCGAGCAAGATAGAAGCCGTGATCAAGTGGCCGAGACCGACATCAGTGACGGAGATCAGAAGTTTTCTGGGGTTAGCTGGTTATTACAGACGATTTGTGGAAGGGTTTTCATCGATAGCGTCGCCTCTGACAAAGCTCACAAAGAAAAATGAGAAGTTCATATGGATAGACAAGTGCGAGCGTAGTTTCCAAGAGCTGAAGGAAAAGCTGACTACCGCACCTGTGCTGACGATTCCATCTGGTCCTGGAGGATTAGAGATCTATAGTGATGCGTCATTCAGGGGATTGGGTTGCGTACTGATGCAACATGGTAGAGTTGTTGCATACGCTTCCCGGCAATTGAGACCTCATGAATTGAATTACCCGACGCATGACTTAGAACTCGCAGCCATCATATTCGCGTTGAAGATTTGGAGGCACTACTTGTGTGGGGAAAAGTTTCAGATCTTCACGGACCATCAGAGTCTCAAGTATTTGTTCTCTCAGAAGGAGTTAAACATGAGACAACGGCGATGGATGGAATTACTGAAAGACTACGACTGTGATATTCTATATCACCCGGGAAAGGCGAACAAGGTCGCCGATGCATTGAGTCGGAAGTCTTCAGTGGCATGAATCTTGGTTAAGGAGTGGAACTTAATCGAGAGAGCTCGAGATTCGGAATTCAAATTTGAGGTAGGCCACCTTTCAAGTTTTATGGCCACCCTCAGAATTGAGCCGAATGTTCAGGTCAGAATCAAGCAACTTCAACCGACAGATCCAGACGTACAGAAAATTCTTCAAGAGGATACCGACAAAAGAAAGGCTGATTTTCAAGTTTCTGATGATGGAGTACTGAGGCTTCGTGGACGTTTAGTTGTGCCTGACGATGTAGAGCTTAGAGAAGAAATTTTATCTGAAGCACATCGTAGCAATTACAGCGTTCATCCTGGAAGCACTAAGATGTATCAGAATTTGCGTCAACACTATTGGTGGTCAGGTATGAAGGCGGACATCGCCAAGCATGTGGCTAAGTGTTTGACTTGTCAGCAAGTAAAAGCTCAGCATTGCAAGCCGGGAGGATTTCGGCAACCTCTCGCGATCCCAGAGTGGAAATGGGAGCATATCACGATGGACTTCGTGACTGGACTACCAAGGAGTCAGAGGGGAAATGATTCGATTTGGGTAGTAGTCGACAGGCTGACAAAGTCGGCTCACTTCATTGCAGTTCGAAAGGACCTGAGTCTGGATAGACATGCAGACCTATATGTGCGTCAGGTGGTTCGTATGCATGGAGTGCCAGTTACGATAACATCTGATAGAGACCCGAGATTTACTGCTGCTTTTTGGAAGAGCTTGCAGAGTGCTTTAGGTATAAAGCTTCAGTACGGTACGGCATATCATCCTCAGACGGATGGCCAGTCGGAAAGGACGATTCAGACTCTTGAAGACATGCTGAGAGCGTGTGTAATAGACTTCAAAGGAAGTTGGGAAGATCAGCTTCATCTAGTAGAATTCGCCTACAACAACAGTTATCAACAGAGTATTCAGATGGCCCCATTCGAAGCGTTGTATGGCAGAGCATGCAGAACACCAGTGTGTTGGGATGAAGTTGGGGAAAGAAAGATAACAGGCCCAGAGTTGGTTCAATAGTCAGTAGATGTTGTGGCAGTGATCAGAGACAGATTAAAGACAGCGCAAAGCAGACAGAAAAGTTACGCAGATAAGCGTCAAAGGTCTTTGGAATTCCAAGTTGGTGATCACGTTTTTCTGAAAGTGTCACCAATGAGGGGAACTTCGCGCTTTGGTAAGAAAGGCAAACTGAGTCCGAGGTACGTAGGTCCGTTTGAGATTCTTGAAATAATCGGAAACCTAGCGTATCGTCTTGTGTTGCCGCCAAGATTGGCGCAAGTGCATGACGTCTTTCACGTGTCAATGTTAAGGAAGTACGAGCCTGACCCGACCCACGTGCTCAATTTCGAGGAATTGGACGTGGATGACCGTGTGTCATACGTTGAAAGCCCGGTTCAGATTGTCGATCGTAAAGAGCAAGTTCTGCGTACAAAGACCATCTCGTTGGTCAAAGTGGTCTGGCAACACCACGGCACCGAAGGAGTGACTTGGGAGGCGAAGAATCGATGAGACAGTTGTACCCCCGCCTTTTTGAACGAAGTGTAATGGTTTAAATTTCGAGTACGAAATTTTTATAAGAGGGGAAGAGTTGTGACATCCTGAAATTCGACCCCATTTTGATAAAGTGAAATGGGCATTTCGTCGGCGTGCCTATGGCCTTTTTCTCTGAGCTGATCACTCACGAGTTAACTAACCTATTGGGTGAAGCCGTTAAGGGATGTATCGGCCGTAAAATCCCTAAAAGCTACCTAATTGGTTGGATTGAGCTAAAATCACGTCTGATCGATTTTTAACCACGAAATTGAACTCGATTTCGGGAATCGAATTTTAAGCGCGTCATAATTCTTATTTTTAGGATCCTGTCTCATCGCTCGTCAATTTATTGACGAGTCCGAAATTTCATTAAAGAAATTATCGGAAGAAAAATTTGAAGCCCGAAAGGAAATAAAAATGGAAAGAGAAAAAGAAAATAAAGTAAGAATAATTGTATAGATTTTTGCTTTATTTTTCCTCTCTCTCCTTTTTTCCTCTCTCTCCCTCTCTTTTCTTTTCTTTCTTTTCTTTCTCTCTCCTCTCCCCTTTTTCCCTTTCCCCCCCCCCATCCGTGCGATTCCCCCCACCGCTCACTTTTCTCTCCCTTATCTCTTCCCTCTCTCTCCTCTCTCTTCTTTCTTCCCCCTCACGACAGAACCAGCTTTTCTTCTCCTTCTTTCTTCTTTCTTCTTTCTTCACGCTCGAGCGAACCAGAAGCTGCAGCTCGCCCCTCAGCCGCTCGCCGCTCTTCCCGCTCGCCGCACCGCCGCACCGCCGCCCGCGCCCGTGCGCCCGCCGCCGTCCGCCCACGCCCAGGCCGCGCGATCCAGCTCGGCCCAGCCCTGTTTCGTTCCAGCACCGACCAGCCCATCTCCGGCCACCTCCGGCCACCACCCAACCCCGCCGGACCACCCCCGCGACCCCCTCGCCCTCCGCCGGCCTTCCCCCGTCGCCCTAGCCGCCGGAGCTGCTCCGTTCAGCCGCGACCAGCAAGATCCACGAAGTGGGTTTCAGCCACTTCGGGCCCGCTTTTGGGCCGTTTCCCGGCCCCGGATCCGCGAGTCGCTTTGGGAACAATTGTTTCTCGCATCGCCGCCGTCGGATTGATCCGATTTGCGCGCGATTTGGTGAGTAATCTCACTAATCCAGGATTAGTGGCTAATTTATGCTTAAGGTTGGTTTAGATTTAATTAATTATGTTTAGGTTGTTAGATTAGATTAAATTAGCAATTATTAGCCAATTGTGATGCGAATTAAATAAATTGATTGTGAAATTAGCAAGTAGACGTGGTCTACTAATTATTGGAAGTGCCTCGGGATTTTTCCCGACCCTTAGTGGGCTCCAATTAGGCTTTTTTGGGCTTTAGTGGATTTTTTAGTATTTAAATATTAATTTTCGGAATTAAATTAAATAATTATTTATTTTCCGAAAATTCAATTGAGATGGCCTGGAACCGGAAAATTATGCTGATGAGTGTGGTGAAGTTATTTAATCGGGCTTTATTTTGAACTAAATTGAATTTTTAATAATAATAATAATTTAATTTTCGAAATTAATAAATTAATTATTTATTTTTGGAAATTAAGATTTTGATGGCTGACGACCAAAATCTTGTGCTGATCGTCGTGGCACAGTTCGTTTATTTATTTGAGCTCTACATTGCATGAAATTAAATAAATTGTGATATTTTAGGGATTTACCCTAAATTGATTGGAATTGATTGAGATTGAATTGGCCAAGTGTGTTATTTAGCATTTATAATGCTTTGTTGAGTTGATTTAATTAATTGATTGAGAAATCGTTGAGTATTGGTTATCACCTGAAAGGAAGCATGTGGGCTCGGTGAATTGGAATATCACCTGGAAAATGCACGTGAGTTTAGTGGTTGATCATATTGAATTGTTTATGTTGGCTTTGTGATCAGTGTATCACCTTGGCGAAAAAGACGCCCGAGAGCATATTGAATTGTTTACGTTGGCTCTGTGATCAGTGTATCACCTTGGCGAAAAAGACGCCCGAGAGCATAGTAAAGTGTTCACTGTACGTCACCTTGGCGAATTGACGCCCGAGAGCATTGATGGAGCTCTGTGACTAAGTGCAGGCATCGTAAAAAGGGCACGTGGGCTCGGCGAATTGATGCATCGCTTTGGTGAGATGCACCTAAGAGAATGCATGTGGGCCCAGGCATCTAAAAGGGCACGTGGGCTCGGTGACTTGATGCATCACTTTGGCGAAAAGGTCGCCTGAGAGAATGCACGTGGGCCCAAGGTTCGAGGCACGTGAACTCGGAGACTTGGAAGGTCATCCTGGAGAATGCACGTGGCCTAGCTTTTAAATATCCCACAGTGGGGATTGAATTGTATGACATGTAATCGACTGGTTCGATTTGTTGAAGTGAATGGGTGTCTATTGTGAATTGTACTGACTTGCAGGTGGGATCAGAGGCCAAGGTAAGTCCTCTGTCCTGTGCGTGTTTAGGCAGCCTTTAGTATAATGGTTTGCTAATCGGGCTTAGTGGGGTAGAACTCGCTGAGACGTAGTCTCATCCCAGTTTGGGGAAAACCATTTCAGGACTCCGCTGAAGAGCTGAGGAGGAGGAATCCGAGGAGGAGAACTCGGAGGTGAATCTTAAGGAAAAATATTTTTGGAAGAAGAAGACAAATCTGAGAGGGGCCTTGAGTACGGCCTAGTTCATCTAAGTTTCTGTCTTCTTTTGAGATCTCTGTTTTGATGTGAATAGTTATGAAAGGGTTTATGGTTTGTATAAAGGTTTGGTTATAAATTTCAATATGAAAAATATGGCCTTGCTTTTCTATCCCATCGTTTTATTGTCTGTGGATTTTAACTGCTTCCGCATGTGCTAAAAAAAATGAAAGGGTCGGCGATACATTGTCCTGGGATATCGCATTATAAAATCGACCAAGTCAGACGGATGTGTGCGTGCCTGAGGATCGGGGCGTGACATTTAGAGTATAGAATAATTTTTTTTGGGGGGGGGGGTTTGGAGTGTAGACTAATTGAATTTATAAATTCCATTATTTTAACTATGTGTTAAAATATAATATTCTGATTGGAAGATATCGTAGGATTTTTTTTTTTTTGGCTAGGCTTTTACTATATTCTCAGTATTTTTTTTTCTGTTACTTTATTTAAAAGTAATTTTTCTATAAAAAAAAAAAAAAGAAGGTTGCTACCGTGTCTATTCGTTGTGTTTTGTAGAATCATCCGGTTTGCCTCTTTCTAGGAGTTAAAAAGCCGAAGAGATTTCCGTCTTGCGTTTTGTGCACGGACGCTTCGCGCATTCGTGTTTGCAAGTTGTAACTCGATGATGTCCATTTCCACTGCGTTGAAGTCTGAATTAGAAAAAAATGTTATTTGAAATCTCGACTTCAAGCGAGAGTAAAGCCTCTCAGGATTAGCGAATTGCCACATGTCCATCCCTTGCAACTAACACAAAAGAGTCTAGTTCTTGCAAACCTCAAGATAAGAAGCATGCATGATATGCATACGTGACAAGAGAAGTTAAAGTAAAATATGCATGGGAATTATCTCTGATCCTCCGATCTTCAGAAGTTGCCGATGCGTCTCCTTTTGGCATTGATTCGTCGTCGGACTTGGAAGTGCCTTAACTCGATGTTATAGGATAATCCAAAGAAGACATACATTGCCACCATGAAAAAACTCTCTATCAAATTTACTCCAACATCACTGGAGTTCTGGAATCCCGTTGCGAGGGAAAAAAAGTAGTTGGCGGCGAGAATAAACATTGATAAGCAAGTCGTAGCAGTGTAAGGAAAGAGCGGAACAACGGCGGCTAAGATTATGCAGTTGGAGATGAGAAAAGTCATGCTATTGAGTATAGTGAATATGTATAGACGTGAGCCGCTAAGGATCATCTTTCCAGCTTGATGTGGTTTTCCATTAGCAATTTCAGTGGAATTGGCGGTGACGACAGTGGAGTAGGTTGGAGAATTTGAAGAAGAATCCTGCCAGTATCCTCCTGGAGGACTAAGAGCGGCTTGGTAAGTGGCAATCGCCATTAAGGTGGACACTACAAGGATTATGTTGCGAGCGGATTCATCATGGACATAGAAAATGTGTGCCCACCTGTCAAGGAAAATTATTCTCTTGGTGATAAGACAGTGTAGACAGGGGTAAGGAAAACAAATTCTGGACAGAAGTCCTCGAGGGCGTAGCCTCTTCACAACATCTTGATCGTTACGAGAATTCACTTGGACGATTTTCAGAGCGGTCTCACCAAGGGAGTTCTTCGCTTGTACATCCGTCCACGGACTTAACAGCTTGATGATCTGAAAGAAATGCAAAAGGAATAAAAATGAAGTACGTACCCCTTCAAGTTAAGTCATTGCTTTATCCCAAGCTTTACTATTGTGCACAAGATGAGCTCTAACCACAATGCTAGTGATGCAACGACCCATGTACAAATGAAGAAAGTTTACTCGACCTTATTTATTAATGCCATCATTTCAACCAATATGAAGAAGTCCTGGATTTTTTTCAAGAGGTGCAATTTAGTACTTTCATCCAGAATTATTTATGTGATAGTTAGGGATTGCCCATGTCAGTTGCAACATAGGCAAATCCACGTAAGTGATGACTTGAATGGCTGTAATCTAGCATAAGAGTTTAGGATTTGACCATGTCAACTGAAAAGGTTTAAGATTCAATTACATTTTGTATATGAGATTTTTTTTTTCTATGAAGAAGAACACTACCTTAGATAAAAGAATTTACCAACCTATAAAAACTGGATTCAATATAACGGTCAAGCCTACCTTCCTATGACCTTGGGCACGGGAAAATGGTCAAAAAGAGAATTGGAATAGAAGATTGGGAGTGGAGTTACTACATCCATCCCTCGTTATTCCTCTTCTTCTTTGTTTTGTGCTTAACATCAATCCCAGCGTTTATTTATGTCAAAGTTAATATCACAAATTTCTTTTAGAGTGAAATAGTAGGGATAATTATTTTTTGACGCTATTTCCATTCCCTTATACCTAAATGCATCAATTCTTTTCCAATTATTCTGTAGACATTCTAATGTACAAATCATAGTTCTATGCGATACCAAAGTACAACAGCACATCATATATTATGTACTCCGCTCACGTCTATTATTTCGTTATGAACAACGGTTTATGCATTCACGGAGGTCATTAATTGCAAATTGTACGATCCCTTAAGATTATTTGAAGAAATTCATATTATTTAAAAACAAATTTAATTATTGGGCAGATGAATTTATCCACTCATTCCATCTCTCTTTAAAATTATATTTTCTTTAATTAAATCAAACTCCAAAGCTATTTCTACATACATAACTGACATATATAGAGAGAGAATTCAAAGTAATGCCTTAAGATTGTGGAACCAACCACGAGAAGTCTTGTTTTATAATAATATTATGCGATGGTGGAAAGTTCAACAAGAGAGAAAAACGCGCACCGATTGAGCAGGACTCAATAAGGACGTAAAAGGACGAGAGAGAGAATCAAATCGACAAATATTAACTTTTATTATATGTAAATTCAATGGTTAACAATAATCCTTCTTAATAAACATTACATATAATAATCCACTTAAGAGGTGGGTTTTTCCTGAAGATTATTGGCAAAAGTTGGTTTTCATAATATTAAGAGACATGAAGTCGAACAATATCGTGATATTATATATTACTCATACGAAAACACACAACTGATTTGTAGAAGGATGAGTATCTTTTCTTGTAGAGACTCCCATACGATCTAATCATCACAATATTCTCCTATAATATATCACATCACCCGATAAATCATTTCTGTTGAACCTTTCTGGTGTTTTTCCTGGATCACTTCAAACGAGCAAATTTATGAACACTTCTATATGTTTAGCACTATGCTATACAACTTCAAATATCAATGGTCAGATAGACTCTTAATGACAAATGTTAACCATTGAATGATAAAAATACATCATATATTGTAACACAATTTGTAGCTCGTCTCCCCTCTCTGAATGTTTCTAAATCCGTATATTTTCAATTCCTGGTATTTCATTATCATAAAATTTGTTCAAAAACAAGAACAACTCAAAAAAGCGAAGAACCATACCTTAGGTTGCGGTTGCCTTGCTTTCGCAGCAATATGTAAAGCGGTGTTACCATCTTTGTCTTTCCACCTCAATATTCTCATTAGATGAAATTGCTTAAGCCATCCAAACAAAAACTCGAATGCTTTGAGGTTGTCGTTCTTCAAGGCGACATGAACCACAGTCTAGCATTGACTTGTCAAGTCTTCAATGGATGATTCACAAGTGCATAGGAATTCGACCAGGAGCTCCAGCTCATTGTCTCCTTTTTTCTCGGCGACGTAATGCAAAGGAGTGATCCGACCTCGTCCTGGAACTCGGATCAATTTCGGGTCATGGCTTATCAATGCCCTCACAATGTTATAATGCTGATGTTGCAAAGCCAAGTGCACGGGACTGTAACCCTTTGGATTCAACTTCCGAGCATGCGACGGCTTCAAGATGACCATCTCCATGGCCACCTCGAATTTTTCTTCGGCTGCGGCAATGTGTAATGGAGTATTTGGGAAAGGGTGCTTAGATAGGCGATCTAAGAGCTCTGGTTCCTCCTCAATTAAGTTATGTAGCTCATCAATGTCGTCACGTTCGATTGCTAGTTGAAGACGAGACTCCCTATCCTTTTTTTCTTCTTTTTGGGCTAGAACCCTGGCCATCGTGTTTCCAGGGAAATGATCGATGGAAGAAGCGAACTTGCAAATTCATTTATATAGTGCCACAGTCAACAAATATTTAATATAGGGGAGTCAATAAGGGTATAGGTGGGCCCCATGGGAGGTTGGGGTTAGTGGGCCCCAACATAACTTTTTTTTTTTGGTCAATCCTACTCTATTCATACTCTACACTCACTCTAAGACTTTTGCCCTGCCTCTTGCAGGGCGTGGGAGTCGAAACCCACTCCTGAAACTTACGCGTCCCCACCCCATCCCCCCCTGAGAAGCTGGGGATTTGAACCCCTCACCTCCCCCTTCCATGTTGGAAGGGTGGCCAATGGGGCCCCAACATAACTTAGACCGTGCGTACTGGTCAGATTCTCAGGAAATCTTCAGACTTATAATTTTAGGCGACACTCTCGCTTTCCCACTTTTGCACTTTCGCTTCTCGTCACGAGAGTATAAGATAAACATCGATTATCAAGGTAAGTGACTTTTACCACTTTTACATTTTGCAAGAAATGCATGATATGATTTATCGAGAGGGAAAAACCATACCATGTCATGGTCCGTATTTGAAGTCGAAATGTAAAGTACCATATGATATGCTCTTTTTAAAGTTAGATCATCTATTTGACATTCTGAACCCTAAGTTGAATTTTTGTCTAGAAAGATTTTGGATGAAATGTTATATATATATTGATGGCATGTTATATTGTAATTTTGATTTGATGCTCAAAGTCAACCTACATATTAAGATATGACATGATGTACTTCTACATGGATCAATCTGTTTCAGGCCTTCATTGCGCCTAATGTGTTTTTCAAGACTTAATCAGAGCGAAGTGATTTATAGGGCTTAACAATAGCGGCTATGGTTTTCATGCCTTATCGCCTTGCAAAGTGTGACTTCAATGTCTTCTTGACATGAGCATAGGATGAGTTTGACACATGCTAGCTATATTATATTACATTATGGTGATTGCCAAGTGGGGCTTAGACAGTGCTTTTGTCTCCGACCTGTCAATTCCTTTTTTTCTTTTTTTTTTCTCCACGTAAAATAAAGAGCGAATAAAGCTAAAAGAAAAATAAATAAAGGAAAAAAAATAAAGCAAAAGTGCCACTTCCCTATCATAACCTATCGAATCCGAGGTAATAGAAAAGCATTCACGCCTTACTTCTTAATGCTAAATCCAAACTAAAGAAGATAATTTGCAATATTTAATAATGCATTTGAGAGTGAATAGCACCGGACTTGTTTTCTCTTTCATTTGATACGAGTCCACTTATAAACCTAAGTACATGATTATTACCTCGAGCTCATGACCTCGAATTGGTTCTTCGATTCAATTTAATATAGGAAGGCAAGTTCTCTACTCATTACTAAAATGGTCTATTCAATGAAGATTTTGAGTTTCAAGTTTAGTATTGAATTAGATGAAAAAGGACCTCTAAAACATGGATGCATGACAAATTTGACAATTTATTTATAAACTAGTGAGTCACTAAAGGGTGATTCATTGCTTGCTCTTCTTTAATGTAATTGGGAGTTGAGCTTTCCATTGTCATAAATCAAATGGCTACTAAGAATAGTTCACCTGTTTTTAATCACAAAATTTTTTAACCCCAAAGTTTTAGGAATGCTACCGTGAATTATACTTCGTATTGCAAAACGGTAATGCAAAATTAGTTTAGATAGCTACTAGCTTACTTTGGGGAGGAGTTAGTTATTTAAACTTAAATATCTCATATCCTGTGACAATCAAAAGCAGACTTTTAGTTGGAATTTTGGAACAACCATTTAAATGATGATAACCGACTCAAGTGAGATTGTCATTGTGTTCTACATTTTATTATCGAGCGTCACAAAGCGTCTCTTGAAACCTGTTAGCTACCTATAACTAATTGATAAGCTCCTAAAAAATGATGTCGGTAAATTGTAGGAATTGTTGATACTTTTGAAACAATAAAAAAAAAAAATACTGGTAAGTGGACTTAAATAAGAATTGGTAAGTTCGTATAAGATTGGATGATGTTAACACGTCAATCAACTCTACAAATGAATCTGGGTAAATTATTGGAACAATTGATAATTTCGAAATAATCAAATGTTCGTTGGTATAATATAAATAAGATTTGGTAACTCAAGCTTCCCAAATAAATTTGTTAAGCTCTCAAAAAAGTCGGGGTTGGTAACTTTAACCCATTAGTAAGCTCTATGAATAAATACTGTTAAATTATCGGAATAATTTGTACTGTTGAAACAATGAAATAAACTTTGGTAAGTGAACCCAAATAAGAGTTTCTAATATTTTTTTTTATAAGTAGAAGTGATTTTAACACGTTTTTAAAATCCTAAAAAAAGTCCAAAAAATATTGGAACAATTGGTAATTTTTGGTAACTGATTAAATTAAAGTTGGTAATTTCATGTAAGAGTTTATAATTTAAGCTCCACAAATAAATGTTAGTCAATTCTTAAGAGAACCATTAATTTTGAAATAAGTTGGTAATTTTGTGTAAGAATTGGTAACTCTATCCCAATGATATCTTCTAAGATAAATGTTGTGAACTATAGGAATAGTTGGTAATTTTGTGGCAATCAAATAAACGTCGGTGAGTGGATTCATGTAAGAGTTGGTAATTATATGTGATAGACAATATAATTATTAGATGGTAAACTGCGCAAATAAATATTGGTAAATCACTATAATAATTCCAAAACAATCAAATAAAGTGAACGAGTGACTTCAACAATAGTCGTTAAATTAAAATTAATTGGTGACTTAATGGAAAAAAATGGGCAAATAACTTAAATTAAGATTGGTAATTTTGAATAAAAGTTAGCACCTTACCATGTTGGTAAGTTATACAAATTAATATTGTTTAATTATGAAAACAATTAGTAATCCTGGAAGTACAAAAAAATATTAGTACTTTCAAAAAACAATCGGCAACTTAAAAATATGATAAATGTATAAAATATATACACACACATATCAACGATCAAACACCATTTGTGAAAGAAAAATAGTGTCTCACTTTGTTTCTTAAAAGTCGAAATTGTGATGACAACGCGGAAGACCAAAAAGCAAAGTGCCGGTAATCGTTTAAGAAAAAGAAAGGAAAGTGCTAAATTTGCTGTCACGCGTAAACCGTTGTTCTCCTTGTCGGGAAAAAAGGAGAATTCTTGGAGAATTGTTGGACACGAAAAGTACTTTGCATCCTTGACTAGTTAATGGCATCTTCAAACTTGATTATTGTGCGAGGCTCCAGCCCCCTTAAAAGTGTTTCTTTGTTTCTTATGATGTTGGCACAGGGCAAGATTTGGAATCCAAATATGCTCAAGTCATCCATGTGTTCAGCAGACAATAAATTGTCCGACCATCAGTTCATATATTAAAGATTCAAACTATTGTCTGCCCTACGACACAAAAAAAAACAAAGAAGTCCAGTAGTTCACACCCAATTTGGAGGGAGCACATGCTAAGAAGTGGAAGCAATTCTTCTTTATGCACAAAAAAACGTTTATGAATTCCTATCTAATCAATGGATTGATATCCTTTAAAATTGTGAGATAAAGTCACATGTATCTATCTTCTTAAATAATTAATACTATACTACATGTGCTGTTGGCTGTTTAAATTTGTTGTTCTTTCTTTTTATCGTTTTGATCCTGTCCTCCCATTTTTCTTTCGTTTCCCTTTTCCCTTCCTGTTACTACCTTTGCTAGAAGTGAACCACCAAAGATAAACTAATGGGTTACTAAGTAAATACTTAGCACGGACTCTCCCAAATCCATTCCAATCACAACTTTAGTGTTTTAAATTTAATTAATTAGGCAGGCAAATCATTTCATTTTAGAGTCGTCATTAACTATTATGGATTCTTAGAAATCCAAGTAAAACTTGGAAAAACATCTTATTTTGCGAACTAGAATTTTCATATATATGGAAACTTGATTACACTAGATAAATATAATGCTCTTTTGATATATTTTCTCTTTATTTAAAAATATAGTTTGAAGCAATCTTGGTCAATTTTAACTTTTAACCACTAACATGTGATGGGTGATCAAATGGGTACACAGATAGTAATTTAACACTCAATAATCAAAGCAATATATAAATTATTTAGTGAATAGGAAAAGATTGATGTACTAATCAATAGTAAATCTCCGTCAAAGACGTACTTCCAGAAATTTTCTCATCAATTCCATCAAACCATCAAGAACAACGTCTTACTGTACTCTTCACAAAATTTAACCGTGATCCAACGGTTATTAAATGTCCATTTGTCGATTCCGTGAACTGTACGCTGGAATTGTTCTGTTGCCAAGGAGGCAAGGTTCGCCTTTTTCTTTTTTTCTTTTTTTGAACATTAACGTCCTTGTCTGTGTATATGTGCCCCTTCAATTATGAGAGAAAATAGTGCTTATATAGGCATAGGATTAGGGTTATCTCAAGATATCAATCAATGCATCACTTTCCTATTTTAAACTAAATAAGTATAGTGACTTCCTCACTTTAGGAATTTTTTACATCACATTGACATTACCTCCATAAAATTAAAATCCTCAACGATAATATATCTTTTCCTTAAATTTAATTAGATAATGCAATCTTAATTAGTTTGGCATGCCCACGTGCTAAGCACAAGCAGTTTTTGGCCATAAGGGTTATTCAATGGGTTTGACCAAATTTCATGCTTCTGCAGGCTTATTCCAGATAATTTAATTAAGCTTGTAGTGCTAAAAAAAGTCTAAATTAAATGCAGTTTATGTGGGCTTTATTAATTATAGAATGCTCACAATATATACAATTAATAACGTCTTAAGTGTTCACCCAGGTCATTAATTGCAAATTGCACTATCTGTCCTGATTTATATGAACAAGACTCTCTTCAGATAGACAAAATTGATTTTTGGGCTGATTAGTTATATTAATTCCATCTCTCTTACGTAACAAGCATATGGGAGTCGAGGAAATAGAAAAATCAAACTTTTATTTCATTTAATTAAATCGAATTCTATCACTATATATGTACAGAGAGAGAGAGAGGTCAAATTAATGTCTCGCATGAAGTATTTATTTAATATTTTTATGCGATGGTGGGAAGTTCAACAAGAGATAAAGACGTGTACAAATCAATATAGTGATTCTGAAAGGACGCGATGAGGAGTTAACAGGGAGGAGAGAGAGAGAGAGAGAGAGAGAGAGAGAGAGATCAAATCGACAAATTGTTGACTTTTCAATATAACAATCGAAAAAAAAAAAAAAAAAGACCCTAACGCCGGTCTCGTCTTGTCGAGATCCTCTCTATCACCTGGGTAGAGCTCTTCATCGTTCCTCCTCTTCTATAGCCTCCTGTTGATCTTCCTGCCATGTCGATGGTTCTCTATCATCCTTCTCTTCCTCTCAGTCTTACATCCACCTAAATCGCTACCCATTTCTTACTTTTTCCTCTTTCTCTTCACTTATCTACTCTTGCATGTCGATATTATCGAAGCTACCAACTTCCCTCTGTTGATTAGTTCCACTATTTCATCGATGGCCCTTGACGATGACCCGGATGCATCCAGAATTGCTGCACTTTGTCATAAACTTGGTCGATTAAGTACGGAAAAAGAGATTGCAGAGTTGCGAGTTGAACCCACACCTGGTGCGGTTGAGGAATGTAAGCTTCTGTTAATCGGTAAAGTCCCCTCCAACCCTTCCTTTAATTTTCCGGCTTTTCAGTCAGTCTTGAAGAGGGCCTGGAGGTTGGACCATGCAGAAATCATACAGAAAGAAGCAGGACTGTATTTAGCAAAATTCAAGTCTCAAGCTGAAAAACAGCGAATTCTTGACACTGGACCTTGGCAATTCTCAGGACATCTTATCAATTTTAAACCCTGGATTGCTAACACCCCTCTACACAGCTATGACTTTTCAACATGCGCATTTTGGGTTCAGATAATTGGGTTACCTTTGGAGTGTAGTACTGCTGAAATGATTCGCACTGCTGTTAGTACGGTTGGCCCTGTTTTGCAAGTTAAATCTGAGTTCGCCTCTGGTTCTGCCTTGAAAGCTTGTCGTGCTCGTGTTGAATTGGATTTATCTACACCACTGAAGGTAGGGCGGCTAATTAAACTTAACAATCAAACTCTGTGGTTGGATTTTAGGTATGAAAGGTTACCTCACTACTGCTATTCCTGCGGACGTCTGGGCCATTACACGGATTCTTGTCCCTTCATTCCTTTTGAGGAAAACATGATAACCGAGGCTGATAAAACTCCCTATGGGCCATGGTTAAAAGCAGAAGTTCAGAAATGTAGCCCTTACTGGCAATGTTACTATGGTTCATCATGTATGGAGGAGGAGAATGAAGAATTCATACCAGAAACTCCTCCCACAGCGGTTCACACCCTTCCACTTCTTCTACCGCCTGTTCCTGTTATAACATCTTCTCCACAGGAATCTACTCCACTTGATCCACAGCCCAGAAATTATTCCTCTAACATGCCTCCACCTGAGAAACACACTGTAACCACTGCTCTCATTCCGGCTACTAGAAACCGAAAGGAGTGCAATGGCCACCATCAACTCATCAGGCCAAAAAAGGGAAAAGTATTCGACCGATTAGTAAGATCAGTCCTGCGAAGAAACCCAGGCGTTACTCTCCTTATACCTTACCGGAAGAACCTACTGGATTGTATGACGACTCTTCCTTGTTAGACACACCCATCATGGAGGCTTCTGAAGAACTTCTGCGGGCGACGGTGGCTAGCCCTAAACAGTCACCCAATCAACGATGAAAATCATAAGTTGGAACTGTCAGGGTTTGGGCAATCCCCTGACAGTCCTATCTCTAAAAGCCCTTTTGGCTAAGGAAAAGCCTGACCTGCTTTTTTTGATGGAGACAAAAAATGTTGATGATGTTATCCTTCGCTTGAAAAAATCCTCTGGTTTTTTGCATCACAGGTTGGTTAGCCCTGTTGGTTCGGCGGGGGGATTAGCTATTTTTTGGAATGCAGGGCTTTCTCTGTCGGATTTCTCCTCCTCTCAGTATTTTTTGGACTTCACTTGTCTGGATATCTCCGATGCTCGGTCTATGAGGATTACTTGTCTTCATGCTCCTGCAGTTTTTCAACACCGTCAGCATCTTTGGCAGACTTTACGTCAGTTCAGCAGCTTCTCTGTCTTACCTTGGTTATGCTGTGGTGACTTTAATGAAATATTACATAGATGGGAGAAAATAGGAACCCGTCCACCAGACTCTTACCGCATTGATTCTTTCCGTGAGCTTCTTAATGATTGCCGGTTGTTGGATTTACCTTCTCATGGCTGTGCTTATACGTGGTCCAATAATAGAGCTGGCGATGCTTTGGTGAAGGAGAGATTGGATCGAGCAGTTTGCACTGCTGAATGGCGTGTCGCATACCCGAAAGCTCAAGTGTTTGCTATGCCTGCAATAGGTTCCGATCACAGCCCTCTAGTTATTAACACCACACCCAGTTTGAGTCGACGAAAGAAACACTTTACCTTTGAAGCTTTCTGGAACCAAGACCCTGGATGTCAATCGGTTGTTCACACCTCCTGGCACTCAGCTGCGACAAGGGATTCTTCTCTTCCAGTAAAGCTACGTGCAGTCACCACAGCTTTGTCTACTTGGAGTCGCCAGGTTTTCTCTCATAACAGGCACCAGGCCATTGAATTAGAACATCAGTTACAGATTTTATCAAACCAGCATCCTACTATACTGAATCAATCCCAGCAACAAAAGATTAAACTTGAACTTCAGCAAACATGGCAGAGGGAAGAGCAATATTGGGCGATGCGATCTAGGATCAACTGGTTACAATGGGGAGATCGTAACACTAAGTTCTTTCATGCTACCACTATTCAACGACGGCATCGCAATCAAATTAGTATGTTGAGGAATGAATCTCAGGAATGGGTTAGGGATATTGAACACATTAAAGAAATGACCACTAACTACTTCTCTCAGCTTTATACTACCTCTGGGCCTAGACCTTATGCACAGATTTTAGACCAATGTCCACACATGATTGATGCAACAATGAATGCAACTCTCCTAGCTCCACCCACCCTTGAAGAAGTTCAAGTTGCTACCTTTCAATTAGGTGCTTCCAAGGCACCGGGCCCGGATGGTTTAAGTGGCTTATTTTATCAATCACATTGGGAAATTCTCAAAGTTGATATACACAGAGCAGTTCTTCGTTCTTTTCTTATGGTATACTACCTCCATCTTTAAACAAAACTGCTATCACTCTAATTCCTAAAACCCCAAACCCGGAAAGCTTGGATCAGTATCGCCCTATTAGTCTCTGTAACTATGCCTATAAAATCTTTTCTAAGGTGCTGGCTAATCGCTTGAAACCATTGCTGCCTCTGCTGATTACTGAAGAACAGAGTGCGTTCGTTGCTGGCAGACAAATTCAAGACAATGTTCTAATTGTACAGGAAGTTATTCATCAGCTCAAGACACGGAAAAGTAGGCGTCATTTTAAAGCAATACTCAAGTTAGATATGCAGAAAGCTTATGACCGTGTTGAATGGGACTTTCTTCGCGATTATTTACTTCACTTGGGCTTCCATTCTCATTGGGTTAATCTTATTATGCAGTGCATTTCCACGCCATCTTTCTCAATTAAAATGAATGGGGAATTTTTACCGACTTTCCACCCAACCCGTGGTCTGAGGCAGGGAGATCCTCTTTCCCCTTACTTGTTCATCATTGTCGCAAATCTTTTATCTTTCCTAATTAGGAATGCTATGAATATGGGCTCGCTCACAGGAATCCAACTGAATCAATGGTGTCCTACTCTATCGCACCTCTTTTTCGCTGACGATGCAGTGTTTTTTCTTAATGGTACCTTGCTGGAGTGTCAGAATCTTTCCAATATATTGAATCAATATTGCTTGGCTTCAGGACAAATGATCAATCGAAACAAGTCTGGTGTTTTCTTTAGTCCTTGTTGCCCTACATCTCTCCAGGAAAATCTCGCAGGTGCATTACGGGTACCAATTTTACAGCGCTGTGGGAAGTACCTAGGCATTCCTACTGACTGGGGAAGATCTAAAAAGGATATGTTTTCCTGGCTGTTGACTAGAGTTCATTTGAAATTAGAAGGATGGAAGGAGAAACTAGTGTCAAAGGGTGGAAAAGAGGTTTTATTAAAGACAGTTATTCAATCTATCCCTCAATACGCAATGTCTGTGTTTAAGATTCCCATATCATTACGTAAAGTTATTGAGAAAAGAATGGCAAAATTCTGGTGGAGTAATGATACAAGTAGATCTGGAATTCCTTGGCAGAGTGGAAAAATCTTCAGCAAAGAAAAGAGCTAGGTGGATTGGGTTTTCGTGATCTGGTGAGTTTTAATCATGCTATGCTTGGTAAGCAAGCTTGGCGTCTATTGCATCAACCATTATCATTATGGAGTAAGTTTTTTAAGGGTTTATATTATCATTCTTCCACTTTTTTAAAAGCAAACAAAGGTATTCGGCCCTCATGGGGTTGGCAGAGCTTATTATGTGGGAGGAATGCAATTTTACCACACATCACTTGGTCTGTGGGAGATGGAACATGTATTAATATTAGAGAAGATCGCTGGCTTCCTATGGGAATTCTCGGTGGACCTAGAGCCCCTGCTGAACCTACACTAGTAGCTGATCTTATTGACCAGACCACCAGTTCATGGAAGGTTGATTTATTACACAGCATTTTCGACAAGCCAATCATTCAACAGATCACAGACATTCCAATTCGACCTAACTTCACTTCAGATGCACTTATATGGACAGCAACTAAACAGGGAGTTTACACAGTCAAATCAGCATATCACGCAATCCATCAGACACAATTAAGTACAGTCACTGCAACTGCGTCTACTTCGTATCAACTTCCTACCTGGTTATGGCGTAATCTCTGGAAGATGCCTGCTGCACCTAAGCTCCGAGTCTTTCTCTGGTCACTTTGTAGTAATGCTTTGGCGACGCGAGAAAACCTGCATCGCAGACATATATTAGACAATCCTTGTTGCACTTTATGCAAAAGTAAGAATCCAGAAACATTAGAGCATTTGTTCTTACTCTGTTCATGGACTCAAAGGGTGTGGAATCACTCACAGATTGGGATTTCAGTCCTTCCAACTCGCATTCAGCGTCTGGACTCATGGATTGTGACAACGATTGGCGACGGCCATCGCTTAACCCGGCTGGCCTTCATTACTAACATTCTGTGGCAGATCTGGCGTGCTCGGAATGCCTTTGTCTTCCGCGGTTCTTATCCTAATCCAAAGCAGGTCGTAGAGGCGGCACTGACTCACGCCCAAGTTGATCGCTTATCTTCATCTCCCTCTCTGCATCAAAGGAGTTCCATTAGAAATAGATCCCATCTATGGCGTCCTCCAGATCTCGGAGTTTTGAAGGTCAATCTCGATGGTTCTTTCCATCAAGGGAGAAATTATGGTACGATTGCTTGTATTTGCAGGGATCATCAAGGTAGACTTACCGATGGCTTCTCCGTACGTGTCGTGGCTGTCTCTGCTCTCCAGGTCGAGATTCAAGCCCTCTCTTACTCGCTTCGTCACCTATTGCAGCAAGGCCTTCAAACTGCAGCACTAATCGTTGAATCAGATAACCTCACTGTTGTGGAAACGCTGAATCGTCGCTCCCAGCCGCCATGGCGCGATCGATCTCTCTTCGCCGAAGCTGCTTTCCTTCTAACCCTATTTCCCAATCTCAAGTTAGGGTTTTGCTGTAGAGAGGCGAATTCGGTTCTTCGATCGGGCTTGCAAGGCCCATACGGGCACATCTTTGTCTGATAATTGGGCCATTCGTCTGCCCTCTCCTCTTATCAATCTTTTATGCGCGGACGCTCTTGCCGCGGGTTGTAAGGGTTTTTCGTAGTAATGAAAGTCGACCTTTCGTTCAAAAAAAAATATATATAACAATCGAACTTCGACAAAAAAAAAAAAATATAATGATGATGATGATGATACTGATGATCCAACAGTTAACAATTTTCGTTCTTAATAAATATTACAATATGATAAGAGACTCAACATATGGCTTTTTACTGAGTTAATTGAGAAAAGTCTAATTAATATAGAGAGGAAGTCGAAAAATAACGTGATGATATATTACTGATCACAATTGATGTATAAACGTGTTAGATTTTTTCTTGTTGAGGCTTCAATTCGATCTAACCATCACAATATTCACCTATAACATGTCACACTCCTTGATCAATCATTTTTGTTGCTCATTTCTTGTGTTTCTAGCGGATCACTCCAAGCAAGTAAATTTATGGACATTTTTATAGTTTATGACACCATGCCATACAACTTCAAATGTCAATCGTCAGATAGACATTTGTTCTTGGATTACATAATGTCAAATTCAAGGATCAAACTATAAAAGCAAGAATATTTACAAAATCAATGGACCATATCTCTAGCTTCAAGATTTGTGTCAAATGGACTCGCTTTAGCCATTTAAGTAAAACCTTGAATGCTTTGAGGTTGTGATTCTTGACAGCAACGTGAATTGTAGTCTCACATTAGATTGTCAAATTTTCGATAGACGATTTGCAAGCAAATAGGAATTCGGATAGGGATTTCAGGAGCTCCATGTTCTCCTGCTTGTTGTCTCCTTTTTTTTCCCTGCTACAAAATGCAAACGGTTGATCCAACCTCATCTTCAGACTTGAATCAACTTTGGGTCAAGGTTCATCAATGTTCTCACAATGTGATAATGCTCGTGTTGCATAACCAAGTGCATTGGGCATTTCCAAGCAAACGACGGCTTCAAGATGCCCATCTCCACGGCCACGTCAGTTTTCTTATGGCCTCGGCAATGTGTAGTGGAGTGGATAGGCGATCTTAGAGCTCTCGCTCCTCCGCAATTATGTTACGTACCACAGCAACATCATCATTTGCTATTGCTTGTTGAAGCCAAGACTCCCTAGCCACTCTTTTTTCTTTTTTGGCCAGACTCCTGGCCATCGTGTTACCAGGAAAATGTAGGAGTAGAGGGGCTTTGATCGGGGAGGATTGGTGGAAGTAGCGAACTTTGCAAAATCGTATATCGGATAGTGCAGCGGTCAACAAATATTTAATTAGCTGAGTCAACAAGTGTACAGTTGGGCCCAGTGGCAGGTTGGGGGTGAGGGGGTCCAACACATCTTAGACCGATGTGTATTGCGCACGGGTCAGATTCTCAGGAAATGACGGGTCAGTTTTTATGTTTTGCAAGAATTGCAAGACATGATTTACGAAGAAGGAAAAAACTATATCGGGTCATGGCCCGTATGTTGAAGTCGAACTGTAAGGTACCGTGTGGTGTGTCTTTCTCAAAACTAGATCAAGGATACTTTGGAGCCTCGGGTAAGTTTTGTATGAAATTTTTTTAAATGGAATGTTAATATGGCATGTTGTGTTATCACTTCAATTTGATGCTTGTAGTCAATCTACATATTGAGACACGACATGATGTACATGTGTACTGACCAATTCTATTTCGGAGCTTAATCATGATTAACGTGTCGTTTGAAACTTAATCAGAGCAAAGTGATTTTCGAAACTTTAACGATAGTGGATATAATTTTTGTGCCTCATTACCTGGCGAAGGGTGACTATAAGGTCTTCTTGACATGAGGATTGGATGAGTTTGACACATGCTAGCTATACTATATTACATTGTTTATATATGGTGTATATCTTATGATATGTTTGAAATATGCAATGCTTGTGAAATGAGTAAATGCGATACATATTTGTTTCTAAAGCTGCATTATTCTTTGCTTCATCCCGAAGGAATGGCGATTTTGCTCACGGGGGAGTTCTCTCTCCACTATCAATTTCCTTTTTCCTCTCTTTCATTTCTCCATGTAAAGTGAAGAAAGAACGAAGCTGAGAGCAAAACAAATAAAGGAAAAGAAAAGAAGAAAGCAAAAGTGCCACTTCCCTACCTATAACCCATCGAATCTTTCCCAGGTAATAGAAAAGCATTCACGCCTTACTTGTTAGCCTAATCCCAAACAAATAAGGTAATCTGCAGAATTTAATCATATATTTGAGGGGTTAATAGCACCAGATCTCCTTCCTCCTTTATTTGAAACGAGTCCACTTATAAACCTAAATACACAATTATCTCCTCAAGCTCAAGACCTCGCATTGAGTCTTGATTTAATTCAATAAATGGAGGTAAATTCTCTATTCGTTACTATGACAGTTTATTGAATGAAGATTTTGAGTTTTGAGTTTTGAGTTTAACGTCGAATTAGCTTGGAAAATAAAGCTCTTTTAATCATGGGTGCACGACAAGTTTGACAATTTATTTATAAACAGGTGAATCATTGGTGGGTTCTTCACCACTTGGTCCTCTTTAATGAAATTGGCAGTCGAGCTTTCCATAATCATGTATCCGATGGCTGCTATAATAATTCACTTGCTTTTAATCTCTAAGCGTTTAACCCAAAGTTCCAAGAATACTCTCGTGAATCAGGACTACGTATTGCAAAAACCGAAATGCAAAATTAGTTTACATAGCTACTAGTTTATTTTGGGGAGGGTTAGATATTTAAACTTAATTATTTCATATCCTATGACTATGAAAAGTCAACCTTTAGTTGGAATTTCGGAACAACCATATAAATGATGATAACTGACGAGACTAAATTTATCACTAGTTGGATCTTCTTCAATCCATATAATAAAGGTTCAACCTATCGTCTGCCCTACCATACAAAAGAAAACAAAGAAGACCAATAATCCATACCCAATTTGGAGAGAGCACGTTCTAAAAAGTGAAAGCAATTCTTCTTTTGTTCGAAGAAACGTTTACGAATTGCTTTTTGATCGACCGATTGATATCTCCGAAATTACATGATAAAGTGACAAGATTTACTACACGTGATGTTGGTTGTTTAAATTTTTTGCCCCTTTCCGATTTTTATCTTTCTTTTTTTCCCTTCCCGTCATTGCCTCCCCCTCCTCCTTTCTTTCATGAAACAACCCCTACAATACAACCCGAACACATGCAACTCTCTCCCTCTCTACCCTCGATTTGAGCTAGTGAAAAGTATCCAGATAAAGATTCTAAACTTATTGTATTAATAACAATTCAGTCATAAACCTTTCAATTTGATCAATTTAATTCTAAATCTTTTTATGTTAATACTAATTGAATCCATCCGACCAATTTAAACCAAAATTTGTTAAGGTGGATATGATATATCCTATGTGGCATGGTTAGCACTAATGTAGACATTCTCTAAATATTAAATTATATTTTTTCAATTTTTCTTTTCTTTTCTCCTTCTTCGATTTTCCTTCTTATCCTTTCCTTTTCCATTGTGGTTGACAAGCGTCACCGAAGCTCACTAGCCACTGGGCAATGCAAAGCCCTCTCTTGGCCTTGCCAATCACAAGTGAAAGTGGCTATGGCCTCGCCAACTGCGGGCAAGATCACATTCACCTGTAACCGCCAACGACTCACCCATATCTAGGCAAGGCCCACGACCTTTGCCGGCGGCTAGTGAGGGCTTCAAGGGCCTTGCCTAGTGGCCGGAGAGCTTTGGCCCCACCGGCCAGAGTAGGAAAAAAAAGAAAGGAAAAGAGAAGAAAAAATTAATAAAGATTTGAAAATTTCAAAAAAAAATTATGAAGAACATGTCCATGTCAAAGCCTAATGTGCCAAGAGAGATGGCCGGCATCTACGTCAAAATTTTTTGGCCTAATTTGGCCAGATAGACTAAATTTATATCAATGTAAAATGGTTTAAGATTAATTTGATACAATTAAAAGGTTTATAACTAAATTAGTACTAATATAATATGTTTAGAATTTTGTTAGTACTTTTCTTGTTTGAGCCACTACGCTTGCGCCTCCTTCGCCATAGTTACCCTGTGTGTTGTGTATGTTTGTGCTTGTGTGTGTGTATAATTGATTTGTACTCATATTGTGTTTGTTTATAGATTTTATTTCGAAGGAGAAAGAAAAAGAAAGGAGGAGCAAAATAGGTTGATAAAATACTGACCGTTGAGCCGGTTGACTATTGAAGTGAAATGATGTTTAAGTCGCATGAAAGAGTGCCAGGAAACAAATGACAAGAATTTTACTCCAAAAGGTGCAGTCTTTTTAATAGGTGCGATGCATCATAGTTGTTCCAATTAACCTATTGAGAAGATGCAACTTATCAAATTAAATTGTAATATAACAAGTTATGTGGATTTACACTTTACTCACTTGAACGGACTGAGGTCGTTGACAAGTTATGTGTTCATATTTTGTTGGACAGCGTGGTTATAGTCAGAAATAGCATGGTCGTAACTGAAGTAGAGTATATGATGTCAACCGAGACAATCGAGGAAGTTATTTGACTCAAAGGTTTGTTCAGTCATCTAGAATTGTTGTAGGAGAAGAATGTTACTTTTAGCAACAATTAGAGTGCAAGACATTTATCAAAAATCAAATGTATCGCGGGTGGGTGAAACACATTAGTGTAATGTACAATTTTATATGTGATATTGTGTCATAAGGAACCACACTTGTTCAAAAAGTACACATGGCGGATAATCTAACAAAGCATATGGCATTGACTAAGTTTCAATAATATTCGGACTTGGTTAGGTTCTACAACAAGTGAGGAGCCCATATGGGTTTGGGAGAAATGACAACCAAAGAGATGAAATTGGACTTCTCACCAAGGTGGAGATTCATTGATCATGGCTTGAAGTTGATTCAGATTTTTTTAAAATTCGATCTAAAATTGAATCACAAAAATCTCACGCCACATTATTGCACTCTTGCCAACAGATTTGTCCACGATGGAAAAAGGAAACTAATTTCCCATAAGACTTCTTTTCTTCATTGAAGATGAAGCCCACGTTGACATTGTCGAATGGCTTATGGTTGTTTTGCATATAAATAATTTTGTTGTTGAGTTTGGTCTCGGGTGCACAGCGAGTATGCATAACATATATGAAAACTTGCATGAGATATGAGAGCTTTGATAACTTTCATCCAAGAGTGTGATGGTGTGATAAAATTCTTTTTTTGTAATTGATTCTTGTAAGTTCGGGTTTAATCTAGAATTGAAAAACACTTACGAGTGAGTATGATTGAATGATTCTAATATCTTTTTACCAATTATAATGGAGTCATCTTATTGAGCTCTCTCCATGTAGTAGGCACATAGTAGAACCACATAAATTTGTTGTCTTTAAATTTTATTTATGCAATTTATTTCTTAGTCGATTAGTTTTGTGTGTTTTTATTGCTAGTCACAACAAATCATATTTTAGAGATAGAAAGATTCATAATGGGTCCCTAAAAAAGAATACAAGGTTTTACGCATTTCCTAACTTATGATTAAATTTGACTACTTAATGCTCATCCGATGAATGTATCATATCATACTTTCTTGATTAGTAGTGGTATATAGCAATGGATTCAGGTTTATTAGCTATTGTCGATTCCATCTTTTTTACATCCAACCTTCTCTTTCATGGTAAGTTGGTTGAAAGGGAGGTGGCTTTTAAAGACAAGATGTCTGAAAGAAAAATTGATGACATTGGATCTATAAATTATTCTTTTCACATCCAACCTTCTATTTTGTGGTAGTTCTATATAGTATTTCAATCAATTGCTCTCTTTTTATTTTGAATTTTTGATTTTGAATATGTCATTATGATTATTTCTCTTACATATATCGAGCTTAGTTGCATATGATTCGTCAACTCATGTAATCCATGTATTTTCAACAATTATTAATTAATCTGTGGGAATCACTCCAAAGACCTCTAATTTGATATTTCAATCTTCAACCTTGAATACTGGCAAAATTAATGGGGGTTGTTGTATAATAATTGGGGTGCCCCCAAACAGCATCTATAGGTTCGCCAAGTAGACAGACACGAAATTTGACACAATATCAGGATGCTAGGACCTATGAAGCACGGACATGCTGTTCGTGCTCGCGTATCGTGTCCGACACGTGTCGGAGCGTGTCGGACACGCTCGGACACGCTCAAACACGCGGTCAACGCGTGTTGGATTTTTCGACACGTGGTCAACCTTTTCCCGACACGTTTCGACACGCATGTCCGGGAGGGAGCAGACCACGAGCGACGGCGAGAGACGGCCGAGCTTAGACTGAGGCGAGGGCCGGCCTTGTGATGCTGCGATGGATCCGACGAGGCTGCAGTTGCAAGGGAGAAAGGAACAAAGGTGAGAGGAAGAGGAGAGGAAGGCGGTCGTGCGGCGAGCGGCGAGGAACGGGTCGTGCGTGCGGTGAGGAGCGGCGAGTGGCGAGCGGCGACGAAGGGGGTCGTGCGTGCGGCGAGGAGCGGCGACCAGCGAGGAAGGAGGTCGTGCGGCGAGCGGCAAGGAGGGAGGAGGAGAAGAGGAAGGGTCGGTGAGCGGCGAGCGGCGAGGAGGAGGAGTAAAGGAGCTAGGGTTTCTGAGAAACTCAAAAGTAATTAAAAAAATGGGAGTCTATGGGTACCTATTTTGGGGGGAGGGAAAGTGACGGACAGATGGGGGGGGGGGGGGGGAAATGGACGTTTGTGGGAGTGAAAGGAAAAAAAAATAAATTGGGGTGGGGGAATGGACGATGGTGGGGACTGGGGAGGGAAAGAAAAATAAATTTGGGAGTGGGGGGAAATGGATAAGGAAAAGAAGAGAGGGGGGGAATTTTTTTTTAATCAGAAAAATAAGTAAATGAGATTAAATAATTAAAGTAAATTTGGGGGGGAGGGGGGATTTCGAAAAATAAATATAAATTTGGGATAATGAAATAAAAAAAGTGTAAGATTTATTAATATTATTAGTATAAATTCATTGTAAACTCTTTATTTATTTATTTGTGAATTTGAATTAAATTAATTAAAAATAAATAAATTATTTAATACTTAATGTGTCGGAACGTGTCGAAATTCTCTACTTTTTTAGAAATGACCTGTCGCGTGTCGTGTCGTGTCGTATTGCGTGTCCGTGTCGCCGTGTCCGTGCTACATAGGCTAGGACAGAGTCAAGCATTTTATTTGTGTTCATCATGCATGTGTGCATTCGAGAGCTCACCTCACTTCTTTCCAAGTAACCTACAACAAAACCACCATCATGACCACCATTGGGTCCTGCAAGTCGTCCAACGCACCACTGCTTCTTACCTTCTCTGATTGCCTTGCAACCAACAACAAAAACACCATTACCACCACTGCGTATCGTTGCTACTTCTTACCTTTGCCGATTGCCTGCAACCCACAACAAAATCACCATCACCACCATTGTGTTGGCATCAAGAGATTTCTCTCTAGGCCCTTCGTGCATATATGTTTTGAGCATGCATGTGAGTATTGACACCTAAATCTTGGCGACATGTTTAATCATTCAATAATTGCATAGAAAAATTAGGGATTAATTTCGAACTTTTAGCGACAATAATTTTCATTAAATTACATGGCATATAAACATTAGGAGCATTTGTATTACTAGTATTAAAATTTTAAAAAGTTAAGCTAAAAGTAATTAAGAACATTAAAAAAATTTATCATTATTATTTTTTTATTAAGAAAAGAAAAGAAAGCTAGACTGGGCCAGGGGCGGGCCGGCCCGACCTTTTCTTCTTTTCCCTTCTTCCTCTTTTTCTTTCAGGCTCGGCCCCATTTTCTCTTTTCTTTCCCCGGCCCGGCCCACGCACCTATCCCTTCCTCCTTCCTCCCTCACGCCATTCCCGCGTCTGCGGCAACAGAGACGTATGCAAGCAAAGGCAGAGCAGCCGTGATCCTTGGGGCGGGGGTCAGGCCGGCCGCGGCAGGCTGGCGGTGGCGCAAGTCATGCGCGTCTGTCGCTAGCACTTAAAAGCGAGAGAGGGGGCGCAAGAGAAAAAGGGAGGAGACCGGGGGTTGGTTTTGAGGGAGAGATCCGAGAGAGAGTTCGAGTGAGAGAAACGGAGAGAGAGGGGAGAGACAGAGAGCACGAGTGAGGGAAGATAGTTGGATGGAGAGACCGACGGCCACCGCACGGCCGACAATCCGCCGCCGTGCCTCCTTTCCCTCTCCAAAACTCCGGTAAGCCTCGACCTCGTTTTTGCCTTCTTTGGGCACGCTCGGCCGGAGCTCGCGGCCGTCCGGCTGACGCGAACTCCGGCCCCGTCCGTCCTTCGTTTTGCTGCTGCTGTGTGTGCTGGTGTTATCGCAGATTCTGGTCTTCGGTCGAGCCAAAGATCTCTTGTTCCCGTAGCATATACTAGCTGTTCGACATAATGTCCGAGCGAGATCCATAGTTTTTTCTCCGGGTATGGTCTGCTTCGGAACGATGGTGACCCTCCGGTCAGTGAGTCCGTAGGGGTGGCTAGGAGCGGGTCGGTCCTTGGCGGCTGCCGTGGCGGTCCTCAGAGGCCGCGGGCTTCACTGTTTTGGGCGTTCGGCAGCGGGGAGGTTGGCCGACGAGTGGCAGTCAGAGTGAGCGCCCGAAGGAGAGTGGTAACTCGACGGCGGGTTGAGCTTTGGCCGAGGTTTGTCTAAAAAAAAAAAAACAAAAACGTAGGCGCTCCGGGTGAAGGACGTCACTCGAGATGGGGACGTCGCTTGAGAGCGGCTTGTAAGATAACCCAACATGAAACACTCAAGGCCGAGCTTTTTTTTATCATTATTACAAAGGGAGTATAATGTGGGACGCCCTAGGTTTGGATTTACATCTTTTATTTGACGAATTTAGGATATTGAAATTTGATTTTTCCTTCTTTAATTAAGCCGATTTGTAGTACAGAACCTTCCTTTTTTTTTTTTTGGGGGGGGGGGGGGCTTCGAGCGTAGAATAATTGAACTTATTAATTCCATTGTTTTAACTTTGTGTTAAAATATAATATTATTGGAAGATATGATACGATCTTCTTCTTCCTTTAAAAAAAAACAAACATTTGGCTAGGCTTTTACTATATTCTCAGTATTTTTTTTCTGGTACTTTATTTAGAAGTAATTTTTAGAAAAAACGGATGCTACTGTGTTTATTCATCGTGTTGTATAGAATCATCCAGTTTGCCTCTTTCTAGAAATTAAAAAGCCAAAAAGACTTCCGTCTTGCGTTTTGTAACTCGTTGATGTTCATTTCCACTGCATTGAAGTCTAAATTAGAAAAAAAAAAAAAAAGCTAATTCAAAGTCTCGACTTCAAGCAAGATTAAAGCCTCTCAGCATTAATAAATTGCTACATGAGTCCATCACGTGCAACAAATACAAAAGCGTCTAGTTCTTGCAAACCTCAAGACAAGAAACATGCATGATATACATACAAGACAAGAGTAGATAAAGTAAAATATGCATGGGAATTACCTCTGATCCTTTGATCTTTAGAAGTTGCCAATGTGTCTCCTTGTGGCATTGATTTATTGTCGGACTTGGGTGCGCTTTAGCCACATGAAACAGGATGATGCAAAGAATAAATACATTGCCGCCCAGAAAAAAACCTCTATCAAATTTTCTCCAACATCATCGGAGCTCTGTAATCCCAATATAAGGGATGAAAGGTAGTTAAGGGCGAGAATAACCATTGACAAGCAAACCATAGAAGTGTCAGGAAACAACGGAACAATGGCGGCTGAGATTATGCACATGGAGATGAGAAAAGTCATGCTGTTCATTGTAGTGAAACGATATAGATTTGAGCCGTTGAGGATCATCTTTCCAGCTTGATGTGGTTTTTCATGAGCAATTTCAGTGGAATTGGTAAGGGGATTTGGAGAGGAATCCTGCCAGTATCCTTCTGGAGGATTGAGAGCAGCTTGGTAAGTGGCAGTCGCCACTAAGGTAGCCACTATAAGGATTACTTCACGAGCAGATTTATCTTCGATATAGAAAAAGGCTGCCCATATCTCAAGACAAGTTGATCTCACGGTGAAAAGCTTTAATAGGGAGCAGTCAGGAATATAAATCCTTCTTAGCCTCCATATTAGACTCCTTATTAGATTTTCTTTACCGCTTAACCTCTTCACAATATCTTGATTGCTACTAGAATGCATTTGGAAGATTTCGAGAGCGGTATTCTCATCGAAGTTCTTTGCATCTACATCCATATGTGGAGCTAACAACTTGATCATCTGGAAGAAATGCAAAAGGAATCAAGATGAAGTGCGTACCCCTTTCAAGATAAACCATTGCTTTGTCACAAGCTTTACTATTGTGCACAAGATGAGCTAATGCCACCATGCTAGTGATCCAACGGCCCATGTACAAGGGAAGAAAGTTTACTAGATCTTATTTACTAAATGCCATCATTTAAATCGATAAAAAGAAGCTTAAATCTTTTAAAAAGTGCAATATAATACTTTCACCCTAAATTATTTATGCAATGGTCAATTAAAAAGATTTAAGATTCAATTACATTTTGTATATGAGTTTCTTTTTTTATTGCTAGGAAGAAAAAGACTATATTAATGAACGAATGGACCAACCTATAAAAACTGGATTCAATATGAGGCTCGAGCCTATGCTCCAGTGACCTTGTCCACGGGAAAATGGTCAAAAGAGAAGAAATGACTTGATTTTGATTTTAAAAAAATCGTATCTTTTATTTCGTATCTTTTTTTTAAAAAAGGGAAAATGACAACATTTTTTGATAAAAATTTAAAAAAAAAAAATTCCGGCGCGCGCGACGGTAGAGAGCCTGGTCGAGGAGTGGGGCAAGGAGACGGCAGCCAGCGACAGGGAGTTGAAAGAGATCGCGATTGCCGAGTGGCAAGCGAATAGAGAGACAGAGAGTAGAGAGACCGAAATGAGATTGCAAAGGGAAAATCCAGCAGATCTAGAAAACCAGAGAGAGAGAGAGCTGATTGGGGGATCGGAGAAGCCCTAGGGATCGAACCAAGAGTGAGAGACGAAACCGAAAGATCTCTTGCTCTTCGCGGAGGCGACGACGCAGAAGCGCATTCCACAGACACAGAGGAATGCTTCTTCTCAGGGAGGTCCACTCACCGGGGATCGAACCAAGAGGGCGTCGACCTCGTGATCAGCGACACCGCGCGGCGCCTCGGGAGAGAGAGAGAGAGAGAGAGAGGAGAGAGAGACCAGGACGACTGGTTGCGGAGGAGCTGCCCAGAATCGGAAGCGGGTCCAAGAGGGGATTGAGGGGGGAGAGAGAGATAGGGTGGGAGGGAAAGGATTTTAGAGAGAAAAGTGGAGAGGAGCGATAGAAGGTCGGGGAGGGATTTCAGGGTCGAGGAAGGGGAGGAGAGGAAGCGTGAGAAAGAGAGGATTTCTTTTAGAAAGGGAAATCATTTTTGTCAATTTTAGAAGGATATTTTCATTTGATTGAAAAATGTGTTTTTTATTACTTATTTTTCACGCCCTAAATGTCAGAAAATGAGAAAAAAGTTTTTTCAAAAAAAAAAAATTTCCGTAAAATAAACATAGTCTAAATAAGTCAATTTAATTTTCCAATTATCCCGTACACATTATAATGTACAAATTGTAGGATCCCATCTGATTTGTTTGAACCAATCCATATTCGTTGAAGGCAAAAAAAATTTCAGGCTGATGAATTTATTAACTCATTCCTACCACTTGAAGTCCTTTTATAATATTTTTATGCGACCGCACAAGAGAGAAAAACATGTATTTATCAATATAATTATTGTAATAGGACTCGATATGTATTTAAAATGACAAGAGAGGGATTAAATCTACATCATCAAGTTTTATTATATCTGAATTTAACATTCAAAAATATTTTTATTCTTAATAAACATTACAATAATATAATGAGGTTAACAAATGGGTTTTTTTTTTTCACAAATTTTATTAGCAAAAACTTGAGGTTCAAATTTCATGTAAAGAGATCTGAATTCACATAATATCTTGATAACATACATTAGTATTCACGACCTTTTTTTTTTCTTTTATAAAAGGAAGTGATGGATTTTTTTTATTATGGAAGCTTCGATACAATCTAATTATCACAATATTCACCTTTAATATGTTATATCCCTTGATCAATGATTTTTGTCGGTCGGTTCCTTGAGATTCCGGCGGATCGTTCCAAGCAAGCAAATTTATGGATACTTCTACAATTTACAACACTATGTTGGACCTCTTCAAATGTCAATCTCAAATGGACATTTATTGACAAATGTTAACCGTTAAATGATAATACTATAAAATGTGCGGTTGCACAAAATGTTGTTCAAATCTCCTCTCTCTCTGTGTTTGTAAATCCATGTATTTTGAAACACCAGTGTTTCATTAACATATAATTTGTTCTTGGGTTAGATAAAGTTAGCATGAAAAACCATGAAATCGGTGAACTATACCTCATGTTGTGGCTCTCCGGACGCAGCAACATGTAAGAAGGTATTACCATCATTGTCTTTCCAGTTCAAGATTTTTGTCAAATGAACTTGCTGAAGCCATCCTAGCAAAACATTAACTGCCTCGAGGTTTCGGTTCTTGACGGCAATGTGCACTGCAGTCTCGCATCGGCTCGTCAACTCTTCAATGGATGATTTGCAAGTGCAAAGAAATTCAGCTAGGAGCTCCAACTCTTTGTGTCCTTTTTCTCCGGCAATGTAATGCAAAGGGGTGATCCCACATCGTCCTCGAACTCGGATCAACTCAGGATGAAGGGTCATCAGTGCCCTCACAACTGGGTATTTCTTACATTGCAAAGCCAAGTGCATGGGGCTATAACCCTCCGAATTCAGCTTCTGAGTGAACGAAGGCATCAAGATGGCCATCTCCATGGCCACCTCAAATTTTCCGGTAGCCGCAGCAATGTGCAGTGGAGTATTTGGGAAGGGGTTCTTAGATACGCGATCTAAGAGCTCTCGCTCCTCCACAATTAAGTTATGTAGCAAATCAATATCGTCTTGTTCGATTGCTTGTTGAAGCCGAGGCTCCCTAGCCTTTTGTTCTTCTTCGGCCAGAACCTCGCTCATCGTGTTACTAGGGAAATGTAGCAGCGGAAGAGGGGCTTTGCTTGGTGATGATCGATGGAAGTAGCAAACTTGCAAAATCATACATTATATAGTCCCATGGTTCAATGAATATTTGATTTAGGGGAGTCAAAAGGTGTACAGGTGGGCCCAATGGCAGGTGAGGGTTGAGTGGGGCGCACGCCGCGCACCATATCTTAGACCGGGACCGGCGCGTACTGGTCAGATTCTTAGGAAATCGTAGTGTTGTAATTTTACGTGCTTCTCGCTTTCCCACTTTTGCTCTTTCGCGAGTTATGTAGCTCATCAACCTCATCACGTTCGATTGCTAGTTGAAGACAAGACTCCCTAACCTTTTTTTCTTCTTTCTGGACTAGACCCCTGGCCATCGTGTTTCTAGGGAAATGATCGATGGAAGAAGCGAACTTGCAAATTCATTTCTTTAGTGCCACGGTCATCAAATATTTGATATAGAGGAGCCAACAAGGGTACAGTTGGGCCCCATGGCAGGTTGGGGTTAGTGGGCCCCAACATAACTTAGACCGATAGTTGTACGTACTGGCTAGATTCTCAGGAAATCTTCAGACTTGTAATTTTACGCGATACTCTCGCTTTCCCACTTTTGCTCTTTGGCTTCTCGTCACGAGAGTATAAGATAAACATCGATTTATCTAGGTAAGTGGCTTTTACCACTTTTACATTTTGCAAGAATTGCATGATATGATTTATCGAGAGGGAAAAACCATACTGTATCATGGCCCGTATGTTGAAGTCGAAATGTAAAGTACTATATGATATGCTCTTTTTAAAGTTAGATTATCTATTTGATACTCTGGACCCTAAATTGAATTTTTGTCTAGAAAGATTTTGGATGAACTGTTATTACTATTGGTGATATATATATATATATATGGTGGCATGTTATATTGTGATTTTGATTTGATGCTCATAGTCAACCTACATATCAAGATATGACATGATGTACATTCGTATGACCAATCTGTTTTAGGCCTTCATCGCGCCTAACGTGTTTTTCAACACTTAATCGGAGCAAAGTGATTTATAGGGCTTAACAATAGCGGCTATGGTTTTCATGCCTCATCGCCTTGCAAAGTGTGACTTTAATGTCTTCTTGACATGAGCATAGGATGAGTTTGACACATGCTAGCTACATTATATTACATTGTTTGTGATTTGCTGGAATATACGCAATGCTTGTTAAATACGATTCGCTCGAATATACGTAATGTTCGTTAAATGAGTGAATGCGATGCATACTCATTTGTAAAGCTACATTGTTCTTTACTTGATCTCATAGAACTGGTGATTTTGCTCGCGGGGAGTTCTCTCGTCCCTGTCAATTCCCTTTTTTCCTCTTTATTTCTCCATGTAAAATAAAGAAGCGAATAATGCTGAAAGCAAAATAAATAAAGGGGGGAAAAAAGTAAAAAAGTGATGCTTCTCTACCATTAACCCATCGACTTCACTTTTCTTTGTCGGCCATAAAGCAATTTTTCGTTGACATCGACTTCCATCACTTTGCTTTTCGGTCTTCCAAGGAGTAGTACGATAATTTCAATTTTTCTTTGTCTGCCAGATAGCAATGGGGTCGTCCTCCACGACTCCAGGACTTTGCTTTTCGGTCTTCCAAGGAGTAGTACAGTAATTTCAACTTTTAGAAAAGAAAGGGAGCCATTTTTCTTCTTTTCACACATGGTGTTGGCAGAGAGAGGGACAGCTATCGATGGACCAAGAAGAGACGCTATGGCTCGCTCACACGCAGGAAGTTAGCAGGAAGATAAGAGTAGCAGGTATTCCTGAGCTTTAGAGAACTCCGTTCTTTTCCGCCAATGGTATTTGATGTTACGGTCTTCGTAGTGATATATTATGACTTTCTGCTTTAACTATTTTCTCATGGACCCACTTAGCATTTGATTGGTTGCCTATTTCTGCTCCGTTAATGAATGACGAAGAGAGCCCCAAGCACAACGTTACTGATGGCATCTCCTGCAGTAGTTACATTAGCAACTTCAGGAGCTAAATTCATACATTTTTCTGGACAACACGAGATGATCCAACTTTCACTTAAACTAATTAATCCATATGGACGTGTATGAAAGGAGCTAAATTCATACATTTTTCTGGACAACACGAGATGATCCAACTTTCACTTAAACTAATTAATCCATATGGACGTGTATGAAAGCTTTGTTCACGTATCAGGATAGTCTGCACCACATGATGAAGAACGTGGCCCTATGGATTGGGGCTTCTTGTCAACTGACTTTACTTTTCTTGGTCGGCCATATAGCAATTTGGTCGTTCTCGTCTACTTCCAGCACTATGCTTTTCGGTCTTTCAAGTAGTAGTATAATAATTTTAACTTCTAGAAGGAGAGCTGTTTTTCTTCTTTTCACACGGAAAAAATTGACACAAATGGATACTAAATTTTAGTTAAATGTGTTATGTGGTCCATAAACTTTCAATTTGTGATCCTTGAACTTTAATTTGATGTCCAATGTGGTCCATGAATTATTTAGTGTGATTCATGAACTTTTAATATATATTCAAACTAGTCCCTAGGCTTTATAAAAATGTTTAATGTTATCTTTTCATCAATTTAAGTTTAGAGCCACATTGAATATTTTCAAATAGTTGTAGGATTAATTTGAATATGTATAAGAAGTTCAAGGATTACATTGAAGAAATTATAAGTTCAATGACCATATTTAACATTAGACTAAAGTTTACAGATCACATTGAATAAATTAAAAGTTTAGGATTATATTACATATTTAACTAAAATTCAGAGACAATTTGTCATTATCCCTTTCGTACATGGCGTTGGAAGAAAGAGAGAGAGAGAGAGAGAGCTATCGATGGACCAAGAAAAGAAACTACGGCTGGCTCATACGCACAGGCAGTTACCTGGAAAATATAGCAGTAGGCGTTCATGAACTTTAGAGGACCCTATTTCTCATCAGCCAATAGCATTTGACTTTATGGTCTTCGTCGTGATATACCATGACTAGCTGCTTTAACTATTTTCTCATGGAACCATGATGGCATTTGATTGGTTGCCTATTGCTACTCCTTTAATGAATGAAAGAGAGAGGTCCAAGCGCAACGTTACTGATAGGATGTTGTTACATCGGAAAATTCAAAGAGTTCTTAGTTTTATCTCAAAACCATAAATAGAGCCAGAGTCAATGAAATTTTAATTAGGGAAGTCATTGTTTTGATTAATCAACGAAAATTTAATCAGGCGAGTCGTTGTTTATGTTGACGATCTATCCCGTTGGTCGTTGGGCGGTCTTTGTTACCCATTACTTGAAGTTGTGGGGAGTAGTAGCTGAGGCTTTCTTGATAAATCACAACTACATCCACCTTGGTACGCAGTTGGTGATGACTACTTAAACTGTGTGGAGTAATGCAATGTTTAAATCACACTACCAGAGAACTTGGCATCTGATTGGATCATTTTCAAAATTTCGAGTCTTCAAGTGGCCAAAACAAAACCTTTCAAGTCTTCAATTGGCCAACTGCTCAAATCGCAAGTCCTGTTTCTACAGTTACCTCTATTACTCGTTCCTCTTATTGTAATTGGCTGTTAAGTTTTCTGTAATCATAAATCAGACGACTGCTATAATAATCCTCTTGCTTTTAATCTCAATTTTTTTTAATCCAAAAGTTTCAGGAATGCTTTCGTGAATTATAACTACGCATCGCAAAACCGTAATACAAAATTAGTTTACATAGCTTCTACCTTGTTTTGGGGAAGGGTTATCTATTTAATCTTAGATATCCCGTATCTATGACCATTAAAACTCGACCTTTAGTCATAAAAGTGCCGTGAGTGGAAAACGATAGTGAAATGATGAGCCGTAAAAGAACCTCACGTAGTGAACTCTTTCATTATGATAGCGGCTCGGGTACACTAAAGGAGCCGCTATCATGTTTAGGGAGTCGACACATTTTGGTGGCAGAGGAAGCTTCAACTAAAGGCTCTATATTAACAGAGCTGAAATAAATCAAAATAAATTAGTCAAGTAACATAAGCTAAATTCACCATTCTTTAGACAATAAAACAACTAAATTCACCATTCATAAAAATAATGTAAAGAACAAAAACGGAATAAATATAGCATGATATATGAAGCCCGTCATTTGACAATTGAAACAATGCTAGCGTCCCCTGTGAGATCTTTTTTTTTTCTTTTTGGTTAGTCAATAATCATCTTTATATGATATAGAGTTACAGAGTTTATGTATATAAAAATAGATGATTTCGTTCTCATCACGGGAGCTATCTTGATTTTGTTACCCCCATAAGGATCATATACTTTTTCCTTCATGAATAACTCTAGCCTTATTTAATGAGGGGGACATAAGGTAATATATATCTACAAATTCAAATGCGCTATGTCATGGCAAGGGTTCGGCACAAGTATTCACATGAGAGGTGTCACGCCCCGAACCTCAAGCGCGCCAACATCCCACCATGGTCATGCAAATATGCGACATCCCAGGATACGTCGCCGACCCATTCATTTTATTACGCATACGGAAGCGAAACAAATCCCCTGACAACATTTAACTTGGGATAGAAAAGCAGGCAATCAATCACAACACCAAACACTCATTTACAACCACATAGGTTTAAATACAATTCTGGATTGTCTACAAAATAGACCAGCTCGACAAAAGGGGAACTATTCTAAAACCAACTAGCAGGACACGTTCACCGATACTTCAGTCTCCACCTTTCCAGACTTAGGGCTTCGGGTCCTCCACGACCACCATCTAGGGATCTGAAATTTTAATCCCCAAACCGGGATGAGACAATGTCTCAGCAAGTTCAACCCCCTAAACCCCTATTAGAAAGAAAATACGCTCAAGGGTGGCCTAGCCACACAACATAGAGGACTTACCTCGCCTCGGTTCCTTTCTGCAGGTTAGCACAGTTCATATCATTCAATCATATGCAGTAATAAGAACTTAAACAACCGGAACGCATTCACTTTCATATAACCAACAACCGCGGGGGTCCTGATTATAAGACTAAATCATTATGACACGTCCCATTCCATGCCACATAATTCCGTCCCATAATCCGACACATCAACAACACTCAACATGCATTCCAATTGTTATTCACTGCCACACAAGGGCATAGCCTACTCGCAATTCGGCTATCTACTGGCATATAGCCAGGCATCGCCTCCCCCCATGGAGCGCGGCTTCGTCAGTACGTCAACGGCATTCCCGAAGGAGCATCGATCCAATCGGCCCAACCTCTACTGCAATCGGCATCCACCGCGTGGGCATCCCATATAGGGGCAAGTCCGGCTCAACAATCCAGGACGATTCCTCTTAGTTATCACACAACCAAAGCATACTCGGCCCCAGGGCACTTTATATTAAAAATAGTGATCCCGACCTTTTTTCTTCATATTAAAAATATTCCATAAATTACTCACGTGTGTGGGGACACGCTAATTTCGAATCAAAAAGCCAATATCTCACTTTTTCAAACCCCACTATTTAATATAATATTGAAAATCCAATTTTTGCAATAAAACCCGACACTTGGATTTTTATTCATAAAATCCCTATTTATCACAATCAACACTCAATTTGCCACATCCATTTATCAAATTCAAATTCTAAATGCACAGCAGCAATCGGCACGAAATTCTGAGAAAATAAGGTTCCAATATAATTTTCAGAAGCGTCTAGACTAAAAGTGCAGAGAGGTAAGGGCGCTCGAAGCACTGTAGCTCGTGTTCTGGTGTGCAAGCGATTCCGATCGCCTCAGCCTTCCGTTGGGCGAGATTTTTGGAGGAAAGGCTCGCCTTTCTCCCCCTCAAATCTTCACCGAAGCATTTTGCTTGGCATGGCTTAAATAGTAAGATCTCGTCGATCGTAACTAGGGTTCTGGTGCGGAATCGGCTTCATCTCTGTTCTGGAAGTGAGCAAACCGATCCAGCCTTCCATTGGCCGCGTCCTTTGGAGGTAAGACTCGCATCCCTCCTCCTAGTTCTCTTGAAGCTCTGCCTGTGCCATGGCCCGTATAGCTTTTCTGGTTGATCAACAGTAGATTTCTGGTGCGATTTTCTGAGTTGTGCGCGGTATATGGCCTCTACGAGCAAGGACCCTCTTGGTCGAGGGAAAGGTAAGCCTCAGGCTCCTAATGCCCGAAGTCGAAGCCGCGTAAGATATGCATCTCGTGGCCGAGAGGGGAGACCTCCCAACACCCTTAATCGGGACAGCTCCAAAGCTCCTCAGACCCGCTCATGGGTAAATGTGGCCAGCCTGTCTGCCAAAGGATATGAATTAGGCTTTGCCCCGCCTATTTCGATTGGGAGGAAGTCGGTAGTTCGCTTATCTGATAATGCGAAGTATGCTGGTGACCCGAAATGGGATAAGTGTTTGGTTGGATATTATGTGGGCAAGAATGTGTCATTCAAGATCACCGAATTGGCCTTGAAACAGGCCTGGGGTGCGCATCTTGCGGAAGTCTTGGCAAATGATGATGGATTCTATTTCTTCATCATTCCGGATGATGAATTCAGGAGAAAAATTCTGGATGGAGGCCACTTGACAGTGGCTAGAGTCCCCCTTGTGCTGAAACAATGGCACCGAAATATGGAGCTCAAGAAAGAACTCCAATCTTCTGTTCCAGTTTGGATTCGCCTTAAGAACATCCCGTTTGCGTATTGGTCGGCTCCGAGAATAAGTGAAATTGCGAGTGCAGTAGGGAGGCCCCTGTATGTAGATCCCTTAACTGAGAAAATGAAGCGCCTATCCTTCGCCAGGGTATGCGTTGAGATCTCTGCAAAATTGGAGAAATGCGAGGAGGTAGAAGTATTGGTGGATGACGAATCTTTCTCGGTGTCGGTTCTCTATGAATGGAGACCTAATTCGTGTGCTAAATGTTGTGCGTTTGGACATAACTGCTTAGCAAAGGAGGATCCCAAGCAACCTGCGAGTACTGCTACTGTGAAACCTGCTGCTGCAAAACCTACTGCTGTTAAGTATGTTGCTGTTAACATAGATCCGACTTTATCATCGGCTGTTGCTGCTGATCCTGATCAGCTTATATCATCTGCCTCTGAGGATGGCTGGAAACAGGTTACGAACAGGAAGAAAAAACAAAATGTAGGGCAGATGGAGGCTATAACAACACCCCCAAGTTCGGATTTGAAGGCTAAAGCTATAGAGGGCCAGTCAAATCAGAGTGATTCTGATGATCAGAATAGCCCAAGGGTAGCTAATGAAGAAAGCTCAAGGGCTCTTGTAGTCTCTAATCCTAATGATGCCTCCGCAGCTCTATCTCCTGACGAAGACTCGGAGGATGGTGCTAGTGGAGTCAGTAGTAGTAGTAGTGAAGGTGAGGATACGGTTCGTGCTGATCCAAGCCACCTGGATGACCCGCAATCTAGTCCTGAGGCCCCTCCTAATCAAAAAGACGTCCCCAAGGCTGCTGTCTCAAAAACTCCTGTTACTGCTCCGAGCAAAGGGCAGAGCAAAGGAAGGCCCAGACGTCGGTAAGATGCCCTTTCTCCCTGTTTTTTGGTTATGAATTTTGGTGTTTGGAATATTAGGGGCCTCGGTAACCCCATTAAGCAGGCCAAAATCAGAAATTTTGTTAGGTCCAATAATCTCTGTTGTGTTGGAATTGTTGAAACCAAGATTTCTGCTGCTGCTTTTGCTCCGGTTTCTTCTGCAGTTTTACCTGGCTGGAGTTGGGCCAATACCTATAGTCACTCCCATAAAGGGAGAATTTGGGTGGGGTGGAACCCCCGTGAGGTCAATTTTTTGATCAATGCTTTATCGGCTCAAGCCATTCACGGTAGGCTTATCTGGTTGGCTTCTAGAAAAGCTCTGTTTCTTTCGATTATCTATGCTGAGCATCGCTTTACTTTAAGGCAGCCGTTATGGGAAGATCTTATTCAATCTAGTGGTATTCTTTCTTCCGTGCCTTAGGTTATAGCTGCAGATTTCAATGCCATCCGAGACCCTTCGGATAGAATTGAAGGCTCGAATGCTTGGATTCCTGCGTTTGATGAATTCCGGGATTGCCTGGTCCAAGCTGGTCTAGACGACTTGCGCTTCACTGGTTATAGGTTCACGTGGGCTACCTCGTCGGGCCCCAACAGAAAGCAAAGGAAGATAGATAGGGTGTTGGTTAATGGCTGCTGGAACTCGGAATTTTCTTTCTCGGAAGCCTCATTCTTAGCCCCAGGTATATCAGACCACACTCCTATGGTTATCAAAGTTATGCCAATTCCCAGAGCTTCTAAACCATTTAAATTCTTCAATTTCTAGATGTCTCATCTGGATTTCGATAGAATGGTGTCAGAAGTTTGGGACTCTCCATTCCATGGTTCGCCTATGTACATCCTATGTGCAAAGCTTCGCCTACTGAAATGCAAGCTAAAGCAGAATAATAAGGAATTGTTTTCTGACCTCTCAAGGAGGACAACAGGGGCTAGGCGTGCCCTTCAAGCTACTCAAGGTGCTATGCAGTTAGACCCGTTTAGCTCCACCCTTGCTGATACAGAAAAACAGCAGATTCAAGTCTTTACTTCGCCTCCAAGAAGAATCTTTTTACCGGCAAAAATCTAGAGTGCGATGGTTGAAAGAGGGAGACCTTAATACTAAATTATTTCACCAAATGGTGAACAAGAGACATCTTCAAAATAGAATTACCTCGGTGACTAGTGGAGATACCACTATATCTGATCTGTCGGAAATCCAGAAGGTGTTTGTTGATCATTTTCAGGATCTTCTTGCTGCTTCTCCTAATTTGGGCTGCCCTGCTAAAGAGGAGATCCAAGTGGTTCTTAATCATTCGTTGGATGAGGATCAGGTTCGTTACCTTTCTTCTCTTGTCTCAGACGTTGAAATTCGGGATACTCTGTTTTCTCTTGCAACCGGTAAAGCCCCTGGGCCCGACGGTTTTAATGTGGATTTCTTTAAACATTCTTGGGATATTGTTGGTGCTTTGGTTATCATGGCTGTTAAGGATTTCTTTGTGACCGGGAAGCTGTTCAAACAAATTAACACAACCATTATTGCCCTTGTGCCCAAGATTCCCAATGCCTCGACCGTCCATGACTTCAGGCCAATTGCGTGTTGCAATACTATTTATAAATGCATCACTAAGCTTATTGCTAACCGTCTAGCTCGTGTCTTGCCCTCCATTATCATTTTACCTCAAAATGCATTCGTAAAGGGAAGACACATCAACGACAATATCTTGCTTGCTCAGGAATTATTTAGTGGATTTTAGCATGATCCATATCGAGCTAAGTGTGTCATTAAGGTTGACTTTAAAAAGGCTTATGATACGGAAAGTTGGGAATTCATTGAAGTTTGTTTACAAGCTTTCCGGTTTCCTCAAATTCTTACTGATCGCATTATGACGTGTATCCGATCCCCCAAATTTTCTATCTGCTTAAATGGGGATCTTCATGGATTCTTTGCTAGTGGAAGGGGCATCCGGCAAGGCGACCCGATGTCTCCATACATATTCACACTTGTGATGGAAGCATTTACCGGATTATTGGACATCCAAACCAGTCACCCTGAATTTGGATTCTTCTGGAGATGCAAATCGACTAAGCTCTCCCATTTGTTCTTCGCTGATGATGTCCTCTTATTCTCGGAAGCTACCTTAGCCTCGGTTGGTCTATTAAAATCTGGAATTGATTCTTTCTCCAGCTGGAGTGGATTGGTGTCGAATCTGAACAAGAGTGAAGTATTTCTGTCTAGGGGATATTCTGGCCTTCGAAATGACATCCTAAATATGCTTGGTTTCCAGGTTGGTTCCTTGCCCTTTCGTTATCTTGGTGTCCCTGTTATTTCTGCAAGATTAAGGAAGGCGGACTGCATAACGTTGGTCAATGCAATAACAGCTCGAATTCAATCTTGGACTCATAGATTCTTGTCATTTGCTGGTAGAGTTCAGCTCGTTAAATCTGTGCTCTATTCCATTCAAGTCTTTTGGGCGAGTGTATTTTTTCTGCCCTGTGCTGTCCTTGATCGAATTGAGAAGATACTTCGGCAATTCTTATGGAAAGGTCCGAATATGGGTCCGGGTGGGGCCAAAGTAGCCTGGAGCGACATTTGCCTCCCGAGAGAAGAGGGAGGCCTTGGAATTCGGACCTTGAGAGAAAACAATCTCGCCCTTATGCTCAAGCATATTTGGAAGCTCTTCTCAGACAAAGAATCTCTCTGGTGTAAGTGGATCCACTCCACATTCTTAAACCGGAAGAATTTCTGGATTACTCCTATCCCCACTTATTGTTCTTGGGCTTGGAAAAGACTCCTTCGCCTTCGGTATGTTTACCAGCAGCATTTCAGATGGAGGATAGGGAATGGAAAAGCTGTGTCATTCTGGTTCGATCCTTGGCACCCTAATGGCACTCTCAATATCCTATTTTCTAACCAGGAGATATATCGTTTCGGCATCCCCCGAGATGCCTCTGTTGCTGATGCTTTGTCCACGCCTCTTGGTTGGTATGTTATTAATGTTAGGGCTAATTGGTGGGATCCCCTACCTGAGTTTAATCAACAAGAAGACCGTTTCCAATGGTTACGGCATCCATCGGGGAAATTCTCAACGGCATCTGCTTGGGATCTCTTCAGACCCAAAGGAAATGTGGTGTCTTGGTCTTCGTTTGTGTGGAGCTCATCCATGCCGTCGAGATACCAAACCCTCCTATGGCTTATTACCCGTAACAGGTTGCCAACTCAGGTTCTTCTGCTCTCATTTGCATTGATTCCAGCATCTTCTTCGTGTCCTTTTTGTTCAAGCAGGCCTGATTCGGTGGATCACCTCTTCTTCGCATGCCGTATACCGGGGAATCTCGCCTCCTTCTGGGCTGCGAAATTCAATGTCTTGTGGCGGAACAATTCTTGGTGGGAGAATCTTGATTGGGCATCCAGACGATTCTTGGATAGGGGCTTTTATCACTCTATGGCTCGATTCAACTTTGGTGCTCTTTGTTACATAATATGGAAAGAGCGCAATAACATCATCTTCCGGAATCAGACTCACTTTATCCCGGCGATGAAGATGCATCTTTTTAAGGCAATTAAAGACAAAGCGATGACGTTCAAGCATGTCATGGATACCCCGACGAACAGAAGGCTGCAACAGAGCAGGAACTTGAGTCCATCTATCTTTGATTGATGGAGGGTCTTTCAGTCTAGTTTAGTCTTTGTTGTTTATGTGTCCTGGTTTGGTTTTCTTTGCTGCACTTTGGATCCAAGGCACCCCTACACTCTCTTTCGACTTTGGTCCCCTTGAGTATCTGCTCTGTTGGTGCCTGGTTTCCCCCCATTCCTTGTATGTTTCTTCTAAATATTTATATTTATTACCTTTTCCAAAAAAAAATAATTTTAAGAATTTATTAAATAATTAAATTTATTCCGAAAATTAATTAAATAATAATATCCATATCTTTCATGATCCACACTCAATTTATAATATCCAATCGTCAATTTCAAAATCTGACTACATAGCAGCGACCGGCATGAAATTATGAGAATTTAGAGTCCTGACAAAATTTTCGGAATTTAATAAATAATTAAATTTATTCCGAAAATAATTAAATAATAATATTTTAATAATTTCGAATAATAATATATTATTAAATTATTTAATAATTTCGGAATATTTAAATAAATCAAAAGTAAATTCCTTTATGTCACATCAAAGCTTATATTAATATAACCACTCACTTAGCCTTAAATTAAACACAATTTAAGTTAATCAAACACCTTAATATAATCTACACTTAAATAAATTAAACTAACCACCTAATAACACTTAACATAAACTAAGCACCCCTAAAGCATCATTAACCCTCTAATCAAGGTTTAGTGAGTTAAACTCATTGGATTAGCGAGCCGAGCGGACCAAAACGACGAGGACGACGCGAGGATCGACTTTCCTCAAGGCGGGCCGAGCATTCGGGCTCGGGAAGGCGGCCGAAACGAGCCAAACAGTTGCTGCAATACCCATTTCCGAACCTCTCTGATCGCTGCTGGTTGGGGCGGATCCGAGGCCGAGAGGTCGAGGCAAGGGCGGCTAGGCTCGGGGGAAGGCAAGTGGTGGTCCGACGAGGCTGTGCGGTGGCTTCGGCAGCCTGCTTAGTCGCTCACGGAGGCTGGTCGGTTCCTCCAATGGACGAACAAGAGCTGCGGGGTTCGGGGGGTTGCCGAGGAATGGCATACGCGGCCAAGCGGTGGAGCGACCGGCGGTTCGGCGAGGCGGCATGCGGCTGGTGGTTGCTGTTTCGGTGCGGCTGCAGCTCCTTCAACTCTGGCAATCTCTGATTCTGCTTCTGCTTTGTTCGAACAAGAGGGGCGGAAGAGAGAGAGAGGGACGGAGCTGGGCGAGGGCGGCAAAACGGCGAACGGCGACGACGATTCCGACTTCGGTGAGCGACGATGGCGGCGACGATTCCAGCTTCGGTTGCTCTGGTCTTCGCACGGCCATGGCACGAGCGGCCGAAGAAGAAGATGGGAGGGGGGGCTCGGTCGATGGAGGAGAGAGGGGAGGAGAGAGAAGGAGGGGGCCCTTTTCTTTTTCTTTTTCTTTTTCTTTTTCTTTAATCCCCAAAAATAGCCCACCATGACCTCATGCATGACATCACACTCCACTATCTCCCCCAACCATATTCCAATAGGTCCATTTTATTTTACGCCGGGGCCTAAAACCTTGTACATTAATTTCTTCAATTCCCATCAATTCTCTCCCAATTGAATTAAATTGAAGTCCATAAAATTAATTCAATGTCACCACACTTCAATTCACATCTTCACTTGTCTGTAGAACCAACTTAAGTCCTAAAAGCAAGACCAAAGGCGGGCCTTCTAATTTCTCAAGCAAAATTAGCCATTCTCTGATTATTTTGCTGAAAAACTCGGCTTGCATGAAAAGTCTTCCGAAGATTAGGTAATATTCCTAAAATGATTTGTGACACACCCAGACTTTCAATTTCTGAATTCGATCTCAATTCCACGGTTAATTTCACTTTGGCACGATACTAGCGCGACCCAACCTACCGGGTAGCCTTTAGAAATTTTCATGCATTTGACCTGTGGTTGATCATCTCAAGCCACAATGTACATCTTTGAAACATTGGCGACTTTCGCTTGTTGGGGTAATCTCAAGGTTTCAAATACGGACACAGGGTACCCAATCGACAGAAAAGTCGGTGTAGTGCCGATCGACTAGAATTGTGCGGTCTGGTGGAATCACCCACACCTAATCACATACCTCTGTCGAGTCGACCTATCCCTGATCTCTAATCAATTTTTAATTGTGCCGTAATGACCCTTGCAGATTAGCTCGGTCGAAAGATCGCTTCCTGGTTAAATTCTCGAGTCTGATGCATTAGAATTTCCTAATGGCTTCACCTGATAGACTAGTTTTCACATGAGTGGCCGACTCAAGGAAAAGAACTATATGCGTGCCAACGAAATGCCCGTCTCAATTTATTGAAAATAGAATTGGAAAATCGGGATGTCACAACTCTTCCCCTCTTATAAAAATTTCGTCCTCGAAATTTAAACCTTTACCAATTCTTAAACAAAAAGGTGGGGGTACAATCGTCCCGTATAATCTTCTCTTTCTCAGGTTGCTCCTTCTGTACCAATACTGTTAGATCACTGCTATCTTGCCAAAATCACTTCGGATTCAAAATAATGAACACTTGCCCACTTAAAATTTCAAAGGTCTTCAACACAAAATCTGTGAAGCTAAATTGGCGATTCGGAGCAGTCTCTAAACTGTCTCTGATAATTGCAACTAGATCACTGATTTCTAAACCAACTCTGGACATGCAATTTTCTGATCTCTGATCTCATCTCAATTGACTAAAGTCTTGTACACTCTGCTCTGCACTGATTAAAAAGAAACTATCCAACTGATCTGCTGAAACTGGAAACCTTTGGTCAAGATCTGATATAACTCTGACTCTGATCTTAGCAATTGCAATCACTGACTACTGTACTGACCCTAGCCTGTGATTTTTCTTTCACTGACTTCATCTCAGCAATTGAAATTATGCACTCTTTGCTATGCACTGCTTAAGAAAGAACTATCTGAAAGCTCTAGAAACTTATAGCATCTGATCTAGATTTGAAATACAATTCATCCCCGACACTCCATGCAGATGATTTATATGATATGCACACACTTTGGTATACATATTTCGTGTTGCACTAAGGTGAGTTGACTGTATTCATCTGTCGACCACAACCCCATAAGGAATCAATACTCTTCCCGACTCATTAATAAGTTGTCATAACATTCCATCATGCTATATTTCCTGGCTTACATTACCAAATTCTCACTTACTGATACATTCAACAATTACAACTTGTTAGGCGATATCTATCTTCATGCCGATTTACCAATCCTGATGATGTAAATTATGACTCATCTTTGTACTGTTTGGATAACGCTGAAGTTGCTACAATGAGCTTCCCATGAGATCTCTTCTCTAATCTCTGTATCGTCAATTACACACAATCGAACTCAGAACTTTAATGTTCTGTCTTCAGAATCTGAAAATTAACCTCTCTCATCTGCATTCTCTTATAAAGTCTTCTGAATTTCTGAATCTATCCACTGAAGCGATTTGATTCTGATTTGTACTCTCGGCTCAATTTTGAGGGTAGTCATAAGATTCAAAAGGTGGCCTACCTTAGATTCGAAAACCACATTTCGAACTTTCTCAAACAAAATCCAATCCATGAGTACCAATTGTGTGACTAAGGACCCTTGACTCAGTGCAAGTGCGACTTTGCTCACCTTTCCAAAGTGATATAAAATATCATAGTCATACTCCTTAATGAGTTCCATCCAGCGACGCTGTCTCATATTCAACTCCCAAAGTCTCAACTGACGGGACGCATATGCAACAACCCTATCTTGCTACATCAACAAGCAACCAAATCCTTTAAACGACGCATCATTATAGATCTCATAACTTTCGGGACCAGATGGAATAGTCAGCATATGAGCGGTAGTCAGCTCTTGCTTAAGCTCTTGAAACTTACACTCGCACTTACCTGTCCATACGAACTTCTCTTCCTTTCTCAAAAGTCGAATCGACTGCAATGCTGACGCTGAAAACCCTTCCATAAAACTTCTGTAATACCTTGTTAATCTCCAAAAACTTATAATCTCTATCACTATAGTCAATCTCGGCCAACTGATCACTGCTTCAATCTTGGACGGGGTCTACGGAGATCCCTTCTCTTAAAATCACATGACCTAGGAACGCAACACGAGCCATCGAAAACCCACATCTACTAAGCTTATCGTAAAATCTAAAAGTACTTAAGGTCTGAAGTACCACCCCCAAACGTCTCTCGTGCTCCTCAGCACTCTTTGAACACACCAAGATAACTTCAATGAACATGATCACAACTGATTCAAGTACCTTGAAACATTCTGCTCATTAAACCCGAACAAACAGCTAATGTGTCAATCAAACCACTCGGTATTACAATGAACTCAGAATTATCATATCGAGTGCGAGATGCTAACTTCGGTATGTCTTTCTCCCTGATCCTCAACTGATGATACCCTGACCTCTAATCGATCTTGAAGAATATCAATGTACAAATGCAACAAGCCAACTTTCTTCTTCACTAATAGAACGGGTGCTCCCAAGGTGATGCATTGGAACGTATGAATCTCCTATTCAACACTTCCTGCATCTGCACCTTCAGTTATTTTAACTCGGTAACACTATCCAGTAAGGAGCCTTAGGGACTGGCTCTGTTCCGGGTGTTAATTCAATCATGAACTCAATTTCTCTTTCTGATAGCAAACCTAACAAATCCCTAGAAAATGCCTTAGAAAACTCATGTACCATGATTATGTCCTCCATATTCGGCCCCTCAACTGACGCATCCATTACAGCTGCCATGTAGATTCGATAATCAATAATCAGAACCAAGTCATCTTTAGTAACGAATAACAAGGATTGAAGCTCCTCTTCAACTTTCCATGATTCAAAACTTTCACACGCTAACTGAACAAAGTGAATTATGTTACTACCACGATTCAAAACAACAGAAAGCTCCTGGAGCCAAACCTCTTCATAAATGACTTCCAAGTCATACATAAGCAAACCTATCAGGTACAACTATAGTCAGAGACTCATCTTCCTATTACTTTACTACAAAAACAAAGATCCTACAACCTTCACTGAAAATTCTGCTGCACTACTCTGATAAAAACATCTCGAAAACATTCTCATAATGATTGATGCATGGTTGATCCCTTCATGCTCCTCTAGCCATCCTAGTGGTGTCCTATCTGCAGTAATAGTGCTTACCTCTCCTGAACTTACACGGACAATTCCTAACCTGACGGCCGTGTTGGCCACATTCAAAGCATGTTCTCCTTTTTACTCTGACACTAGGCTGACTCAAGCCTCATTTCCATAAACTTGACACGCAATTAGTGAATCCTCTATCTCCCATCCAAGAACATCATGCATCCTTCCTTGCACTGAGATTCGTTCCAAGTACCCCACTGAACATCCTAAGCATGCTTCCTCTGTTCTGTCTTATCAACGGCGGTGATAGAAACAGCTGTGATTCCATCTGTCTATATAGATAATCTTTGATCAAATGACCTTACTGGCGACACCTATAACAAGTCCTTTCCCTCTTACCATACGGAACTGATCCGTGTCCTTTTTCTTACAGACACGACACACATCTATTGAGTTAAGCTCTGACTTTCCAATTATACTCTTCTGGTTGGGTGAAACAGGGCACCTTTCTTCTGACATCGGCCTTTCTCCCCAATCGATTTCCATCTCTACTAAATCTGAACCTAACTTAGATACGACGGCTTGATCCTCGATGACAACTCCAGATTAGGCCTCAACAGGCGCAACAACAATAGCGGTCACAACACTGGCAGTAATAGAAACAACGGCAACAGCGGCAGCTCGATCTTGAGCTTACGTACCCAAAATGCTTCCCAAAGACTTTGGCGCCTAAACAATCCCGATGAACCTAGGATCATTCGGTGATGCTACACTCACAGTACCGACTTGCAGCGGTACTCTCACACTCGCGCTGGTCTAAGCTTGCGCTCTACCTCGGATACTGACTCTTGTCAGCATCCTACCCCGAGGTATAGGTCTTACCGACCTTCTCCAAGGAGTCCTCTACTCTAGGTCACTCATCCTACAGGCTCTTTATAGACACCTATTTTCCGATTCCAACATCAGGTTGAAATTTGAGCGACCCCACAAACACATTACCAAAAAGCTATCAACCACATGCATCGGTATATTGCCTTTCCTACTAACTATCCCATGACTCATCGCAACTTATCACTCCATACTCAAACCATGCTCTGATACCACTTAAACGGGGATGTCACGCCCCGAACCTCGAGCGCACCAACATCCCACCATGGTCATGCAAATATGCGACATCCTAAGATACGTCGCCGACCCATTCATTTTATTACGCATACGGAAGTGAAACAAATCCCCTGACAACATTTAACTTGGGATAGAAAAGCAGGCAATCAATCACAACACCAAACACTCATTTACAACCACATAGGTTTAAATACAACATTGGACCGTCTACAAAATAGACCAGCTCAAAAAAAAGGGGAACTATCCTAAACCAACTAGCAGGACACGTTCACCAATACTTCAGTCTCCACCTTTCCAGACTTAGGGCTTCGGGTCCTCCACGACCTCCATCTAGGGACCTGAAATTTTAATCCCCAAACCGGGATGAGACAATGTCTCAGCAAGTTTCAACCCCCTAAACCCCTATTAGAAAGAAAATACGCCCAAGGGTGGCCTAGCCACACAACATAGAGGACTTACCTCGCCTCGGTTCCTTCTTGTAGGTTAGCACAGTTCATATCATTCAATCATATGCAGTAATAAGAACTTAAACAACCGGAACGCATTCACTTTCATATAACCAACAACCGCGGGGGTCCTGATTATAAGACTAAATCATTATGACACGTCCCATTCCATGCCACATAATTCCGTCCCATAATCCGACACATCAATAACACTCAACATGCATTCCAATTGTTATTCACTGCCACACAAGGGCATAGCCTACTCGCAATTCGGCTATCTACTGGCATATAGCCAGGCATCGCCTCTCCCCATGGAGCGCGGCTTCGTCAGTATGTCAACGGCATTCCCAAAGGAGCATCGATCCAATCGGCCCAGCCTCTACTGCGATCGGCATCCACCGCGTGGGCATCCCATATAGGGGCAAGTCCGGCTCAACAGCCCAGGACGATTCCTCTTAGTTATCACACAGCCAAAGCATACTCGGCCCCAGGACACTTTTCATTTCACTCAACGCTTCCACTTAAGATAGTGATCCCGACCATTTTTCTTCATATTAAAAATACTCCAGAAATTACTCACGTGTGTGGGGGCACGCTAATTTCGAACCAGAAAGCTAATATCTCACTTTTTCAAACCCCACTATTTAATATAATATTGAAAATCCAATTTTTGCATTAAAACCCGACACTTGGATTTTTATTCATAAAATCCCTATTTATTACAATCAACACTCAATTTGCCACATCCATTCATCAAATTCAAATTCTAAATGCACAACAACGATCAACATGAAATTCTGAGAAAATAAGGTTCCAAAATAATTTTCAGAATTTATTAAATGATTAAATTTATTCCGAAAATTAATTAAATAATAATATCCATATCTTTCACGATCCACACTCAATTTATAATATTCAATCATCGATTTCAAAATCTGATTAACGACCAGCACGAAATTTTGAGAATTTAGGGTCCTGACAAAATTTTCTGAATTTAATAAATAATTAAATTTAATCCGAAAATAATTAAATAATAATATTTTAATAATTCCGAATAATATTATATTATTAAATTATTTAATAATTTCGGAATATTTAAATAAATCAAAAGTAAATTCCTTTATGTCACATCAAAGCTTATATTAATATAACCACTCACTTAGCCTTAAATTAAACATAATTTAAGCTAATCAAACACCTTAATATAATCTACACTTAAATAAATTAAACTAACCACCTAATAACACCTAACATAAACTAAGCACCCCTAAAGCATCATTAACCCTCTAATCAAGGTTTAGTGAGCTAAACTCACCGGATCAGCAAGCCGAGCGGACCAAAACGACGAGGATGACACGAGGATCGACTTTCCTCAAGGTGGGCCGAGCATTCGGGCTTGGGAGGTGGCCGAAACGGGCTAAATAGTTGTTGCAATACCCATTTCCGAACCTCTCTGATCGCTGCTGGTTGGGGCAGATCCGAGGCCGAGATGGCGAGGCAAGGGCGGCTAGGCTCGGGGGAAGGCAAGTGGTGGTCCAGCGAGGTTGTACGGTGGCTTCAGCGGCCTGCTTAGCCGCTCACGGAGGCTGGTCGGTTCCTCCAATGGACGAACAAGAGCTGCGGGGTTCGGGGGGTTGTCGAGGAATGGCATACGCGGCCAAGCGGTGGAGCGACCGGCGGTTCAGCAAGGCGGCGTGCGGCTGATGGTTGCGATTTCGGTGTGGCTGCAGCTCCTTCAACTCTGCCAATCTCTGATTCTGCTTCTGCTTTGTTCGAACAAGAGGGGCGGAAGAGAGAGAGAGGGACGGAGCTGGGCGAGGGCGGCAGAACGGCGAACGGCGACGACGATTCCGACTTCAGTGAGCGACGACGACGACGACGATTCCAGCTTCGGTTGCTCTGGTCTTCGCACGGCCATGGCACGAGCGACCGAAGAAGAAGATGGGAGGGGGGGCTCGGTCGATGGAGGAGAGAGGGGAGGAAGAAGAAAGGGAGGAGAGAGAAGGAGGGGGCCCTTTTCTTTTTCTTTTTCTTTTTCTTTAATCCCCAAAAATAGCCCACCATGACCTCATGCATGACATCACACTCCACTATCTCCCCCAACCATATTCCAATGGGTCCATTTTATTTTACGCCAGGGCCTAAAACCTTGTACATTAATTTCTTCAATTCCCATCAATTCTCTCCCAATTGAATTAAATTGAAGTCCATAAAATTAATTCAATGTCACCACACTTCAATTCATATCTTCACTTGTCTGTAGAACCAACTTAAGTCCTAAAAGCAAGACCAAAGGCGGGCCTTCTAATTTCTCGAGCCAAATTAGCCATTCTCTAATTATTTTGCTGAAAAACTCGGCTTGCATGAAAAATCTTCCGAAGATTAGGTAATATTCCTAAAATGATTTGTGACACACCCAGACTTCCAATTTCTGAATTCGATCTCAATTCCACGGTTAATTTCACTTTGGCACGATACTAGCGCGGCCCAACCTACCGGGTAGCCTTTAGAAACTTTCATGCATTTGACCTGTGGTTGATCATCTGAAGCCACAATGTACATCTTTGAAACATTGGCGACTTTCGGTTGTCGGGGTAATCTCAAGGTTTCAAATACTGACACAGGGTACCCAATCGACAGAAAAGTCGGTGTAGTGCCGATCGACTAGAATTGTGCGGTCTGGTGGAATCACCCACACCTGATCACATACCTCTATCGAGTCGACCTATCCCCGATCTCTAATCGATTTTTAATTGTGCCGTAATGACCCTTGCAGATTAGCTCGGTCGAAAGATCGCTTCCTAGTCAAATTCTCGAGTCTGATGCATTAGAATTTCTTAACGACTTCACCTGATAGACTAGTTTTCACATGAGTGGCCGACTCAAGGAAAAGAACTATATGCGTGCCAACGAAATGCCCGTCTCAATTTATTGAAAATAGAATTGGAAAATCGGGATGTCACAAGAGGAGTCCAAGACAAACTTAATCTAATATTTGGGAGAACAAAAGAGAAAACAGAAGGAAGGAATGAAAACAATGGACTCGGGTTTGTTAGCTATTCTCAATTTTATCTTTTTTACATTCAACCTTCTTTTTCAGGGTAAGTCAATTGAAAGGTAGGTGGTTTTTAAAGATAAGATGTCGAAAACAAAATTTGATGATATTGGATCTATAAATTATCCTTTGCACATCCAACCTTCTACTTCATGGTAATTCTAAATAGTATTTCAGTCAATTGCACTCTTTTTATTTTGGATTTTTTTATTTTGAATTTGTCATTATGAAGATTTTTCTTGCGTATATCGAGCTTAGTTGCATATGATTCGTCATCTCATGTCATCCACATATTTTCAGCAATTATTAATTAATCTATGGGAATCACTCCAAAGACCTCTAATTTGATATTTCAATAAACACAAGGCATCTTCAACCTTGAATATTGGCAAAATTCAAGGGCTAGTTGTATAAGAATTGGGGTGCCTGCAAACACCATCTATAGGTTATGCCAAGTAGACAAACACGAAACTTGACACAAGATTAGGACGCTAAGACGGAGTCAAGCATTTCATTTGTGTTCATTGTGCGGGTGTGCATTCGAGACCTCACCTCGCTTCTTTCCAAGTAACCTACAACAAAACCACCATCATGACCCCCATTGTGTCCTGCAGGTTGTCGAACGCGCCACTGCTTCTTACCTTCTCCGATTGCCTTGCAACCAACAACAAAAACACCATTGCCACCACCTCGTATCGCCACCGCTTCTTACCTTTCCCGATTGCCTACAACCAACAACAAAATCACCATCATTGCCATTGTGTTGGCATCAAGAGATAAATTTCATTAAATTGCATGGCATATAGACATTAGGAGCATTTATATTACTAGTATTAAAATTTTAAAAAATAAACATTAGTCTAAAATTAATTAAAAACAATTAAAATTTTTATCATTATTATTTTTTATTAAAGAAAAGAAAAGAAAACTAGACCGGGACGGGGGAGGGCCGGCCCGGCCTTTTTTTTTCTTTTCTCTTCTTCCTCTTTCTCTTTTAGGCCCTGCCCCATTTTCTCTTTTTTTTTTTCCCTGGCCTGGCCCACGCAGCTATCTCTTCCTCCTTCCTCCCTCACGCCATTCCCGCGTGTCTGCGGCAATCGAGACGTACGCAAGCAAAGGCAGAGCAGCCGTGATCCTAGGGGCGGGGATCAGGCTGGCCACGACAGGCTGGCGGTGGCGGAAGCCATTGGCGTCTGTCGCTAGCCCTTAAAAGCGAGAGAGGGGGCGCAAGAGAAAAAGGGAGGAGAGCGGGGGTTGGTTTTGAGGGAGAGATCCGAGAGAGGGTTCGAGTGAGAGAAACAGAGAGAGAAGGGAGAGACAGAGAGCGCGAGTGAGGGAAGAGAGTTGCAGGGAGAGACCGCTGGCCACCGCACGGCCGACAGCCCGCCGCCGTGCCTCCTTTCCCGCTCCAAAACTCCGGTAAGCCTCGACCTCGTTTTTGCCTTCTTTGGGCATGCTGGGTCGGAGCTCACGGCCGTTCGGCTGACGCGAACTCCGGCCCCGTCCGTCCTTCGTTTTGCTGCTGCTGTGTGTGCTATTGTTGTCGTGGGTTCTGGTCTTCGGTTGAGCCAAAGATCTCTTGTTTCCGTAGCATATGCTACCTGTTCGACAAAATGTCCGAACGAGATCCATAGTTTTTTTCTTCGGGTATGGTCTGTTTCGGAACGATGGTGACACTCCGGTCAGTGAGTGCGTGGGGGTGGCTAGGAGCTGGTCGGTCCTTGGCGGCTGTCGTAGCAGTCCTCGGAGGCCGCGGGCTTCACTGTTTTGTGCGTTCGGCGGCAGGGAGGTCGGCCGACCAGTGGCAATCAGAGTGACCGCCCGATGGAGAGTGGTAGCTCGGCGGCGGCTTGATCTTTGGCCGAGGTTTGTGTTAAAAATAAAATAAAAATGGAGGAGCTTCGGGCGAAGGAAGTCGCTCGAGAAGGGGACGACGCGGGGAAGACGACGCGAAGAAGGAAGGACATCATGCTTATCGATAGTGGAAACTATGATGACGTGGGCCATTTTGAGTGTGGGCTGGAGTGGCTTTAGGCCTAAGTGTTGGGCCTTAGTTGCAGTTTGGTGAGTTGGGTCTGGTTTGTTTGGGCTGGGTTTGAATTAACTGAAGTGGGCATGGACTTGGTTTTGTTGTGGCCGAATTGGGCTTGATTCCAGTGAGCCCATTCCACTCTTTAAGCTCTTGTGTTCATGAACCCAACTCATGGACCAGACCATAGCCCATACTCAGACTGGGCTCAACAGCCTAGTCCAGACCCCTATTTTCGGATTAAAAAATTAATTAAAAATTCTGATATTTTTTTCTTTGAAAAAACTTTAATTCCTTGGGCTTCAATAGTGGGGAGGTCAGCCGATGAGTGGCAGTCGGAGTGACTGCCCGATGGAGGGTGGAAGCTATACTCCAGCTTGAACTTTGGTTGAGGTTTGTCTAAAAAAAGAAAAAAAAAAATGTAGGAGCTTCTGCGAAGGACGTCATCGCTCGAGATGGGGATGTCGCTTGAGAGCGGCCTGTAAGATAACCCGACATCAAGCACACGAGGACGAGCTTTTTTTCTTTTTTTCCCGATAAAGGGATTATGATGTGGGACACCTTAAGTTTGGATTTACATCTTTTATTTGACGAATTTAAGGTATGGAAATTTGATTTTTCCTTCTTTAATTAAAGCTGGTTTAGAGTATAGAATAATTTGGGGGGGGGGAGGTTTGGAGTGTAGAATAATTGAATTTATTAATTCCATTATTTTAACTATGTGTTAAAATATAATATTCTGATTGGAAGATATCATGGGATCTTTTTTCTTTTTTATTAATTTGGCTAGGCCTTTGCTATATTCTCAGTAGTATTTTTTTTCTGTTACTTTATTTAGAAGTAATTTTTAGAAAAACGGTTGCTACTATGTTTATTTGCCGTGTTTATAAAATCATCCGGTTTGCCTCTTTCTAAAAAATTAAAAAGTTGAAGAGATTTCCGTCTTGCGTTTTGTGTATGGACACTTCACGCGTTCGTGTTGGAAGTTGTAACTCGATGATGTTCATTTCCAATGCAATGAAGTCTGAATTAGGAAAAAAAAGGCTACTCCAAGTCTCGACTTCAAGTAAGAGTAAAGCCTCTCGGGATTAACGAATTACTACATGAGTCCATCACTTGCAGCTAATACAAAAGAGTAGTCCTTGCAAACCTCAAGACAAGAAACATGTGTGATATGCATAAGTGATAAGAGAAGTTAAAGTAAAATATGCATGGAAATTATCCTTGATCCTCCGATCTTTGGAAGTTGCCGACGTGTCTCCTTGTGGCATTGATTTGTTGTCGGACTAGGGTGCGCTTTGGCCATATCAGACCGGATAATAAAATGAAGACGGACATTGCCACCATGAAAAAACCCCCTATCAATTTTGCTCCAACATCAGTGTTCTGGAATCCCATTTTAAGGGATAAAAGGTAGTTATCGGCGAGAATAAACATAGAACAGCAAACCCCAGTAGTGTCAGGAAACAGCGGAACAGTGGCAGCAATGATTATGCAAATGGAGGTGAGAAAAGCCCCGCTGTTGAGTAAAGTGAAACGATATAGATTTGAGCCGCTGAGGATCATCTTTCCAGCTTGATGTGGTTTTCCATGAGCAATTCCAGTGGAATTGGTCAGGGGATTTGAAGAGGAAGCCTGCCAGTATCCTCCCGGAGGACTGAGAGAAGCTTGGTAACTGGCGGTCACCACTAAGGTAGACGCTATAAAGATTACTTCGCAAGCAGATTTATCTTGGACATAGAAAAAGGACTCCCATATCTCAAGAAAAGTTATTCTCGCGCCGAAAAGCTTTGGTAGAGAGAGGGTAGGAATACCAAATCTTGGTAGACATCCTTCATGGCGGCGTAACCTCTTCACAACATCTTGATCACTACTAGAATTCACTTGGAAGATTTCCAGAGCAGTCTTATTAAGTAAGTTCTTCGCGTTTACATCCATACGCTCACTTAATGACATGATCATTTGGAAGAAAAGCAAAAGGAACCAAAATGAAGTACATACCCCTTCAAGTTAAATCATTGCTTTGACAAGCTTTACTATTGTGCACAAGATGAGCTCATGCCACCATGTTAGCGATGCAACGGCCCATGTACAATGGAAGAAAGTTTACTAGACCTTTTTGTATTAAATGCCATCATTTCAACCAATATAACAAAGCCTTTTCACTCAGAATTATTTTTTCGATGGTTAGGAATTGCCCATGTGAGGTGCAACATAGGCAAATCCACATAAGCGATGACTTTTTTTTTTTTTTTTTTTGTCAAACATAAGTGATGACTTGAATGGCTACAATCTAGCACAGAAGTTTAGTATTTAATCACGTCAATTGAAAAGATTTAAGATTTGATTACATATTGTATATGATTTTGTTTTTCTATGAAGAAGAAGACTACCTTAGATAAAAGAATTGACCAACCTATAAAAAGTGGATTCACTATAAAGGGTCGAGCCTATCCCCTAGTGACCTTATGCATGGGAAAATGGTCAAAAAGTGAATTGGAATAGAAGATTGGGGGAGGAGTTACTACATCCATCCCTCCTAATTCCTCTTCTTCTTTGTTTTGTGTTGAACAACAATCCAAGCGTTTATTTATGTCAAAGTTACGGAAAATTGTCCAAAAATTCCTAACCTATTATACTTTTGTCAATTCAGCTATAAACCTTTCAATTTTGTCAATTTAATCTTAAACATTTTCACATTTTACCAATTGAGTCAATCCAATAAATTTTGACTTGAGATTATTGACATGAATGTTGGCGCAGCCACGTAAGATTGCCAGTGCTGACATGGTCAATTTTAAATAATATTTTAAAATTTTTAAAATTTTAAATAATATTTTAAAGTTTTTAAAATTTTATATTATTTTTCTCTTTTTTCAATTTTTTTCTTCCTTTTCTTTTTTTGCATCTTCTCCATTTGGCCAATGGCCGGCTACCGGCCATGCCAAGTTGATGAGCCTTGCCCACCACAGGCGAGGCGCGGCTGAGTGAGGGTGAGCCTCGGCGAGGGGACCCCTTGCCCTGTCGAGGCCCGGCCAGGGTTCGCCTCACCTTGCCCAGGTTAGGCGAGGCCGACCCTTGCCTAGACCAAGCAACACGGACCGTTGCCTAGGCCATGGTGGCCTCACTAGGTGTCGACTCAACGAAGGCGATGCCAAGCAAGGCTACCCTGATCTGGGCGATGGTTGGCCTCATTAGATCTAGCCTAAGCGAACTACATTTGCCATGGCTGGTCGTTGCCGAGGCTAGATCTAGCCCTTGCCGGCCTCGCCTTGCTTATGCTAGATCTAGCAAGGCCGGCCGTCGCCCAGGCTAGGGCGGCCCGTATGGCATTGGCCCAAGCCAAATTTGGTTCGCCTAGGCCAAATTTGGCGAGGCCAATCATCACCCAAGCTAGGGTGTGGGTTGGCCTCACCTGGCTTGGCGAGGTGAGGCCGACCCTCATCGAGCCTTGACAGCGCAAGGGCTCCCTTTGTGACATCCAGATTTTCGGGTTCTAATTTCGATTGGATAAATATGGCCGTTTTCGTTCAGTTGAAGTCGGGGATTATGAAATTGAGAAGCATGAGGGAATTCTTGTATGAGGAAAATAATCAATTTGATAAATGAGGCGTCAATTGATTTTATGAGAGTCATTTGAGAGAAATTAAAGAGGGAAAATGGATGCAGAAATGCAAGTGGGAACCGAGTACTATAATCTGAAATTTCTTTTGGGAATCAACGAGTTTATTCAAAAGAAAATGAATTAAGAATTTTCTATTTGAGGGAATTCTTTTCTTTTGAATTTATTCCCATTTCTTTTTACCCAATTTGACCAAACACCTAACTTTCCCACAAGTTTCTCTTTCCTTCTTTCTTTCTTTCTTTTTTTTTCTTTTTCTTTTTCTCTCTCTCTCTCTCCCTCTCTCCTTTTCCCCCTCGTGCGAAATGCCCCCTTCCCACCGAATACACGGCTGTCTTCAACTTGGCTTCCTCCCCTTTTTGCTTTTTGACTTTTCAAACTCTCACTCTCTCTTATCTCTAACTCTCTCTCTCTGGACTCCCTCACTCTCTCGACATCTTCTTCTTCTCCTTCTCGGCTGGTTCGAAAAATTACAGAAGCAGAAACAGCGGCCAGCAGTGTTGAAGGAGCTGTAGCCACGCCAGAGCTGCCGTCGCCGTCCGTCTCCCTCTCGCCCGCTCGAACGCCCTCCGCCCTTCTCTCTCCTCCTCTCCCTCTCAGCCGTTCGAACCAGCAAGGGCAGAAACAGAGAGAGCAACTTGTTGTCTCAACCAGTAGCCAAAATCAGAACCAAGGCCGTTGTCGCCGCCTCACACCGTGCGCCGTCGCAGCTCCATGGCCGCCCATCCGCGCCATCTGCCCTCATCCAGTCGAGCTGCCGTCCACGACCCTGTCTAGCCAGCTGCTGTTCGGTGATTGTGAGGGATGGTAGAGGCCCGCCGGAGCTCCCTTCGACCACCGTGCGCCGCCACCTCGGACCGCCGGAGCTCCGCCCGGCCCTAGCCACCCTTGCTCGCCTCAACCCGAGCCTTTCCCTCACCTTTCTCGGCCTCAGCAGTAGCAAATAGAGAGGGTAGAAAATGGGTATTGTAGCAACTGTTTGGCCCGTTTTGGCCGCCTTCCCGAGCCCGGATGCTCGGCCCGTTTTGAGGAAAGTCAATTCTCGCGTCGAGCCTGTCGTTTTGAGTGAGTTTTGCTCACTAAAACCTTCTTAGTTTTCTAATTACACTTAAAGGTTGATTAGTGTTAGTTAAGTGTAATTAGGTTGTTATATTAGAATGGATTAGCGATTATTAGTTAATTTCATTGCATATTAGTGTAATAATTAGTCTACTTGGATAGAGAATTGGCTATAGTATTTATTGGATGCTTCGTGGGATTTTTCCCGACTCTTATCGGGTGTTTATTAGGCAATTCGGGCCTAAATGGTATTTTTAGGAATTAAATATTAATTTTCGAAATTAACTATTTAATTATTTCTTTTCCGAAAATTCAACTAGGATGGCTAGTGACAAAGATTTTATGATGATGATCGTGGCATAGACTGTTTCTTTAATTGAACTTCATATTGTGCTAAATTGGAATTATTGTGTTTATTTATTTATTTTTAGGAATTAAATTAATTAATTAATTATTTTCCGAAAATTCAACTGGGATGGCCAGTGACCGGAATATTATGCTGATGATCGTGGAGAAATCCATTTATTTAATCGGGCTTTATTTTGAGCTAAATGGAAATTTTAATATTTATTAATTAATTATTTTTCGGAAATTAATGCTAAGGTGATCGATGACGGAAATTTCGTGCTGATTGTCGTGGCACAATCCGTTTATTTATTTAAGCTCTACGTCGTATGAAATTAAATAAATTGTGATATTTTAGGGATTTACCTTAAATTGATTGAGATTGAGTGAAATTGAATTATTGATTGGTAGATGGCCAAGTATGGCTATTTAGTATTTATAATGCCTTGACGAGCTGTAAAGTGGAGAGAATTGTGAGAGTGAATTGAGAACTCTATTAGCTGAGACCGATCCAGTATGAAGTATAGATAGGCGTAGTTCGGTGATTAAGGGTATCACTGTGCGAAAACAGTGCCTTAAAGAACTCATGTAAATTGTCTATGACTTGTGGCAGGCGTGGTTCGGTGATTAAGGATATCATTGTGCAAAAACGGCGCCTTAAGGAACGCACGTAGACTGCCTATGAATTGTGACAGGCGTGGTTTGGTGATGAAGGACATCACTGTGCGAAAACAGCGCCTTAAAGAACGCACGTAGACTGTCAGTGATTTGTGACCTATGACGGGCATGGTTCGGTGATGAGGAATATCATTGTGCAAAAACAGCGCCTTAAAGAACGCATGTAGACCGTCTGTTACTTATGTCACCTTGGCAAAAACGATGCCCGAGAGTATTAATGGAGCTCTGTGACTAAGTATACTATTGGAGGTTATATGGGATTGAGTGAATGACCTAGAAATAATCCGACTGACACATAATCGATTAGGTCGATTGATCGTCGCCTTGATTTGATGTTGTGGATTGAATGATTGAATGGAGATGACCGTGAGTGGTCTTCTTGGTATGTAATCGACTAGGTCGATTTGATTGATGCTTCGATCTATGATGTGATTGCTTGGGTGCCTATTTGATCTGTGCTAATATGCAGGTGGAATCTAAGGCTAAGGTAAGCCCTCTGACTCATGTTGTGCATAGGCAACCCTAAGGTGTATTAGTTTACTAATCGGGTCTTAGTGTGGTAGAACTTGCTGAGACATAGTCTCATCCCGGTTTGGGGAAAACATTTCAGGACCCTGATGAAGAACTTAAGGAGAAAGAAAGAAGAGGAGTATCTGAAGGAGAACCTCGAGGATGATCCAGAGTAGGATCCTGATGACGTTTGCTATAGAATCAATTTGAGTATAAACCAATCGTTTTAGTATGGCTTGTATATGAACATAAGGGTGTTGGTTTTCAGGTTCAATTTCCTAGTCCTACTTGTATATCCCATTGCTTTATTGTCTTGGATTTTATAACTGCTTTCGCATGTGCTATTAGAAATGAAAAGGGTCGGCGATATGTAGTCCTGGGATATCGCATTTTAAAATCGACCAAAAGTAAGGGATGTGCCCGTGCCTGAGGATCGGGGTGTGACATCCCCATTTTGTGGTATCAGAGCAATGATTAAGGATTGGAGTGATAAGGTGTGATGAGTCATGGGATAGTAGTAGGAAAGACCTTTAAATTCATATTGTTGCATGTCTGTGATAGCTGATTTGTAGCTTGTTTGTGGATCACTTGAATTCTAATGTGGTATTAGAATTGGAAAATGGGTTTCTATAAAGATCCTGTAGTTTGAGTGATCAGGAGCTGAGGGCTCCTAGTAAAAGGACAGTAGCCTTTGTGACTCGGGAATGAACGCCGACAAGGATCGGTGCCTGAGGTGGTTGTGGCAGAATGTCGGCTTAGGCCAGCATGCGTGTAAGAGTATCGTCGTAGGTTGGTACTGAGAGTGTAGCAGCACCAAGCAATCCTAGGTCCAGCAAGATTGTTCAGGTGCAAGTGTTTCTCGGGATCTGGATGAGCCAGTAAGATCAGGATCAACCTGGAAGGATAATCAGAGAATAGAATTCGATATCTGAGTCCAGATTCAGCGAAGCAGATTTGGAATTCGGTCAGGGGAAAAGACTGATGTTGAGGGAAGAGTATTTTGTTCCACCCAATAGGAAGGGCGGCATAGTCAAGTCAGTATTCAGACAAATGGAACATGTTGTTCCGTGGAAGATATGTTACATGGAAGATGGTATGGATCAGTCTCATGTATTTTGAGAACAGGAAATTGTGATAAGTGTCGCCAATACAGATAGTGAACTATGGGGTATCTGCATAAGTAGATGGAATCTCGACAACTATTACTACTGTCACTGTTGATAGGACAGGTCAGAAGAAGTGTGCATAGAACGCACTATGGAATTTTTGAGATAAATCTCCAGTACAAGAAATAGTGCATGCTAGCACTTGACAGGAGGTAGAATACTTACTGGGTAAGTGCCAAAAGTATGGAAGAAATGCATGGATTAATCCTGTGTCTGAGAATGGCTAAAACGTACTATGATGGTAGTCAGCATGGCTATCAGGTGAAAACTATTAGTGTGAGTCTAAGGGAGCATTGATACCGATACCGTAGATAAGATGCCATGAGGATGGCAACAGGAACAGGAACATAGTTGACTATGCTTTATTCAATGGAAGAATGTTTTGAGGTGATTTTATTAGAATGGTACCAGAAAGTGTTGGGGGTACAATTGTGGAATTTCAGTGGTTTGTTAAGGCTGTAGGAAAAGAACCACTGACTAGAGTTGTACTTGATTGGTTGTTCGTGTACAACTTATTCATCAAGTGTGGAAAGAATTGATTCTAGGGCATTTTGTGGTGATGAATTGTTATAGTGGAATAACCTAGTTTATTCTAGGAGTAGGTAGAAGTGCCAAGTTTTATTTAGAGTCGACAAGGGCCATCGACTTCTTTAATCTTGTCATTTGAGGCAATCTGTTTGTTAGATGAAGGTTGCCTAGGTTACTTGGCGATTGTCAAAAATAAGATAGATTGAAGAATTGAAGATTGAGGACTCCTCAGTAGTCCAAGAATCCCTGGAAGTGTTGTCAGAAGGATTATCAGACCGTCGCCAGAGAAAGAAGGAATTACGATCGAGCTAGCAACTAGAATAGAACCATTCTCTAAAGTTTCTTACCGGTTGTTGTTGTCTGAATTTATAGAACCAATGGTGCAGATGTGAGAATTGATGAATGTGGAATTCATGCATATCGGTGCATTACCTAGGAGAAACATTAGTCTCATAGTGAGAAAGAAAGAAAGATGGTTCGTGCAATTATGCATCAACTATAGTCGACTCAATCAAGTGACAATCAAGGATAAGCGTTCATTGTCAAAGATCGACGGATTGGGTGACTTGTTATAAAGAGTGTTGAGGTCTTCAAGGATCGACTTGAGGACATGTTATTGTTAATTGAGAACCAGGAAGAAGGTTATACTGAAGACAACATTTCACACTTGATTTAGCCCTTGTGAGAATAATGTAAAGCTATTTGATTTGACGAATGCTCCAACCGCTGTCATAGATTTGACAAATCGAGTGTTCAAAAGATTATCTAGATCAATGGTGATCGTGTGGTGTAGTGACATTCTAGGGTATTCATTAAGTGATGAGGATCACGAGAGCCCTTAAGAATGGTCATGTGATTACTGGTTAAGGAATTTTCATGGACCCAGCCAAGATCGAATTAGTTGTTAATGGACCGAGACCGACAACAATGTCAAAGATCAAAAGCCGTGGGGATTGGACAGATTACTACAGAATGTTCGTGAAAGAATTTTCAGCATCAGTATCATCGTTGGCTTGACCTCTTAAGAAAGAAGAGAAATTCATTGGCATAGACAAGTGCAAGGATAGTTTCCAGAGCCTAAGTAAGAACTGACTATTGTATTTGTGCTAAACTTTTCATTTGGCTTTGGAAAGCACGGAATCTTTAGTGATGTGTTTTGTAGAGAATGTGGTATGCATTGATACAACATGAGAAGATTGTTGCATAACCATTCCGCCAGTTGAGACCCAATAAGTGGAATACGAAGTGGTGTCGTGAACCAGAATTTTCACAGAACTATAAAAGTGATATCGGGGATCACCTTGGAGGAACGAAATGAGTCATTAATGTGTTGAGCCAAGAGTCTTCAATTGTGCATAGACTGGCTAAAGTATAGATTTTACTTGAAGATGGTTCGAAATTTGGTTTTCAAATTTGAGGTAGGCTACCTTTTGAATTTTATAGCCACTCTCAAAATTGAACCAAATGTTCAAGTTAGAATCAACGCCTAGTTGACAGACAGAGATGTTTAGAAGATCTTATAAGAGGATACTGGCAAGAAAGAATCTAACTTTAAGACTTCTGAGGATGGAACGTTCGGGTTCCATGGGGAATTGAGTGCACTTGACAGTGTAGCACTCAGGGAAAAGACCTTGTTAGAAATTCACTGTAAGTATTATAGTGTTTGGTTAAACAATTCAAGATGGATCAGAATCGGCATCGGCTAGATTAGTAGACTGATATGAAGATAGATATCGCTAAGCAAGTTGCAAGTGTCAGAGGTGTCAGTAAGTGGAAGCTTGGTAATGCGAATTAGGAGAATTTTTACCATCACTTGAGAGTCCCAAGTGGGAATGGAAATATATCACAATGGGACATTGTGATAGGCTTACTAAGGATTTATAGGATTACTGATACCATTTGAGGATAATAGTCGATCGATAGATAGAGTTGGTCCACTTTGGTACAGTACGAATAGATCTTGTTTTGAGTGTGTGACATCCAGATTTCGGGCTCTGATTTCGATTAGATAAATTGGGCATTTCATCAACGCAATTACAGTGTTTTTCTCTGAGTTGGTCACTCATGAGATAACTAGACTAGCTTGGTGAGTTATTAAGGACCTTAAGGCAAATAGACTTGAGAATTCGACCAGGGATCGGCATCTCAACCGTGCTCATCTTTAGAGATCATTGCGGCACAGTATAAAATTGATTTAAAATCAGAAGTAGATCGGTTCGACTGAGATGTGTGGCCGATCGTGGGTGACTCCATTAAATAGGAAAATTCTCGTCGATTGGCACTAATATGATTTTACTGTCGTTTTGGTACCCTATGTCCGTAATTGAATCCTTGAGATTTTCACGATAATCAAGAGTAGCCAATGTGTCGAGTGGGTTCATTGTGGCTTGAAGAAAATCGACCATGGGTCATTTGTCCTAAAAAGCTCTGAAAGCTACCTAATAGCCTAGGTCACACTAAAAACATGTTGGAGTGAAATTAACCGCCAATCTAAGTTCGATTTCAGAAATTGAAGATTTTGTCTTGTCATAGAGTGGGTATACCGAAGTGTGTATGTATCAGATAATTCACCGGCATGGAGTGCCGGGGATGAATTATATTTCGAATTTAGATCGGAGATTATAAATTTGGCAAAGTTTTCAGAGGGATCTTTAATAAGCAGTGTATAGCAGAGGGTACATAATTTTAGTGGTGAAAAGAAAGTGAAGAAAGATTACAGGCCAGAGTCAACTCAGTAATCAGTGTTTACAGCTGTCAGATCGGTGTCAGAGTAAAGACTGCTCAAAACTGTCAGAAATTTTGAATCGTTGGGGTTTGAAGGTTTATTAGGGAGCCGAGAAAAAGGGATCAGATGTGGATGACTGAGTGTCTTATGTGAGAAGTTCAGTTCAGTTGTTGGTTCAGAAAGAACAGAGTTTGTGTACAAGGATGATCTCCTTGGTTAAAATGGTCGGACAACACCACGAGACTGAAGGATTAGCATGGAGTAATGAGACTCGATGAAACGACAATACCCTCACCTTTTGTATAAGGATTGGTAAAAGTTTAAATTTCGAGGACGAAATTTTTATAAGAGGAGAAGAGTTGTGACATCCAGATTTTTGGGTTCTAATTTCGACTGGATAAATATGGCCGTTCGTTCAGTTGAAATCGGGGATTGTGAAATTGAGAAGCATGAGGGAAATTTGGATGAGGAAAATAATCAATTTGATAAGTGAGACATCAATTGATTTTATGAGTCATTTGAGATAAATTAAAGAGGGAAAATGGATGCAGAAATGCAAGTGGGAACCGAGTACTATAATCTGAAATTTCTTTTGGGAATCAACGAGTTTATTCAAAAGAAAATGAATTAAGAATTTTCTATCTGAGGAAATTCTTTTCTTTTGAATTTATTCCCATTTCTTTTTACCCCATTTGACCAAACACCTAACTTTCCCACAAGTTTCTCTTTCCTTCTTTCTCTCTCTCTCTCTCTCTCTCTCTCTCTCTCTCCCTCTCTCTTTTTTCCCCCTCATGCGAAATGCCCCCCTTTCCACCGAATACACGGCTGTCTCCAACTTGGCTTTCTCCCCTTTTCACTTTTGACTTTTCAAACTCTCACTCTCTCTTATCTCTAACTCTCTCTCTGTGGACTCCCTCACTCTCTCGACATTCTTCTTCTCCTTCTCGGCTGGTTCGAAAAATTACAGAAGCAGAAACAGCGGCCAGCAGTGGTGAAGGAGCCGCAGCCACGCCGGAGCTGCCATCGCCATCGTGCCGGAGCACCGCCGTCATCCGTCTCCCTCTCGTCCGCTCGAACGCCCTCCGCCCTTCTCTCTCTTCCTTTCCCTCTCAGTCGTTCAAGCACAGCAAGGGCAGAAGCAGAGACAGCCACTTGCTGTCACAACCAGCAACCGAAATCGGAGCCAAGGCCGTTGTTGCCGCCTCACGCCATGCGCCGTCGCAACTCCACGGCCGCCCAGCCGCGCCATTTGGCCTCGTCCAGTCAAGTTGCGGTCCACAACCCCGTCTAGCCAGCTACTGTTCGGTGGTTGTGAGAGATGGTAGAAGGCCCATTAGAGCTCCCTTTGACCACCGTGCGCCGCCACCTCGAACCGCCGGAGCTCCGCCCGGCCCTAGCCACCCTTGCTCGCCTCAACCCGAGCCTTTCCCTCACCTTTCTCGGCCTTAGCAACAGCAAACAGAGAGGGCAGAAAATGGGTATTGCAGCAATTGTTTGGCTTGTTTTGGCCGTCCTCCCGAGCCCGGATGCTCGGCCCACTTTGAGGAAAGTTGATCCTCGTGTCGAGCCCGTCGTTTTGAGTGAGTTTTGCTCACTAAAACCTTCTTAGTTTGCTAATTACACTTAAAATTTGATTAGTGTTAGTTAAGTGTAATTAGGTTGTTAGATTAGAATGGATTAGCGATTATTAGTTAATTTCATTGCATTTTAGTGAAATAATTAGTCTACTTGGATAGAGAATTGGCTATAGTATTTATTGGATGCTTCTTGGGATTTTTCCCGACCCTTATCGGGTGTTAATTAGGCAATTCGGGCCTAAATGGTATTTTTAGGAATTAAATATTAATTTTCGAAATTAATTGTTTAATTATTTATTTTCCGAAAATTCAACTGGGATGGCCAGTGACTGTGATTTTATGCTGATGATCGTGGCGCAGACCGTTTCTTTAATTGATCTTCATATTGTGCTAAATTGGAATTATTGTGTTTATTTATTTATTTTTCAGAATTAAATTATTTATTTATTTATTTTCCGAAAATTCAACTAGGATGGCCAGTGACCGGAATATTATGCTGATGACCGTGGAGAAATCCATTTATTTAATCGGGCTTTATTTTGAGCTAAATGGAAATTTTAATATTATTAATTAATTATTTTTCGGAAATTAATGCTAAGGTGATCGATGACGGAAATTTCGTGCTGATTGTTGTGGCGCAGTCTGTTTATTTATTTAAGCTCTATGTCATATGAAATTAAATAAATTGTGATATTTTAGGGATTTACCCTAAATTGATTGAGATTGAGTGAAATTGAATTATTGATTGGTAGATGGCCGAGTATGGCTATTTAGTATTTATAATGCCTTGACGAGCTGTAAAGTGGAGTGAATCGTGAGAATAAACTGAGAATTCTATTGGTTGAGACCGATCAAGTATGAAATATAGACAGGCATGGTTCGGTGATTAAGGGTATCACTGTGCGAAAACAGCGCCTTAAAAAACTCACGTAGACTATCTATGACTTGTGGCAGGCGTGGTTCGGTGATTAAGGATATCACTGTGCGAAAACGGCACCTTAAAGAACACATGTAGACTGCCTATGAATCGTGACAAGTGTGGTTCGGTGATGAAGGACATCACTGTGTGAAAACGGCGCCTTAAAGAATGCACGTAGACTGTTAATGATTTGTGACCTATGACAGGCGTGGTTCGATGATGAGAAATATCACTGTGCGAAAACGGCGCCTTAAAGAACGCACATAGACCGTCTGTTATTTATGTCACCTTAGCGAAAACGACGTCCGAGAGTATTAATGGAGCTCTATGGCTAAGTATACTATTTGAGGTTATATGAGATTGAGTGAATGACCTAGAAATAATCCGATTGACACGTAATTGATTAGGTCGATTGATCGTCGCATTGATTTGATGTTGTGGATTGAATGATTGAATGGAGGTGACCATGAGTGGTCTTCTTGGTGTGTAATCGACTAGGTCGATTTGATTGATGCTTCGATTTATGATGTGATTGCTTGGGTGCCTATTTGATCTGTGCAAATATGTAGGTGGAACCTGAGGCTAAGGTAAGCCCTCTGACTCATGTTGTGCATAGGCAACTCTAAGATGTATTAGTTTACTAATCGGATCTTAGTGTGGTAGAACTTGCTGAGACATAGTCTCATCCCGATTTGAGGAAAACATTTCAGGATCCTGAAGAACTTGAAGAGAAAGAAAGAAGAGGAGTATCTGAAGGAGAACCCCGAAGATGATCCAGAGTAGGATCCTGATGACGTTTGCTATAGAATCAATTTGAGTAGAAACCAATCGTTTTAGTATGGCTTGTATATGAACATAAGGGTGTTGGTTTTTAGGTTCAATTTCCTAGTCCTACTTGTATATACCATTGCTTTATTGTCTGGGGATTTTATAACTGCTTCTGCATGTGCTATTAGAAATGAAAAGGGTCGGCGATATGTAGTCCTGGGATATCGCATTTTAAAATCGACCAAAGGTAAGGGATGTGCGTGTGCCTGAGGATCGGGGCGTGACACCCCTTGTTTGGGCTCGCCCTCGCTTGGTCGTGCCTCGCTTGTGGCAAGCGAGGCCAGTCAACCGAACATGGTCGGTGGCTGGCCATCGCGTGTGGTTGGTGGCTGGTCATCGCCTGTGGCTGGAGGCTGGCCACAAGCCAAATGGAGAAGAAGCAAAAAAAGAAAAGGAAAAAAAAGAAGAAAAAAAATAAGAAATTCAAAAAATATTAAATATTATTAAAATTTATCCACATTAGTATTGACAATCCTACATGGCATTGCTAGTGTCCACATCAGCAATTTCCGACAAAAATTGATGGGATGAACTCAATTGGTAGAAAGTGAAAATGTTTAGGACTGAATTGACAAAATTGAAAGGTTTATGGTTGAATTAGTATAAGTGCAATAAATTTTGGACTTTTTAAATAATTTTCCTATCAAAGTTAATATCACAAATTTCTTTAGAGCGAAATAGTACAGATAATGGACGCTATTTCCTTTCTCTTATACTTAAATGCGTCAATTCTTTCCCAATTTTCCGTACACATTCTAATGTACAAATCATAGTTCTATGTGATACCAAAGTTCAACAGCATATCATATATTACGTACTCCGCTCACTTCTATTATTTCTTGATAGAAAACGGTTTATGCATTCACGGAGGTCATTAATTGCACATTGTACGATCCCTTGATTGCTTGAAGCAATTCATATCCTCTAAACACAAATTTTATTATTGGGCAGATGAATTTATCCGCTCATTCCATCTCGCTTAGGTAAGACGCATATGAGATTTGTGGCAATGAATAGATTAAAATTATATTTTCTTTAATTAAATCGAAGTCCAATGCTATTTCTACTTACTTAACTGACATATATAGAGAGAGAATTCAAAGTAATAATACCAAAAGATTGTGAAACCAACCACGAGAAGTAAACCACTAGGATTCGTTCCAGTGGCCACCCTTCCAACATGGAAGGGGGAGGTGAGGGATTCAAATCTCCACCTTCTCGGGGGGATGGGGTGGGGACGCGTAAGTTTCAGGAGTAAGTTTTGACTCCCACACCCTGCAAGAGGCAGGATAAAAGTCTGAGAGTGAGTGTAGAGTAGGAATAGAGTAGGACTGACAAAAAAAAAAAAATCACGAGAAGTCTTTTTTTTTTTTAATAAAAATAATTGTGTGCGAAGGTGGGAAGTTCAACTAGAGAGACAAACGGGCAATGATTGAGCAGGACTCAATGAGGACATAAAAGGGCGAGCGAGAGAGAGAGAGAGAGAGAGATTGTGATATTGTATATTACTCATACGAAAACATAACTGATTTGTAGAAGGATGTGTATTTTTTTTTTTTTTTGGTGAATACTACAATACGATTTAATCGTCACAATATTCTCCTATAATATATCACATTGATTAATCATTTCTATTGATCCTTTCTTGTGTTTTTGCTGGATCACTCCAAACGAGCAAATTTATGAACACTTTCTATATGTTCAACACCATGCTATACAACTTCGAATGTCAATGGTCAAATAGACACTTACAGACAAATGTTAACACTTGAATGATAATAATACATCATATATTGTGGCACAATTTGTAATTCGAGTCTCCTCTCTCTGAATGTTTCTAAATCAATGTACTTTCAATCCACATTATTTCATTATCATAACATTTGTTCCTAGATTATATCACGTCAAATTCAAGGATCAAACAATAAAAAAAAAAAAATAGGAAAATTGAATAAGCATACCTTGGGTTGCCTTTCATCCGCAGCAATATGTAAGGTGGTGTTACCATCTTGATTTTCCAGTTCAAGATTCTTATCAGATGGACTCGAGTAAGCCATCCAATCTCGAATGCTTTGAGGTTGTGATTCTTGACGGCAATGTGAACCGCGGTCTTGCATGGGCTCATCAAGTCTTCAATGGATGATTCGCAAACACAAAGGAATTCAACTAAGAGCTATAGCTCATCATCTCCTTTTTTCCCGGCAATGTAGTGCAAAGGGGTGATCCCGCATCGTCATCGAACACGGATCAACCCAGAATCAAGGGTCATCAGTGCCCTTACAGTGCGATAATGCTTTTGTTGCAAAGCCATGTGCACGGGGCTGTAACCCTTTGGATTCAGCTTTCAAGTAATTGAAGGCCTCAAGATGGCTACCTCCATAGCCACTTGGGTTTTCATTAGCAGTAGCGGCAATGTGTAGAGGAGTATTTGAGAAGGGGTCCTCAGACACACAATCTAAGAGTTGTTGCTCCTCCCTAATAAAGTTGTGTAATTCATCATCATCATTTGCTATTGCTCGTTGAAGCCGAGACTCCCTAGCCTCTCTTTCTTCTTTTTCGGGCAGACCCCTGGCCATCATGTTACTAGGCAAATGTGGGAGTAGAAGAGGGGCTTTGCTTGGTGATGATATGGAAGTAGTGAACTTGCAAAAGCATATATTATATAGTGCCTCGTTCAACGAATATTTAATTTAAGGGAGTCAACAGGTGTATATGTGGGCCCAGCGGCTGGCGGGGGTGAGTGGGGTCCACATATCTTAGATTGGGAGCGGTACGTACTGGTCAGATTCTTACGAAATCATAGTCTCGTAATTTTACGAGCCTCTCGCTTTACCACTTTCACTCTTTTGCTTCTTATTATATTTTGCAAGAATTGCATGACATGATTCATAAGGAAAAACTATACTATATGGTACGCTCTTTCTAAAAACCGATTCAAGCATTTAATATTTTGGAGCCTTTGATGGATTTTGTCTAGAAATATTTTGGATGGAATGTTTTTTATATTGTGATTTCGATTTGATGCTCGTAATCAACCTACGTATTGGGACATGACATAATGTACATGTGTATGGACCGATTCTAGTTTGGGACTTCATCATGGTTAACGTGTTTTTGGAGACTTAATTAGAGCAAAGTGATTTTTGGGACTTAACAATAGCAGATATGGTTGTCGTGCCTATTGCCTAGCGAAGCGTGACCATAAGGCATTCTTAATAGGAGCGTAGGATGAGTTTGACATATGTTGGCTATAATAAAATACATTATCTATGATATTGAGCATATTTTATGATTTGTTGGGATAGATGCAATGCCTGTGAAATGAGTGAATGCGATGCATAATCATTTCTAAAGCTTCAATATTCTTTGCTTGATCTTATAGGAATGGTGTTTGTTATTTATTAAGCCATGCTTTTGCTCACCCCTATTTTATAATAATTTTTTATTTCTAAAGCTGCATTATGATTTTCCCTTTTCTCCTCTTTTTTATTTCTCCATGCAAAATAAAGAGCGAATAAAGCTGAAAGCAATATAAATAAGGGGGAAAAACAGTGAAAGCAAAGGTGCCACTTCCTTCCCATCAACCCACCGAATCTTTCCGAGGGAATATAAAGTCAGTCACACCTTACTGACCATTGCTAATCCCAAACTAAAGAAGATATATTGCAGAAAGTAATCATACATTTGAGGAGCTAATAGTACCGGACCTTCTTCCTCCTTTATTTAAAACGAGTTCAATTATAAAACCCAAGCACAGGATCATCTCCTAGAGCTCAAGACCTCGCATCAGTTCATTAATTCAATTAAATAATTGGATGCGAGTTCTCTTCTCATTACTATATTAGTTTTTTTTTTTTTTGACAACATTACTATATTAGTTTACTAAATGAAGATTTCAAGTTTCAAGTTTAACATCAAATTAGCTATAAAAAAAATTAAACTCTTCAAATCATGGTTGCAAGACAAATTTGACAATTTATTTATAAACTGGTGAATTATTAGTGGGTTCTTCATCACTTGCCCCTCTTTAATGTAATTGGCAGTGAAGCTTTCCATAAACATAAATCAGACGGCTGTTGTCATAGTTCACTTGCTTTTAATATCAAAGCTTTTAGCCCTTGAGTTTCAATCATACGACAAATTGCAAAACCGTAATGCAAAATAGTTTACATAACTACTAGCTTATTTTGGGGAGAGGTTAGATATTTAAACTTAAATATGTCATATCCTATGATTATCAAAAGTCGACTTTGTTTGGACTTCCGAAACAACCATATAAATTATTATAACAGACTTAAGTTAAGATCGTAACTTAGTCTAGAATTTGTTACCCAAGTTTCACAGATAAAAATTGTTAAATTACTTGAAGAGTCGATGATTTGGGAAAGCGTTTGGTAACTACAAATAGTTGATAAGCTCGTAAAAAAAGATGTTGGTGGATTATAGGAATACTTGGTACTTCTAAAATAATCAAAGAAACGCTGGTAAGTAGATTCAAATAACAATTGGTAATTTCTTACCAGAGTTGATGACCTTAATACATCACTAAGCTTTCCATATGAATCTAGGTAAATTATTGGAACAATTGATAATTCAAAACAATCAAATGTACTTTTGTATGACTCAAATAAGAGTGAGTAACTCCATGTAAGAGTTGGTAACTCAAGCTTCACAAAAAAAATTTGTTAAGCTATTGAAAAAGTCATGTTAGGTTTAAAGGTGTTGGTAATTTTGTACAAGTCTTGGTAACATTTTTTTTTTTTTGGTCATAACTCCGGTAACTTTAACCAGTTGGCAATGTCCACAAATAAATATCGTTAAATTATTGGAATAGTTGGTACTTTTAAATTAATCATATACTGACAAAAAAATAATCAAATAAACTTAGGTAAGTAAACTGAAACAAAGAGTTGCTAATTTTGTATAAGAATGAGTGATTTCAACACGTTTTATGATCCACAAATAAATGTCCTTAAATTATTGGAACAATTTTTGAAAAAAAAAAATCAAATAAACATTGACAAGGTATTAAAATAAAGTTGGTTATTTAATATAACAGTCTATAATTTAAGCTCTACAAATAAATTTTAGTCAATTAATGGGAGAATTGGTAATTTTGAAATAAGTGGAAATTTTGTATAAGAATTGGTAAATTTAAACCAAGTTTTGAAATAAAGGTTGGCAAACTATTGATATAGTTGGTAATTTTTTAGCAATAAGATAAACGTCGGCAAGTAGACTCAAATAAGAGTTAGTAATTTCATATAATAATTAGCAGCCTCATCGGTTGGTGAGCTGAGCAAACATATGTTGGTAAATTATTGCAACAATTGGTACTATCAAAATAATTAAATAAAAGTGAACAAGAGACTCAAACGAAAGTCATTAAGCTCAAGTGATTTAATAGGGAAAGATGAGTAAGTCACTTAAATTAAAGTTGGTAATTTTGAATAAAAGTTAGTAGCTTACCACGTTGGTAACTTATACAAGCTAATATTGATAATTAGGAAAACAATTAGTAATGTTGGAAGTACAAATAAATATTGGTACTTTCAAATAATTATAAATATTAATGATTAAACACCATTTGTGAAAAGAAGAGTAATGTATATTTTTGTTTTCTACGTGTCGAAAATGTGATGACTCCCTCGGACGATTAAAAAGGCAAGCGCTGGTAGTCGATAAGAAGAAGCGAAGTGCTACATTGCCAACGAAGAGTATTGGGGAAACAAAAGAAAAAAGCAGGCCGAAAAAAGAGAGTAAATCTAACATAAATCCAACATGCTCTTAAAATAACCCTTGAGAAATGTGTTACCAATGTTTGAACGTAAAATCCATACCCTTAAATCTGTTTTTATTGTTGGTGCCATAAGGATGGCGATTTCTAACACAAATTAGCATATTTATATACTATTATGTGGATAATTCGAAAGTGGGAAAAATTATCAAAACAGTTCTAAACCTATTTTAATTTTTCTAATTCAGTTCTAAAACTTAATATAGTTGTATCAGTTCAGTCCATCCGGCCAAATTTGACTTACCAATGCTGATGTGTCGATTTTTTAATATTTATTTATTTATTTTCTTCATTTTTCTTTTTATTTCTCTCTCTTTTTTTTCCTCTCTCTCTCCTTGGGAAAATTGTCCAAAAAGTCCTAAACCTATTGCGCTTTTGCCAATTCAATCATAAACCTTTTAACTTTGCCAATTGAGTCCTAAACCTTTTCACTTATTGTCGATTCAGTCCGTCCATCCAATTTTGGCTAGAAAATGCTGACGTGGACGCCAACGGAGCCACGTAGGACTGCCGGCGCTGACGTGGATAATTTTTAATAATATTTTAATTTTTTTAAAATTTCATTTATTTTTTTTTGTTTTTTTGTTTTTTTGTTTTTTGGCTTTTTCTTTGACCTTTTCCGGTGGCCGGCCACCAGCCACGAGGTGAGGCCCGGCGGGGCGAGGAGGAGCCCCAGCGAGGGGAGCCCTCGCCCAAGCACGGCCCGGCAAGGGTTGCTTGGGCAAGGCCGACCCTCCCCCAGGCCAGGGCAGCCTTGCCAGGCGATGGCGACACCGAGGGAGGCCTCCCTAGCCTCGGCGAGGGCTAGCCTCGCTAGATTTGGCGAGGGGAGCCCTTGTTGGGGCTCGCCCTCACTCGGGTGAGCATTGGCCTCGCCCAAACCAGATTTGGCGAGGCCAACCCTCACCCCTGGTTGGGTGGGCGTTGGCATGTGGCCGGTGGCCAGCCGTTGCCCGCCTGGCCAAGGGCGAGGCCAATGCTCGCCTAGGCGAGGGCTCCCCTCGCTAGATCGGGCGAGGTTGGCCCTCACCAGGGCTAGGGCGGCCTCGCCCAGCGTTACCGTCACCCGGCTGACGCTCGGCAAGGCCGCCCTAGCTTGGGGGAGGGTCGGCCTCGCCTAGGCGACCCTTGCCGGGCCTCACTTTGGCGAGGGCTTCCCTCGCCGGTGCTCCTCCTCGCCCGGCCGGGCCTCGCCTATGGCGGGCGAGGCCAGTCGGCCGGATGTGGCCGGTGGCCGACCGTCGCCTGTGGCCGGTGGCCGGCCACCAGAAAAGGCAAAGGAAAAAGCCAAAAAGAAAAAAAAAATTCAAAAATTCAAAAAATTTCAAAAATTCAAAAAAACTCAAAAAATATATTAAAATATTATTAAAAATTGTCCACGTCAGCACTTGTAGTCCTATGTGGCACCGTCGGCATCCATGTCAGCATTTTTCGGCCAAAATTGGCCGAATGGATTGAATCGACAAAAAGTGAAAATGTTTATGACTCAATTGGCAAAGTTAAAAGGTTTATGACTCAATTGGCAAAAGTGCAATAGGTTTAGGATTTTTTGGACAATTTTCCCCTCTCTCCTCCTTCCTTCTTACTCTAGCCAGTCATTAGACCTCAGCAAAGCCTAGCCCAACCAAGGCGAGGTTGACCTCAGTGATCGGTTGGTGAAGAAGGAATGAGGAGAGAGAGAGAGAGAGAGATAAACATAAATAAATAATCGAAAAAATATATTAATAATTGACATGTCATCATCGACAGGATGGCCGGTGCCGACTAGTGTCCATCTTAGTGTTGGCCTATCAAATTTGATAGGATGGACTGAACTGGTACAATTACAAAATATTTATGACCAAATTGAAAAAGTTATAATAGATTTAGAATTGTTTTGATAATTTTCCCTTCGAAGTAACACGAATTTAATGCATGCAAGTTTTATAGCATAGTTAACAAAAGTATAGTGTTTTCCAACTACATGAATTGACACAATGACGAAATTCATTAAGACACTTAAATATGAATTGCCAATCCTTATGACAACATAATATAAGCATTAATAGCAAGCAAAAAGTAGTTTATGTGATGATCTTTTTAAATACATATGCTCTATGCCACATACACGACATACCTGTTTTATTCTCTTCTCTGTCTCTCTCTTTTTTTTGGGGGTGGGGGGGGGGGGGTGTTTGTCTTGCTACATGTCGACTCCTTTTTGTATTTTCATTTTATTATCATATATATAATGTTTTTAATATCATGTCTTTATTCCGTTCTTTGTCGGGAAAAGAAAGAAGAGAAAGGAGAATTTTTGGAGACGCAAAGTGCTTTGACGACTTGCCTAAATGATAGCATCTTCAATTTTGATAGTTAACAAAAGACAACATAAAGGCTTGAGGCATAGATAGGATGAGTGTGCAGTGGGTCGTGAAACTTATGCATAGATCACAAATAGAAAATATGATAGAAATTTAGGCTTCATTTGTTTCACAGAAAATCCTTTTCAGAAAAACATTTTTTAGATTTTTTTTTTTTTGTTTCATGGAAAATGAATTGGCTTGGGAAAAATTTTTCTATGAAGGGAAAAAAAGTCTTCTAAAATGGGGAAAATATCTTCCACTTTTCAAATAAGGGAAAACATTTTCCTTACTCACTCTTTCTTATCTCACACTCTCACTAGTCCCCACTTCTTCCTCTTTTCTATTTTTTATTTTTTACTTTTTAAATTTGAATATTTATTAATTTTTCTTTTTATTTTTCTTTATGGCCAGCAACCGGCCAGGGAAGAAGAAGGGGCACAAAAAGAAAAAGAAGAAAAAGCATAAAGAAAAATAAAAATATAAAAATCAATTTTTTAGAAAAATGAAGAAAATAAAAAATTCATTAAATTAGTGCATGGAGGAAAATCGAATCGATTTTTCCAAACTGAATTGGTAGAAAATATTTTTTAGTTCATTTTCAAGTTTCGGTCAAACATTGGAAAATATAATTATTTTCCTGGAAAATGGCTTTCTAGAAAACATTTTCCAGAAACGACACATTTTTCGTAAAACAAATGGAGTCTTAGTTATAGCAAGTTTCTTAAAAGGTAATGTATTATTAAGGAGTTGAAAAATATACTTTAGGAGTCTGGAGACGTGTTCGTGCATATCATGAGTTCCACACCAGTATTCAGATGTAAGTAGTCCCTGCCAAATTTAACCTAATACTTCTTTTCGTACCCCAAAGATTGTGTTGATTGTGAGATGGATTCCTATGGCAAGAGTTAGCTAGGTTCGCAGTTAATACACCTTATGACATGAGTCAAACGACTTCTCACATAATGAATTGAAGTTCCATTACGAAACGAGCATAACATGTGAAATCTGTTAAAGCGGCGATTTTCGTGGATTGATGATCGAGTTGAAGAAGCCAGCTTCATGTTATCCTCGATAACAACAACCATAAAATGGCCGACACTTATATAATTGTCGTTGATAAGGTTGTTGTTGAGCTCAGAAGTAAGAAGTAGAAGTATTTGAATTCCCCTTTAAAAAGAAGGATTTGGAGGATTTTAAGCTGGAGGAAGAATGTCAAGGTGAGCATGTCTTCCTTGACGATGGAGAAATCATTTTACAGAAAAGCGCCCCCCCTCCCCCCACACACACCCCCAAAACCCATGTTGATCCGAATTTAGATACAAATGAGATCCAGTCACAGGAATTTGGAGCAATAGAAAATCGAAAGAAGAACAAAAGAATCAAATATTGATTTCATTATGAGTTGATTTCATTACGAGAGGCAATTGAAAAAATCAATCGATGGATCGACATTATAGTTCGGTTGAGATCTTTTATTAAAGGAAGAAATTTTGATTGATTCTGTAGATATGGTTCGAAATTCCAAGAGGATTTTGGCACATATGCTTTATTAGATAACCTGACATTTCAACAAAAAAAAATAAAAAAATTAGGGGCCGAGATTCTTTTCTGATAATGGGAGAATAATGGGAGACGCCTTAAGTTTGGATTTACATCTTTTATTTGATGAATTTAGGATAGGGAAGTCTAATATTTCCTCCTTTAATCAAGTTCGTTTAGGATATTCACTAAGTATATTACATATGAGTTTATTATTTCTATTTTATTTAAGTTTATGAATGAGTTGATATATATTATTTTTTGTTGGAAGATACCACACGATCTAGTTGATTTTTTAGGTTTTCCTAGGCTTTTGTTATATTCTCAGCATTTCTTTTTCGGTTACTTTATCTGGTAATAACTTTTAGAGAAAGAGTTGCAACTTTATCAATTTGTTATGTTTTATAAGATCATGCAGTTTGCCTCTTTCTAGAATAAAAAACCCGAAGAGATTCCTGTCTGTGGGTTTTGTGCGTGAACACTTTGGGCATTCGTGTTTGCGAGTTGCAACTCAGTGCTTTTTGTTTTCACCTCATCAAAGTTGAAGTAGGAAAAATAGCAATTTGAAGTCTCTGACTTCAAGCAAGACTAAAAAGAAGAGTCCAGTTCTTACAAACCTCAAGACTAGAAACATAGATGATATTGCGCATGCGAGAAGAATACTTAATAGATGAGTTCATTACACGCAACTAATAAGAAGAGTCCAGCTCTTGCAAACCTCAAGACTAGAAACATATAGATTATAGTTGCACACGCAAGAAGAATACTTAAAAAGTAAATAATACTTGCGAACTATTTCCGGTTCTTCAATTCAAGGAAGTTGCCGACTTGTCTCCCTATGGCATCGATTCCACGTACTAATCGGTTGTACTTGCGCCACTTTTTCGTTGGGAACGCCCACGAGAGGAGCATCACGACAAAAAGAAGCGTCGTTATGGAGTGTCGTGACCAAATTTTCGAGTGTGAACCACTTAGAGTTTGGCTAATGAATTGTTAAGCCTAAACTTAACTTGGACTCTCCCAAGCCCATACCAATTCATGGCTTTCGGTTCAAGTTCTTAACATGCAATTTTTTAATTAGGAGTCATCACTAATCTATTTTTAATGAGTCGATTAGATTTACTTTACTCCTACGAACCAGACATTATGGGTACGGAGACTTGGTTACACTAGATTTCTCTAATGCCATTTTGGTACCATTCTTTTAATTTCAAAAATATTTTTGCAGGCAGCTTGAATTGATTTTAAATCTATTTTCCTAACATGTGAGATGACTATGCGGGTGCACAAACCACCAATTTAACACTCAGATAAATCAGTGAATAAATTACAGGACTTACCTCATAGTAACGAAAGCATGTGCAGTGTTAGATCAAAATTCACATCAGCAATCCTAAATATGATTTCTAATTAACACGCCATCACTCAATTTTGTTTTCGCTTTTCTTAATAAGAATATAATCTACATGTAATGCAATGTTACTAATCTAACATGTAATAATATGGCATGGCATTATGACTTAAATTATATGATATAAATAAAATGCAGTATATTCTAAAGAATGAAATTGATTAATTCTAAGGCAATTTTTTTGTATTTTCCATGAAATTCGAAATTAGAAAAATCCAAAGATTATCAGGCTAGATTAAGATTCTATTCAATTTGTATTAGGAATTAGGTTAAGCCAAATCCTAATTTAAACTAGAGTCTTATCTTAATCAAGTAATCTCTAACCTAAAATACAATCTATCTAAAAGGATCTATCTAAATAAAAATTAAACATGCAATCAACCTAATATGTCAGATGCTCTGCTTCTACATGATACATGCATGATGAATTTTTTTGTATTTTTCTTTGTAAAATTCGAAATTTAAATTGCCAAATAATTAAACGTGCTATTTAAATTAAAGAAAACTAACTCCTAAATGAACGCATTTTTTTGGATTTTTTTATTTAAAAATTCAAAATAAGATTGCAATTCTAAATATGCAAGATAACCCTAATACTAGGAATATTCTAAAACGAACCTAATCCTAATTCAATTTTTTTGGATTTTATCTTTTACGAAAATAAAATTGATTCAAACATCATGACAACAAATCAAGTAAGATAAGATTGATATCAAAAAATTGGCGAATCATATCTCGCACATGAGATCAGGTTAACCAATTTTAAAATTAAATCGCGAATTAAATCTTGAGCATGAGATCGGATTGTCGATTTTTACAAAGGATTGCAAGTCGGATTTTGAGCGTGAAAATCGAACTGTCAATCCCTAATTTGAGGGACTATTTTATGTTGGAATCTCAATCATGTATCAATGAATAATCACACAAACAAATAAAAAAATAAAAACAAACTATAAACTATATAAGAATAATAAAGATAAAATAATAAAAAAATACCTAATATGATTTTTTTTTGTCTTTTCTGTTTTTTCTTCCTTTCCGCACACAGCCGTGGATCTCCAAGGGGAGAGGGTCGATCAGTCCGGCGAGGGGCTCCGACAAAGGAAAATTCCGGCGGCAGCAGACGGCAGAGCACGGGAAGAGAACTTGGAGCAAGGCTCACAATCCGATCGGCAACGGCAGTAGCTTCGAAGGCGAAGCAGAGGTGATGCTAGTCCACCTGGCTTCAATATGGGTCACTGATCGGAGGAGGAGCAGCTGCTGGGCGACGGGCGGTGCTCGGGCTTGGCTGCAGGAGTGGTGGGTCGCAGCGCGGCAGGGCGGAGCGGCTCGAACTACCGGCGAAGGGTGTCCAGATCTGGCGCGGGATCCTCCGCCGGAGGCTCGGCGTCAGGCGGGGCAGCATGGAGAGATGGATGCGCGGCGTCGACGATCAAGTGCGAGCGCGACGGGACGGGCTCGTACGGGTCGCTCGGAGGTGCGGAGGGAGCGGTGCTGTCCGCTAGCAGGGGCGCTGGTTCGTGCGGCGTTGCAGTGCTGAAGCGAGGGCTCACGGAGATGGACGGGCTGAGGCGTCGGACTTTCTTGGACGGCAATCGATGGGACCGAGCTTCAGGCGACTGTCGGAACGGTGGCGGTGTCGCGAGCGCGGGGCGGGGTCGCGAGCGCAGGGCAGGGTGATCAGCGGCTTGGGCAGGAGCGTCGCCGGCGGAAGGTTGAAGAAGAACAGTAACTTTTTCTGTCACACGCTGCTTCTCCTTTTTCACTGTTGTTGCAGTACTTTTCCCTCCTATTCACGACGACTTCCTCTCTCTCTTCACTTTTTCTTCCTTTTCGGTCAAAGAAGCAAAAACTTTTTTACTTTTTCCTTCTCTGCCAAAACCGAGTGAAAAGAAAAAGCCCCCCTCTTCCCCACCGTACGCGACTCTTTTATACACAAAAAAAAATGCATCTTCGTAGTATATTTCATTGCCAATTTTGCTCGTGTAAAATCCCATTGAATATATCATCTCGCCCTGCACAATATTTTTTACATATTCAATCAAAAAAAATTCCACTTTTGTGCAAAAGTGCATCTCCCAGTGTATATTGTGAAAAATCTTAATGAAATATAACAAAAAATAAAATTTTCCTAAACTATATGCCATGTGATTATGATTTTTTTTTTATTTAGCAAAAATTAACCCCAAAAATTTAGATATCAACATGGAGTATCCTGCGACCTCATCGGGTTTTGGGAGGTCAATGAAAAGAGTAGCAAAGTAGACGACACCGACATAAAGCGTTAACGAGTAAACAAGGTTACTGTGGGGCAATAGGGGACCAGCGGTCCAACAGATTGTGACGATGGACAACACGAAAACCGAACTGTTGAGGGCCACGAACTGGTATAGATTTGAGCCGCTCAAGATCATTTTCCCGGCTTGATGTGGTTTTTCAGCAGCAATGCCGCTGGAATTGGCAGTAAGGACAGTGGATTTGGCTCGGGAATTTGAAGAGTTATCCCCCCCCCCCCCCCATATCCTCCTGGAGGGCTGAACGCAGCTTGGTAAGTGGCGGTCGTAATTAAGGTAGCCACTAGAAGGGTTATATCGCGAATAGATTCATCTTGGAGGCCGTATTTAAATACAAAGTTCTCATGGTAAGTTAGTTTACTCCTTAAAAACTTTGATAAAGAGTGGTAGGGATCACGAGAACGTAACTCCTTTGCAAGATCTTGATTGCCACTACGATTCGGTTGGTAGATTTCCAAAGCCGTCTTATCCTAGTAGTTCTTTGCATTTAACTTGATACTCCCCCTTAACAGCTTGATGATCTGGAAGAAATGCAAAGGGAACAAAATGAAGTGTTTATCCCTTTAAGCACAATCACTGCTTTGTCTCTTGCTTTACTATTGTGCATGAAGTGAGCTCATGCCATATAAGTTTGAGCGATACTAGGGATGCAATGACCAATGTACCATGGGAAAAATAACTTATTTATCAAATGCAATCATTTCAACCCATGTAATGAAGTCTAAAATGTTTTCAAAAAGAGAGATTTGGTCATCTCACTAGAATAATTAATGTGATAGCTAGGAATTTGGGGAAAAGTGCCAAAAAAGTCCTAAGCATTTTGCCTTTGTGCCGATTTAGTCCTAAACATTTTTTTGGTGCCGATTCAGTCCTAAACATTTTTAAGTTATGCCAATTCAGTCATTTTGGCCGGATTTTGCTGATTGGACGCCGGTTGGCTGACGTGGCTTAATCGGCGCTGACGTGGACAACTTTTAATAATATTTTAATTTTTTTTATTTTTTTATATATTTTTTTTATTTTTGTCTTTTTCCTCCAGCCGGTCGCCGAGGTCTGGCGACTAACCAGAGGCCACCGTCGGCGAGGGCGAGGCCCATCTCGCCGGATCTGGCGAGGTCGAGCCTCGCCGGCCCTTGCTGGCCATTGGCGAGGCTCGCCCATGGCCTGATCTAGCGAGGTCGGCCGAGGCTCGCCCTCGTCGGATCTGGCGAGGCTTGACCTCACCAGATCCGGCGAGGGTGAACCTCGCCCATGGCCGCCTCGCCAGATCAGGCCATGGGCGAGGCTCGCCCTCATCGGATCCGGCGAGGTCGAGCCTCGCCGGCCCTCGCCAGCCATGGGCGAGGCTCGCCTCGCCAGATCCGGCGAGGGCTTGCCTCGCCCATGGCCTGATCTAGTGAGGCGGCCATGGGCGAGGTTCGCCCTCGGATCTGGCGAGGTCGAGCCTCACCAGCCCTCGCCCAACCTCGCCAGATCAAGCCATGGGTGAGCCTCACCCATGGCCGGCGAGGTTGGCCTCTCCCTCGCCGGCGGTGGCCTCTGGCCAGTCGCCGAACCTTGGTGACCGGCTAGAGGAAATAGACAAAAATAAAAAAATAAAAAAATAAATAATAAATAATACAAAGATTAAAATATTATTAAAAGTTGTCCACGTCAGCGCCGATTAAGCCACGTCAGCCGACCGGTGTCCAATCAGTAAAATCCGACCAAAATTGGCCGGAAAGGACTGAATTGGCACAACTTAAAAAGGTTTAGGACTGAATTGGCACCGAAAAAATGTTTAGGACTAAATCGGCACAAAGGCAAAAGGTTTAGGAATTTTTTGGCACTTTTCCCATCAACCATGAGAGTTGTAATATTGGCGAATTCACTAGAGTGCCAACCTGAATGGCTATGATTTTTCATAAAAGTTTAAGACTTAATCAAGTCAATTAAAATAATCAGGTCAATTGAAAAGTTTAGGATTCGATCACATTTTGTACATGAGTTCTTTTCACTATGAGAAGAAAGACTATCTTAGACAAGTGTATTTATATTTTTTATACATAAAATTCAACTTATTGGAGAGTAATTTTCCTTTTCACAAAGTGATTATTTTATGTTTGTGTCAGATTGTCCTTGTTAGCTTCAATTTCACTAGCTTCTATCACGTCCACTATGTTCGGATGATGGATTGATTTTGAAAGGAGGAAAGAGATTTTATATGGGTTCAAAGGGAAACAATCTTTATCAGACCTTTCCATTGAAAAAAACTGTAAACAAGGTGATCTCCATTTTACCCCTTTGTTTTCCTTCCTTTCTCGATATATCCGCCAACCATACCATTGTTAAGGACAATTAAAATGAACTCAAATTAGAAGCATCACCAACTTAAAGTATCCCCATTAGCAATTTTTAAATGAAACTGTGGACTTAGTTTTGATAAAACTGAAAAATAAGGACAATGCCAATATTCTTAAGCGCTGAAAATTAAAACGAAAAATTATTTGATAATAATTAGAACTTCATTACCGAATATGATTATCATATATTATCAGAACTACTTTAATTGGTTCCCACACTTCTCGAACTACATTTTGTGTACTATTTTAGTATTTTGCTTCGTTCGCATTTATTATTTCTTGATGGAAAAATGGCTTAAGTATTCAGGCAGGCCATTAATTGCAAATTGTACGATCACTCCTGATTTATTTGAAGCAAACCCTACCCGTTATAAGCAAAATTTATCTTTGGGCTGATGAATTTATTCGCTTATTCCATCTCTCACTTAACAAACGTATGAGAGTCGAGGCAATAGATAAACAAAACTGTGCATAAATCAATATAATAATCAACTTGATAAGGAGTCAGCAGATCGAGACGGAACTTGATAAGGAGTTAACAAACATATGACAGATTGTCAACTTTTATATATAATAATTCACCAGTTAACAATTTTCATTCTTAATAAATATTACAATATGATAATGCACTCAACATGTGGGTTTTCACTAAGTTAATTGGTATAAGGTTGAGATTGAAATCTTTGATAAATTTATTTTTAATATAGAGATACCTGAAAAATATGGTGATAATATATATCAGTGATCACAAGTGATTTAAAAATGTGTTAGATTTTTCCTTGTGAAGGCTTTAATGAGATCCAACTACCACAATATTCAGCTATAATATGTCAGATTTCCTAATCAATCATTTTTGCTGGTCATTTTCTTGTGTTTCTGGTGGATCACTCCAGGCAAGTCAATTTATGGACACTTCTACAGTTTAAAACACCATACCATACGACTTCACATGTCAATCAGCCGATAGACATTTATCAACAAATGTTAACCATTAAATTATAATACTATAAAATATACCGTTGCACAAAAAGTTGTTCAAATTTCCTCTCTCTGTATGTTTCTAAATCCATGTACATTCAACCCCTAGTGTTTCACTATCATAACATTTGGTCTTGGATTAGATAATGTCAAGTTCAAGGATCAAACAATAAAAACAAGAACAACGACAAAATTGATGGACCATACCTTAGGGTGATCTTCAGACAGCAATATGTAAAACGGTGTTACCATCTTTGTCTTTTCAATTCAAGTCAAATAGACTCGCTTAAGCCATCCAAGCAACACCTTGAATGCTTCGAGGTTGTGATTCTTGATGGCAACGTGAACTGCAGTCTCACATTGGCTTGTCAAGTCTTCGATAGAAGATTTGCAAGCAGATAGAAATTCAGTCAGGAGTTCCAAGAGCTCCTCGTTCTCCTCCTCATTTTCTCTTTTTTCCCCGGCTACAAAATGCAAGGGAGTGATCCCGCATTGTCCTCGGACTCGGATCAATTTGGGGTCAAGGGTCATCAATGTCCTCACGGTGTGGTAATGTTCATGTTGCAAAGCCAAGTGCATAGGATTGTAACCCTCTGGATTCAGCTTTCGAGTGAACAATGGCTTCAAGATGGCCATCTCCATGGCCACATTGGTTTTTCCGGCAGCCGCAGCGATGTGTAGTGGAGTATTTGGGAAGGGGTGCTTGGAAACGCGATCTAAGAGCTCTCGCTCCTCCACAATTAAGTTATGTAGCTCATCAACATCATCATTTGCTATTGCTTGTTGAAGCCGAGACTCCCTAGCATATTTTTCTTTTTTCTGGGGCAGACCCCTTGCCATCGTGTTTCTAGGGAAATGTAGGGGCAAGGGGGGCTTTGCTCGGTGAGGATCGATGGAAGTAACCAACTTGCAAAATCATATATTATATGGTGCCACGGTTAACAAATTTTTAATTAGTTGAGTTAACAAGTCTACAGGTGGGCTCAATGGCAGGTCAGAGTTGAGTGGGGCCCAACATATCTTAGATTTGCTGTGATATATGCAATGCTTGTGAAATGAGTGAATGCAATGCATACTCATTTGTAAAGCTGCATTATTCTTTGCTTGATCTCATAGGAGCGGTGATTTTGCTTGCGGGAGAGTTCTCTCTCCCCTGTCAATTCCCTTTTTTCGTCTCTTTATATCTCCATGTAAAATAAAGACCGAATAATGCTCAAAGTAAAATAAATAAAGAAAAGAAAAGTAAAAGTGCCACTTCCCTACCATTAACCCATCGAATCTTTCTCAGGTAATAGAAAAGCTTTTACGCCTTACTTGTTATTGCTAATCCCAAACTAAAGAGATAATTTGCAGAATTTAATCATACATTTGAGGAGTTAATAGAACAAAACCTACTTTAAATCACTGAAACAAATTCTTGACTTGTTACCATAGTGATTTATTGAATGAAGAATTTGAGTTTAAAATTTAGCATCGAATTAACTCAGAAAATAAAGTTCTTTAAAACACGGATGCTCAACAAATTTGACAATTTATTTATGGACTAATGAGTCACTAGTGGGTTCTTCATTACTTGCTCCTCTTTAATGTAATTGGCAGTTGAGCTTTCCATGGTCATAAATTAGATGATTACTGATAATAGTTCACTTGCTTTTTATCTTAAAGCTTTTAACCCAAAAGTTTCAAGAATGCTCTCGAGAATTATAACTACATATTGAAGAACCGTAATGCAAAATTAGTTTACATAGCTAATAGCTTACTTTGTGGAGCATTTAGTTATTTAAATTTAAATATCTCATATCCTATGACTGTCAAAGACCTACCTCTACTCGGAATTTCGAAACAAGCATATCAATGATGATAACTGACTCAAATAAGATAGTAACTTTGTTCTAGAGTCGGTTACTCGAGCTTCAGGTATAAATATTGATAAATTATTTGAAGCGCTGGTTATTTTGAATAGTGTTCGCTATCTATAACTAATTGATAAGCTCCTAAAAAAAAAGCATGCGTAAACTATAGAAAAGTCGACACTTTGAAACAATAAAAAAAAAAAATGGTAAGTGGGCATAAATAAGAATCGATGATTTTGTATAAGAGTTGATGAGCTTAAAACGTCGGTCCGCCCTGCCAATGAATCCAAGTGAATTATTGGAACAATTAATAATCTGGAAATAATTAAATGTACATTGGTATAACTCAAATAAGAGTTGGCAACTCAAGTTTCATAGATAAATTTGTTAAGATTTTGAAAAAGTTGGGTAAGATTTAAAACCGTTGGTGATGTAGTATAGCATTTTTACTGGAATAAGTTTGTAACGTTTAAACGGCCAAATAAACTTTGGCAAGTGAACCCAAATAAGAGTTGATAATTTTGTATAAGTATGGTTGATTTTAACAGCATTTTTAAGATGCTAAAAAAAATGTCATTAAATTATTGGAACAGTTGGTAATTTTTGAAAAAAAAAGAAAACATTGATAACTGATTGAAATAAAGTTGGTAATAAGAGTTTATAATTTAAGATCCACAAATAAATGTTAGCGAGTTATTAAGAGAATCGGTAATTTTTAACTAAGTTGATAATTTTGTATAAAAATTGGTAACTTTAACTCACTGATAAGTTCTGAAATAGATATTGTGAGCTATTGGAATAGTTGGTCATTTTTTGGCAATCAAATAAACGTCAGTAAGTGGACTCAAATAAGATTGATAATTTTATATAATAGTTCGTAGCATTATCAGTTGGTAAGCTGTGCAAATAAATGTTGGTAAATTATTGCAACCATTGATAAATTCAAAACAGTCAATTAAAATTGAACGAGCGACTCAAACAGTGGTTATTAAGCAAAAATTAGTTGTGACTTAATGGAAGAAAAATGGGAAAGTCACTTATGGTAATTTTGAATAAAATTTAGCACCTTATCATGTTGGTAAGTTATACAAAATGTTGATTAATTATGAAAACAATTAGTAATCTTGGAAGTACAGATAAACATTAGCACTTCCAAAAACATGGCTGGTGAATTAACACTGTGTTACTGGCTAAATAAGTATACATATCAAGGATCAATCAACATTTGTGAAAAGAAGAATAATATCTCACTTTGTTTTCTCAAAGTCGAAATCAGAAGATCAAAAAGCAAAGAGCTGGAAATCGATGAAAAAAAAAAGAAAAGCAAAGTGCAAAATTTGCTTTCACGTGTCTAACGTTGGTATTATCATGTCTTTATTCCGTTTTTTTTGTCGGGAAAACAGTAGAAAAAAGGAGAATTCTTGGAGAGAAAAGGTACTTTGCATACTTGACTAGTTAATTAGCTTCTTCAATCTTATGGCTAACAAAAGACAGAATAAAGGCCATAGGCAAAGATATCATATAAGATAGTGTCTGTACCATCCATGTCTTTAATTTGTTAGGCTCCTGCCTCATTAAAAGTGTTTTTTTTCTTCTTTATGATGGTGTTGGCACCTATGTAGCACCGAAACGGACACGCAACACACGACACAACATGACACGACATGCCAACACATTATTTCTAAAAAAGTAGAGAATTCCAACATGGTCTGACACGTTATATATTAAATATATATTTTTATATATAAATGCAAAAATAAATAATAAAAAGAGCATAGAATTAATTTATAATAAATATTTATTCATCATTTGTTAATATCATTCATTGTTTTAATATGACAGAAATTGAATAAGAAATTCAAAAATTGCAAACACAAAAGAATAAATTTGAAGGAACATGTCATGTTTTCTTACACTTCTCGAAAATTGGCGAGATTTCTTATAGCTCCAGACAGAGTTCGGAGGTCATGATATAGACTAGCTTGGAGCTCCTCTACAAAACAAGGTTTGAGAAAAATGAAAATCTAGGATAAGAACTCTCGAAGTATGACCAAAAGAAAAGGAAATAACTAAATTCACCATGGAAATGTAAGAGATAACTTACAAGCTAATGACATGGACCAAAAGAGATAACTCACAAGCGACGCCTGCGAGAGGCGGAAAGAAGCAAAAAAAATAAAATAAATCACAACTTTAAGTTTGCGAGGACAGCGGAGCAATGCTGGCGAGAAGAGGGGTGTTCCATCGTCACTCACGGGAATGTCAAAACTTATAAGTGAGAAACTTGACAGTGAGAATTTTCTTCTTTCCCTTTTATTTTTGTTATTTTCATTATTTTTTTTATATATTTATATTTTGACCCCTCAAGTATTGAAATTTTTTAAAAACGACCCCGTGCGTGGCGGAATCGCGTGTCGGAAATTCGGACTCATGTGTCGGAGTGTCGGACATGACACGAAGGCTTCCGAAGAGTGTCGATGCTTCTTAGGTTGGCATGGAGCAAGTAATCCAAATCTGCCCAAGTCATCCATATGTTTAGCCGAGACTAAACTAATCACTAGTTGGACCATCAATTCATAAATTAAAGGTTCATCCTATTGTCTGTACTAAGGGTGAGCATTGGTCCAAGATCAACCTTGGACCGACCCTGGACCGGCCTAACCCTACCTGTCTTGGTCTGATTCCTAGGGAGACTGGGTCGGTCCTTGGTCCTAGAATTCCTAGACCAACATTGTGTGGGTCGGTCCTCAATCCTGAGAGTTCTGGGTCAGTCCAACCCGGACCAACCGTGACTCTATATAGATATATAGATATATATATATATATATATATAATATTATTTATAAACAACGTCAACAACATTAAACAGCTTTTTAGTGAGGAGTTGAAGTAATTTTACATTGTTATTTAATAACTTAGGTTTCTAATGTCTTTTATGGCGTCAATACTTTGCATACTTGACTAGTTAATTAGCTTCTTCAATTTTATGGCTAACAAAAGACAGAATAAAGGCCATAGGCAAAGATATCATATAAGATTGTGTCTGTACTATCCATGTCTTTAATTTGTTAGGCTCCTACCTCATTAAAAGTGGTTTTTTCTTTCTTATGATGGTGTTGGCACCTATGTAACACTGACACGGATACGCAACACAACACGACACGACATGCCGACACATTATTTCTCAAAAAATAGAGAATTCCGACACGTTCTGACATGTTATATATTAAATATATTTTTTTTTATATAAATGCAAAAATAAATAATAAAAATAGCATAGAATTAATTTATACTAAAAATGTTTACTCAACAATTGTTAATATCATTCATTGTTTTAATTTGACAAAGATTGAATAAGAAATTCAAAAATTACAAACACAAAAGAGTAAATTTGAAGGAACATGTCATGTTTTCTTACACTTCTCAGAAATTAGTGAGATTTCTTATAGTCCCCGATAGAGTTCGGAGTTCATGATATAGACTAGCTTGGAGCTTCTCTGCAAAACAAGGTTCAAGAAAAATGAAAATCTAGGATAAGAACTCTTGAAGTACGACCAAAAGAAAAGGAAATAACTAAATTCACCATGGAAATGTAAGAGATTACTTACAAGCTAATGACATAGACCAAAAGAGATAATTCACAAGCGACGCCTGCGAGAGGCGGAAAGAAGCAAGAAAATAAAATAAAATAAATCACAACTTTAAGTTTGCAAGGGCGGCGGAGTGACACTGGCGAGAAGAGGGGCGTTCTATCGTCACTCACGGGAATGTCAAAACTTATAAGTAAGAAACTTGAGAGTGATAATTTTCTTCTTTCCCCTTTATTTTTGTTATTTTCATTATTTTTTCATATATTTATATTTTGACCCCTCAAGTATTTAAATTTTTTAAAATTGATGTGTCGGAATTTCGGACTCGCGTGTTGGAGCGTGTCGGGAAGAGTTGATCACATGTCGGATTTCCCAACATCCGTTGACCGCGTGCCGGAGTGTGTCAGATTGTCAGACACGACATGAAGACTTTCGGAGAGTGTCAGTGTTTCTTAGGTTGGCATAGAGCAAGTAATCCAAATCTGCCCAAGTCATCCATATGTTCAGCCGAGACTAAATTAATCACTAGTTGGACCATCAATTCATATATTAAAGGTTCATCCTCTTGTCTGTACTACCACACAAAAGAAAACAAAGAAGACCAATAGTTCACACCCATTTTGGAAAGAGCACCTTCTCACAAGTGGACGCAATTATTCTTTATGTTCGAAAAACGATTATGAATTGCTATTTAATCGATCAATTGAGATCCTCTAAAATTAGGAGATAAAAGTCACCACCTATGTCTATCTGCTTAGGAGGTTAATAGTTTACTACACATGCTACTGGCTATTTAAATTTGTTGTCCCTTTTTTTTAACCTTTTCCTTCGTTATTCCTTTCTTTCCTGTTCCCTTCCCGTTACTGCCCCTTGCCCTCTATCACTCATAAACCCCTACAATACAACCCACATCACATAAACCTATTGAGAAGATGCAACTTATCAAATAAAATCTGCATATAACAAGTTATGTGGATTCAGATTTTCCTGTCACTTGGATAGACTGAGGTTTTTGACAGGTTATGTGTTCATGTTTTAAGGGTCGTCAATTAGAAAGTGCGGTTATAGCCGATAGTTGCTTTGTTGACAGTTGAAGCAGAGTAGATGATGTCATTTGAGGCAATCAAGAAAGTTATTTGGCTAAGAGTTTTGCTCAATCATCTGGAATTGTTGTAGGAGAAGGTTGTTAATTACTGCAACAATTAGAGTGCAATACATTTAGCCAAAAATCAAATGTATCTCAAGGAGGCGAAACACATTGGTGTCCGATACCATTTTATACGTGTTATTGTGTCATAAGGAATCACATTCATTGAGAAAGTGCACACAGCAAATAATCTAATAAAACATTTGCCATTGACTAAGTTCAGTTACTATTCAGACTTGGCTAGCTTCTACAATAAGTGAGAAGCCCCATAGGAGTTTAGCCTAAAATTTGTCAAATTAATCCAATAAAATCTTTCCGTTGATTGTACCTCTTGAAAGTTTTAGGATTCGATTACAAATTCATAATATGTTTTAGGACTTCTAGTATGCTTATCCAAAAAAAAAAAAAAAAGAAGAAATTTTGCTGTGTTTCGTACATGTACACTTCGAGCATTCGTGCTTGCTAGTTGCAACTCTATGCTTTCCACTTCTAGGGCATCATATTATGAAGTTGAATTAGGAAAAAAAAACTAATCAAATTCTTGAATCTTAAGCAAAATTAAAGGTTGATAGGATTAAGTAATTAATAGATGAGTCCATTACATGCAACTAATAAGAAGAGTCCAGTTCTTAAAAACCTTGAGACTAGAAACATAGATTTTATTGCATATGCGACAAGAATACTCAAAAAGTAAATAATAATCAACTATTTCCCATCCTTCAATTCTAGGAAGTTGATGACGCGTCTCCCTGTGCCATCTACTTGGCGTAGATCTTCCTTGTATCGTAACCACGATTGAAAGGGAATATACCACGCGGCACCCAGGAAGAACCCATAAAGTACCGCCATTATCGTTCCTTTGACATAATCGGATTTCGGGAGTTCAATTGCAGCTGTAACTATGAAGGCAAAACTGAGAGTCAACATTAGGAGGTAAACCGGGAGAGCGCGGGGCAACAGGGGAATAGCGGTGATACAGATTGTGCCGACGGAGGCCAGGAAAATCAGACTGTTGAGGGCCATGAACTGGTATAGACTCGAGCCACTCAGGATAATGTTTCCGGCTTCATGCGGTTTTTCAACAGCAATGCCACTGGAATTGGCAGTAATGACGGTGAAATGGACTCTGGAATTTGAAGAATTATCCCCCCAGAATCCTCCCGGAGGAGTGAGTGCAGCTTGGTAAGTGGCAGTTGTAACTAAGGTAGACACTAAAAGGATTATGTCACGAACCGATTCATCTCGGAGGCCGAACAAAGATGTGAACTTCTCAAATAAAGTCCGTCTCTTGCTTAAAAACTGTGAGAGAGTAAGAGGTATTGCTGAATCTTTTCTAGGGCGTAATCTTTTTGCAAGATTTCGATCGCCACTAGGATTCTCTTGGAACATTTGCGCAGCCGTCTTATGCTGGAGGTTCTTCGCATGTACTTTGACATGCCTAATCAACAGCTTGATGATCTGGAAGAAATGCAAAGGGCACAAAATGAAGTATATATCCTTTGAATTTTAATTACTGCATTGTCACTAATTTTACTATTGTGCACAAAGTTAGCTAATGTCATATAAGTTTGAGGTGATAAGGACACCGCAATTGATAACTTTTGATCACTTAAGTGCCACAGCTTCTAAAAAAACTTCATTTAAGTGTCATAATTTTCAGTTGACTACTTGCATATCATATTTTAGAAAACGTTCACAGAATTGTTGGAAATTTGACGTAACATGGCATTTATGAGGAACTTTTTTAAAAAGCTATTACCCAAATGATCAATTGAAATTTTTTTTTGACACTCAAGTAATTGAAGAAAATATTATGTCACTCAAGTAAATGCCATATGAAAATTATATCACTCAAGTAGTTAAAAAAAAAAAAGAGTTATCAACGCAGTACGAAAATTGTGATATCCTCTTTTCTTCAAGTGCGGATCCCTTTTTGTCCTTATCAAATTAGTTTTTCATTTCCCTATTAATCCTATACCATGTGTCCCTTCAATTCATTTCACCGATTACAAAACGCACTTCTCTGCGATATCAAAGTATAAAGGTATATTGCGGCAAAAAAAAAAAAAAAAAAAAAAAAAGTCCAACGGTATATCATATATTGTCAGATATAATTTTAATTTTAATTGTATTTTGTGTACTGTTTTAGTTTTTTACCTCACTTACTTTTAATATTTTTTTATGGAAAAACTAGGAATGATCAGTTTTCAATCCTATCTAGTCTCACCTAAAAATCGGAACACTTGATTCTAGAATCGGCTGGGCAGTCAAATGGAATTAGTGGATACTGAACTTGTCGCCGTGAAGGGCATCGATTTGGGGGATGGGGATGTGGACGGGGACGGGAACCCGGACCGGATTCTGAGGGGCTCTGGGAGGGTGGTCTCCAATAGAGTTATTTTATAATAGAGATATCTGAAGTCAAACAATATTGTTTTTTTTTTTTGATGACCCAGGAAACCCCGAAAGCCGTCAGCCGGCGGGAAGAACCTGGGGGCAGCACAGGGAAACCACCACCCCATGCCACCGTGTAAGTCACCACGCGGCAATCCACCAGCCTCCCTTCAACTTGCGTTGAAGGGGCTTCGAACTCCAGACCTCCAATGTGGAAACCTGAAGCCTACTCAGCGGAGCCACAACGGCCGGTGGTAAGTCAAACAATATTGTTATAATATATATAAGTGATAGAAAAACCAAAAGGAAATTTGTAAAAGGATGTGTCGGGTTTTTTTTTTTCTTAGAGGCTTCAATACGGTCTAATTATCCCAATGTTCACCTATAATATATCATATTACTCGATAAACCATTTTTGTTGATCATTTTCCGTGTTTCTGGTGGGTCACTCCACGCGAGCAAATTTTATGGATACTTACTACAGCAACATCAAATGTCAACCGTCAGATAAACACTTATACACAAGTCTTACCGTTAAATGATAATAATAGTCGATATACTATGGCACAAAATGGATTTCAAAGCTCCTCTCTCTCTGAATGTCTATAAATCCATGTACTTTTGACCATATCATAATGTTGGTTCCTGGGTTAAATTATGTCAAATTGAAGGATCAAATAATAAAAGTAAAAACAACCATGAAATCAAAGAACCATACCTCGGGCTCTCTTTCGGACACAGCAATGTGTAAGACTGTGTTACCATCTTGGTCTTTCCAATTCAAGATTTCTGTCTTATCCACTCGCTTAAGCCATCCAAGCAAAACCTTCAATGCTTTGATGTTGTGCTTCTTGACGGCAATATGAACTGTAGTCTCGTATCGGCTCGTCAAGTCTTCGATGGATGACGTGCAAGTGCATAGAAATTCAGCCAGGAGCTCCAGCTCATCGTCTCCTTCTTTCTCAGCAATGAAATGCAAAGGGGTGATCCCGCATCGTCCTTGGACACGGATCAACATCGGGTCACGATTCATTAGTGCCCTCACAATGTTATAATGCTCATGTTGCAAAGCTAAGTGCATGGGGCTGTGACCCTCTGAATTAAGCTTCTGAGCAAACGATGGCCTCAAGATGGCTATCTCCATAGCCACTTGGGTAGTTCCAGCAGCCGCAGCAAGATGTAGAGGAGTATTTGGGAAGGGGTCCTTAGATAGACGATCTAAGAGTTGTTGCTCCTCCCTGATTAAGTTATGCACCTCATCAACATCATCATTCGCTATTGCTAGGTGAAGCCGAGACACCCTAGCTTCTTTTTCTTCTTTTTGAGCTAGACCCCTGGCCATCGTGTTTCTACGGAAATGTAGGAGCAGAAGAGGGGCTTTGCTGGGTGATATGATCGATGGAACAAAATCATCAATCAATGAGTATTTAATTAGCTGAGTCAACAAGTTTACAGGTGGGCCCAATGGCAGGTTAGGGGTTAGTGGGGCCCAACGTACCTTTGACGGTCAGATTCTCATGAAATCGTTAGGCTTGTAATTTTATGCGCCCCTCTTGCTTCCCACTTTTGCTATTTCGCTTCTTGTTGTGTTTTGCAAGAATTGCATGACACGATTTATTGAGAAGGAAAAACTCTACCATGTCATGGCCCGTACGTTGGAGTAGAACAATAAAGTACTGTATGGTATACATTTTTTTACCGGCCTCAGATGAATTTATCTAAAAATGCATTGGATGGAATATTATTTATGTTGGTGATATGTATGGTGCATGTTATATTGTAGTTTCAATTTGATGCTAATAGCCAACCTACATATTGAGACATGACGTGATGTACTTGTGTACGGACTGATTCTGTTTTGCGCGCATAATTGCAACTAAAGTGTTTTCCGAGATTAATTAGAGCGAAGTGATTTTGGCTTAATAATAGTGAATATGATTTCTGTGCTTCATTGCTTGGCAAAGTGTGACCGTAAAGTCTTCATGACATGAGCATAGGATGAGTTTGACATATGTTGGCTATGCGATATTGCATTGTTTATGCCATGGTGCATGTCTTATGATTTGCTGGAATTTATGCAATGCTTGTAAAATGAGTAAACTCGATGCATACTCATTTTTAAAACTGCATCATTCTTAACTTGATCCCATAGGAATGGTGATTTTGTGTTCTTTTCCCCCCCTTTTTTCATGTAAATAAAGAGCGAATAAAGTTGAAAGCAAAATAAATAGTGCCACTTCCTTCCCATCAACCCATCGAATCTTTCCAAGGTAATAGAAAATCAGTCACACCTTACTTGTTATTGCTAATCCCAAACTAAAGAAGATAATTTGCAGAATTTAATCATGCATTTGAGGAGTTAATAGCATTGGATTTGCTTCCTCCTTTATTTGAACAAGTCCACTTATAAATCTACAAGATTTGGTGAGATTATTGATTGTTGTAAAAGTTCTATCACTTCCTCACGCTTAATTTGATCTTTTTCCTAATACCAAACGTAGATAAATTTAATTGGATAGGCAAATGAGTTATGAAAAAAATTGAACTCATGACCTCCTATCCTAATTCCATGTGAAATTTGATAAGACTACTGTCAACTATTTCAAAAAATTAAACTAATTTAAATATTCTATCAAAACCTAAGCACATGATTATCTCCTCGAACTCAATACCACGCATCAGTTCTTGATTCAACCCAATATACGCAGGCAAGTTCTATACCCGTTTCTATGACAGTTTATCAAATGAAGATTTTGAGTTTCGAATTTAGCATTGAATTAGCCCAAAAATAGAGCTATTTAAAATCATAGGTGCACAACAAATTTGACAATTCATTAATAATTGCGAATCATTGGCGGGTTCTTCATCACTTACTCCTCTTTAATGTAGTTGGCAGTTGAGCTTTCCATAATCATATATTTGATGGCTTCAATTGTTTTTAATCTCAAAGCCTTTAACTCAACAGTTCTAGGAATGCTCTCGTAAATTATAACTACATATTGCAAAACCGTAATGCAAAATTAGTTTACATAGCTACTAGTTTATTTTGAGAAGGAGTTAGATATTTAAACTTAAAAATGTAATTTCCTATAAGAATTTATAATTTAAGCTCCACATATAAATGTTAGCAATTTATTAAGAGAACTAGTAATTTTGAAATACATTGGTAATTTTGTATAAGAATTGGTAAACATAACCTAATGATAAGTTCGGAAATACATGTTATGAACTACTGGAAAATTGGAATAACTAGTAATTTTGTGGATATCAATAAACGTGGGTAAGTGGACTCAAATAAGAGTTATTAATTTCATATAATACTTAGTAACCTTATCCATCGGTAAGCTGAGCAAACAAATATTGGTATATTATTGCAACAATTGGTAATTTCAAAATGATCAGAGAAAATTTAACAAGTGACTCACACATTAAGCTAGAATTAGTTAGTGACTTAATGGGAGAAAAATGGGCAAGTCACTTAAATTAAGGTTGGTAATTTTGAATAAAAGTTAGTACCATTACTAATCTTGGAGGTATATGTTAGAAAGTCCAGCCCAAATATTTAAGCTGATATGGGACATTATTTCTACACCCCTTTCCACGCGCAAGCTAACAATTGACAGATGGGGTTGGATACAAGTATGTAAAAGGAATAGCATGGTTTAATATTTAAATATTTCAGCACTCCTTGTCACACGTAGCTAGGATCTCTTGCTCCAATACCATAAGATTTTGTGGAGTTACTATAAATTATTCTAAAAACTTAAGCTAGTAGATAAAGGGGGACTGCATGAGTATACAGAGCATATAGTTTGCGTTGTTAAGCGATTTTTAATAATAATTTAAAACACCCCCTCTAATGTGCAATAAGTATTGGTACTTAAAAAAAAAAAAAACTGCCAGTAACTTAATAACATGTTACTGGCTAAATAAGCACGCATATAAACGATTTGTGAAAAGAAGAATAATGTCTCTCTTTATTTTCTAAAAGTCCATATTGTTATGACTACTTGGAAGACCAAAAAGCAAAGTGCTGGTAGTCGATTTAAAAAAAGAAAAAAAGCAAAGTTCTAATGCCGACAAAGATTATTGAGCATAAAAAAAATAATGTCGAAATTGTGATGACTACTTTAAGGATTAAAATTATCAGAACCCTGTCACTACTGAGTGATTAAAAAAAAAAAGAATTAAAGCTTACCTTGCGACATGTGTTACCTTAAACCTATCTTCATTGGTGCTAGAAGCCTGGCAATTTTTGACACAAATTAACATGTCTATTCACAATTGTATGGCATACTCAAAAGCAACACGAATCGACACAAATTTATTATATATGAGTTTTATAGCATAGTCAATGAAAATATAGGTGTTTTCCAATTACACGACTTAATAGAATAATGAAATCCAATCGAACTAGATGAATTTGAGTTGCCAATTCTCGTGACAACATATTATAAGCATTTATAGCAAATAAAAAGTAGTTCATGTGATGATCTTTTTAAATACGTATTTTTTTTATATACTGTATATATAGTGACATATACCGACAAATGGAAATGCTCTATTTCATTTACCCAACAACCTTCTTCTACTCTCTTCTTTTTCTTTTTTTGGTGCTTGTCTTGCTATATGTCAACTCCTTGTATTTTCACTTTATTATCACATGGAAAACTTTTGTACTATCATGTCTTTATTCCGTTTTTTTTTTTTTTTTTTGGTATTGGAGGAACCGGCTTGCAGCCGACAGCCGCGCCGTAAACCCCCAAGTGACACTTAAGCAGGAGGACCCACCACCCCTGAGTCACACTTAATACACCTAGCGTCTCCCCTGGGTTTTGAACCATTCACCTCTTCGTTGAGGATCAGCAGAGCCTTATCCAGTGGAGCCACCGCGGCCGGTGGTTCTTTATTCCGTTCTTTGTCAAGAAAAAAAAGGAGAATTCTTGGAGACGAAAAATACTTTGCATACTTGACTAGTTAAAAACTTAATAGCGTCTAATTTTGATTGCTGGCAACATAGAGGGTTTATTACCAATAGCTAACAAAAGACAACATAAAGGCCATAGGCAAAGATATTCTATAATTTAAAGTTCCTGGGATCATGTCTTCAATGTGTTAGGCTCCAGCCTCACTAAAAGTGTTCCTTTGTTTCTTATGATGACGTTGGCACAACGCAAATAATCCAAGTCTGCTCAAGTCAACCATGTGTTTAGCAGACACTAAATTAATCACCAGTCGGACCATCAATTCATATATTAAAGGTTCAACCTGTTGTCTGTTTTTTTTATGAAATGAAATGGGCTTTTCATTGACGCGCCTATAGTCTTTTTTTTCTCAGTTGGCCACTCACGAGATAACTAATCTATTAGGTGAAGCCGTTAAGGAATTTAAACGCGATAGGCTTAAGAATTCGACCAGAAATCGACTACTCTTCCATGCTAATCTGCAAGGATCAATACAACACCGTCAAAATCGACCAGAGATTGAAGATAGGTCGTTTCGACAGAAGCATGTAATTAAAGTGTGGGTGAATTCACCTAATTACAAAATTCTCATCGAACGGCACTTCAATCAAGTAATCCATCTCAGAACCTAACTCTATCTTCTAAATAGTTTTTATTATTGATGATATCTCCTACTTTAAATGGCCAAAAAGATTCAAAGAATTCCATACTTGGCTAAACACCCAAGCTCTTACCAATCAGTACAAGTATGATATCCTTTTTGGGTTTGTTACAAGGTTTACAGATAGTCTCAAACATTAGTGGTAGTCAGTGACAAAACAAGACCAACTTCAATTTCTGCTTTCACCAGATTTTGGCCAAGCCATTGTCCCCCTCTACCAATTTTCCATTGGTAAACCTTTTGACTTTTATGAGCTCAAGAGAAGAGAATTTTTTTAGAAGAAAATGCTGCACTCTCCAAAAAAGACATCTTGACAAGCACTATCAAAAGATGTTCAAACTCTTTTATGGCATTGAAGCTGATCCAAACCTAAAATAAGTTTTTCTAACCTCCATTCCCAAAGAATTGTCTTAGCAAGTTGAGAGATCCTTTCTCAACAAATAAAGGAGAATTGTGAACAATTTTTTGGGAAAAATATAACAAGAGATCTATATGTGCCTTGATGATTTGTGCTTAAAGCGCCAAATGATGAAAACAATAGAGAACTTGATGGAGCTTGTTCACGTCAAAAGCTTAAGATCAAATGTTCCAAAAGAGATTGTGACGATTCTTATGCAAAGTCCTCCAAAAAGAACAAGCATTTCAAGAAGTTTTGGATAAAAAAAAAATAAAAATCCAAGCATGAATCTAAGCACTTCCGAAGAAAGAAGAAATGATGATTCTTATGCGAAAGGAAATATCACTTAAATCGCAAAAAATCAACTTGATGCTTTATCTGTAATCGCAAGGGTCATTTCGCCAAAAATTGCCCCCAGGCAAACAAAGGTCAGAATCATTTGATACATTATATAGAGATTGAAACTAGTGATTCACTCAAAAATGATGGCATTGAATCATTCCTTGTTATTAGACTCCTAGTATAACTAATTTTGACTCAAATTCCGAAGATCTTTTTCATAAATCCTCCATTTCTTCAGAACAAGGCCCTAGTATATTTTCAAGCCAAATTCATTGTCCTTATTTTCTTGTAAAAATCTTCACCTTGAAGTTTACCAAACCCATCACAGTCATTGCTCTCGTAGATATTGGTGCAAGTTCATCAATTTTGGACACTAAAGTTCTTCTCGAAGAATATTGGATCTCCTATGTTCGATATTTCAATTCTGTCTTAAGAGATACTTTTGTTACAAATGTACGAACTACCCCAATAACTGTCCAATTTTCCCCCAAAGCTTCATAACCACTAAAATTTTGGAGTCCAGTCTCCCCAACAAAGATTTAATCATTTAATGGGACATCATGACTCAAATTTCTCAATTTCGCATCATTCCTAGAAAATGTCTTAAGTATAAGAATCAATTCTTTGAATTCATAAATATTCAGAGACTTTCTCCTATCCAGAATAGTCTATTAGATCCGATCATGCAAAAGTTGTTAGAATCCTCTTCAGAATCCCATTCTAAATTTTCCCAGAAATGTTTTCATCCTTTTGTGGAAAAATTCAGAATTCTTTGTTCGCCTCTGTCACGCCCGATCCTCAGGCACGCGCACATCCCTTACATTTGTCGAATTTAAATGTGATATCCCGGGACTATGTATCGCCGACCTTTTCATTTTAATATGCACATGCGGAAGCAATTATAAATCCCCTGATAATAAAATAATGGGACAGAAAAGTAGGATTCCAAAATTTCACTTTACAAGCATACATTGCCCAATATAGTGCAAATATATACAAGTTGAATTGTTAAGCCAGATTTAAACCACAAGTTTCTAAAATAGAGTTTGCAAAATGGAATTAACTTCTAACAAAAGAGAATTGCCCTATGACTAGCTAGTCCAATAGGGTAGTCAATTCTTCAGGCTTCCCCTTCCACACTTCGGGTCTCTAGTCCTTCACTAATGTCATCTAAGGACTTGAAAATGGTTATTCAATAACCAGTGAGACAACGTCTCAGCAAGTTCTACCCTCTAAGACCCGATTAATAAACCAATACACTATGGGCTGCCTAAGCACACACGGGTGAGAAGGCTTACCTTGGCCTCAGATTCCACCTGCAAATCAATACAATTCAAATAGGCACCCAATCAAATGCTATCGATCAAAGCATCAGTCAATCAACCTAGTCGATTTACATGTCAAACAGACCATCACTTGGTCATTTCAATCAATACTGTCAATTCTTCAAAATAACCTATCAGGTTACCAAGCTAGTATTCTATACGATTCATTCTTCGAAATGACATTATAAGTCACCGAGTATATTCATCATAACGTCCATTCTACAAAATAACCCATCGAGTTATCGAGCCATTATGACATGTCGTCCTTCTACAAAATGACCTATAGGGTCACTGAGCCAACATTGGATACCGTCTGTCTACAAAATGACCTATAGGGTCACCGAGTTGACATTGGATACCGTCTGTCTACAAAATGACCTATAGGGTCATCGAGCCGGTATGGGATATCGTCTGTCTATAAAATGACCTATAGGGTCATCGAGCCGGTATGGGATATCATATGTCTACAAAAGACCTATAGGGTTACCGAGTCAGTATTTTGCATGATACTCCGAACGTACAATCAATTTGTTCCCTTTTTTTTTTTTTTTCTTTTCTTTTCTTACAAAAGTACATGTGCACGGGCACACGGTTGGCCTTAGCCAAGATATTAAGATTTTCTTTCCACAAATCTCACTCTTATCAATAGTCCACCAAAATATTTTTGGTGTTGTTAACCGACACCCGGTTATTTTCCAATTAATTATTCAATTTAATTAATTCAGGAAAATAATCATATAATCATAATTAATTCATTTAAGCACAAAATAAAGCTCAATTAAATAAATGGACTGCACCATGACAATCAACATAAAATTCTGGTTGCCGACTATTCCTACCTAATTTCTGGAAAATAAATAAATAATTAAATTAATTTCAAAAATTAATAAATAAATATGATAAATCCAATTTATGCCCGAAATGCCTGATTGGAAGCTGATATGAGCCTGAAAAATTATCGAGACTCGTTCCATAAATAATAAGACTTGTCTACTTGCTAAGTACACTAACCATTTACCTAACATGCATAGGTAAATACATAATTTAATTATTTTAATCTAATCTAACCACCTAATTGCACTTAATTAAATCTAATCAACCCTAAGCATTATTAGCAAACTAAGAAATCATTAGGGAGTAAAACTCACTTGATCAAAAGTGAAAACCGGATCACCGTGACGGCAGCCTAACTTGGGCTCGCGACAAACTTGGACCAGGCCAAGAAATCTTGCAAGCCCACAGAAATTTCTGGGCTTAGACTTGGACTTGGGCCTGCTTCTTGGGCTTCAAGTGGGCTGAAACAAAACTGAATTGGGCTTGCGAAGTTCACTTGGGCTGCTGGAGTTGATGGGCCAAAGACTTGGGCTGTTGCAATTTTTCTTGGGCTTCAAATGGCCCAATTGCTGGACCGAATGCTGCTGGAAATTGAAGATGGGCTGAGCTGATGGAGAGGGGCTTCACGGGCTGAAGATTGAGCTGCTTCTTGTGAGCTGGGCCACGAAGACACGTTCGCTGGAGAAGACCGAAGATGCTGAGCTTTGCTGGTTGAATTGCTTCCGTTGGCTGCACACACGGAAGGCACGAGGATGGGAGCAAGCTGGCGTGAGTCTTCGATGGGATGGAGCTGCACGTTGGGATGGCAGCTGGCGGTCAAAGATGGGGAAATTCTTTGGGGTTGTTGACTCGGCAAAGACAAATCTTGGTGGAGAAGCAGAATCGAGATGGGGCAGATGGTGGATGGAGAAGCGGACGCACGCGGCAGAGAGGAAACAAACCGAAGTGGGGAGAGGGCGAGCTAGCTGGAGGGAAGACGCGGCTTCGCTGGCCTCGGTCTTCGTGGGCTTCAATTTGGTGGAGGGTAGTGCGCGCAGGTGAAACAGCAAGGAGGGAGAGGGGGTTTTCGGTGGAGAGATGAGGGGGGAAATTGAAGTTGCAGGGAAATGAAAACAAAACCGAAGCCCACGGAAAGGAGAGATCGCTCGAGTGAGGAGGGGAATGGATGAGCGTGCGGGAGAAGTCAGCTGGGAGGGGGAGCAAAAATCACTAACCTTAGCCAATACATTGAATGACTTGGTCCCACAAGCTCTCAACCTAATCCCTCTTGTCCCCTAATTCTTTCTAGAAGGATAATTCCACAATTAATCAACTTTGATGCCAAAATTTGTAACTTTCAACTATAGCTCCGAATTTCCCAACTTTAGGATCAATTTCTTCACTCAATTTCCCCAATTGAGATCCAATTTCAATGAAGAAAATATCAAACAATTTTCTATAAATCTCTGACACTCAAAGGCTCGGCTTGGAAGTCCAAATTTCCATCGATTTAGCCCATCTAAATTTCCGTCAATTTTCCATGACGTTCGAACGATTTTCTGTAAAAATCTCAGGATCTCTAAAAAATCTTCTGAGATTGAGCCATTACTCCTAGAATTTATTGTGCCATAACAGAATCTTCAAAATTTTTGAAATCGAACTCAAATTGACGGTTAATTTTCAATCCACGCATATTTAGCGTGACCTAAACTACTAGGTAGTTTCGGAACTTTTTAGGGCAAATGACCCTTGGTCGATTTTTTTCGATCCACTATGAACCCACTCGACTCATTGGCAACCCTCGATTGTCGTGAAAGTCTCGAAAACTCAATTACGGACATAGGGTACTAAAACGATAGTATAAGTCAAATTAGTGTCGATGAACGAGAAATTCCCAATTTAGTGGTGTCACTCATGATTAGCCACACATCTCGGTCGAACAGACCTATCTCTGATCTCAAATTGATTTTATACTGTGCCATAATGGCCTCTAAAGATGAGCACGGTCGAGAATCCGTTTCCTAGTCGAATTCTCAAGTCTTTTGCCTTAAAATTCCTTAATGGCTTACCCAGTTAGTCTAGTTATCTCAAGAGTGATCAGTTCTGAGAACAACTATATAGACGTGTCAATGAAATGCCGGATTAATGCATTAGAAAACAGGTTGAAAAATTCAGGATATCATGGCCTCCCTTTAAAAAAAAAATGAAGATAAATCTAACCAAGGCGAGTCACATGGGAATGAATCCAAAACATTTTGCTTCCACTTAGAATGAATGCTTAGAATTGCTGCAACAAGGCCTTATTGAAATTTCAGATTCTCAATGGGCTTGCAAGGCTTTTTATGTCAACAAGCGGGCTAAGCAAAACAAAGGAAAAATGCAACTAGTAATAAACTATCAATCTCTCAACATTTTTTCTCCAAGAAGACAAATTCCCTCTACCTTCAAGAAATTTCATTTTTGCTGGATTATCCAAAGCCCAAATTTTATTTCAAATTCGATCTTAAAGCTGGATTTTGGCAATTGGGAATTCATCCTAAAGACAGACCCACGATAGGGTTTTGTATTCTAAACTAGCATTTTCAATGAAAAGTCCTTGCTTTTGGCCTCAAGATAGCCACATCCTTATTCCAAAAGGCCATGTGTAAAATCTTCTAGCCTATCTTGTCAAGTGCAACAATATACATTGATGATATCTTGCTTTAGAGCTCTAATGAGGAATCCGGTTGCCAATTTCTTGGGCAGTTTGCAGACATTATAAAGAAGTATGTGATTATGCTTTCTTAGAGAAAGATGAATATTGCCTAGATGGAAATCGAATTTCTTGGTATGCACCTTTACAAATGAACATATTATCCAGGGCCACACATTGCTCAAGAGTTGATAAAATTTCCAAGAGAAAACTTCCCACAAAGCAAGTTCAGCAATTTCTTGAAATAATTAATTATCTCAAAGACTTTGTTCCTAACATTGCAAAATTGCTTATTCCGCTAGAATTAATGTTGAAGAAAAATCCTCCACCTTAGGAAAAACCCTAAACCAAAAGAAGATCATGTAGACTTTTCCCCCGTTGCAAATTCTATCTACGAAGAAAAAAAAATCCTCCAGACTAATGCCAGTGATGAATACCGAGCGGCAATTCTGTTCAAAGAAACTAATGGTAAGCGACACATTTGTGCTTACAAAAGTGGAAAATTTTCTCAGGCTGAAATGCATTATCACTCCACTTTCTAATGGAACTAGACATGGCATCTTTCCCTCATATGACCAAGTTCAAACAGAAATAGATTCCGAATTCCCAATTGCTTCAATGGGCTAAGTGGTTTTCAAAATATTTTTTTGAAACCAAACATATTGCCGGAAAAAGAAATGTGCTTGTCAATTTTTTGTCCAGACCAAAAGCATTATAAGTCAACATGTACATCATGAAGCTACTTTTCATCACAATGAAAAGTATAAGATTAAGAAGATACGAAACTGGCCAAGCTTGGAATACCCTTAGGAGATTATTGAAAAAAATCTAGAATGGCAACCTTACTAAAAATCTAGAAAATCTCATGTGGCAATGCCACACAAATCCCTTTAGACTCAATGGAGGCTCAATCCATTACCCTACTGAATTAAAACCCATCTATACATTCATACATCCTTTAATCTGAAAGGAAAGTGATTTTCCCTATAACCTCCGGTGGTTGTTATGGTAACTAATAAGTACTTAATAACTATTGAGATTCCAACTAGGAAATTCATTGATAACCTAACCAAGATATTCATGCTCGGCCGAACACATTGAAAAGGACAGTGACAGAAACCTCTTGGCTATTCTCAATTGGTTCTATCATCCTATTTATTGGAAGCACCTCTTACAATAAGAGTTGAGAACTACTCGACCAGACCTGGAAATCCACATTGTTGTGTTTTTTCAATGTCCATGGGCTTTTGTACGAAATAATGGCACCATTGCTAGTGCACCATAAAGTATAGGAACCACATCCTATAAACCTCAACCACATCTTATGGAGGCTCGTATTTACAAGTCATTTACCTGTTGGGTTGGTTGTTGCAAGCATTAGTGTCGAGAACTTCAAAGAGTCTTATGCTAAGAAAACAAAACCATCCCTGAAGACGTATGAAATTACATTGTACCTATCACATGGGATCATTATAGCCTTGTACCAGAGGCCAAAGAAGCACTAAGAGAATTTGAGCAAGAAATGATACTTGCATCACGAGAGCAAATTGCCACCAATTGTTCTGCATTTACACATGGGACTTTTTCTTTTACTTGGATTCTTACATGCATTTTGAAGAAAAAGATGACTCTTCCAAGTTGGCCAATTCCCACTGAGTAATAGCTTGATATCTAGGCATTTCATTTCACGAAAGTTAGGTGAAAAAATTAGGCATTTCACCTAACAAGATGTTCAAATCATATCTTGAAGTAAATGCGTAGAGTAAAATGATATATGCTCATCAAGTTTAATAAGAATGTGAAATCTTGTCATAAAAAAGAAATTGTTTTACTTTGTCCACAAACTTAAACTACTAAACAAAAGTGATGTACATGCTCGTATTTAACTGCATTCAGCATATTAATCCTAAAAGCATCTGCACAATCAAATGATTATTTTATATTTTCGCTCGACTGTGCTATATGCAGTAAACTAAATCAATACCAAAAAGTATCCAAGAACATCGTAAAGAAGTTGCAGCAATATGTGATTCATCGTTGACATAATAGTGATATCCTCGCTTCCATATAGAGAAAGAGAGAGAGAGAGAGAGAGAGAGAGAGAGAGAGAGGGAGAGGGAGAGGGAGAGGGAGAGGGAGAGGGGACCACACAGCAAAAAAGCCGAGACTTGAAAAGCCTTTAAATGTGATGGGAAATGCAGATAGCATGTAGAGCAATTAAATAAAAAAAAAAAAAACATTGATGGATTCATCTCACAATTTGGTTGGGATTTTCTTAAAGCCAAAAATTTAGATTGATTCTGCAGATATGGTTCTAGATTCCAAGAAGATTTTAACACTTATGCTTAATTAGATAACCTAACATTTCAAAAACTCGAGGTGGAGCTTTTTTTTTTTCCTAATAAAGGGAAAATGATGTGGGATGCCTTAAGAACGGATTTACTTTTTTTAAATTGATAAATTTAGGATAATGAAATCTGATATTTCTTCTATAATTAAGTTTGTTTAGAATATTCATTTAGTTTATGACATATGAGTTTATTTTTTATTATTTTTAACTTTTTAAATGAGTTGATAATTTTTTTTTTAAAATTGGAAGATACCATAGGGTCTTTTTTTTTTATACCTTGACTGTTGTTATACTCTCAGTATTTCTTTTTCCGTTACTTTATCTATCAATAATTTTTAGAGAAAGGGTAGTAACAGTATTAATTTATTATGTTGTATAGGATTATGCAGCTCACCTCATTCTATATATAAAAACCTAAAGGCATTCATGTTTCCGAGATCTTGTGTGCTTTTTGTGCGTGTACGCTTCAGGCATTCATGTTTCCGAATTGCAACTGAGTGCTTTTTGTTTCCACTGCATTGAAGTTGAATTAGGAGAAAAAGCTATTTCAAGTCTCGACTCCAAGCAAGACTAAAGGCCACTCGGGATCAAGGAACAAATAGATGAATCCATTACAAGCACCTAACAAGAAACATCTAGTTCTTGCAAACCTCAAGACTAGAGACCTAGATTATATTGCATCGGCAAGAAGAATACTTAAAAAGAGTAAATAATACTTGCAAACTATTTCCGATTCTTCAACTCTTGGGGGTAGCCGACGTGTCTCCCCCTGGCATCGATTCCGCTTATGAATCGGTTGTGCTTAGACCACAAGCCCAAGGAACCACCAGCCCAACACCCAGCAAGCTCATATAAAATCCAGTTATGAAATATCATCAGGCTTCGGGTATTCGATTATGAGGCTAAAAAAGTAGGCAGCATCGACAGATAACGACAACAAATAAACCACGATAGTTTCCTAGGGGAATAGCAGTGATCCAGATTGAGATTATGGAGGTCATAAAACCCGTACTGTTGAGGGCCGTGAATTGGTATAAATTCGAGCCGCTCAGAATTTTCGTTTCTAGCTTTATCTGGTTTTTCAACAGCAGTGCCATTGGAATTGGCAGCGATGATAGTGGAATTGGCTAGGGGATTTGAAGAGTTATCCTGCCAGTATCCCCAAGGGGAGTGAATGCAGCTTGGTAAGTGGCAGTCGCGATTAAGGTAGCCAGTACAACATTTATGTCGTGAGAGAATTCATCTCAGAGGCCGAACCAAAATGTGAACTTCTCATAGCGAGTTAGTTCCATGCTTGGAAAACTGTGACGGAGAGAGGTTGGGAATAAGAGCTCTTGCTACACACGCTGAACGGCGAAACCTATTCGCAAGATCTTGATTGCCACTAGGATTCACTTGAAAGATCTCTAGAGCTCATGACATATATGTGTGAGTGATACTTATTGATGCAACGACCAATGTATCGTGGGAACAAGTTTACCAAACCTTATTTATGAAATGCAATAATTTTACCCCACGTATGTAATGAAGTTCCAAATGTTTTTAGAAAGTGTGATTTAGTCTTCTCACTTGAAATTACTTACATGATAGCTAAGAATTAAGAGTGATCGGTTCTCAGTCCGATCCCATCCAAGAACTAGGGACTAACCGAAGCGACCGCTTCCCAATTTTCGGAACTAAGTCCAGTTCTATTGCCTGTCAATCTAGTGGAACTGGTCATTTTAAGGACTTCACTTTGCAAAAGTAAATAAGCATGTCTAGAACATATCCATAATATTCTCATCTCACTATGAACACTTTGAACTAGTGTAAAACAAAATCTCACGTTACTTAAATAGATTTCCCTCACAAATGAGAATCTTGCCTATATCACTTTTATCTAAACTAGATTCTAATAAATAAAATTACTCTAATTGAAAGCATAAATTTGGTCAAACCTGCCCCAATGTGAGTTCAGCTAAAGAGGACGCATGAGCGTCGTGGGCGAATTCAGAAAGACCAAAAGAGGAGAGGAAGAGGAGGTGTGCGTGACAGATTTTAGATTATTAGGTTTACATTTTAGAAATAAATAAAATAAATAAATAATTGGCCCGGGCGGAGCCGGGCGAACCCATTCAATCCAATTCCCCCTTTGGAACTAGGAATCGAACTACCTAGACACTAGTTCCACTTTTAGGAATTGCTTATATGAGTTATAACATGGGTGAATTCATAAAATTGCCAACTCAAATGATTATAATGTTTCATAAAAGTTTAGGACTCGATCAAGTCAATTGAAAAATTTATAACTCAATTACATTTTGTACATAAGTTTTTTTCTATGAAAAGAAAGACTAATTTACATAGGTGTACTCATATCCTTTATGCATGAGAAACAACCGATTTAGGAGTAATTTTCCTGTTCACAAAGTGATTATTTTACTGCTGTGTCGGATTGTCCCTGTTAGCTTCCATTTTACTAGCTTATATACTGTATAATATATTCAAATGATGGACTGATCGCAAAAAAAAAAAAAAAAACGCAAAGAGATTTTTTTAGGAAAAAAAATAATAGAAAAATGATGAATTGAGTAACTATTGTGTAAAGTAAGAGTGTATTATGATGGAAAGAGTTGGAAGAAAAATATTCATCCAAAACCATCAAAAACTAAGTTTTATAGGGGGTTCAAAGAGAAAACAATCTTAATCATACTTTTCTCTCCACTAAATAAACAATAAGCAAGGTTTTCCTTATATCCCTCCTTTCTTTTCCTTCCTTTCTCCCTATATCCTCCAACCAAAGCATTGTTAAGGACAATTAAATTGAACTCGAATCAGAAGTATCACTAGCTTAAAATAGTTTCGCCACTAGCAGTTTTTGAAATGAAACTGTCGACTTGTTTTGATAAAACTGAAAAATGAGCACGAACGTCCTTTTAAGCTCTAAAAATAGAAAATAAACAAAATTATATGATAATAATTTAAAATGCATCACCAATTATGATCATTTTCTCACGAAACATGGAATTTGATCACTATTGATAGGTTTTAAGATCCTCATTTGAATCTTATAATTGGGTGCCTGCGTCTTCCTCTGCCTCTTTGCGTTCGGATACAATTCCGTCCTTATCGAGTTAGGATTTTTCCTTCCCTATTAATCGTAGATTAAATTGCCCTTCGATTCGTTTCACTGATGGTAAAGTCACCTCATGCAATTCGGTCAGTGTTCATTTCTTCTTTGTTTTATGCTAGACAATAATCCCGGCGCTTACTTTTTTCAAAGTTAATATTGCCTAATATGGTAGAAAAATAGATATATATTTTTGTCCAACCATATTTGTTCTCCCATGTAAATAAGTCAATTTATTTTGCCAATTATGCCGTACACATTCTAATGTACAAATTCTACGATCCCGTCTGATTTATTTATACCAATCCATATTCTTTGAAGGCAAAATTTATTTTTGGGCTGATGAACTTATTCACTCATTCCGACCACGTGAAGTCTTTTTTGTTATATTTTTATGGGATCATTTCACAAGAGAGTAAAACGTGTGTAGATCAATATAATGATTGTCACAGGACTCGATCAGGAGTTAAAAGGACAAGCTCGACAAATTGTGAACTTTTATTGCATGTGAATTCAATATTTAACTATTTTTGTTCTATATAAATATTACAATATTATGGGTTTTTTTTTTTTTTTTTCATAGAAAGAGAGTTGAAGTCGCAAAATATCTATGAGATTTTATGGAATCATGCTAATTTTTCTAAAAGCTTAAATTATTACATGAATGTGTTATGTAATATTTAAATATTCTAAAACTCCACTATATGAAGGCATGTTTTAATATTTAAATATTTTAACACTCCTCTGCACGTGTAAATTGGATTTTGGCCTTAGCCAATGCTCGAATACTTTATAAGATTTTATGGAACCATTGCCAATTATTCTAAAAATTTAAACTATTAGATGTAGGTGTTGTTTAATATTTAAATATTTTAACAATATCGTGATAATATATATTAGTGATCATAATTGATTTATGAAAGGATATGTTATATTTTTTTTTATTGTGGAGGCCTCAATACGGTCCGATTATCATAATATTCATCTATAACATATCACATCACTTGATAAATCATTTTTGTAATCATTTTCTAGTTTTTCCACTGGATCCTTCCTAGCAAACAAATTTATGACACTTCTACGGTTTACAATACCATGCTATACAACATTAATTGTCACTGATCAAGTAGACACTTATCGACAAATGTAAAATACCATATGATATATTGTTATGCAAAGTGTAGTTCAAATGTCTTCTCTCTCTCAGCGTTTCTAAATCCATGTGCTTTCAACCCCTGCTATTTCATTATCATAACAATTGTTCCTGGATTAAATTATTTCAAATGCAAGGATCAAACAATAAAAGCAAGAACATCCACAAAATCATAAAACCATGCCTCGGGCTGCCCTTCGAACACAACAATATGTAAGACAGTGTTACCATCTTTGTCTTTCCAATTCAAGATTCTAGTCAGATCAACTCACCTAAGCCATTCAAGCAAAACCTTGAATGCTCTAAGGTTGTGGTTCTTGACAGCAACGTGAATCGTAGTCCCGCATCAGCTTGTCAAATCTTTGATGGAAGAACAAGTGCATAGGAACTCAGCTAGGAGCTCTAGCTCGCTATCTCCTTCTCTCTCAACAAGATGGTGCAAAAGGGTGATCCCACATCATCCTCAGACTCAAATCAACTTGGGATCGAGTGTCACCAATGCCCTCACAATGCGATAACGGCCACGTTGTACAGCCAAGTGCATGGGACTGTAACCCTCTAGATTCAACTGCCTAGTGAACGACGGCTTTAAGATGGCCATCTCCATGGCCACTTGTGTTTGCCCAGTGGCTGCAGCAATATGTAGAGGAGTATCTAGGAAAGGGTCCTTAGATGCACAATCCAAGTGTTTTGACTCCTTAACAATGAACCTATGGAGCTCACCAACATCGTCATTTTCTATTGCTTGCTGAAGCCAAGGGTCCATTGTTTGAGGAAGGACATGTAGGAGAAGAGGTGTTTTGCTCGTTGATGATGGCTGAAAGTAAGAGTAGTGAGCTTGCAAAGTCATAAATAGTGCCGTAGTCAACCAAAATATAATTTGGTGAGTCATTGTTTATGATTTATCCCGTTGGAACTACTCAATTATTTGGGTGGTCTTTCTTCCCGTCTAGTTGAAGTCGTGAGGAGTAGCAGCTGAGGCTGTCTTGGTGCATCACAGCTGCAGCCATACTAGCACGCAATGTCGTGGCAATTACCTAAACTGTGTGGAGTATAAAATTCCGCTGATTGCTTTCCACTAACGGCGAACTCGACATCTGACTGGGTTTTCTTAAAAAGAAAAACAATTTAAGTCCTCAAGCGGCCAAACCAAAATTTTATGTCTTCAAATGACCAGCTGCCCAAACCTAAAGTCCTCTTGTTTACACTTATCCCTATTACCGCCAAGAAGATCACGCCCATATCCAAAAACCAGTGACTCAAAGGTGGGTTATTCATCACTTGTTTCTCTTTAATATAATTGGCAATTGAGTTTTTATAATCATAAATCAAACAGCTGCTATAATAGCTTTCTTGCTGTTAATTTTAAGGCTTTTGACCCAGAAGTTGCTGGAATGCTCTCGTGAATTATAATTACACATTGCAATTCCGTATTGCAAAATTAGATAACATACCTACTAGCTAATTTTGGAAAGGGTTTAAATATCTTATTTTAAAAATCTCATATCTCATGAGTATTAAAACTCAACCTTTAGTCATAAAAGACATATGATAAGGGTCGCCACCTACCATTCGGGAAAGGGAATAGGTTTAGGGATATTGTCTAAAAAACAAGCCTACGATCTATGATCAGGCATGAGCTCTCCCAAGCCCATACCTCATGCGACATCAAAATATTCATAAGAATTTTGTAATAAAAAGTCGCTATTAACCTATTGAGGTTGGCTAGGAACCAAATGAGGCACGAGAGTCTACTTTGCTTTTTACACAATTAGAGAATTTAGGGTCAGGAATCTTGATTACACTAATTAACTAATTAATGTCATTTCGATACCTAATCTTGTTCATTTTAAAAAAATATTTTTGTCAAGTAGTTTGGATTAATTTTAGACTAATCCACTAATATGTGAAATGATTATGTGGGTGTACAATCATTAAAAAAACAATCGGTAGTCAAGGAAATCGTTAAATAAATTGCATGGAAAAGCAAAGATTTAACACTAAGGAAAAAATAAATGCTAATCATAACTAGACTAAAGGAAAGCCAAAATCAACATATTAATATTCTGCAATCAAGGACATTTGTCTCTAAGAACAATTGAAACATTAAGGTAGAGCCCTAAAGGATTGGTCAACCTTGAACACAATCATATATTGACAGGCTTCTATAGCCCGAAATTCTATTTTTGAAACTTTTCAAAGAGTTTTAATTTTCTTTGGAACTTTTTGTTTTTTAAATTATCTTATGAATTTTTTACCTTTCCGAAATTTTAGAATTTTTTATATTTTCTAAAAAATTTATGAATTCTTTTATTTAATATTTTCTGAATTTTAATTTTTCTTGAAATTTCTGATTTGATTTTTTTTGAATTTTTTAAATATTTTTCCAAACATTCTATCTTTGCAATGACTTTCTCAAATTTCTAATTTTTCATTGATTTTGGAATTTTCTATATTTTTTATTATTTCCTAAATTTTTAAAAAACAATTTATCATTTTCTAAATTTTTAATTTTTACTATTTTTTCGAATTTATTTATTTATTATTACACTTAGGGCAAGGTTTCAAATTGGGTTTACCCCATCCGACCATTGACCCCACCCGAACCTGGATTCGACCCAGTCAGATTAAAATATGAAAGAACGTTTTCAATTTTTAGTTTTTTTAATAATTTCTCTATTTTTCTTTCTTTTCCTCTGTTGTCTTCTTCTCTGTTTTGTCTTTTTCGCCTGCACCATCTTCTTCTTCACGCCTTCTTCACCGATCGTCTCCCTCCATCTGTCTGCAATTTATTTCCAGAAACTAAGGCGCGAATAATAAAATATTTACTTCTCTATTTCTCGGAACAAATTTCAAACAGAAATTCATTTGCTAACGCAATTTTATTTTTCTATTTCTAGAATAGATTTTTATTTAAGAAATAGATTTGAAGAAAAAATCAGAAGCTAAATTTTTTAACTTCTCAATTTCTGAAATAAAAATTGAGAAATCAGTTTCTGGCAAAAAAAATCAATTTCTATTTCATAAATTTTGTTATGCATACCCTAAAACTCTCGACACCAACGCTTCTCTGGCCGCCGATTGATATTCTACACCGGGCGTCAACAACGAACGTCCAGCTACAACACCTAATCTGGCCCACTGACCTGGCACCACGGCGCTGCCTCGATCAAGCCGCGCATAATGCTCCGCCCTCGTCCTACCGGCGGCGACTCGATGGCCACGGGAGCTGTGGAACGTGCCTCGGAACAAAAGAGATCTGCGGCCTTCGTGGGTTGCCACAAGAGCGGCCGCGCATCGAGGGGCGTCGGCTACGTCTGGGAAGCTAAAAATTCACGAGAAAACCTCAACTAGGTAGGACGGTGCCTAGATGACTCAATTCCGGTTCAAAACAACGAAACAATACCGGATCTTGTTCAGACATTTTACCGAATGGGTGGAGTGCTCTATCAAAAATGAAAGATTCCCGGCCCCAACGGGACCGGGATTTGCGTCAGGACTCTCGACAGCCAAACCAGGATGCGCACGAGGACCTAACAAGAGACGGACGGTGGCCGGAGCTCGCCTGAGCCGAACGGCCGCGAGCTCCCGCCCGGTATGCCGGAAAATATGGGGAAAAGAGGGTTGGGGCTTACCGGTTTGGCTCAAGGACGCCAGCTAAAGGCTCCCTCGTTCTCGGCCCTCTGGACTCTCTCCGCTATCCCAAAAAAATCCTCCGGCCATTTAACGCTGCCTCCTCTCCTAGCTGTTACCCCCTTGTTTTTTTAGCGACGACAGCGGCCTTTTGCAGACATTCTCGATCGAGCGTCGCACGCAGCCTCTCCTCCGTCCGTCGTCGCCCCAGTCCTTATGTCCTTTTCCTCCTGTTTGTCGCGAAGCAAGCGGCAAACGGCGGGGAAGGAGAAGAGGAGAGGAGAGGGCCGGGCCGGGGAAAAATAAAAAGAACAAGTGGGCTAGGCCGGCTCACGTGGGGGAAAAGAAAAGGGAAATGAAGGAGGTACTGGGCTAAGGCTGCCCCTAGCCCCGCCCGGATGCTTTCTCTTTCTTTTTTTTTTTTTTAAGATTAAAAAATTGATTATTTTTTTAATTTTTTGTTTTAAATTTAAATTTAAATTTTTTTAATACTAGTAATACTAATGCTCCTAATGTCTATATGCGATGCAATTTAATGAAAACACGATGCATGTTAATGAAAATTAGTTAGTTTACTCTTTACTTCTTTTTTAGAGACTAGCTCCTAATTTTCTACGCGATTAAGTTCTAAGTAAAATAAGAAAAATATAGGTGTTAATAATAAGGAAAATGATGGTAAAAGAATTAACTACATAAAAACCTCACTTAGTGAACTCTTTCAACAAGATGGCGGCTCGGGTGCAATGAACAAAATGCCAGTGCACCAACTTAACCGGCTCAAAATGACGAGGTAAGTACATGAGATGATTGTCATGCATACCATAAAGAACCACTATTGTGTTCAAGGAGCAGCACATTTTAGTTGCAGAGGAAACTGCAACTTCAGGCTCTATATTAACTAAGCTGAAATAAATCAACATAAACTATTCAAGTAACATAACTGAGTTTTAGATGCGTTCCTTTTTCTATTTGAAGATGAGATTGTGTCCAAGATTTTCAACAAGTTTCACCATCTGCTATTTGATGTACACAGACGTAAATATATTTCCCCGCTGTATGATTCAAACTAAAGTCAGCAGGATTGAGTTGTTGTCCTAATATTTATGTTGAGTAGGGCTTTCAAAACCTGTACATTATGGAGAAGACAATTGATGTTGTTGATTCGTAAAATTAGGTCCATTGGCATATTTGAAGTCACCATACTGCAAACGTTCGTGAAAAACAAACATTTCAATTACCAGTAGAATCGATTTTCCCAAAAAAGAAGTATCTCCATTTTTTGCACCATCTGTGCCTTGTAGCTTCTTCTGTGTAAAACGTGTCTGGCCTTTTAATATGAAGCGAAACAGAGAGAGCAGGTGGAGCTCGCAGCTCTATGCATGGAACTATGTGTGGTATAATTTGTTTAATAGCCTATTTGATTCGAAATATTCGTATGCTGCCTTCATGCTGAGAGCATGTGGAGGTCGCATCTCTATGTATGGAGCTGTGTGTGGATATGTATTCAATATATTCGTCTGCCTTTATGTTGATCGATCATCGTAACATCAATTGTTAATTGACCATAAAAGGAAAAAGGAAAGGGCGATGAGAGCATGTTAATGTTAGAATCTTGGAAAATTAAACACCCCTTCATTTTGTTAAATTGCTAAAAAGGAGGAGAGATGAGGCTAAAACTTCATCTTACGTACTGAACAACCAAGTCTTTTACAAAAGACAAAATACATAACGTAAAACACACCATAACTATAACTACCCATGTTCTGCATAAAGCACTTGCCCCACTAACACCTAAAAACTAGGATAACCAACACACATGACTCCACTAACTCTAATAACCGAAAAACCAAATCAACAACACGTGTAAAAGGAAATAACTATTATATTAACAATCCCTCTCTTAAACTAATGTTTGCTAACATTTAGTTTAAAGCCTTGACTTTTTTCACCGTGTAAACACCTAGTAACCTTCTGAGCTTCACAAATGACTCCATCTTGAGGGCCTTGGTGAATATATCAGCAACTTGATCTTCACTCTTGCAGTAAATTGATCAATTGTTCCATCATTGCTAAGATCTCTTAAGAAATAAAACTTCACATCAATGTGCTTGCTTCTTCCATATAACATTGGATTCTTGGAGAGTTTTATTGCTGAGTTATTGTCACAAAAAAATTTAGTAGGTCCCGGTTGCTTGAATTGTAACTCCTCAAGAATTCTCCTTAGCCAAATAGCTTAACAAGCACTAGTTGTTGCAGCAACAAATTCAGCTTCTGTACTTGACAATGTGACAATTGGTTGTTTCTTGGATGACCATGAAATAGCACATGTTCCAAATATAAAAGCATAACCCGAAGTGCTCCTCCTATCATCTTGATCTCCTGCATAGTCACTATCAGTAAATCTCAACAAATCAGACTTTTCACCCTTCTTGTAAAATAGCCCAAAGTCTCTAGTTTCTTGCAAGTAATGAAGGATTCTTTTGGCAACTAACAAATGCATTTGTGTAGGATTCTCCATATATCTACTGATTAAACTCACAGAATACATTATGTCTGGTTTTGTTGCAGTTAAATACATCAAACTGCCCACAATTTGTTTATAAAGTGTGCTGTCAACCTTCCTCCCTTCATGATCTTTGTATAACTTTAAGCCAAATTCAACTAGAGTGTTTACAGGATTACAATCCTTCATCTGAAACCTGTCCAAAATTTCTCCCACATATTTCTTTTGAGAAATGAAAATCCCATCATCTGATTGTACCACTTCTATGCCAAGGAAGTAATGCATCATACCAAGATCAGACATTTCAAACTCAGCCATCATAGATTTCTTGAATTCTTCAAACATGCCATCACAACTTCCAGTAAATATAAGATCATCAACATACAAGCAAACAATAAGCATTTTCCCTTTATCTCCAATCTTGACAAAAAGCGTATGCTCATAAGGACATTTTGAAAAACCAACTTTAAGAAAATAAGTTTCAATACGACTATACCAAACCCGATGGGCTTGTTTTAGCCCATAAAGAGCTTTCTTCAATCTATAAATTTTATGCTCATTTCCAATATTAACATAACCAGGGGGTTGCTCGATAAATACCTATTCCTCCAAGTACCTATGTAATAATGTCGATATGATATCTAGTTGGAAAATAGGCCAAGAATTATGTGCCGCCAATGCAACCACCAATCTGATCATGTCATGTCTCGCAACTGGAGAAAAAAATTCTACATAGTTGATCCCATATTGCTGCTTGTATCCCTTAGCTACCAAATGTGCTTTATATTTGTCAACTTCACCATTTTCTTTCGGTTTTGTTTTAAAGACCCACTTTACACCAATGGTTTTTTGTCCATCTGGAAGATCAGATAACTCCAAAGTATCATTTCTTTCTATGGAATTAATTTCATTATCCATCGCTTTTCACCATTTTTTTTTACAGCATTCTCAAAAGTTGTAGGATTATAGTTTGAAACAAGGCAAAATGAGTAATTGAATCTCCAATTCTAGTTACCTCATAATCTTCCATCCAAGCAGGCTTTCTTCTAACACGGCGAAGAGATTGGGCTTCTTCTTCATTGACTTCAGTGCCTGTTGGTGAAATTCCAACAGTTGTAGAAGTTGTATTTGATGAATTTTGGGGCATATAAGGTGCTGAAATTTGCTCCTGTTTAGCATCATTGTCATAAAGAACTTGGGTAGGCTGCTGTCTATTCCAATCCCAAGTGTTCTCTTTATCGAAAACAACATCCCTACTAGTCACAATCTTCTTTGTTAGTGGATTGGATAATTTATATGCTCTAGATGCTTCACTTACACCAAGAAAGACACATTTTTCAGCCTTGTCATCAAGTTTCTTCTTTTTCACATGTGGGACATGGGCATATGCAATGCATCCAAAAATTCTAAAGTGATCTACAGCCGGTCTTCTCCCACTCCAAGCCTTTTTAGGTGTCATATTTTGAACAGCAAAAGTTGGACTTCTGTTCAAAACATGAATACTCCAATTTACTACTTCTGGCTAGAAAGTCTTTGGAACTCTTCCTCTTGCCAATAAGCTTCTCACCATGTTGAGAATGATTCCATTTTTCCTCTCAAATACACCATTCTGCTGTGGTGTATATGCAGCAGTAAGCTCTCTCCGAATGCCATACTCTGCACAAAAAACTTCAAATTCTTTTGAGCAATATTCACCACCACGATTTGTTCGAAAAGTCTTAATGGTCTTTCCTGTTTCATTTTCAACACAAGCTTTGAAGCTTTTAAATGTGGGGAAAGCTTCTGATTTTTCTTGTAAAAAATAAACCCAAGTTTTTCTAGAAAAATTATCGATGAAGGTAATTAAGTATCTTTTACCTCCATTAGAAGATGGGTTTATAGGACCGCAAATGTCCGAATACACCAGTTGCAAAACATCTTTTGCTCTCCATGACTTTTCTTTTGAAAATTGAGAACGATGCTGTTTGCTAACAACACATTCTTCGTAGACTTAGGAAGGAACGGTGATTTGAGGAAGACCCGTCACCATGTTTTTCTGTTGGAGGGTTTTCAATCCACCAAAACTCAAGTGACCATAGCGAAAATGCCACAACCATAAGGGATCTTTCTTTTCAACCATCAAACAAGATTGAATATTTTCAATCTTTAATTGAAACAATCTATTTGAGTTCATAGGAACAACTGCAATAGCACCTCTAACAGAATCATAAATTTCACAGACACCCCTTTGAATGGTGATTACATAACAATTTTCTTGTAATTGGCCAGCACTTAATAGGTTACTTTTCAAGTCAAGAACATACAACACATTAGAGATCGTTTCCACAAAACCATTTTTGGTTCTTATCTTAATATCACATTTTCCCATCACTTTCACAGTAGAATGATCCCCAAAACTCACAGTGGAATGAAAATCTTCATTTAGATGAGAAAAATAAGACTTACTTCCACTCATGTGATTACTGTAGCCTGTATCCACATACCAAATATCTGAGTTGCACTTCTTTTCATCTTGAACAGCCATCAACAACGTTTCTGCTTCTTTTTCTTCAACAAAATTTGAACTCTTTGCCTTTTTATTTTTATTTTTTATTATTAGGCAACCTAGTATAACATTCAGATGCATAATGACCAAATTTATGACATCTAAAACACTCTACCTTAAATTTGTTAGGATCTCGTCCTCTGCTTTTGCCTTGAAATTGGTCATTATTGACTTTGAAATTTATGCCAACATCTCTATTTCCTCGATCTCCCCTTCCTCTACCTCTACCTCTACCCCTTCCTCTGAAATTATTGGAATGAGTATTGGTAAAAGCCTTCAACACTTGCTCCTCTACTATTGAACTTCTGTTCATTTTCTGTTCATGGACCAACAAGGAGCTTTGCAATTCATCAAGAGAGAGCATATCTATGTCTTTCGACTCTTCAATTGAGCAAACAACATAATTAAACTTTGGTGTCAAGGAACGCAAAATCTTCTCCACAATAGTGATGTCGTCCATCTTCTCGCCATGAAATCGCATCTTGTTGCTAATCTCCATTGTTCTGGCACAATAACTAGTGACAGATTCTCCATCCTTCATCGGTAGTGTCTCAAAATCTCTTCTCAAGGCTTGAAGCTATGCACGCTTCACTCTAACAGAGCCTTGATATTTCTTCTTCATAGAATCCCAAATATCCTTGGAAATTTCTTTGCAAAGAATAGTCTACAAGATGGAACGATCGATAGCTTGAAAAAAAATAATTTTTTGCCTTCAGATCCTTCAACTTTCTAGCTTCCAATTCTGCTTTCTAGGGATCTGTCAAAGCCATGCCTGCTGGTGGCTCTTGAATTCCAGATTCGACAACTGACCAATACTCCTTTGATCGTAAAAAATTCTCCATCAGCATACTCCAATGGTCATAGTGACCATCAAAGCGTGGAATTGCTGGTTGAACAAAATTGTCGATGGCCATTGGAAATATTGCTACTGCAATTTTCTCACGAAAGTTTTTTTTTTTTTTAACTCTCTCACATTTCTCTCAGGCTCTGATACCACTGTTAAATTGCTAAAAAGGAGGAGAGATGAGGCTAAAACTTCATCTTACGTACTGAACAACCAAGTCTTTTACAAAAGACAAAATACATAACGTAAAACACACCATAACTATAACTACCCATGTTCTCCATAAAGCACTTGCCCCACTAACACCTAAAAACTAGGATACCAACACACATGACTCCACTAACTCTAATAATTGAAAAACCAAATTAACAACACGTGCAAAAGGAAATAACTATTATATTAACACATTTAACAATTTTAAGTTTCTACAACATTTAATTGTGCTCCCAATAAATCTTTCATGTATCGAATAGAAAATCCTGAATTCAAATCTTTACAGATCCTTATTTGTCTCATTTATTATATACTTATGTGCTTAATCACAGACAAAGATTCAGCCTATACGTGAGAGGGACTAGTAGAAAATTGTTCAGTATTAACCATGCCTTTACCTAACAGATTAATCTTTTTACATGATACATAGGTCATGTTGATTGTGAGCTAGACTCTTTTGGCAAGACTTGGCTCGGTTCCTAATAAATATACCTTAATATATGAGCCCAATGACTTCTCATAATATCAAATGATATCAACTATGAAACGTGCATGTGCTAGGCTCCGCTCATTAAAATCTTCTCAAATCAAAGTGTTTCTTGAGATGAAGTCGCCACAAGGCAAGTAATCCAAGCCTGCTAATGTCATCCATGAATTCAGCAAAGACTAAATTAATAGGACCATATAAATTCCTAATTTAAAGATAACTATCTCTGCCTTGTCCTTTTGTTACGACATTTGTGGGAGGAAATGGCGACCAAGCGTTCGGCAAGTCGAAGCAATTCTTCTTTTATGATCCCAAACCAATATGAATTGCTATTTAATCAATTTTTCCGTCTATGGCAGACAAATCGAGGGGCGAGAGAAGTGGGAACGAGCTTGCTCGATTGATCTTAATGTGGACTGTGAACGTGAGCGTTGAGAAAGGGAACTCTGTTGAGGAAGATCTGTTGAGCTACCTTGACTAATTTGGAAAGCACGCAGGCACTTGGCGACTCCATGGCTTGCGAGTCCTCATCTTCAGACCGTGTTTTTTAATTTCCTTGGGAGGCCTCCGTCTTTCAGCTACAGAAGGTGATGCGACTGTGAATCATATTATTATGTTATCCAGAACGAAGATGTAAACTAAGCATCTTACCATGTGGAGCCTCCTTCGCAGAGCAGTAACTGTCGAAACCAAGTGTCTTGCACTTGCAGTGTCGTGCTATGCCACCAAAGCAAAGCAACGATTGATGATTAAAATGACTTGCGTCTGGAGTCAAAACGATAGAATCAACTGGCTCTGTCTGACAGGGTTGCTTTCTGCTGGTGTTCAGGAAAATGCAGCAGCCCTGGTATGATGTGCTTGTTTACTGAGAATGGCTGGTGCAAATGTATGAACTTTCAATGACTTGCCTCTGATTTTATGGGCTTTTTCCGTGCGGCCGTGCCAATATTTACTATGTTTCACATGCTCATAAATCGGTATAAATGTAAACAGAGTCGCTTGTTTTGGAGAGTTCCATGAATTTGCTGCAAGATTCCCTGTTTGAATGGACATTTGAACCTGAAAGATTTCGTGTGGACATCACTTTTTCCATTGCATGTATGTATCAAATATTAACAAGCAAATCTCCTAGCTTATAGATTTAGGGGAGACGCTTTTCTATCCTGGGATCAAGTGCTGGTTGAGCAGAAAAGGGCAGGTAAATCGCCGATTAGGATGTGAAAAGTGAGCCGAGAGAAATCTAGGTGGGGACAACGAAAGAGTGCCGTGAGAAAATTGAGCCGAGGGCCAACCATTCGATGAACCAATTTCAGCGGTCCAAGGTAATGGGATGTCCTGTTTATCCAAAGGCTTCATATTCGAGCGGAAAGGATTTCAAAGAGTTCGACGGGCATCAACAGTATGCTGGTCGCTACAAAAGGCGTGGATGTGATGGGTGAAATTATTATGACAGACCGAAGGTCGACATGGTGGAGCCTGTCATGGAGATCACCGCGAAGAATTGTGACCATTTCCATTGTCTCAGAGAGTTCCATGAATTCCCTGCAGGGTTCCTTATTTAATGGATTTTTTTAACCCTGAAAGGTTTTCTTGCAGATGTAGATCATCTTTTTCACTGCACGTATATTTCCACGAATCGACAAGCAAACCTCTTAGCTTGTAGATTGAAAGGAGACGCTTTTTATTTTTGTGGGACCAAGTGCAGGTTAAGGGGATAAAAGCAGGTGAAGCCCCGATTAGAACATGACAAAAAATGTGAAATCTGTTAAGGCGGCGATTTTCATGGATTGATGATCGAGCTGAGCAAGCCAAATTCATGTCATCCTCAGTAACGACAACCAGAAAACATCTGACGCTTCTATAATTGTCGTTGATAAGGCTGTCGTTGAGCCTTAAGAACTAGAAGTGGACGTTTTTGAATTCTATCTTTAAGAACTGGAGGATTTGGGGGATTTTGAGCTTGAGGAAGAATCTCAGGGGAGTATTTCTTCCATGATGATGGAGAGAAAATTTAAGAGAAAAGCCCCTCCCATGTTGATCTGTAATTTAGATACAAGTGAGATTTGGGCGGAGAAATTGGTAGCGATAGAAAATGGAAAGATGGACAGAAGAACAAAATTTGATTTCATTATGACAGGCAATTGGAAAAATCAATTGATGGATCGATCATGCAAGTTCGGTTGCGATCTTTTCTTAAAGGATGAAATTTTGATTGATTTTGTAGATATGGTTACAAATCCAAGAGGATTTTTTTATTGGATAATCCGACATTTCAAAAGCTTAAGATTGAGCTTTTATTTCTAATAAAGGGAGAATGATGCTGGATGCCTTAAGCTTGGATTTACGTCTTTTACTTGATGAATTTAGGATAGTGAAATCTGATATTTCCTTCTTTACGTAATTTGGCTGAGGATATTCACTCAGTATATAATGTATGAGTTTATTATTTCTATCATTTTAACATTTTTAGATGAGTTGATCTATATATATATACCATAGGATCGAGTTGGTTTTTAAGGTTTAGCTAGGCTTTTGTTATATTCTCGATTCTTTTTTCTCGGTTACTTTATCTAGTAACAACTCTTAGAGAAGGGGTTGCAACTTATCAACTTGTTATATTTTACAGGATCATGCAGTTTGCCTCTTTCTAGAAATAAAAAAACCTGAAGAGATTTCTGTCTATGCGTTTTGTGCGTGTACGCTTCGGGCATTCATGTTTGCGAGTTACAACTCAGTGCTTTTTGTTTCCACTGCATCGAAGTTGAATAAGGAAAATAAAGCTATTCGAAGCCTCGACTTCAAGCAAAGAGAAAAGGCCTCCTGTGATCAAGGGACTAATAGATGAGTCCATTACACGCAACAAATAAGAAAGAGTCTAGTTTCTTGCCAACCTCAAGACTAGAAACATAGATTTTATTCCACACGTGAGAAGAATACTATAAGAGCAAATAATACTCGCCAACTATTTCCGATCCTTCAATTTGAGGAAGTTGCCGACGCGTCTCCCTACGGCAAACTTTTGGAGTCGGATTTGGTATCTGTGGTAGGTCCTCGAAAGTACCAAGGTAACCACCAACACGAGAAGCAGAAAGCTCAAGTAAATTGCCCCTATGCTGCCTCCTACGACCTTATCGTGTTTCTGGAATTCGATCACAAGGGTAGCGAAGTAGGCAATACCAACTAATGCCGTTAGAATGTAAGCCGACAGAGTGCGAGGCAATAGGGGAATAGCGGTGATCCAGATCGCGATGAGGGAGGCCATGAAAACCGTACTGTTGAGGACCATGAACCAGTAGAGTTTCGGGCCAGTCAGGACAGTGTTTCCGGCTTCGTGTGGTTTTTCAACAGCAATGGCGCTGGAATTGGCAGTAACGACAGTGGACTTGGCTGGATGATTTGGAGAGTTATCCCCCCAGTATCCTCCTGGAGGACTGAGTGCGGCTTGGTAAGTGGCAGTCGCAATTAAGGTGGCCACTCCAAAGACTATGTTTCGAGCGGATTCATCTCGGACGACGAACAAAAGTGTGAACCTCTCAAAGATAGTTAATCTCTTGCTTAATAACTCTGATAGAGAGAGGTCGGGAGTAGGAGGTCCTCCCACGTGTCCTCTACAGCGTAACAACTTCACAAGATTCTGGAAGATTTCCATAGCCTTCTTATTCACATGTTTTTTTATATTCTCAACCCTCCACTTTCTGATCTGGAAGAAATGCAAAGGGCACAAAATGAATTGTATATCCGTTGAATTATAACTACTGCTTTGTCACTAGCTTTACTATTTTGAATAAGATAACTTTCTTATGGCACTCACTTAAGGGACAAATTTTTCTTCGTTCACAACTTGTGTGTCATAACTTCTAAAAAAATATTCATTTAAGTGCCACTACTTTTAATCAATTACTTGAATGCCATGACTTAAAAAAAATGTTCATGAAAGTGTCAGAAATTCGACGAGGTAAGGCACTCAAAGTGGGCCTTTTTAAAAAAAAAAAATTACGATACTCAAGTGATTGATGGAAAATTTATATAGGATTTAAGTGATCGAAAAAAAAAATTATATCACTCAAATGAATGCAATACGAAAGTTATGATGCTCAAGTAATCCAAAAAAATAAAAATTACTAAACCTTATTTATTAAATGCAATCATTTTAACCCAAGTAATGAAATCACATATGTTTTCAAAAAGTGCCATTTAGTCATCTTACCCGAAATTATTTATGTGATACTTAGGAATTGCCCTATGAGTTGTAACATAGGAATTGCCATTTAGTCAAATTACCCATAAATATGTTGATTTCTAGGATTTAATTAGAGTCAATGTCACTGTCTAATTTCACTCATTCAAAATAATTTTTCGGCCACCAGATATCATCATTCTTTTTTTTCATTTTTTTTAATTGCTTTATGGTGAAGTTTCTCCTAAAGTCCCTCCTAATATAACATGAAAATTTTCAACCCATTGAATATCCAAAAGGCTCACTCAATTGAAAGTTGGATAGGGAACCATAAAAGCAATTTTTTTTTTTTGAAGATACACCCCAAACAACCATAGCAATCACATTTTTTTTTAATACTCCATCCTTCCTCCCAAATTTTTATAAAGCTCGAATATTTTTTTTATCCCAAAAGAAAATCAACGTGTTCATAGGGCATGGGACAATGATATAATTTGATAACGGCTAGGTTAAACATATATGAGTGTCAATGAAAAATTGGGTAATAATTAAGGCTCAACGGGTTGACTAGGGATAAATAAACAAGGTTACCTTGAAAGGCTCAATCGATCAAAAAATTGCCTAAATCATTTTCTCAGTTAGATTTAGCTTAGGATTTCGCCTTAAGAAAAAATCAAACAAATTCTAAGATTTGAATGAAATTTAAGAAAATCACATACTTCACATGAATGTTCTCTAAATCTACACATAATTCAAAAATTAAGGACTTTTAGTGCTTAGTAAATGGATCAACATAATCAAAATTAAAATTAACTCACACATCAATTGCAAGTTTAAATAAAATTTAAATTTTCCTAAGAATCGTAAAAATTCACAACTAAGATTGATAAAAAAAAAAAAAAATCCAAAAAATTTGTCTCCCCCCCAAACTTGAATGAAGCAGTGTCCTCAATGCGAAAAATAAAATAGGAAGAAGAAAACTCTCCTGGTTCTAGGATAAGTCCATAGATGACATTGATGATTAAACTCTTGAAATGTGCGCCCTAAAAAATTAACATGGATAAAACAGAGAAAAGTTAATCCTTTAAAAAAAAACATAAACTTAAAAATAAATGAAAAAAATAATTAAAATGCTTGGGTTGCCTCCCAAGAAGCGCTTGTTTAATAGTTTTTAGCCAAACTATCTCAGATGTGACTATTCTAGAGGATGAAGTTCAATGGTAGTCTTCTGCTTATTGTAACCACCTTCAAAGTAGAGCTTCAAACGTTGATCGTTCACTTTGAACGTGCCCTCAGTGTCATGCACAACTTCAATTGTTCCATATGGGAAAACCTATGTAACTGTGAAAGGACTAGACCATCGAAACCACAACTTTTCTGGAAAAAGTCTAAGACGAGAGTTATAAAGTAAGACTTTTTGACCAATTTTGAACTTTCTTCTGAATATGTGCTTGTCATGCCATCTTTTTGTACGCTCTTTGTACAACTTAGAATTTTCATAGGCCTCATTGCGAAATTCTTCCAATTTATTCAGTTGTAATAATCTTTCTTCACCTGTAAACTGCATGTCAAAATTCGGAAATTTCAATGCCCAATATGCTTTATGCTCTAATTCCATCGGTAAGTGACAAGCCTTCTCAAACACTAGCCTAAAATGAGACATCCCAATTGGAGTTTTGAGCACTGTCCTATAGGCCCAAAGTACATCATCAAGTTTTATTGACCAATTTTTTCTAGAGGCATTCACTGTTTTTTCTGAAATTCTCTTGAATTCCCTATTTGAAATCTCTACTTGACCACTAGTCTAAGGATGATAAGGGTTGCAACCTTATGTGTAACTCTATACTTACTCAAAAGTACTTTAAATTGTTTTTTGTAAAAATGTGTCTCCCTATCACTTATGATTGCCTTAGGAATGCCAAATTGGGTAAAAATATATTTCTTCAAGAATTTGACCACAACCTTAGCATTATTAGTTGGTAATGCTACAAGTTCTACCCACTTAGACACATACTCCACAGCCACTAAAATGTATAAATTTCCATAAGAAGGTGTAAAGGGTCCCATGAAATCAATACCCCAAACATCAAATAATTCACACACAATAATGTTATTTAAAGTCATCTCATTTTTTTTTTTTGAAATATTTCCAATTCTCTGACACCTATCACATGAAGCTACATCGGAGTATGCATCTTTAAAAAGTGTAGGCCAATAAAATCTAGATTATAAAATATTAGCTGCAGTTTTGGTAGCACCAAAATGGCCACCTGTCTCTCCATCATGACAATGATGTAGAATGTTTGCCTTCTCTTTACCTGGAACACATCTCCTTATGACCTGGTCTGCACATACTTTAAACAAGAAAGGTTCTTATCAAAAATAATTTTTAACATCAAAAAAGAACTTTTTCTTCTGTTGATATGATAATTCAGGAGGAAGAACATTACTTACCAAATAATTTACAAAGTCGGCATACTATGAAACTTTTGTTGACTTAATGGAAAAAAAATTTTCATCAGGGAACTCTTCCAAAATTGGTCTTACCTCTTCTTTTGAATTTGGAATTCTTGATAAGTGATCTGCTATTAGATTTTCAGTCCTCTTCTTATCTTGATTTCCAAATCAAATTATTGCAGTAATAGAATCCATCTAATCAACCGGGGTTTTGATTCTTTCTTTTCAAGCAGATACTTAAGAGCAGAGTGGTCAGAATAAACTATAACTTTTAAGCTAATTAAATAAGAATGAAATTTATCAAAAGCAAATACTACTACAAAAAGTTCCTTTTCTATTGTTGAATAATTCAATTGTGCACCTGACAAGGTTCGACTGGCATAGTATATGGTTTGAAAATTTTTATTCTTCCTTTGTCCCAAAATAGCTCCTACTGCAGAATTGCTAACATCACACATCAGTTCAAAAGGTAAATCCCAATTTGGTGCCGCCATAATTGGTGATAATATTAACTTCTCGTTTAAAGTGTTAAAAGCCTACATGCATTCAACAGAAAAATTAAAATGAACATTTTTTTTTTTCCAAAAGATTAGAAAAATGGTTTAGCAATTTTTGAAAAATCTTTTATAAATCGCCTATAAAATCTGCATGCCCCAAAAATCCTCTAACAAGTTTCATAGATGTTGGCGGAGGCAATTTTGCAATAACCTCCACTTTGGCTCGATCAACTTCTGTTCCGTTTTGAGAAATTTTATGCCCGAGCACTATTCTTTCCTGCACCATAAAGTGACACTTATCCCAATTCAAAACAAGGTTAGTCTTATCACATCTTTGTAAGAGCAAAACCAAATTATTTAAACAAGAATCAAATGATAAGCCAAAAACGGAAAAATCATTTAGAAAATCTCAATATATTTTTCAACCATATCAGAAAAAATAGCCATCATACATCTCTGAAAGTAGCTGGTGCATTACAAAAACCAAATGGCATTCTTCTAAAAGCAAAAGTACCATAGGGATAAGTGAAAGTCGTTTTCTCTTGATCTTCTGGTGTAATAGGAATCTGATTATACCTCGAATATCCATAAATAAATAAAAAAAAGCAATAAAACTCATGCCCTGCAAGTCTTTCTAACATTTGATCAATAAATGGTAAAGGAAAGTGATCTTTTCTAGTGGCATCATTCAATTTTCTATAATCCATACACACACGCCACCCAGTAACTGTTCTAGTTGAAATCAATTCATTGTTGTTGTTTTTTTGAACAGTCATACCACCTTTCTTTGGCACAACTTGTACAGGACTTACCCAAGAACTATCAGAGATAGAATAGATGATACCTGCATCAAGTAGCTTAATTACCTCAGCTTTCACTACTTCTTGCATATTTGGGTTCAAACGCCTTTGAGGTTGGATAGTGGGTTTATATTGTTCCTCCATCAAAATTTTGTGCATGCAAATTGAATGACTAATTCCCTTGATATCAGCTATTTTCCATCCAATTGCACCCTTATGCTCTGTTAATACTCTGAGCAATTTCTCTTCCATCAAATTTGTTAAAGAATAAGATATAATTACCAGTAAAGAAAAAACTCCATCTAAATAAGCATATTTCAAATGAGAAGGTAAGGGTTTGAGTTTAAAAATTGAAGGCTCTTCAATTGATGATTTAGGCTTTGTAATGTGTTGTCCCAACTCCTTAAATTTAATTGTCTTTTGCCTTGAATATGGTGGAATTGCCTCCATAAAATATGCATACTCTTTTATCTCCTCATTCCGAATATCTTTATCCTTTGGTTGAATCAAACATACTTCAAGTGGATCTTTAAAAATATTTTCCTGAAAAACCTTATTTACCAACTTGTCAACTGTCTCAACTCTAAAACAAGAATTATCATCAGATGGATATTTCATTGCTTTTAAAAACATTAAATGAAACAAGATCATCTTGAACTCTAAGAATTAACTTCCCTTGTTGTACATCAATAAGAGCTCTTCATGTTGCTAGAAAAGGTCAACTTAAGATAAGTGGTACTTCAAAATCTTCCTCCATGTCAAGAACTATGAAATCTATAGAAAAATAAATTTGTCAACTTTTACCAAAACATCTTCCACAATACCTCTCGGATATTTAATTGATCGATCAGCCAATTGAAGTGACACTGTAGTTGCTTTTACCTCACCCAATTCTAATTTCTTGAAAATTGAATAAGGCATCAGATTAATACTTGCACCTAAATCACATAATGTTTTTTCAAAGTAAGAATTCCCAATATTGTAAGGAATAATAAAACTCCCTGAATCTTTTAATTTCGGAGGCAATTTGTTTTGTAGGATGGCTAAACACTTCTCATTTAACTTCACAGTTTCATAATCTTCTAGTTTCCTTTTGTTTGCCAAAATCTCCTTTAAAATTTTTGCATAACTAGGCATTTGTGATAAAGCATTTGCAAAAGGAATGTTAATGTGCAATTTTTTAAATACATCAAGAAATTTAGAAAATTGATTATCTATTTTGTGCTACTAGAGTTGCTGAGGGAATGGAATTGGCGATGCATATGGCTTGGGATTATCTGGAAAAAGTTTACTCTTACTTGTCTCATTTGATTGTTTATTGTCCACCTCTTCCTTGTCTCTAAAAATCTCTTCTTCTCCCACTTGTTTACCACTTCTCAGGGTAATAGACTTTATGTTTTCAATTAGATTTTTCTTTGTGTTGCTTGGTAAAGAACCATGTTGTCTCCCTAACATCATGCTTGCTAACTTACCCACTTGCATCTCCAAATTTATGATCGAAGCCTCTTGGTTTTGAAATCTCACATCCGTGCTTTTGATGAAGTCATGAGTTGTGTTAGTAAGTTTGGTGACTATATCTTCCAAATTTGACTTTGTCTCTTCTGATTGTTTGAATCCCGGTGGTTTCGTCACATTCTGATTATTCCATGAAAAATTTGGATGATTGCGTTATCCTGAATTGTACATGTTGGAGTAGGGATTATTCTGTGACCTATTAAAATTCCCAACAAAATTAGAATTTTCACTAGATTGTTTGAAAGTATTACCTACTCGAGACTCTGTGCTAACATGTCCTCCACAACAAAATCACATGTCAAATTTTGAATTTTAATGGCTGAAACACTCATATTATCTAGCTTTTTGTTGAGTACTTCAAATTGTGCAGCAATTATAGCAAAAGCATCCACTTCATGAACTCCGCTAACTTTTCGTATTGGTAATCTCTCAGTAGGCCACTAATAACTATTGGACACCATATCCTCTAATAGATTGTAGGCTTCTTCTAGTGTTTTATTATTTAGAGTTCCTCCTGCACCTGCATCAATCATAGAACGAAGATTTGTACTAAAGCCATTATAAAAAGTTTGTAACTGCATCCATAAGGGTAGTCCGTGATGTGAGCATCTTCTAAATTTTTTTTGAATCTTTCCCATACTTCGTATAATGATTTATTATCCATCTGCATAAAATTAGTAATATCGTTACGCATCTTTGCAGACTTTGCAGGTGGAAAGAACTTACCAAGAAATTTTTGAGCCATATCATTCCATGTAGTAATTGATCTTATAGGAAGAGAAGAAAGCCAACTTTTAGCTTTGTCTCTAAGAGAGAATGGAAATAATCTCAATCTAATAGCATCATCTGTAACTCCATTATATTTAATGGTTTCACAGACTTCGAGAAAAGCATCAATGTGAGCATTTGGATCATCGCTTGGTAGCCCACTAAATTGCACTGATTGTTGAAGCATCTGAATGAGTGACGGCTTGATCTCAAAGTTGTTTGCTTGAATTGCAAGTCTTCTAATACTTGATGTGGTGCCTTGAACTGTTGGCGCTGCATAATTTCTTAACAGTTTACGTGGATTTTCATTCTCACCGTCTACCATCTTCTTAGCGTGATTTTTCTGTTCTCTTAGTCGCCTTTTGAATGTACGCTCGATTTTTGGATCAAGCTCAACAAGTTTCCCTTGTTGACTACGTGTCATAAACCGATGTACACCCTGAAAAATAAAACAAAATGAAAGCTAGATTAAACTTAGAATTATCTTGTATCAATATTAATTAGTATTAAACAAACGATCCCCGGCAACAGAGCCAAAAACTTGTTCGTAAAATTCTAAACGCAAGTGCAAATGTCGAACAAGTAATATAATAATGAGAAAAAGTATCGTCCCACGGAGATCTATGATTAATAAATCAATTAAATGGTAAAATAGACTAATTTAAAAATTTATCTAACAGATCAAAATATAATTAAGAATAAATTAAAAACGAAATTTGTAGACTAAATGCAGTAAATCTATAAGATAAATATGTTAGAGCATCCGTTTTCATCATAACCACTAAATATGAATTTCAGATTGTTGTGAATACAAGAATGACATCAAACATGTGATAATGGAATTTCCTAATCAATTTATTATCCTATCTCTAGATATAGCAAACCTACTCAGTTTATTAATCCACTATATCTCTTTGTGAATTAAAATAAACATAAGTACATTAAAAATTATAAACATTCCCGATTTACAATGAGTCTTTTAGATCACCTTATCATCGAAAGCTACACAAATAACACGGTATATCTCTATCCACGTTTAATTCATGGTTATATATTATAATGAGTAATTGCATATTATCACTTCTCAGTCTCAAACATGCACATCGGATCATTTAAGTGGTAGCCAGTCACTCAAAAGCATTAAACACGATAATATATAACTCACATGAATGAAATCAATTGTAAAACATAAAAATCATGAAAATTTACATCATCATGGTTAGGCTATATCGTAGCCCTAACAAAAGAAAATTAGAACATAGTAGAAGAATAAATAAAAATATAAATCAAACCCAGCATCTTGAATCAAATAACAAGAATTCTATCACCACTTTGGTCTTATCTTCAAAATACTTGAAAAACTCTCAGAATAACGAAAAACAATCTAACCAAAAACCTAGCTGCTTTCTCTCTCTTCAAAATATATATCCCTAGATATCTATCTCCAACCACTTGCAGATAATATTAGGGAACAAAATCAATAATTTTCTAATTTGATATCCATCTTCCACTGCTTTTATTTATTTATTTTAATTCATGATATTTGCCATTCTTTTCCTTATCTTCTCCATATCGCATTATTCTGCATAAACAAGAAAAATTTGAATAATCAGAAGGAAATCCAAATATTTTCTTATAGATATTGCATTAATTGTTGCCTAAAATAGGTAAAATAACTCTATTTTTATAGAGTTATCATGCACGTACGAGCCGACGAAGAATGAAGCTGCACAAGAGAAGCCACGTTCACGCATACGTCCATCGAAGAGAAGCCGCACGTCAAAGTGAAGATTGAGCCGCCCGCACGTTATACTTTGAGGCAACGGACACGCGATAATTTTGTGCCGTGAGTTTATACCCAAGTGAGTTATTTATTATTTATAAACACTTTGGGTTTAAGGTTAAATCTAGGTGTGGGAAACACTTAAACATTTGAGCGATTATAAACTTTGATTCTCCGATTATAGTGGATTATTTGCTGATTACTCTCCCCGTGGACGTAGGTACCAATACTCGGACCGAACCACGTAAATTTCTAGTGTCCTTATTTTTCTCGTTTATTTCTCTGGGGTGATTTCACGTTGACGTAAATTGCAAAATCCTGTTGTTTCTGCGTATTATATCGCAACAATTGGTATAAGAGCTTGGGGTTGGATTTCTTAATTGTGATTTGGAGCTTTTTACTTGTCTGATTATTATCTGAAAATTCTGTTATTGCAATTACGTCTAAAAAGAAATCTGAAATTGAGAAGTTTAACGAGAGTAACAACTTTGTGTTATGGAGTATAAAGATGCAAACTTTATTGACAACACAAGGTTTGGTCAAGGCACTAGATGGTGAAGATGAGTTGCCAATTATAATGAAAGCCTTTGAAATGGTAGAGCTAATGGAAAAAACAAATAGTATAATTCTGTTAAATTTGACGGATGAGGTTTTAATAGAGGTTGCTGAGGAGAAGGATGCCACAACGTTATGGGCAAAACTTCAAGCACTCTACGTGAAGAAATGTTTGAACAATCGCTTATACATGTTGAAGAAAATGTTCAATTTAGATATACTGAGGGTATGTCTATCAGAACTCACCTAGATGAATTTAATAAACTCATGTTGGATCTGAAGAACGTTGGTAAGATACTTGATGATGAAGAACAGGGTATGATATTGTTAGCCTCTTTACCAAAGTCATGGGAGTACTTCACTGATTCGTTGTTGCAGAGGCGTATTACTATTACCTCAAAAGAGGTAAAGTCCGCCTTATTCTCTAAGGAGTGATAGAGAAAGTTGCAAGATAACGGTCTGGCAAAAAGAGCAGCGCAAGCACTGACGATTTAGGGTAAAGAACAACATCGAGAGCCTAGTAGAAGAAGAGGTAAAAGCATATCAAAATCATGCCATAAAAAGTCCAAGAAACGCGTGAAGTGCTTTGATGTCACGAGGAGGGGCACATCAGGAGAGATTGTCCAAAGAGGAGGAATAAAGTTGATAGGCAGAATGCCACAAGCAATGTGGCAAACGTTGCTGAGAGGAGCAATCATGATGTAGAAGCTATTTTATGTGTAACTGCTACTTTGTCAAGAGACGAATGGGTGCTAGATTCGGAGTGTTCTTATCACATTATGCCTCATAAGATCTGGTTTACTACTTACCAAGCTACATATGGTGGTAGGCTTCTTTTGGGGAATAATGCAGTCTGTAAGGCTGTGGGGATAGGGACAATTCGAATCCGAATGCACGATGCGGTGGTGCGCACATTGACAGATGTGATGTATGTATCGGAGCTCAAGAAGAACCTTATTTCTCTAGGGACACTCGATGACATTGGGTGTAGGTACACCGCTAAAGGTGGAGTACTGAAGATCTTTCGTGGTGCCATGACACTGATGAAGGGGAAGAAAGTCAATACTCTTTATCATCTACTGGGAGAGACCGTGATTAGTAGTTTTGCTGTTTCATCAGATGAGTCAGATTCTGACTTGACTCAATTATGGCGTATGCGTTTAAGGCACATGAGTGAGGCATGTATAACGATGCTAAGTGAAAGGGGGTTCTTGAAGGGTTAGAAAACAAGGAAGCTGGACTTATGAGCACTGCATCTATGGGAAGCAACACCGAGTTAAGTTTACTACAGTTATTCATTCAACCAAATGACCAGTTGAATATATTCATTTAAGGCGCATTTGTTTGCACCGTATTTCTGTTCCCAGGAACAAAAATTTCTGTTTTTTTTTTCCTATGAACAAAAAAATAACAGAAATGCATTTGGGTGCGTTTCTGTTCCTTTTTTGTTTTTTTGTTCCCAAAAACAAAAAGGGAACAAAAATAAGAAACAATAAATTCTTGTTTCTTATTTCTGAAACATATTTGAGGAACAAAAAAGAAACAAAATTGTGTTCTCCTCTGCGAGCCTCTCCTCCTGCAAGCATCTCCACCGTTGTCTTCTCCGGAACCTCCCACTCTCCGGCGTCAACAGCCGCCTCTGTCTCGAGACCATCCAGCTTCTCCACCGTCATCCTCTCCGACGCCGATAGCCGCTGCGAGCGTCTCCACCTACGAGCGGGTGACGGAGTTGGGTTGTGGGTCGCTGGGTGGCGACGGCGGCTGCGGTGCGGGGCTCAGCCGTGGGGTCTCGAGCGGCGGACGTCTAGGAGCGGAGCGGCGAGGACGGCCGGTCGAGTCGTGGGTCGGCGCGGGGTCGACGATTGAGCGGATCTCAAAGTCGTGGGTCATTAAGCGGTGAGATCTGATGCGGCGGTGGCAAACGAAGGCTCGAGACCTGCAGATGTGTCGATCGGGCATGAGGCGGAGGGGCGGTCGCCGATGCGGTGAAGGGAGACGACGGTGTGGCTCTGGGTCACCGTCGGCCCGGTGCAGCGAGGCCGACCTCGTGCCTGGCTGCGCGAGCTCGATCTTGCCCAGATCCAGCAAGGCCGAGCTCGCCCAGCGGCCGGCGAGCCTCGCCGTGGCTGGGCGAGGCCGCCGGCCTTCGTCGGCCGGTCGCCGACCATGGCCAAGGCCGACGACCGGCCAAAAGAATAAAAAAAGAAAAAGGAAAAAGAAAAAAGAAAAAAGAAAAAAAGGAAAAATAAATAAGAAAAATAAGAAAGAAAATAGAAAATAAAAATAAAAATATTTAAAAATTATACAAACTTAACAAACGTGTTTCTATTCTTTTTATATTTCTGGAACAAATTTACCAAACGTGTTTTTTTGTTCAAAAATTGTTCCCGGAACATAAACACTTTTTTTTATTTTTGTTCCCATAAACAATTTTTAAACAGAAACGTTACCAAACGCACCCTTAGATGTCTGGGGTCTGTCTTCGATTCCTTCAAAAGGAGGTGCCTGATATATGCTAACTTTTATCGACGACTATTCGAGGAAGTTATGGGTTTACTTTCTGAAGCACAAATATAATGTGTTTGATTGGTTCAAGAAATTTAAGGCATTAATGAGAAGTAGTCAGATAAACAAATTAAGTGCCTTAGAATTGATAATGGCATGGAGTTCTACGGTAAAGATTTTATAGAGTTCTGTGAAGAAAAAACGGTATTGTGAGACACCACACAGTATCTAGGACACCATAGCAGAATGGCGTGGCAGAACAAAAAAACAGAACTTTGCTTGAGCGAGCTCGATGCATGCTTTCGCATGTAGAACTTGGTAAGGAATTTTGGGCCGAAGTAGTGAACATGTCATGTTATCTGGTTAATCAATCTCTATCGTCTACTATCAAGTGGAAGACTCCTGAGGAAGTATGGTTGGGGAAATCTGTTGATTGCTCCGGATTACATATATTCGGATGTCCTGTGTATGCTCATGCGAGTGATAGTAAGCTTAAGCCGAGGGCGAAGAAGTGCATATTTTTGGCTTTTGCACATGGGGTGAAAGGCTACAAGCTGTGGTGTACTGATCCCAGATCACCCGATTTTCTAATTAGCAGAGATGTGATCTTCAACGAGACTACAATGCTTCAATAGAGGAGTTCGAAGACACAACTAGCAGAGAAGACAGATCATGGTGTCATAAGTGAGGTGGAACTTTAGGTGGAGACTTCAGAGACCTCAAATGTAACAGAAGTTAAGACTGCAGATGAAGCCGCAGTTTCTGAAGTTGGTGATAGTGAACAACCAACAAAGCTGCAATAGACTATAGCTGTAGATAAACATAGAAGACAAATTAAATCATCAGTACGTTATGGTTATACATATATTGCTTATGCATTGACAGTGAGTGATGAGATGGAGACAGATGAGCATTCGTCTTACTCTGAGGCAATGGCTAGTTCGGAGTCTTCGCCGTGGCTAGGGGCTATGAGTGAAGAGATGGAATCACTCCATCAAAATCAGACATGGGAGCTGCTCAAAGTACCCAAGAGCCAAAAGGTTGTCGGAAGTAAATGTGTCTTTAAACAGAAAGAGGGCATTTCCGGTATCGAGACAGCGATGATTCACTTGCCCAAAAGCGATGATTCACTTGTCCCCTTGTCCATAGGGACCTCGTGGCATACAACCGAAACGACTCACGCTAGATAGCCGCCCCTTTCTCTCTTTTTACAGCCTCGTGGACGGACGAAAGAAGGGAAGTTACAGAAGGTGGCAGTGAAGGCTCGCGAAGTAGACAGCAAGCAACAGCTTCTCAGCCCCCTAACCTTTTAAACTATTATAAAGCGCGTTAGCGCCCCTTTCTCTAATCTAATAATAAGGTATAAGGTGAGACTTGCGGCAAAGGGGTATACACAGCGTAAGAGCATTGACTACAATGAGGTGTTCTCTTATGTGGTAAGACATATTTCAATTCGTGTTTTACTTGCCTTAGTAGCTTCATAGGATCTCGAGTTAGAGCAGCTAGATGTGAAAACCGCGTTTCTTCATGGTGAGTTGGAGGAGCAAATTTACATGAGGCAACTGGAGGGATTTGCTATTCCGAGTAAGGAAGATCATGTTTGCTTATTAAAGAAATCTTTGTATGGGCTGAAATAGTCTCCTAAGCAGTGGTATAAATGTTGTGATGCTTTCATGGCTAGTTAAAACTATTCAAAAAGTCAGATGGATAGCTGCGTTTACTATAGGAGATTGGATGATGGTTCTTTGATTTATCTACTCTTATATGCTGATGATATGCTAATAGCAGCTAAGAATATGTCTGATATTGATGTGCTGAAGAGGTAGTTAAATGCTAAATTTGAGATGAAAGATTTAGGTGCTGCAAAGAAAATTTTGGGTATGGAGATTTTGCGTGACAGGACTGCAGGACTTTTACATCTATCTCAAAAGAAATACATTGAGAAGATTGTTGCACGTTTTAATATGCAGTCAGCAAAATCTTGAAGTACTTTAAACTTTCAGATAAATTATCACTGCAGACTGAGGAGGAGGAGGAGCATATCTCCCGTGTTCCTTATTCTAGTGCCGTGGGTAGTATTATGTATGTTATGGTGTGCACTAGGCATGATATTTCACAAATTATGAGTGTGGTTAGTCGCTATATGAAGCGTCATGGTAAAGCTTATTGGGAAGTTGTGAAGTGGATCCTCAGATATTTGAAAGGGACAACAGACGTGGGTATAGTGTACCGGAGGGACAGCAATGGCAATGAGACCACTGGTTTTGTGTATTCGGATCACGCCGATGACTTGGATGATTGCAGGTCTTTAGCAAGGTACATATTTATGCTAGCAGGTGGTGCAGTTAGTTGGAAAGCATCCTTACAGGATCACATTGTCTTGTCTTTGACTAAGGCAGAGTACATGGCATTAACCTTTGTAGCGAAAGAGGCGTTAGGGTTACAAAGTTTGCTATCAGATTTGGGTTAGAAAAGAAAAGTGTGGACATACATTGTGATAACCAAGGTGCAATATTTTTGGCATATAATCCAATTTATCACGAGTGAACAAAGTATATCAACATCATGTACCACTTCATCCGAGATGTCTTAGCTAAGGGTATTGTTACTGTAAAAAAGATTGCTACAGCAAATAACCTGGCAGACATGATAACTAAGTTTGTTCTTTTGGCGAAGTTCAAGCTTTGCTTGAGCTCTATTAGTGTCTGTGGAGAGTGAGCATCCGTCGGGATGTTAAGAGAGCGGCATGAATGATGAGCACTATAACTTGACTTCAAATATTGAGCCAATGTGGAGAATTGTTAAATTAATGTCTTGATTTTGAATTCGGATAAATCGAATTTGTCGATAAAGCTTTTCCCAAACGGAATGCAAATCATACGTAAGAAAAAAAATAAAAAGGAAGCTGATCGTGAGGGCCCAGTGAAAGAGGATACGAATTGCTTCTGCGGAATTCTTGCTGAAAGTTGTTATCCATGGTGGGGCCCAAGCACACAACTTCACGCCTGGACTTTCTTCTTCTCAGCCCATGGAAATAAGAGGAAACATGTCCTGCACGTGAAGATTCGTGTATGGTGGGCCCAAGGTCAAAAGTTTGACCTTGGGCACACGCATAAAAACAGAAATAAAAAGAAGCAGAGAGTTTTCTTCCTTGTTTTTCGACGGTAGGGTGCTGCACGTACGAGCCGACGAAGAACGAAGCCGCACAAGAGAAGCCACGTTCACGCGTACGTCCGTCGAAGAGAAGCCGCACGTCAAAGTGAAGATTGAGCTGCGCGCACATTATACTTTGAGGCAAGGGACACGCGATAATTTTATACCGTGAGTTTATATCTAAGTGAGTTGTTTATTATTTATAAACACTTTGGGTTTGAGGTTAAATTTAGGTGTGGGAAACACTTGAGAATTTGAGTGATTGTAAACTCTGATTCTTCGATTATAGTAGATTATTTGCTGCCGGCTCTCCCCATGGACGTAGGTATCGATACTTGGACCGAACCATGTAAATTTCTAATGTCTTTATTTTTCTCGTTTATTTCTCTAGGGTGATTTCACGTTGACGTAAATTGCAAGATCTTGTCGTTTCCGCGTATTATATCCCAACACAGATCACTGCCAAGAGTTGTGACCATGTCCATTGTCTCATAGAGTTCCATGAATTCCCTGCAGGGTTCCTTATTTAATGGATTTTTTTAACCTTGAAAGGTTTTTCTTGCAGATGTAGATCATCTTTTTCACTGCACGTATATTTCCACGAATCGACAAGATAACCTCTTAGCTTGTAGATTGAAGGGAGATGCTTTTTTGTTTTTGTGGGACCAAGTGCAGGTTAAGGGGATAAAAGCAGGTGAAGCCCAGATTAGAACATGACATAAAATGTGAAATCTGTTAAGGCGGCGATTTTCATGGATTGATGATCGAGCTGAGCAAGCCAAATTCATGTCATCCTCAATAACGACAACCAGAAAACATCTGACGCTTCTATAATTGTCGTTGATAAGGCTGTCGTTGAGTATCAAGAACTAGAAGTGGAAGTTTTTGAATTCCATCTTTAAGAACTGGAGGATTTGGGGGATTTTGAGCTTGAGTAAGAATCTTAGGGGAGTATGTCTTCCATGACGATGGAGAGAAAATTTAAGAGAAAAGCCCCTCCCATGTTGATCTGAAATTTAGATACAAATGAGATTTGAGCGGAGAAATTGGTAGCGATAGAAAATGGAAATATGGACAGAATAACAAAATTTGATTTCATTATGACAGGCAATTGGAAAAATCAATTGATGGATCGATCATGCAAGTTTGGTTGTGATCTTTTCTTAAAGGATGAAATTTTGATTGATTCTGTAGACATGGTTAAAAATTCCAAAGGATTTTAACACATGCTTTATTAGATAATCCAACATTTCTAAAACTTAAGATTGAGCTTTTATTTCTAATAATAGGAGAATGATGCTAGATGCCTTAAGTTTGGATTTACGTCTTTTACTTGATGAATTTAGTATAGTGAAATTTGATATTTCCTTCTTTGCGTAAGTTGGCTAAGGATAGTCACTTACTAATATAATGTATTAGTTTATTATTTCTACCATTTTAACATTTTATATATATTAGATACCATAGGATCGAGTTGGTTTTTAAGGTTTAGCTCGTCTTTTGTTATATTCTCGGTTCTTTTTTCTCGGTTACTTTATCTAGTAATAACCCTTAGGGGGGTTGCAACTGTATTAACTTGTTATGTTTTACAGAATCATGCAGTTTGCCTCTTTCTATAAATAAAAAACCTAAATGCATTTTGTGCGCGTACACTTCGGGCATTCATGTTTGCGAGTTGCAACTCAGTGCTTTTTGTTTCCACTGCATCGAAGTTGAATAAGAAAAATAAATCTATTCAAAGTCTCGGCTTCAAGCAAAGAGTAAAGGCCTATTGGGATCAATTTATTAATAGATGAGTTCATTACATGCAACAAATAAGAAAGAGTCTAGTTCTTGACAACCTCAAGACTAGAAACATAGATTTTATTCCACACGTGAGAAGAGTACTTTAAAGTAAATAATACTCGCCAACTATTTCTGATCCTTCAATTTGAGGAAGTTGCCGACGCGTCTCCCTGTGGCAAACTTTTCGAGTTGGATTTGGTATCTGTAGTAGGTCAACGAATGGAACAAGTGCAACGTCAACACGAGAAGCAGATAGCTCAGGTATATTGTCGTTATGCCCACTCCTGCGACCTTATCGGGCTTCGGGAATTCGATCATAAGGTTAACAAAGTAGGCAAAACCGACAAATGCCGTTGAAAGGAAAATCGCCCGAGTGTGAAGCAATAGGGGAATAGCGGTGACACAGATCACGTTGAGGGAGACCACGAAAACCGTAGTGTTGAGGACCATGAACCAGTAGAGTTTCGGGCCAGTCAGGATAGTGTTTCCGGCTTCGTGTGGTTTTTCAACAGCAATGGCGCTGGAATTGGCAGTAACGACAGTGGACTTGGCTGGATGATTTGGAGAGTTATCCCCCCAGTATCCTCCTGGAGGACTGAGTGCGGCTTGGTAAGTGGCAGTCGCAATTACAGTGGCCACTGCAAGGGCTATATTGCGAGCGGATTCATCTCGGACGATGAGCACAGATGTGACGTTCTCAAAGAAAGTTAATTCCTTGCTTAATAACTTTGATAGAGAGAGGCCGGGAGTAGGAGGTCCTCCGACGTGTCCTCCACAGCATAACAACTTCACAGGATTCCGGATGATTTTCATAGCCGTCTTCTTCACATTTATTATGAAATTCTCAAACCTCCACTTTCCGATCTGGAAGAAATGCAAAGGGCACAAAATGAAGTGTATATCCCTTGAATTATAACTACTGCTTTGTCACTAGCTTTACTATTTTAAACAAGATAACTTTCTTATGGTACTCACTTAAGAGACAAATTTTTCTTCGTCCACTTGTGTGTCATAACTTCTAAAATAATATTCATTTAAGTGCCATTACTTTTAATTGATTACTTGAATGCCATGACTTAAAAAAAAAAAAAAATGTTCACGGAAGTATCAGAAATCCGACGAGGTAAGGCACTCATAGTGGGCCTTTTTAAAAAAAAAATTATGATACTTAAGTGATCGATTGAAAATTTATATAGGATTCAAGTGATTGAAAAAAAAAAAGTTATATTACTCAAATGAATGCTATACGAAAGTTATGATACTCAAGTAATCCCAAAAAAAAGTTTACTAAAACTTATTTATTAAATGCAATAATTTTAACCCAAGTAATGAAATCCCATATGTTTTCAAAAAGGGCCATTTAGTCATCTTACCCAAAATTATTTTCGTGATAATTAGGAATTTCCCTGTGAGTTGTAACATAGGTGAATCCACAAACGTGCCAATCTGATTGACCAAGATTTTCCACAAAAATTTAGAACTTATCAAGTCAACTGAAAGAATTAAGAATCAATTTCATTTTGCACAAAAATCCATTTGCAATGAAGAGAAAGACTACCTTAGACATGTGTGTTTATGTCCTTTATGCATAAGATTCAACTAATTGAAGAATAATTTTTCGTCCACACGGTTGTGTTGTATTGTCCTTGTTAGCTTCAATTTCACTAGCTTCTATCTTGTACAATATGTTCGATGGACTGATTTCGAAAGGAGGAAAAAGATTTTGCTTATCAATAGGAAAAACAGAATATTGGAAAAGGATGAATTAAGTTACCATTATGTGAGGTAGGAGTGTATCACGACGGAAAGAGTTGGAAGAGAAGTATTCATCCAAACCATCCAACTTAGAGAGATCTAGAGCTCGCTAGAAACTGAGTCTTGTAGGGGTCTGAAGGGAAACGATTTTAATTTTACATTTTCTCGCCACTGTCTAAACTGTAAGCAAGGTGATCTTAATATCACTCCTTTCTTTCCCTTTCAATTTTCCTATATCCTCCGACCAAAACAGTATTAGGCCAATCAAAATGAACTCAAATTAGACGCATCACGAGCTTAAAATAGTTTTACCACTAGCAGCTTTTGAAATGAAACTAGGGGCTTGTTTTAATAAATCTGAAAAAGCAAGCCTAGATAATCTTAGGCGCTGAAAATAGAAGTAAAACATTGTTTGATAGAGAGAGGTGGCAAGTAGGAGATCTTACCAATTCTTCAATGCCTGACCTCTTCCCATAATCTTGCAAGATTTCCCGAGCAGTCTTATCCCGGAAGTTCTTCACATCTAAATCGATATATTCATGCAACGCCAGTATGATCTGGAAGAAATGCAAAGGGAACAAAATGAAGTATGTATCCCTTCAATTTCAATAACTGCTTAGCCACTAGCTTTGCTATTGTGCATAAAGTGAGCTCATGACGTGCAAGTTTGAGTGATACTAGTGATGCAACAACTGATGTTCCATGGGAATGAGTCTATGAAATCTTATTTATCAAATGCAATCATTTCAACCCATGTAATGAAGCCCCAAATGTTTCAAAAAGTGCAATTTAGTCATCTTGCTCGAAATTATTATGTGATAACTAGGATTTGCCCGTGTGAATTTTAACATGGGCTAATCCATAAAAGTGCTAACGCGATTGACTATGATGTTTCATGAAAGTTTAGGACTTGACCAAGTCAACTAAATGGTTTCATGTTGTATATGAGTCCTTTTGCTATGAAGAGAACAATTACCATAGACGTGTGTTTATATCCTTTATGCATAAGATTTAACTAACAGGGAGTAATTTTCCCATCCACAAATTGATTATTTATGATTGTGTTGCATTGTCCTCGTTAGCTTCCATTTCACTAGCTTCTATCTCATAAAATATGTTCAATGGATTGATTTTGAAAGGAGGAAAGAGGCCTTGCTAATCAATAAGGAAAAACAAAATACTAGGAAAGGATGAATTAAAATACTTTTGAGTAAGGTAGGAGTGTATTATGATGGAAAGAGTTGGAAGAGAAGTATTCATACAAAACCATCCAACTTAGAGAGATCTAGAACTCACTAAAAATTGAGTTTTATGGGGGTCCAAGGGAAACGATTTTAATTGTACATTTTCTCGCCACTGTCTAAACTCTAAACAAGGTGATCTCTACATCACTCCTTTTCTTCCCTTCCAATTTCTCTATATCCTCCAACCAAAACGGAGTCAGGCCAATCAAAATGATTACAAATTGGAAGCATCACGAGCTTAAAAGAGTTTTACCAGTAGCAGCTTTTGAAATGAAACTATGGGATTGTTTTGATAAATCTGAAAAACAAGCGCTAGCATGGGTAATCTTAGGCGTTGAAAATAGAAGTAAAAAATTGTTTGATAATAGCTAAAAATACATCACTGAATATCCTTAATTCTTGCCAAACATGGAAATGTGATTTTACTATTGATAGGTTTTAACAATATAATTGTGAAGATTCTAATTACTATTCACTACACGGATCACTAGTTTAAGTGAGTATTTTGACTATATTGAGTCTTTTAAGTGAAATACTGATTATCTTACAAGTTTAATATCATTTAGTGTTAAATTTTATGTCCAACGCTAAATGGGTTTTCATAGAGGCCCATATGTGACTATTAAATTAAACAAAATAATAAAACGTGACCTGCCTACTAATATTATCTTTATCTTAATATGAGTATCTGCCTTTTTCTATTTATTTATTTTTAAAAAGAACTACTTCTTGATCTAATTTTTCCAACCCATCTGAATGGCATAAAAAATTTATCATACATTTTATGTTATTTGAAGAGATATAAAATGATTAGAGTAATCACCAAGTAAACAAGAATGGATCCACATGCGAAAACTGGATTCAATATGAGAGTGGAGCCTACGCTCTCGTGATGTTCATCCCTCCTAATCCCTTTGCTTCTCTCCATAAAAACAAACAAACAAACAAGGTGACCCCGTTCAAATCTCCCCTCTTTGAATGTTTCTGACATCATGTATTTTCAACTCCTGGTATTTTATTATCATAAAAGCACGAACAACCAAGAAATTGATGAACTATACCTTTTTTTGCGGCTCTCCAGATACAGCAATGTGCATGACGGTGTTACCATCTTGGTTTTTCCAATTCAAAACTTCTGTCATATAGACTCGTTTAAGCCATCCAAACAAAACCTTGAATGCTTTGAGATTGTGGTTCTTAACGGCAATGTGAACTGCAGTCTCACATTGGCTCGTTAAGTCTTCAATGGATGATTTGCAAGCGCAAAGGAATTCAGCAAGAAGCTCTAGCTCATTGTCTCCCTCTTTTTCAGCAACATAGTGCAAAGGGGTAAACCCCACCTCGTCCACAAACTCGGATCAACTCAGGGTCAAGGTTCATCAATGCCCTCACAGTTTGGTATTGTTCATGTTGCAAAGCCAAGTGCATGGGGCTATAACCCTCCGGATTCAGCTTCCGAGTAAATGGAGGCATCAAGATGGCCACCTCCATGGCCACTTGGGTTTTTCCAGCAGCCGCAGCAAGATGCAGAGGAGTATTTGGGAAGGGGTCCTCAGGCACACGATCTAAGAGCTTTCGCCCCTCCACAATTAAGCTATGTAGCTCATCAACATCATCATTTGCTATTGCTTGATGAAGCTGAGACTCCCCAGCCTCCTTTTCTTCTTTCTCGAGTAGACCCCTGGCCATCGTGTTAATAGGGAAATGTAGAAGCAGAAGAGCGGGTTTGCTGGGTGAAAGTGGCGAACTTGCAAAATCATAAATTATATGGTGCCACGGTCAAGGAATATTTACTTAGCCGAGTCAACGGGTGTACAGGTGGCCCCAATGGCAGGGTGGGGGTGAGTGGAGCCCAAAATATCTATGACAAGTCAGATTCTCAGGAAACCATCAGACTTGTAATTTTACGCTCCTCTCTTGCTTTCTCACTTTATGGTCTTTCGCTTCTTGTTGTGTTTTGCAAGAATTGCATGATGCAATTTATCGAGAAGGAAAAACTCTACTATGTCATGGCCCGTATATTGAAGTCAAGCTATAAAGTACTGTATGGTATACATTTTTTTTTCTAAAATCCGGATCAAACATTTAATAATATGGTGCCTTGGATGAATTTTATCTAGAAATGTTTTTTGATGGATTGTTATTTATATTGGTGATATGTAAGGCGGCATGTTATATTGTGGTTTCGATTTGATGCTCATAGTCAACCTACATATTTAGACATGACGTGATGTATATCTGTATGGACCGATTCTATTTCAGGGCTTAATTGTAGCTAAAGCGGAGACTTCATTAGAGCAAAATATGATTTTTGTACCTCATCGCCTGGCAAAGTGTGACCGTGAAGTCTTCTTGACATGAGTATAAGATGAGGTTGACATATGCTGGCTATGCGATATTACATTGTTTATGATATGGTGTATGTCTTATAATTTTTTGGAATATATGCAATGCTTGTAAAATGAGTAAACACAAAGCATACTCGTTTCTAAAGCTGCATTATTCTTAACTTGATCTCATAGGATTGGTGATTTTGTGTTCTTTCTTTTTTCTTTTTTTTTCATGTAAATAAAAAGCTAATAAAGTTGGAAGCAAAATAAATTGTGTCACTTCCTTCCCATCAACCCCTCAAATCTTTCCAAGGTAATGGAAAATCAGTCACACCTTACTTGTTATTGCTGATCCCAAACTAAAGTAGATAATTTGCAGAATTTAATCATACATTTGAGGTATTAATAGCACTGGACTTGCTTTCTCCTTTATTTGAACAAGTCCACTTATAAACCTACGAGATTTGATGAGATCACTACCAACTATTGTAAAAATTCTATCACCCCCGCACGCTTCGTCTGATCTTTTTGCCTTGTACTAAACATGGGCAAATTTAATTGGGTAGGTAAATAAGGGATGAAAATATTTAAACTCAGAACCCTTTACTCTAATTCTATATGAAATTTGGTAAGACCACTACCAACTGTTCTAAAAACTTAAACTATTATATCAATACATGGTTTAATATTTAAATATTCTATCAAACCGTAAGAACAAAATTATCTCCTCAAGCTCAAGACCTCGCATTGGTTCTTGCTTCAATTAAATATATGCAGGCAAGCTCTCTACTCATTTCTAAAACAGTTATCAAATGAAGATTTCGAATTTTGAATTTAACATCGAATTAGCTTAAAAATAAAGCTCGTTGAATCATGGGTGCATCCAGACCAAAAAAAAACATGGGTGCATGACAAATTTGACAATTTATTAATAACTGTGAATTAATGGTGGAATCTTCATCATTACCCCTCTCTAATGAAGTTGGTAATTAAGCTTTCCATAATCATATATCAGATGGCTTCACGTATTTTTAATCTCAAAACCTTTCAACTCAAAAGTTCCAAGAATGCTCTCGCGAATAATAACTACGTATTGCAAAACCGTAATGCAAAATTAGTTCACATGGCTACTAGTTTATTTTGACAAGGGGTTAGATATTTAAGCTAAAATAGCTAGTTTCCAATAAGAGTTTATAATTTAAGCTCCATATATAAATGATAGTAAGTCATTAAGAGAACTAGTAATTTTGAAATATATTGGTAATTTTGTATAAGAATCGGTAAATATAACCCAATGATTAAGTTTGGAAATACATGTTGTGAACTATTGGAACAACTAGTAATTATGTGGTTATCAATAAACATCAAGTGAACTCTAATAATAGTTAGCAATTGACAAAAGAATAGCCCAAGTGCCAAAACTTGGTACGAGAAGATAATTAAATGTCAAAAGTTAGGAAAATAACACTTAAATGTTACTTTTTTTGAAAAATGGGACATCTGAGTATCAAGTCCAGCGAACCCTGCCAGAAATCCTATATAGCAACTTTTTATTTATATTGCTTGCCATGTAGCTTGCCGAAGAGTTGACTCAAAAAAAAAAAAAAAACGCTAAAACGACGTCGTTTTGGCGCAAATTTGAAATTTAATATAAATATTAATTAAATTAAATTTAAAACAAAATTTAAAGTAAAAATTGGTTGTAGGACACCAGGGCTTAGCCTCCGCCACCTTCCCCAACCGTCGCCAATAGGTCTTGGCAACTCGGCCAACCAATGTTGAGGGCCTACAAGCCTTCGCCTAGATCTCGGGCGAGGGCTCACAGGCCCTCACTACCATTCGACAAAGGTCACTGGCCCTTAGCCAGGGCCCACTGACCTCAACCGACCTTTCCCCCACTATTGCCGGCCCTTCCCAGTGATAATGGGTTGGCAATAGTAGGGAGGTAGTAACAAGGGCTAAGCTCTCTCGCCTTTTACCTCTTCCTCCTTTTTTAAAAAAAAAGAAAATAGTATTTGTTTTGCCTCTTATTTGAATTTTAATATAAATATTGATTAAAATAAATTTAAAACTAAATTTAAATTATTTTTAAAAATAAAAGATGGAGATTGTAAGCAGCCAGTGTGGAGCCCTCACCACCGCCTCCTCCCCACCATTCCCGGGAAAGGCCGATGACTATGAGGAGCCCTCATCGCCTGTGATCTCCATCATCTTTTTTTTTTTTTTTTTAAAGAAATTTACTTTTAAATTTAATTTAATTAATATTTACATCAATTATTTACCCACGTCAACAACAAAACGACATTGTTTTTGCACTTGTTTAGCCACATCAGTGTGTAAAACGATGTTATTTAGCAACGTTAGTGTGTAAAACGATGTTATTTTATACTTACCTTGCTAGAAAATCATCACGTCAGCATTTTGGCAAAAAATTTTCGACTTTGGCACTTAATTAATCCATTTGGCTCCGATTTTAGCACTTAAGTGTTACTTTCTTAACTTCGGCACTTAAGTGTCCCCCTGTGCCAAGTTTTGACACTCCAAAGGTCCGGGTCTCATTAGTAATTTCATATAATACTTATTAACATTATCCATCGATAAGCTATGCATATAAATATTGGTAAATATTGCAACAATTGATAATTTCGAAACGATCGAAGAAAAGTAAATAGGTGACTCAAACATTAAGCTAGAATTAGTTGGTGACTTAATGGGAGAAAAATGGGCAAGTCAGTTAAATTAAGGTTGGTAATTTTGAATAAAAGTTAGTACCATTACGAATCTTGGAAGTATATATTAGAAAGTCCAATCCATAAATTTAAGCTGATATGGGATAGTATTTCTACACCCCTCTCATGCATAAGCCTATTGTTGACATTTGGGTTTGAACACGCATATACAAAAGGGATAGTGTGATTTCATATTTAAATATTCCAACATTCCTTGTCACGCATAGACTAGGATTTCCTACTCCGATACCATGTAAGATTTTGTAAGAGTACTCTCAATTATTTTAAAAGTTTAAGTTGATAAATAGAGGGGGATTGCATGAATATAGAGAACATATAGTTTCCATTGTTAAGCGATTTCAAATAATTTTTCAACACTTCGTCTCACGTGCAAGTATTGATACTTAAAAAAAAAAAAAAATCCGACAGTAACTTAATAATATGTCACTAGCTAAATAAGCATGCATATAAAGATTTGCGAAAAGAAGAATAATGTCTCTCTTTATTTTCTAAAAGTCGAAATTGCGATGACTACTTGGAAGACCAAAAAGCAAATTGATGGCAGTCGATTAAAGAAAAAAGAAAAGAAGCAAAGTTCTAATGCCGACAAAGATTATTGAGCATGAAAAAGTAATATCCAAATTGTGATGACTACTCTAGGTTTAAAATTATCTCAACCTTGTCACTACTATGTGATTCAAAAAACAAGGATTAAAACTAAACTTGAGACATATGTTACCTTAAACCTTTTTTTTTTTTATCATTGATGCTACAGGGCTGGCAATTTCTAACACAAATTAATATGTTTATGCACGATTATAAGGCGAACTCAAAAGCAACAAGAATTGACATTAATTTATTATATGCAAGTTTTATAGCATGGTCAATAAAAATATAGGTGTTTTTCAATTGCACGACTTAACATGATTATAAATCCAATCAAACCACATGAATTTGAGTTGCCAATTCTTGTGAAAACATATTATAAGCATTTATAGCAAGTAAAAGTAGTTTATGTGATGATATTTTTAAATAAATATTTTTTCATATACTGTATATAGAGTAACATATACCTACAAATGGAAATGCTCTATGTCATTTACCAAACGACCTTCTTCTATTCTCTTGTTTTTCTTTTTTTCTTTTTCTTTTTTGGGTGTTTGTCTTGCTATAAGTTAACTTCTTTTTGTATTTTCACTTTGCTATCACATGGAAAACGTTTGTACTATCACGCCTTTATCCCGTTCTTTGTCGGGGAAAAAAAGGAGAATTCTTGGAGAATTCTTGGAGACGAAAAGTGCTCTGCATCCTTGAATAGTTAATAACTTAATAGTATCTTCAATCTTGATATAAAGGGTTTATTGCTGATAGCTAACAAAAGACAACATAAATTCCATAGGCAAAGACATCATATAATTTAATGTCCGTGTGATCATGTCTTCAATGTGTTAGGCTCCAGCCTCATTAAAAGTGTTCTTTTTTTCTTATGATGACGTTGGCACAGGCCAAGTAATCCAAGTATGCTCAAGTCATTCATGTGTTCAGTAGACACTAAATTAATCACCTGACAGACCATTTCAACCTATTGCCCGACCTTGCGCACAAAAGAAAAGAAAGAAGACAAATATAGTGCGAACCCAATTTGAAGAGTGCACATTTTCAAAAGTGGAAGCAGTTCTTCTTTTATGTTCGAAAAACGTTTACGAATTTTTATTTAATCGATCAATCCTTCAAAATTATGAGATAAAGTCACCACTTAGCATAGACTTTCTCAAATCCATATCAATCACAACTTTGGGATTTTTAATTTAATTAAACATTCAAATCAATTCATTTTGAAGTCACCACTAATTTATTATTGGTCAATTAAAAGTCTAAATTGTGGGAGAATATTTTACTTTGCAAATCAGAGATTCATTGATACAGAAACTTGATTACACTAGACAAATCTAATGCCCTTTCAATACGTTTTTCTTTTCTTTTTAAAAAAAATATTTTGCAAGTAGTCTGAGTTAATTTTAATTCTAAACCACTAACATGTGATGGATGATTATGTAGGTATGCATACTGACACTCAATAATCAAAGCAATAAATAAATTACCTAAGGAAATATAAAACCCTGATGCTCTAAATAATAGAAAAGCTTCATTAAATCCGCCATATCAATTGTTTTGCAAAATGTTAACTCAAGACCAAATGATGTATGCATGACCTAAACATGATTTCTAAATGCAATGTCAATTAATTCTTTTTTTTTTTTCTTTTCATGATATTCTGTATGAATAAGCATGAAATGTCATTGCTAATTGATCCTATCTTGACAATTAGATTATTAAAACATTGAGATTAAGACATGTAACTCTCTAGATGGGGCGCAACATGCAACATGAATTTTATGTAATTAATAAATTTATTCTACTATTAAATGTGATCTATATGAGACATGGATGCAGTATTATTTAAGCTTTTCTTTATGAGTTAAAATAAGAAATTGCAGAAACTTACATGATGGCTTTGACAAATTAGGAAATAATATTTATTAAATCTTTAAGATGCAATAAATAAAGTTTATACTTTCTTAAATTGCTATCTAATTCCTAATGCACATAGGATATAAATTTATAAATTAAACAACTTCTGTAAAATGAGTGAATGGATGCATACTTATCTCTAAAGCTGCATTATTCTTTGCTTGATCTAATAGGAATGGTGATTTTGCTCGCCGCTCCCTGTCAATTTCCTTTTTTCCTCTTTTTTATTTCTCCATTTAAAGTAAAGAGCGAATAAAGCTGAAAGCAAAATAAATAAAGGGGGCAAAAAGAAGGAGAAGAAGAAGTTACAGTGACCCTTCCCTATCAATGACCCATCGTATCTTTCTTAGGTAATTGAAAAGCATTCATGCCTTACTTGTAATTAGGGGTGATCAATTCTCGAGTGGATAGGTTCTAGAGTTGGAATATGGAACCTAACATGATATAATCGATTCCAATCTTTGGACCTCGGAACCTACCCTATTTGCCTAAAACCGGTTCCAAAACATACTTGCTTTTCCGATCCATTTCTAGGGTCTATCCAACAACCAATGTTTTTCCTTTTTCTGATTCATTTTTACAGCAAAATCATATGAGGTTATTAGTAATAAAAAGATTCAAAGTAAAAAATGAAGGGAAATCCCTATCCGCCAAAAATAACACGTAGTGATATATAATTATAAAAGATAAAAAATTCAAACACACAACATAAATTAAAATTATAAAATTGCATTCCCCATCCATCTATAAAAATATAGTAGAAGAGGAAAGATTGGCGAGGAGTTCCCGAGAGGATAAAAGATAGAGTGCTGATGTTAGCATTTAGGTAAAAAATTAGGGTTTTGGCATTTAGATTATAAAATTGGTTTCAAAATAGGGCGGTTTGGTCCAATGCCTAGATGGATATTCACTTGGAACATATTCCCGGATATAGTCCCGGACCAGATATAGTCCTGGATCAGTTCCAACTATATCCGATTCCCAGATCTATATTTCAAGTGGTCTGATCCGATTATGGGGTAGAACCGATCCAATTGCATACCTCTATTTGTAACTGATCCCAAACTACACAATGCAATTTGCAAAATTTAATAATACATTTGAGGAGTTAATAGCAATGGACCTGCTTCCTCCTTTATTTGAAACAAGTCCACTTATAAACCTAAGCACACCATTATGTCTAGAGCTATGACCTTGCATTGGTTCTATGATTCGATTCAATATATGGAGGTGAGTTCTCTACTCGTTTATAACGATTTAATAAATGAATATTTTGAGTTTCAAGCTTAGTATCAAATTAGCTTGGAAAGTAAAGTTCTTTAAATCATGGATGCACGACAAGATTTGACAATTTATTTAAGGATATGTGCATTGAAAGTTCTAAAACTTATCATGAAAAATGTAGTTGTTTTATAAAACTTTTATAATGTGCAACTAAGTCGTAAAACTTGTCATGAAAGTACTATTGAGTTCTACAACTTTTAAATAGTGCAATCAAATTCTAAAATTTATCAAACTAGTTCAATCAAGTCCTTTCATTAATTGCACTTTTTGAAAATTTAAGCTCAATTGCACTTCCGTGACAAAGTTTAGTACTTCTAGTGCACTTATCATATTTATTTATAAACTAGTGAGTCAATATGTGATGATTTCTTCATCGTTTGCTTCCCTTCAATGTCATTGACAATTAACATTGCTCTAACTCATTTTTAGTTCTCCTGCTGTGGATTCTTAGCCTGTCAATGGCTATATCCTACCATCCAATGGTCATCGGTCGATGCAATTGTGCAAAACGACTTGCTATCAATTATCCAATGATCCTTATGAATATGTCACCTTCCAAAAAGTTTACATTGACGACAAACCGACCATGGTGCCTTCAAATCCTCCTAAGCACCTTGTTATACTTCTCTTGCTCCCTACCTATCAAGATCCTCATCCTCATGATCCAATCCATCTTTAGTGAACTCACAAAGACCATCAATATTATCACAGTTTTCCTAAAATTATCACCACATCATTACGAAAAACATCTGCACTTGTCACGAAGATCATTAAGAATTGTTTTGGAATCATCACCACATCAAAGGTTTGTTCTGGAATCATCAAAATACCATAGGGATGTTTTCCCAACAAAAAGCATTAAGAACCGTCATCCAAGAATGACAAGGTCATAAAACTCATTTCTTATGATTGATTCTTGTGGGTTCAGGTTTAATCTAAAATTGGGAACACTTATGAGTGAATGTGTATCAAAAGATTTTAATATTCTCTTTCATGATTATAATAGAACCATCTTTTTGATCTCTCCCTGTGTAGTAGACACATCACCAAATCACATAAATCCACTATAATCAAGTTTTTTTTTTTTATGCAATCTATTTCTTACTCACATAATTTTTTGGAGTTTTGTCCAAATTGCCTTGGATTTCTAGACTCCCAACGATTTTGACCATTTATTATTCATACACGATTCTATCATATCATACTTTTGTGATAGGTAATGATATATAGCAATGGACTAAGGTTTATTTGGTATTTTTGAGTTCTATCTTCTTACATCCAACCTTTTGTTTGGTGGTAAGTCACTTGAAAGGTCGCTTTTAAAGACAAGATGTTAAAAGCAAAATTGATGATGTTGAATTTATATAATATCTATTTTTACATGCGACCTTATGTTTCCTGATAATTCTATTTATTATTTCAGCCCATTGTTTTCTTTTTACACTGGATTTCTGATGTTGATTCTATCATTGTAAACACTTTTCTAGCATGTATCGACTTTAGTTGCATATGATTCATCAACTCCTGTAATATGCGTATTTTCAATGACTAAAAATAATTTGCGGGAATCACTTTAAAGACCTCTAATTTGATACGTCAAGAAACACTAGCAGAGTAAAACTTGCTGTTTAATTAGGATACTTTGACTAATTTCAATACTAATTTAATTTACCGATGTTTAAAGCAATTGCGGTGGTTCATTTGCAGCCCAAAGTAACAAGAAGAAACTGAAACCATTTGGCCAGTGGGCAGAAGAAAAAAGAAACTTGAACTAGCAAAATTCGATTTTCATATGCAATCAATGTGAATTGCTTATGTAATCATCATGAAAAACCTGGTTGAATCCGTTTGGTCAAGTTCTTCATTGGATCCTTGTGGGTTCTCTAGCTAAGGCTTGTCTTTACTTTTTATGCAACGTGGCCGACCATTCTTGGACTGACTCTGTCGGGCCACACATAAACAGGCCCAGTATCAATTTTTGAGCCATGGAGTCAATGCTCATGGCAAAAGATTGTGCTCGGCCCATGAGAGAGCTCATTCCATCCATGCCCAATTGAACAAGTCACCGCTCTCGTAGATTCACCTGCCGTCTTTTATGGATTAGTATTAGATCCACTGGTGGCAAGATGGGCGTCTCATGCAATCAACGACGCTTATCACAAGCCTACTAGGTTCAATCTCGTGCAAAATCTTATCTTCTAATACACAAATACATGTCTAAATATCTTTATAATCTTTAGTTTGATCTGTCTTGTTTGTGTCAATTTAGAATAAATAGGTTAAAGTCAAAATGTAAATTATTATTTTCCACGAAATTGGACAATTTTGAGACACGTGTCATATCTTTTTTTTCTTTTTTTTTTTTGCAGTGTTAGATATAGTGTTTGAGGGTTGTAACTTCTCGATTTTATTTTTCTTTGGGCTTTGATTCAACAGTTGCACAAACAACTATAGTTCGAGAGGGGGGCCATTGGTTTGAACCTTGTCGCTTGGTGCAAGTTGAAGATTTTGCACAAATGGAAGCATAAATAGATATAGAGTTTCAAATGGAGGGATTTTAGTTTTGACTTTTTGCTTTATTCCAAATTTAGCAATGGATGCAACTTGACTTTTTTCTGATCTTGAATGCCGAAAACTTCATACACGTAATAATTTCCATATTTTCCCAATATTTGCATAATATTTTAAATATGGAGCAGAAAGTGAAAAAATTACTCTTAACTATTCATAAGTCCCAACAAAAACCAAAAGCAGAGTGGACATACACAAAGCAGGAATCATAGTTTGATCGAAACTTGGGTGGAAGAACTATTGGGAAGCACCATAGAAACCCGATACTTTCACTTGAGAAAATTGCTAAGATGATCTTAGTTCAAACTCATCAACATATCTAGTTGAACCCACATTCACTAAGGAATTTAAATTAAGGAGTAATGGACTAACTAAAATATATTAAGTACTTCGACTGGCCTTCATGTGAAAAAATAAAAAATCAGACCATCTATTATCAATTGACCTATGAACTGAAAAAGGGAGTGCATGTGGAACCACATGCGAAAGGCTTCCTTTCTCTTGTTTCCTTTTTCTCCTAATGCTCTAAAGGCCCGAGAATTATAAAACCTAAGCGATGACACGAGACTGAAAATGAGTTCTCCATATCAAGGCAAGGCCAAGAGCGCTTGTTCCTCCGTGGGCCATTTACCCCACGAACAACCCTAGCCTTTATAATATGGCGAGGGGTATATACAGTATATTTATCTGCAGGTGCAAATGCTCCATGTCGTTTACCCGACAGGCTCCTTCTTCTATTCTCTTCTTTTTGTGGTGTTTGTCTTGCTACATGTCAGCTCCTTTTTGTATTTTCACTTTGCTATATTATATATATGAATGTGTATATATATTACCATGTCTTTATTCCGTTCTTTGTCTGGGAAAGAACAGAGAAAAAAAAAAAGGAGAATCCTTGGAGACGCAAAAAGCAATCTACTTTACATCCTTGACTAATAAATAGCATCTTCAATCTTGAATACTGGCAAAACTCAGGAGCTAAGTGTCATGCCCCGATCCTCAGGCACGCGCACATCCCTTACTTTTGGTCGATTTTAAAATGCGATATCCCAGGACTATGTATCGCCAACCATTTCATGTATATATCCACATGCGGAAACAATTATAAATCCCCAAACAATAAAACAATGGGATAAAAAAAGCAGGCCATATATTTTTCATACTAAAAATTCACAACCACACCTTTTAACACGCATCTCATAGTATTCTACAATATTATATATACGTAAGTCTGATCTAATATATATTCACATGCAGACAAGGTCTGACAAGACAGGATGAGATCTCAATCCTCATCCGGGTTGTACTCGGGGTCATCCTCGGGTTCCTCCACGTACTCCTCTTCGGGTTCTTTCTCCTCGGGTTCCTCATCAGGGTTCTCCTCGTGGGATTCCTCCTCCTTAGGCTCCTCATCCGGGTCCTGAAATGGTTATTGAATAATCATTGATACGTCTCTGCAAGTTCTACCCCCTAAAACTCGATTAGTAAACCAATACATCATCCAGGTTGCCTATTCACAGCACGAGTTAGAGAACTTATCTTAGCATCAGATTCCACCTGCATATTAGCACAAATCAAATAGGCATCCAAGCAATCACATCACTGATCGAAGCATCGATCAAATCGACCTAGTCGATTACACGCTAACAAGACCACTCAGGGTCATTTCCATTCAATCAATCAATTCACAACATCAAATCAAAATAAAGATCAAATCGACCTAGTCGATTTCATGCCAGTCGGACTAACTCTAGATCATTCTCAAACATCAATTACATGTACTCTCTCGGGCGTCCTTTTCGCCAATTGCCATACCATCGCTGATCACATGCATTCTTTAACGCGCCATTTTCGCCAGTGATATCCCAATCACCGAATCACGTATCATTTCTAGGGTGTCGTTTTCGCTAATGACATACCGATCACCGACACCGTGCGTTCTTTAAGGCACCATTTTCATCAGTGATATCCTCGATTACCGAATCATGTGTCCTTTCTAGGGCTGAATTTCACATGGGCTGTAGCTTTACTCCTTGGGCTGAATTGCTGAAATCGTGTGGGCTGGAGATAGGCCTGCTGAAGTTGCTGTGCTGGACCGAAAAGCAGGAGAGGATGGGCTGGACTACTTCAAGTTGGGCCAAATTGATCAATGGATGGGCTGACTACTGTAAATGAAAATACGGGCTGAAGACATTGGATGGGCCGTTGGGCTTACGGCTTCAACTGGACTAAACAAGGAAGCAACAAAGCTGATGTTGGGCTGAGCTTTGCTAGGCTGTCTTCGGTGGATACAGATGAGCGAGTGGCAGCTTGGGCTGCGCATGGTAACATTTCTTGGCTGGGGAACAATTTCTTTTAAGAAATAGTTCTTTTCTATTTCTATTATGGGGAACAATTTCTATGTAAAAAAACCCGTTTGGTAACTACACAAAATTTTTACTCTAGAAATAGAAAAAGAATAGAAATAAGTTTGGTAAAAAATAGTTTCTTTTTTATATTTATTTGTTTTTTTATTTTTTGCCAGTAGACCGCCGCCACTGCCGAACGCTGCTACCGCTGCACGTCACCGCCAGCCAACCGCCGCTGGCTGACTGCCGCCGCCGATCGTGGTCGCACGGCCCATCGGCCACCGTCGACCGCCAACCGCCGGCCGCGGGAGGTGGTGGCCAATGGGCCGTGCGACGGCGTTGGGTGGCGGCAGTCGGCCAGCGGCGACGTGCAACAGCGGCGGCGTCCGGCGGTGACGTGCAGCGGCGGCGGCGTCCGGCGGCATCCGGTGACGACCGACGGCTGTGGCAACGGTCAGCCGGCGGCAACCGACAGCAACGGCAACGGTCAGCTGGCGGCGACGTGTGGCGGCGACCAGCGACGCCCGACGGCGGAGGCAACGCGCGGCCAGCGGCGGCGGTCGGCCTCCGGTGCCGCCGCCACCGGTCGGCCGGCGGCGTCAACGGTCGGTCGGCCGGCGGCGACCGACAGCGGCGACGGTCGTCCAACGGCGGCGGCAACGGTCGGCCGGCGGCGACGACCAGTCGCAACCAACAACGATTGGCCGGCGGTGGCGACGACCGGCCGCGACTAACAATCGGCGGTCGGCCGACTGCGACCGGCAACCGGCGATCGGCCGACTGCGGCAGCGGCGGTGGTGGCGGTCAGCCGATGGCGGCGGCAGCGGCGATGGGCCACGGCGGGCAGCAGTCAAGGGCGGTCAATGGCAATCAGCAAGAGAAGAATAAAAGAAAAAAAAATTCACTTATTTCTTAAACTTGTTCCCAAGAACAAGAAGCAACTTTTTTTTACTTCTCATTTCTATTCCAAAACCATTCTCGGGCTAACTTTTTATTCCCGGGACAAAAAACTAACTTGCCGTTATCAAACAAGTTTCTATTCTTTTTTTGTTCTGGGGAAGAGAAGAATAGAAATTGTTGGGCTGGGGAAGTTTACCATGCGCACCCTTGGTCGCTGCTTGTCTTCGAGGCAGAGGAGCAGCAGCGAAGAAGATCGGGCAGCTGAGGCGGTCAACACCTAGGGACTTCTATTGGTGTTTTTGACCAAGAGAAGCAGCGAAGATGGAGAGGAACGTGGACTGGCTTCGTGGCAGGGTTTCGCTGGCTTCATGAGCGGAAGACACAGCAGAGGTGGAGACGCACGAAGCAGCGAAGACTTGGTGCTACTGGATCCGCGCGAGGCTTCGGTCAGCAGAAGAGGAGGAGAGGGCTTCGGTCATCACACAGATAGGCAGGCATCGCTGGCAACGGAAAGACACGCGGCACAGAGTCCACGAAGAGCTGAAGTTGACCGGATGTGCTGGCGCGACTCCTTCGATGCTGGCTTAGTGCGGGGGAACGTAACGGTGGACGAAGCAGAGCCGAGGAGGGGTAGTCTTCAATGAACTGCTCGGTTTCTCTTCAGCTGTGGCATCGCACGAAATGGGGAAGATCGAGGACAAACAATTCACAGCAACTTGAGAGAGAGGATGAGGGAGAGGTAGATGGATAGAGATGAGAGGTGAAGGGGCTCCACTTGGCTTGATATTCCACAACAAATATCTCTTGCTCTTATCCCTCTACATAGCTATTATCCACCAGCCCATTTTCATCCCAAATTTGCCCCTTCTAGAGAGTTGAGTTGGTCCAAAAGTCATCACTTGAGGGGGCATACGAATTCCTTAGCAAATAGACTCCAATTGCTCTTCAATTTCTTCTTCATCCACTCTCATTTGGCCTCTAAAATTTCAATTGATACCTCAATGCCTCAATTGTTATTTTTCTTCATCCGTGCATCCAACATGCATCTCAATTTCACCAACAAAAGAAGTCTTCAGCCTTTTCTGCTCAAAACGACATGGCAACGACTTTTTCCCCAAAAAGTCTCGGTTGTCAGAAAAATCTTCTGAGATTGAGTCGACATTCCTAAAATTTATTATGACATAACAAAATCTTCAATTTCTGAAATCAGACTTAGATTGGCAGTTAATCTCACTCGGATGCATTTTTTAGCGTAACCTAGTCTGCTAGGTAGTTTTCAGAACTTTTTAGGACAAATGACCAGTGGTCGATTTTCTTCGAGCCACAATAAACCCACTCGACACATCGGCGAATCTCGATTGTCATGAAAATCTCTAGAATTCAAATACGGACACAAGGTACCAAAACGATAGTAAGATCAAGTTAGTGTCGGTCGATGAGAATTTTCCAATTTAGTGGAATCACCCACGATCGGTCATTCATCTCAGTCGAACCAACCTATTTCTGATCTTAATTCGATTTTTAACTGTGCCATAATGATCTCTAAAGATGAGCACGGTCGAGAAGTCGATTCATGGTCGAATTCTCAGTCTATCTGCCTTAAAGTCCTTAATAGTCTACTCAGCTAGTCTAGTTATCTCGTGAGTGGCCAACTCAGAGAAAAACACTGTAGTTGCGTCGATGAAATGCCCAATTTAATCAATCAAAATCAGAGTCTGAAAATCAGGATGTCACACTAAGGATATAATACTAGGGGTTACCGTCAAGACCATCTCTAGGCTTTATTATTGATAACTAGCAAAAAGACAACATAAAGGCCCTAGGCAAAGCCAACTTGGTTTTGTTTCTTGGAGCACCACATGAAAATCACTTAAATCAAGACAATAGAAATAGATTTAGTTTGGCATAAGAAAGTTAATCTATGATAGCGGTCTTAATCTATTGATTAGTATTAGATCCACAATGTCGCATCACGTCTTCCACCACACAAGTGTGTTGGTGGCAAGATATGCATCTCATGCAATCAATGGTGCTTACGATGGGTGTATCATAAGCCTACAAGGTTCTATTCTGTGCAAAATACTATTTTGTGATACACAAACGCATATCTAAAAAATCTTTACGAACTGTAGTTTGATCTGTGTTATCCAAGTCAATTTAGAAAAAACAGGTTGACCTCAAATACAAATCATCATTTATTGTGAAATTGCACAATTTATAAGAATCATGCCATGTCATTGTCTTTCTTTCCAATGTTAGATAAAATGTTCGACAGCTGCGACCTCCTCAACTTTGTTATTGTTTTGGCTTGGATTAAAGCAGTTGCAGAATTAGCCACAGTTCAAGCTAGGGGCCATTGATCGGGCCCTGCCTTTAAATGCATGGTGCAAGTTGAAGATTTCGCACAAATGGAATTAAAACTGTCGATAGATCTGGAGTTCGTTTGAAGGGATTTTAGTTTTAACTCTTTACTTGTTCAAATTTGTCGGTGCTTGCACTTTGAACATTTTTCTTAATCTTAATAACCTAAGATTTTCACAATGTATAAAAGTGAACAAGTAATTTTTTCCTTAAATGTTTAAAATTTAGATTATATCGAGAATGCAAAAAAATTCCTTTTGACTTTAAATCCCAACAAAAATCAAGAGGAGAACGGGACGTACATAAAACAGAAATCACAATTTGATTGAAACTTAGGTGGCTGAACAACAAAAGAAAATGAGAGTTCTGTATAGATTCACTTACTCCTATTATGTTGATCTTAATCGCTACCATTGAAATTTTGGCTATTTTTTCCAGTGAAAATTATATGTATATGTGTGTGTGTGTGTGTGTGTGTGTGTGTGTGTGTGTTAGGATATGGAATAAAAAACTATATCACCTTCTCTAATCTAAGTTTTCGCGTATTATTGACAAGAATAATATGTTAAATTCTCAAACTAGGCGCTTTAGAGGATGATCATAGTAATTTTCCCTTTTTATTTTCCCTTTCGATTTTAAAAGTCATTCCGGCTTTAATTTTTGTAGTGTTTGCATTTTTCTGCCCCTTCAGTGTCAAACATTGAGAAATGGATGAAAAGTCCAAATCCAAAGTACAAGGATGAACAAAAGGCCAGCAAATCGACCCTGTATCTGAAGATTCATCTCATGTTTGGCTATTTGTTCAAATTGTTAAAAAGCACTTCGATAGGTGTTCTTAAGGATAGATCATATGAGAAATTGCCACCAATTGTTCTGCGTTTACACATGGGCCTTTTTCTCTTACTCGGATTCTTACATGCATTTTGAAGAAAAATACGACTTTTCCAAGTTGGCCAATTCCCACTGAGTCTGACCAAAAAAAAAAAGAAAAAAATCCCACTGAGTAATGGCTTGATATCTAGGCATTTCATTTCACAAAAGTTAGGTGAAAAAATTAGGCATTTCACCTAACAAGATGTTCAAATCATATCTTGAAGTAAATGCGTAGAGTAAAATGACATATGCTCATCAAGTTTTAATAAGAATGTGAAATCTTGTCATAAAAAAGAAATTGTTTTACTTTGCCCACAAATTTAAACTACTCTAGAACAAAAGTGATGTACATGCACGTATTTAACTGCATTCAGCATATTAATCCTAAAAGTATCTGCACAGCCAAATGATTATTTCATATTTTCTTCGACTGTGCTATATGCAGTAAACTAAATCAATACCAAAAAGAATCCAAGAACGTCCTAAAGAAGTTGCCGCAAAATGTGATTCATTGTTGACATAAGAAAGTGACATCCTAGCTTCCATTGAGAGAGAGAGAGAGAGAGAGAGGACCACATTGCAAAAAAGCCGAGACTTGAAAAGCCTTTAAATATGAAGTGAAATGCAGATAGCATGTAGAGCAATTTAAAAAAAAATAAAAATAAATAAATGGATGGATTCTTCTCACAATTTGGTTGGGATTTTCTTAAAACCAGAAATTTAGATTGATTCTGCAGATATGGTTCTAGATTCCAAGAAGATTTTAACACTTATGCTTAATTAGATAACCTAACATTTCAAAAACTCGAGGTGGAGCTTCTTTTTCTTTTCTTTTTTCCTAATTAAGGGAAAATGATTGGGACGCCTTAAGAACGGATTTACTTTTTTAAATTGATAAATTTAGGATAATGAAATGTAATATTTCCTTCTATAATTAAGTTTGTTTAGAATATTCATTTAGTTTATAACATATGAGTTTATTTTTTATTATTTTTAACTTTTTAAATGAGTTGACAAATTTTATTTTTTTAATTGGAAGATACCATAAGGTCTATTTGTTTTTCGTTTTTTTTTTTTTTTTTTTAGGTTTACCTTGGCTTTTGTTATACTCTCAGTCTTTCTTTTTCCGTTACTTTATCTAGCAATAATTTTTAGAGAAAGGGTAGCAACAGTGTTAATTTATTATGTTGTATAGGATTATGCAGCTCACCTCTTTCTATAAATAAAAACCTAAAGAGATCTTGTGTGCTTTTTGTGCGTGTACGCTTCAGGCATTCATGCTTGCGAATTGCAACTCAGTGCTTTTGGTTTCTACTGCATTGAAGTTGAATTAGGAGAAAAAGCTATTTCAAGTCTCGACTCCAAGCAAGAGTAAAGGCCACTCGGGATCAAGGAACAAATAGATGAATCCGTTACAAGCACCTTATAAGAAACATCTAGTTCTTGCGAACCTCAAGACTAGAGACATAGATTATATTGCATCGGCAAGAAGCATACTTAAAAAGAGTAAATAATACTTGCAAACTATTTCCATTTCTTCAATTCTTGGGAGTGGCCGACGAGTCTCCCCGTGGCATCGATTCCGCTTATGAATCGGTTGTGCTTAGACCACAAGCCCAAGGGACCACCAGCCCAACACCCAGCAGGCTCATATAAAATCCAGTTATGAAAGATCATTAGGTTTCGGGTATTCGATTATAAGGCTAAAAAGGTAGGCAGCACCGACAGATAACGTCAACAAATAAACCATGATAGTGTGGGAAAATAGGGGAATAGCGGTGATCCAGATTGTGATTATGGAGGTCATAAAACCCGTACTGTTGAAGGTGTGAATTGGACGGGGTTTATCATCTATGACGAAAAAAGCTCTCTCTCACCCTGTGTGAGCTCTCCTCTACCCCCCGTATGGTGATAGCTAAATCCTCGAAACCCTAGTTTTTCCAACCCCTCTCCTTGCAGCGAAGCTTCATGGCTGAATCGACACTATTTCCACCTGATTAGGGATTTATCCCTCTCCTTCTCTCTCACCACAAAGCCCATTTACATCACCCTTTGGAATTACAACAAAAAAAAGAAAAAAAAAAGGCGTGAACTGGTATAAATTCGAGCCGCTCAGGATATTGTTTCCGGCTTTATCTGGTTTTTCAACAGCAGTGCGACTAGAATTAGCAGCAATGACAGTGGAATTGGCTAGGAAATCTGAAGAGTTATCCTGCCAAGGGGGAGTGAACGCGGCTTGATAAGAGGCGGTCGCAATTAAGGTAGCCACTACAACATTTATGTCACGAGTGAATTCATCTCTGAGGCCAAACCAAAATGTGAACTTCTCATAGCAAGTTAGTTCCATGCTTAGAAACTGTGACAGAGAGGTTGGGAATAGGAGCTCTTGCTGCATGCCCTGCACGGCGAAACCTATTCGCAAGATCTTGATCGCCACTAGGATTCGCTTGGAAGGTCTCTAGAGCTGTCTCATGCCGGAAGTCCCTCCCATTTACTTTGATATACCCAATTAAGAGCTTGATGATTTGGAAGAAATGTAAAGAGCACAAAATGAAGTATATACCCCTTTAATTTTAATCAATGCTTTGTCACTAGCTTTACCATTATGCACAAAGTGAGCTTATGACATATAAGTGTGAGTGATACTTATTGATGCAACGATCAATGTACCATGGGAACAGTTTATCGAACCTTATTTATGAAATGCAATAAGTTTACCCCACGTATGTAATGAATTTCCAAATGGTTTCAAAAAGTGTGATTTAGTCGTCTCACTTGAAATTACTTACATGATAGCTAAGAATTAAGAGGAATCGGTTCTCAATCCAATCCCATCAAGGAATTGGGAACTAACCGGAGGGACCGCTTCCCAATTTCCGGAACGATTCGGTTGCCTATCAATCTAGTGGAACCAGTCATTTTAAGGACTTCACTTTGCAAAAGTAAATAAGCATGTCTAGAACGCATCCACAATATTCTCATCTCACTGTGAACACTTTGAACTAGTATAAAACAAAATCTCATGTTACTTAAATAGATTTCCTTCACAAACGAGTATCCTGCCTATATCACTTTTATCTAAACTAGATTCTAATAAATAAAATTACTCCAACTGAAAGCATAATTTGGTCAAACCTACCCCAATGTGAGTTTAGCTAAAGAGGAGGCGTGAGCATCGTGGCCGAATTAGAAAGACCGAAAGAGGAGAGCAAGAGGAGGTGTGTGTGATGGGTTTTAGATTATTAGGTTTACATTTAAAAAATAAATAAAAAATAATTGGCCCAAGCAGAGTCGAGCGGACCCATTCAATCCGATTCCCCCTTTGGAACTAGGAATCGAACTACATAGACACTAGTTCTACTTTTATGAATTGCTTATATGAGTTATAACGTAGGTGAATTCATAAAACTGCCAACTCAAATGAATATAATGTTTCATAAAATTTTAGGACTTGATCAAGTCACTTAAAAGATTTATAACTCAATTGCATTTTGTACATAAGCTTTTTTCTATGAAAAGAAAGACTAATTTAGACAGGTGTACTCATATCCTTTATGCATGAGAAACAACCAATTCGGGAGTAATTTTCCTGTTCACAAAGTGATTATTTTACGGTTGTGTTGGATTGTCCCTATTAGCTTCCATTTTACTAGCTTCTATACTGTATAATATATTCAAATGATGGACTGATCGCAAAAAAAAGCAAAGAGATTTTTTTGGAAAAACAAAATAATAGAAAATGATGAATTGAGTTATTGTTGTGTAAGGTAAGAGTGTATTATGATGGAAAGAGTTGGAAGAAAAGTATTCATCCAAAACCATCAAAAACTAAGTTTTATAGGGGGTTCAAAGAGAACGTCAGGTTTTCTCTCTCGCTTTGTAGAGTTTTCCACTACCTGGTGGTAGAACTTTTCATCAACAAACCCTTATACCCAAATCTCATCTCTTCAGTTCGTCCGTCAGTACGTTTCATCACTCGGTTTTCTCTCCCAGATTTGCAGTCTCCAGTTATGGCCTCCGTTCTCGCCATTCTCCGATGTCTTCTTTCTCGCTTCCATCCATAATTTCCGTCAATTTCTATCTCATGAAGGGAATCGTTTATCTCTTACGGTACTGGACTGTTTCGCTTCAATTGTGCTTAGCGAAGCTTCATCCTTTTCGTTCCAAGACATACATGCAGATGGCATCCTCAAGTCAGGAAGGAGATGCACGCCTTGCTGCTCTTTGTACCAGATTAGGTCGCCTTTGGTCACCGCAGGAGGTTGAAGTCTGGGATGAAGCTGCTCCTACCGAAACATTGGCAGAATGTCAATTCATTATGGTTGGTAAAATACTATCTAATCCGTCTATCAATCTACCAGCCTTTCAGAATACTATGCAACGAATCTAGCGTAATGATAAAGTTGAAATTACTCAACGCGAAGAGGGAGTATATATGTTTAAGTTTAACTCGATAGCAGAAAAACAGCGGGTGTTAGATAATAGTCCATGGCTGTTCTCACATCACCTTGTTATCTTGAAGCCCTAGCTACCAAACACCCCTCTACATTACTATGATTTCAACACCTGCGCCTTCTGGGTGCAAATCTTTGGCCTTCCTATTGAGCGTTGTACAGAGGAGATGATCAGTAGAATTATGAGGCATCTTGGTAATGTGCAGCAAGTAAAAATTGAAGGCAGAGAACATACGACATTACGGGCAGGAAGGGCTCGTGTCGAATTTAATTTGCAAAAACCCCTACAACCAGGAAAGCTTATAAGATTAGAAGGTAGGAATCTATGGCTGGACTTCAAATATGAACGATTATCCTACTTTTGTTACTCATGTGGGGTTATCGAACATTATGCCAGTTATTGTCCCACTATACCTTATGATGAGTCGCAACAGGATGGGAAAGATAACTTCTCCTATGGTCACTGGTTAAGAGCTGATGTTAAGGAACATAGCCCATATTGGCGTGCTTTCTACGACGAAGATACTACCCATGAAGGAGTTGAGGAGGTCATACCTGAAACTCCGCAACACTCACGCCTTCTCTTACCTAGCACCCCTCCGGTTTCTTCTGATCCACTTAACCAACAGGTCCCTCATGCTGATTGTCCAAGAACAGAACTCGTGCCACAGCAAAAATCCCCTGTACAGGTCTAGCATTTTAGTGGTAAAGACATTGAGGCCAACTCTTCAAAAGTCAAGAAAGTAAAGACACATAGAATCCCTCCTAAGACTACTCCACTTAAGAAGGCCAAAAGATATGCTCCTTATGAAGCGCGTCCCTATGTCACAGCAGATTTTGATGATTCACATCTCATGGACAATCCTATTTATGAGACTAACAAGGCTGACAACTAGGCTGTGGTGGCTTGCCCTAAAAAGCCACCAGAGGACAAATGAAACTACTCAGCTGGAACTGTCAGGGTCTAGGCAATACCCTGACAGTTCAAGCACTTAGGGCCCTGGTGGCTCGTGAAAGGCCTGACATAGTGTTTTTGATGGAGACGAAAAACCAGAACATAGTAATACAGAAAATTCAGAGGAGGTTGAAATTCCCTAACTCTTTTGTGGTAAGTCCAGTGGATTTGGCAGGAGGAATGGTTGTTTTCTGGAATGATCAGATGCAATTATCTATAGAGAGACATACTGCCAATTTTATTGACTTGCTATGCACAGCTAATCCAAGAGGAAGCCCAATGAGAATTACCTGTGTCCATGCGCCTGCGGTTTATCATCAACAACAGTAGTTGTGGGAAGAGTTAAGACAAATCAATTCCTATAATAACCTACCATGGATATGTATAGGCGATTTTAATGAGATAATGTACCACTGGGAAAAGGTAGGAAAAAAGTTTGTTGATTCCTATAAGATGCAATCCTTTCGATCATTTATAAATAGTTGTTCGTTAATAGATGTTGACAGTAAGGGCTGTGCTTTCACTTAGGTAAATAACAGGGCAGGGGATAATGCAATCAAAGAATGTCTCGACAGATTATTATGTACTATGGAGTGGAGGATTTCTTACCCTACAGCGGAAGTTTTCGCTCTTCCTGCAATTGCGTCTGACCATAGTCCCCTTTTACTACTCACTGACGGTCCCAGACATAAGTGTTATAAATCCTTCACTTTTGAAGCTTTTTGGACCCAGCATCAGCAGAGTAGACAGGTCATTGCAGAAGCTTGGGATTCTTCACATCTCCAGTTTGCATCCTTTGATCGAAAGCTTCGGCTTCTCTCTACAGTACTTGCCAGATGGAGTAAATCTACCTTCTCGCATGGTCGTGACAGGATTAATCTGTTACAACAAGAACTTCAATACATTATGAATCGACCAAGCAATAATTATGATCAATCAACAGTCAAGCAACTGAAGGAAGAAATTCAATCTCTATGGCAGCAAGAAGAGCAATATTGGGCGATGAGATCGCGCATTAACTGGTTAAGGTGGGGGGATAGAAATACCAAATTTTTTCATTCGACGACAATACAGAGAAGGCAATTTAACCGTATTACTATGCTACAAGATGAATCTCAGAGATGGATTCGAGATCCTACTCAACTGCAGAATTTGACAATGGATTACTTCCGAAATCTATATCAGTCAGCAGGCCAACGTAATTATCTCCCTATCCTGACTCAGATTTCCTCAGTAGTTACAATGGAAATGAACCAAGTTTTAATAGCTGAGGTTTCTCGGGAAGAAGTGAAAAATGCTACCTTTCAATTGGGGGCAACAAAGGCCCCGGGATCGGATGGATTTAACGGTCTATTCTACCAAAATTATTGGGACATACTCTAAGAGGATATATTTACCTCAGTGCAGAATTTCTTCAGAACAGGAGTGCTGCCCCCAGCTTTAAATAGAACACTTATTACTCTGATTCCGAAAGTCCCGCATCCTGAAAGGTTAGATCATTATCGCTCCATTAGCCTCTGTAATTTTATTTACAAAATCATATCCAAGAAATTAGCCAATAGATTAAAACCTTGGTTACCTAAGTTGATCTCGATGGAACAGAGCACTTTTGTATATGGTAGGCAAATACAGGATAACATCTTGATTGTTCAAGAAGTCCTGCACCAATTGAAAACCAGGGTCAGAAAGAGAAAGTTTCAAGCTATTTTAAAGCTGGATATGAAAAAAGCATATGATCAAGTTGAATGGGATTTCTTGGAGGCCTATTTATGTAAGCTCGGTTTCCATACCAATTGGGTGAATTGGGTAATGTAGTGCATAACGACGACTTCCCTGAGTGTCAAATTCAATGGACAATCGTTACCCTATTTTCAACCTACAAGAGGCCTAAGCCAAGGCGATCCTCTCTCGCCATATATATTCATCCTGGTGGCTAATGTTTTATCAACCCTTATCAAACAAGCTGTCGACATGGGGAATCTTAAAGGAATTCAGTTCAACAGGTGCTGTCCTATCCTTTCTCATCTATTTTTCGCCAATGATGCCATATTCTTCTTAGATGGAAGTCTACTTGAATGTCAAAATTTAGCCAATATCCTGCAACAATATTGTCTAGCTACCAGACAAGTGGTGAACAGAAACAAATCTGGCCTTTTTCTAAGCAAAGCTTGTTCTACTCTCTTAAAGCAAAACTTGGCTAGTACATTGAGGGTGCCATTGATTGAAAAAACTGGCAAATATTTAGGGATACCTTCTGATTGGGGAGTTTCTAAAAAGGATATGTTCGCCTGGATACTAGGAAGGGTTAGTGCTAAGCTGGCGGGGTGGAAAGAACAGCTTCTATCTAAAGGGGGGAAGGAAATACTGCTCAAATCTGTGGTGCAGGCCTTACCAAACTATGCTATGTCAATCTTTAAAATTCCGGTTTCTATATGCAAATCTATTGAGTAGAAAATAGCATAGTTTTGGTGGCAAAATAGTAGTACTAAATCAGGCATACATTGGAAAAGTTGGGAACTACTTCAAGAACGGAAGGAACGTGGAGGGTTGGGTTTTCGAGACCTACTTAGTCTTAACAAAGCACTCCTTGGTAAACAGGCTTGGCGACTAGCTCACTACCCTTCCTCCTTGTGGAGTTGAGTGTTTAAAGGTTTATATTTTCAATCTACTGATTTTTGGCATGCACCTAGAGGTTCAAATCCGTCATGGGGCTGGCAAAGTCTGCTATTAGGTCGGGATTCCATCTCAGATCAGATTCAATGGTCAGTAGGGAATGGCCACAGCATAAACATTTAAAATGATAAATGGTTAGCTAGAGGAACTCTAGGTGGGCCAGCTAAAAGAGGGGAGCCCGAAATGGTTGAAAGTTTTATAAAATAGAATCCGACCACATGGAATGTCCATCTTCTTCAACAAAGTTTTGATGAGCAAATTATTTAGGAGATTCTTACCATTCCTCTTAGCTCAACTATGGTTTCTGACAAGATTATTTGGACAGGGACACTTACAGGAGATTATACGGTTAAAAGTGGCTATAAGTTTATTAAAGAACATGCTCCTAAACATCTTCCCACCTCTGCAACCAAATCCCCTCACATTCCAACCCCTATTTGGCGCATGATTTGGCATCTACAGACCGCCCCCAAACTCAGAGTCTTTCTGTGGTCCCTCTGCCACAATGCACTAGCTACAAGGGAAAACCTATACAAAAGACATATCCTCCCTAACCCAGATTGTCAGTTATGTCAGACTCATCTCCCTGAAACTACAGAACACTTATTTCTATATTCCCCACAGATTCAGGGTCTTTGGTCTCATCCGAAAGTGCAGCTTAATATTTCAACACACGACACACAAACAATGTCCACTTGGCTAGCAGATATATTGTTGCAGGATGTACATGTACCTGATCCAGAGATAGTAGTAGCTCTCCTCTGGCAAATCTGGCAAGTGAGAAACCACTTCAACTTCCGTAGCAAACGCTCAACTCACGAACAGATGGTAGATCTTGCATTTATAACTGCAGAGAGCAACCGTAGTAAGCAGCAAGACGTAATATCTACAGGGCAGCGAGTTTCGCCTACCTCTCGGATCTGGCATCCTCCACCGTCAGGGACAATCAAAGTCAATATTGACGGGGCTTTCCCCGTAGCAGATCACACAGGCTCGGTGGCGTGTATTTGCAGAAATCACGAAGGAAATCTGATCGGGGGTTCCTCCCAAATCGTTCCTGCTTCATCTCCTCTGCAAACAGAGATTCAAGCCATACATCATGCCCTGCTTTATCTACTTGAGAAAGGAATGAATGAAGCTAACCTTCAGATAGATTCTGACTGCTTGGTTATGGTAGAAATCCTGAACAATCGCTGCTCTCCTCCAAGGGACTGCCGAACCCTAATTGTCGAAGTTGAAGCTTTGCTTTCCCGTTTTCCCCTTTTGCGTCTGTCCCACTGTAGACGGGAAGCAAATTCCCTTGCTGACTGGGCCGCTAAGGCCTTCGGCCGAGGCTTTTTAAACTCTAACTGGGCCTCTTCACCTCCTCCTATAGTTCTGGACCTACTATGTATCGATGCCCTCACAATGGGTTGTAAAGCTTTTCCTCCGTAAATAATATGCTTAGTATTTCTGACAAAAAAAAAAGAGAAACAATCTTAATCATACTTTTCTCTCCACTAAATAAATAATGAGCAAGGTTTTCCTTATATCCCTCCTTTCTTTTCCTTCATTTCTCCCTATATCCTCCAACCAAAGCATTGTTAAGGACAATTAAATTGAACTCAAATTAGAAGTATCACTGGCTTAAAATAGTTTCGCCACTAGCAGTTTTTGAAATGAAACTGTCGACTTGTTTTGATAAAACTGAAAAATAAGCATGAACGTCCTTTTAAGCTCTGAAAATAGAAAATAAAAAATATATATTTGATAATAATTTAAAATGCATCACTAATTATGGTTATTTTCTTACGAAACGTGGAATAGTGATTACTATTGATAGGTTTTAAGATCGATCCTTATTTGAATCTTATAATTGGGTGCTTGCGTCTTCCTCTGCCTTTTTGGGTTCGGATACCATTTCGTCCTTATCGAGTTAGGATTTTTCCTTCCCTATTAATCGTAGATTATATTGCCCTTCGATTCGTTTCACTGATGGTAAAGTCACCACATGCAATTCGGTCAGTTTATTTCTTCTTTGTTTTATGCTAGACAATAATCCTGGCGCTTACTTTTTTAAATTTTTTTTTTTTGGTCGGTCGGTTCTTTTTTCAAAGTTAATATTGCCTAATGTGGTAGAAAAATAGATATATATTTTTGTCCAACCATATTTGTATTCCCTTGTAAATAAGTCAATTTATTTTGCCAATTATGCCGTACACATTCTAATGTACAAATTCTACGATCCCGTCTGATTTATTTATACCAATCCATATTCTTAGAAAGAAAAATTTATTTTTGGGCTGATGAACTTATTCACTCATTCCAACCACGTGAAGTCTTTTTGGTTTATTTCTATGGGATGGCGGGCATTTCACAAGAGAGTAAAACGTGTGTAGATCAATATAATGATTGTCACAGGACTCGATCAGGAGTTAAAGGACAAGCTCGACAAATTGTCAATTTTCAGGGAAAATGGCACAATTAGTCCCTGAAGTTTTATATAATGTTCAATTTCGTTCCTATAATTTTAATTGGCTCAATTTGGTCCCTGAATTATTGATAAATGTCCGATCTAATCCCTGACTATTTAAAAATTGATCAATTTCGTCCTTCCGTTAACTTTCCATTAGTTAAACTTAACGGAATGGGGGCATTTTGGTCTTTTTATCTTTTAAATGTTTTTATCTTCTTCTTTTTTTTATCTTTTTCTTCTTCTTCTTCTCTCTTCCCTCCGCCGGCCATGGCGAAGCCGACAGAGGGAAGCCGGCGTCCAGCAAAGGGGGCCCTTGCCAGATCTGGCGAGGGCCGCCCTCGCTGAGTTGCTAGGTTCACAGGTCGCGCCATAGGGGAGCGCAAGGCTTGGCGTAGAGGCCGGAGGGGATCGTGGTGGTGCCGACGGAGGGAGGCCGAGGTTCGAAGCTGGTGCAGGGGGATTGGGTGCTGGCGTCACTGGAGCTACGGTGAGAAGAGAAGAGGGAGGCCGAGGAAGTACAGACTTGGTGGAGGAGCCATGCGATCGGCGTCCTCATCTCGTGGCCTCGTGCGGCGGGGCTCAGCGAGCCGCGGCAGGGGGAGGCGTCGAGGTCCCTCCCGTCGGCCGGCGAGGGCGGCCCTCGCCCGACGCAGGCGAGGGCAGCCCAACACTAGCAGGGGCGTCCCTCGCCCAACACAGGCGAGGGCCGCCCTCATCGACGTCGGGCGAGGGCCGCCCTTGCCGGCGTCGGGCCGGACGCCGGCTTCCCTCCGCCGGCGCCAGCAGAGGGAAGAGAGAAGAAGAAGAAGACCAAAAAAAATAAAAATAAAAAAGTAACGAAGGACTAAACTGAACATTTCCTAATAGTTTAGGGACCAAATTGAGTCAATCAAAAGTATAGGGACGAAATTGAATATTACATAAAACTTCAGGGACTAATTGTGCCATTTTCCCCAACTTTTATTGCATGTGAATTCAATATTTAACTATTTTTGTTCTAGCTAGTTTTTCTAAAAACTTAAATTATTACATGAATGCATTATGTAATATTTAAATATTCTAAAACTCCACTTTATGAAAGCATGTTTTAATATTTAAATATTTTAACACTCCTCCGCATGTGTAAGTTGGATTTTGGCCTTAGCCTATGCTCAGAAGTTATATAAAATTTTGTGGAACCATCGCCAATTATTCTAAAAATTTAAAATGTTAGATATAATGTTGTTTAATATTTAAATATTTTAATAATATTGTGATAATATATATTAGTGATCATAATTAAATTATAAAATGATGTGTTATATTTTATTTTTTTTATTGTGGAGGCCTCAATACGGTCCAATTATCACAATACTCATCTATAACACATCACATCATAAATCATTTTTGTAATCGTTTTCTAGTTTTTCCACTGGACCATTCCTAGCAAACAAAGTTACGACACTTTTACGGTTTACAATACCATGCTATACAACATCAAATGTCACTGATCAAGTAGACACTTATCGACAAATGTAAAATACCATATGACATATTGTTATGCAAAGTGTAGTTCAAATCTCTTCTCTCTCTCAACGTTTCTAAATCCATGTGCTTTCAACCCCTGCTATTATATTATCAAAACAATTGTTCCTGGATTAGATTATTTCAAATGCAAGGATCAAACAATAAAAGCAAGAACATCCACAAAATCATAGAACCATACCTCAGGCTACCTTTTGAACACAGCAATATGTAAGACAATGTTACCATCTTTGTCTTTTCAATTCAAGATTTTTGTTAGATCAACTCGCCTAAGCCATCCAATAAAACCTTGAATGCTCTGAGATTGTGGTTCTTGACAGCAACGTAAACCATAATCTCACATCGGTTTGTCAAATCTTCGATGGAAGAGCAAGTGCATAGGAACTCAGCTAAGAGCTCTAGCTCACTATCTCCTTCTCTCTCGGTGACATAGTGGAAAGGGGTGATCCCATGTTGTCCGGGAAAAATGCCGAAAAAGTCATAAACCTTTTCTCTTTTTGCTAATTTAGTCCTAAACAATTTTACGTTGTACAATTCAGTCCTTTCTGGCTAATTTTGGCTGGATTTTGCTGACTAAATGCTGGCTAGCTGACATGGCCTAATCAGCACTAACGTGGACAATTTTTAATAATATTTTAATAATTTTAATAATTTTTCTTTTTTTTTCTTTTTTTTCTTCTCCTCTTCTTCCTCCAGCCGATCGCCGGACCTTAGCGACCTGTAGGGGTGAGTAGCGGTCTAGGGTCGACCCTGGACCAACCCTGGACCGGCCCAACCCTGCCAGTCCTGGTCCAGTTCCCAAGGGGACTGGGTCGGTCCTTGGTCCTGAAATTCTAGGACCAACACTATGCAGGTTGGTCCTCGGTCCTAAGAGTTTTGGGTTGGCCCAACCCTGGACCAACCCTGTATATTATATTATATTATATTATATTATTTATAATTCTTTTATATAATCAAACCTAAGTAAAATTTCTATTATATTATATTATATTATTTATAATTCTTTATATATATTCAAACCTAAGTAAAATGTCTGTTAAAAAAAAAAAAAACCTAAGTAAAATGATGTTAAAGCTGTTGACTCCTCAGGCTCACAGTCACGGACAAACGGCATCCAATTCCAAAAGCCATGAAATTTACGTTGTAAAGGTCTTCATGGCGTCCTCCACAGTCCAGAGTATGTTCTTCAATCTTCACCGTGAGGACCAAGGAGTCCTCACAGTCATGGACTCGCAATGTCCAAAACGGCGCGAAGTTTACGCCGTAAATCTCCTCACGGCTTCCTTCCCCAAAGTACGTTCTCTTCCATTCTGTCTTCCTTGTTCTTCAATTTGCCAAAATCAAAAGTAGCAACATCCCGCTCACCTCTAGTTGCCCACGCCGCTCACCTTTGACCGCGCATGCCACTCGTGCCGCTTGTCGCTCGCCGCTCACCACTCACCCTTTGCTATCGTCGCTGGCCTCGCTCAACGCTTGTCACTCGCTGCTAGCCTCGCTCAACGCTAGCCGCTTGCCAGTTGATGCTCGCCCCACTCGACGCTCGACACTTGCCGCTCGCCACTCGCGCTGGTCGCCTCGCTTATCGCCAAGTAAATCAAAAGGAAAAAAAAAAAAAAAGCCCTAACTAAAAACCTTAATGCTCGGCTCACCCTTGCCTTCCGAATACAACTTGGTTAGTGAGTTCTACTTTGTGCTTCATTTGAGATCTTCAATGCTCTTGATTTGTGTTGAATTTTTATTTTTCCACATTTGCTTTGCGTACGTGATCAGTTTGGCTGGGTATTAGTCCCCGTGGCCTCCCCTTTTGGACCCTCGATTGACGAGGGCGATTGTATTCGATGTATTCTTTCTGGGCTTTTCTTTCCTTTTTTGGAGATGGATTTTAGCTTTGATTGGAGAATCGAATCGTGCTCATCATCCATTGTGATTTTAACCGAAGTAGCAATCGAACCGTATTGATGTCATGTTTTTAAAATCTAGATCGTTGCATGTTGGAACAACAAGCTCGATAAAGACACGTGCTTGTAATTTATGAGCTGAAAAAATCAGGTAAAAAATGCCAAAGTTTTGCTGGGAAAAAAAAGGAAATTTTGGTGAATATGTATTGCTATTTATAATTTAGTTGCACAATCCTGCATTGTCGATGGATGTGTAATTTAAATTTGTAGGTTTACTTTTTTAGGAAGTATAAAAAACAAGACAAAAAAAATTATCGATCGGTCTCAGGTTGACCCTGGAACCGGACTGAACCCATTGGGCCGGTCTGGTCCTTGGTCCTAGGCTCAATAGGGTCGGTCCTCGGTCCTAAAAATTGAGGACTGACACTGTACGGGTTGGTCCTAGGGTTAGGGGGCGGCCTGGACCAATCCGGACCATGCTCACCCCTAGCGACCGGCCAGAGGCGATGGCCGGCGAGGTCGACCTCGACCTCGCCAACCACCTCACTAGTGGCCGCAACGATGGCCTCGTGCCGGGCGGGCAAGGCTCGCCCTCACCAGATCTGGCAAAGGTCGAGCCTCGCCCATGGCCGGCAAGGCTCGACCTCGCCAGATCCGGCGAGGGTCGAACCTCACCCATGGCCGGCGAGGGCAAGCCCCCACCAGCTTAGCATGAGGCTAGCTTGACAGTGACAATAGGCAGTTGGATTAGCTCCGGCGAACGGTGAGCAGGGCGTAGGTGATGAGCGCGAGTAGCGAAGATGCACAAACAAGCACACGAGCAAGGGACAGCGCAACCATAGCAAGGCCGCCTCCTCGTGCCGAGCTAGCAGGGCTTGCCCTCACCAACCATGGGCAGGCAAGGGTTGAGCCTCGCTGCCTAAGCCTCAAGGGCAACCTCGCCCTTGACCTCGCCGGCCGTTGCCTCTGGCCGATCGCCAAGGTCCGACGACCGGCTGGAGGAAGAAGAGGAGAAGAAAAAAAGAAAAAAGAAAAAAATATCAAAAATATTAAAATATTATTAAAAGTTGTCAACGTTAGCGCCAATTAGGCCACGTCAGTCGACAAACATCTAGTCAGCAAAATCCGGCAAAAATTAATCGAAAATGACTGAATTGGCACAACAAAAAAGATTTAGCACTAAATTGGCACCAAAAATAAGTTTAGGATTAAATCGGCATAAAGACAAAAAGTTTATGACCTTTTTGGCAATTTTCCCCATGTTGTTCTTTGACTTGGATCAACTTGGGATTGAGGGTCACCAATGCCCTCACAGTGCGATAATCACCATGTTGTAAAGCCTATACCTCGCATGATATTATGATGTTTAGTATACTTCACTTCTTACCCAATTAGAGAATCTAGGGTTGGGAACTTGATTACACTAATTAATTAATTAAAGCCTTTTTGATACCTAATTTTGTTCATTTTAAAAAAGTAAGTAAAATTGTCAGGTAGTTTGGATTAATTTTAGACTAATCCACTAATACGTGAAATGATTATGTGGGTATGCAAATAACAATTGACAATCAAAGAAATCATTAAATAAATTGCATGGGAGAGCAAAGATTTAACACTAAGGAAAAAATAAATGTTAATCCCAACTAGACTAAAGGAAAGCCAAAATCAAGGACATTTGTCTCTAAGGACAATTGAAACACTAAGGTAGAGTCCTCAAGGCTTGGTCAACCTAGAACACAATCATGTATTGACAGGTTTTTATAGCCCGAAATTCTAATTTTTTAAACTTTTCAAAGAGTTTTAATTTTCTTTGGAACTTTTTGGTTTTTAAATTATTTTAGGAATTTTCGACCTTTCCAACATTTTAGAATTTTTTATATTTTCTAAAACTTTTATTAATTCTTTTATTTTTGATATTTTTCGAATTTTAATTTTCTGGAAATTTCTGATTTATTTATTTTTTAATATTTTCCATACATTCTATCTTTGCAATGACCTTCTCAAATTTCTAATTTTTCATTGATTTTCGAATTTTCTAGATTTTTTTATTATTTCCTAAAGTTTTTAAACTTTTTTATCATTTTCTAAATTTTTAATATTTTTTTCAAATTTATTTATTTATTATTACACTCGGGGCAAGGGTTCGGACTGAGTTTACCCGATCCGACCATTGACCCCACCCAAATCCGGATTCGACCCAGTCGGCTTAAAATATGAAAGAAGATTTTCAATTTTTTTTAATGATTTGTCTATTTTTTTCTTTCTTTTTCTCTTTTGTCTTCTTCTCTGTTTTGTCTTTTTCCCCTGTACCATCTTCTTCTTCACGCCTTCTTCACCGAACCGTCTCCTTCCATCTGTCTGCAATTTATTTCCAGAAACTAAAACTCTCGACACCAACACTTCTCTGGCCGCCGACTAATATTCTACACCGGGCGTCGAAAACGAACGTCCAGCTACAACACCTGGTCTGGCCCACTGACCTGGCTCGCGACCTGCTGCTTCGCAGCAGACCAGTCGCGACGGAGGTGGCGCGGCAGCAGGGTGCCGCCCTTCTCAGTCCAGCCGAGGCACGACGGCGCCGCCTCGACCAAGCCGAGCATAATGCTCCGCCCTCGTCCTACCGGCGGCGACTCGATGGCCACGAGAGCCGCGGCCCGTGCCTCGGAACAAAAGATATCTGCGGCCTCCGTGGGTCGCCACAAGAGCGGCCGCGCGTCGAGGGGCGTCGGTTACGTCTGGGAAGCTAAAAAAATCGCAGGAAAACCTCGACTAGGTAGGACGGTGCCTAGACGACTCAATTCCGGTTCAAAACGACGAAACAAGACTGGATCTCGTTCAGACATTTTACCGAACGGGTGGAGTGCTCTATCAAAACGAAGGATTCCCGGCCCCAACGGGACCGGGATCTGCGTCAGGACTCTCAACAGCCAAACCAGGACGCGCACGAGGACCTAACAAGAGACGGACGGTGGCCGGAGATCGCGTGAGCCGAACGGCCGCGAGCTCCCGCCCGGTATGCCCGAAAATATGGCGAAAAGAGGGTTGGGGCTTCCCGGTTTGGCTCAAGGACGCCGGCTAGAGGCTCCTTCATTCTCGGCCCTCTAGACTCTCTCGGCTCTCCCAAAAAAATCCCCCCGCCCTTTAACGCCGCCTCCTCTCCTTTTCAGCTCTTACCCCCCTTGTTTTTTTAGCAGCGACAGCTGCCTTTCGCAGACCCGCACCGCACGACATTCTCGGTCGAGCGTCGCGCGCAGCCTCGCGTCCGTCCGTCCTCCCTCTGTCCTTCTGTCCTTTTCTTCCTGTTTGTCGCGAAGCAAGCGGCAAGCGGCAAACGGCGGGGAAGGAGAAGAGGAGAGGAGAGGGCCGGGCCGGGCCGGGGAAAGATGAAAGGAAGAAGTGGGCTGGGCCGGCTAACATAGGGGAAAAGAAAAGGGAAATGAAGTAGGTACTAGGCTAAGTCTGGCCCTTTTTAAAAAAATATATACTATTTTTAATTATTTTTAATTTTATTTTTTTTAATACTAGTATTGCTAATGCTCCTAATGTCTATATGTGATGCAATTTAATGAAAACACAATGCATGTTAATGAAAATTATTTAGTGTACTCTTTACTTCTTTTTTAGAAACCGATTCCTAATTTTCTACACGATTAAGTTCTAAGTAAAAAAAGAAAACTTTAGGTGTTAACAATAAGGAAAATGATAGTGAAAGAATTAAGTGCATAAAAATCTCACTTAGTAAACTCTTTCCACAAGATGGTGGCTTGGGTGCAATGAACAAAATGCCAGTGCACCAACTTAACCGGCTCAAAATGACGAGGCAAGTAAATGAGATGATTGTCATGCATACCATAAAGAGCCACTATCGTGTTCAGGGAGCAGCACATTTCGGTTGCAGAGGAAATTGCAACTTCAGGCTCTATATTAACTGAGCTGAAATCAATCAACATAAACTATTCAAGTAACATAACTGAGTTTTAGATGCATTCCTTTCTCTATTTGAAGATGAGATTGTGTCCAAGATTTTCAAGAAGTTTCACCATCTGCTATTTGATTTACACGGACGTAAATCTTTTTCCCCTCCGTATGATTCAAACTGAAGTCAGCAGGATTGAGATGTTGTCCTAATTTTTATGTTGAGTAGGGCTTTCAGAACCTGTAGCTTATAGAGAAGACAATTGATGTTGTCGATTCGTAAAATTAGGTCTGAAGTCACCATACTGCAAACTTTCGTGAAAAACAAACATTTCAATTACCAGTAGAATCGATTTTCCTAAAAAAGAAGTATCTCCATTTTTTGCACCATCTGTGCCTCGTAGCTTCTTCTGTGTAAAACATGTATGGCCTTTTAATATGAAGCGAAACAGAGAGAGCAGGCGGAGCTCGTAGCTCTATGCATGGAACTGTGTGTGGTATAATTTGTTTAATAGCCTATTCGATTCGAAATATTCGTCTGCTGTCTTCATGTTGAGAGCATGTGGAGGTCGCAGCTTATGCATGGAGCTGTGGGTGGATATGTATTCGATATATTCGTCTGCCTTTATGTAAATCAATCATCGTAACATCATTTGTTAATTGACCATAAACGGAAAAAGGAAAGGGCGATGAGAGCATGTTAATGTTAGAATCTTTAAAAATTAAATACCCCTTCATTTAACAATTTTAAGTTTTTACAACATCAATAGTTTTCCCAATAAATCTTTCACATATCAAATAGAAGGTCTTGAATTCAAATATTTACATACATTTACTTGTCTCATTTATTATGTACTCATATGCTTAATCATAGACAAAGATTCAGCCTACACGTGAGAGGGACTAGTAAAAAGTTGTCAAGTGTTAACCATGCCTTTACCTAACAGATTAATCTTTTTACATAACACATGGGTTGTGTTGATTGTAAGCTAGACTCTTTTGGCGGGACTTGGCTCGGTTCCTAATAAAGATACCTTATTATATGAGCCCAATGACTTCTCATAAAATCAAATGATATCAACTATGAAACGTACATGTGCTAGGCTCTGCTCATTAAAATCTGCTCAAGTCAACTGTTTCTCAAGATGACGTTGCCACAAGGCAAGTAATCCGGGCCTGCTCATGTCATCCATGAATTCAGCAAAGACTAAATTAATAGGACCATATAAATTCCTAATTTAAAGCAAACTATCTCTGCCTTGTCCTTTTGTTACGACATTTGTGGGAGGAAAATGGCGACCAAGCGTTCGGCAAGTCGAAGCAATTCTTCTTTTATGATCCCAAAACGAATATGAATTGCTATTTAATCAGTTTTTCCGTCTATGGCAGACAAATCGAGGGGCGAGAGAAGTGGGAACGAACTTGCTCGATCGATCTTAATGTGGATTGTGAACGTGAGCGTTCAGAAACGGAACTCTGTTGAGGAAGATCTGTTGAGCTGCCTTGACTAATTTGGAATGCACGCAGGCACTTGGCGACTCCTTGGCTTGCGAGTCCTCATCTTCAGACCATGTTTTTTAATTTCCTTGGGAGGCCTCCGTCTTTCAGCCACAGAAGGTGATGCGACTGTGAAATCATATTATTATGTTATCCAGAACAAAGATGTAAACTAAGCATCTTACCAGGTGGAGCCTCCTTCGCGGAGCAGTAACTGTCGAAACCATGTGTCTTGTACTTGCAGTGTCGTGCTATGCCACCAAAGCAAAGCAACGATTGATGATTTAAAAATGACTTGATGTCTGGAGTCAAAGCGATAGAATCAACTAGCTCTGTCTGACAGGGTTGCTTTCTGCTGGTGTTCTGGAAAATGCAGTAGCCCTGGTATAATGTGCTTGTTTACTGAGAATGGCTGGTGCAAATGTATGTACTTTCAATAACTTGCCTCTGATTTTATGGGCTTTTTCCGTGCAGCCGTGCCAATATTTACTATGTTTCACATGCTCATAAATCGGTATAAATGTAAACAGAGTCGCTTGTTTCAGAGAGTTCCATGAATTTGCTGCAAGATTCCCCGTTTGAATGGACATTTGAACCTAAAAAATTTCATTAGATGGACATCACTTTTTCCATTGCATGTACGTATCAAATATCAACAAACAAATCTCCTAGCTTATAGATTTAGGGGAGATGCTTTTCTATCCTGGGATCAAGTGCCGGTTGAGCAGAAAAGTGTAGGTAAATCGCCGATTAGGACGTGAAAATTGAGCCGAGAGAAATCTAGGTGGGGACAACGAAAGAGTGCCGTGAGAAAATTGAGCCGAGGGCCAACCATTCGATGAACCAATTTCAGCGGTCCAAGGTAATGGGATGTCCTGTTTATCCAAAGGCTCCATATTCGAGCGGAAAGGATTTCGAAGAGTTCGACGGGCATAAACAGTATGCTGGTCGCTACAAAAGGCGTGGATGTGATGGGTGAAATTATTATGACAGACCGAAGGTCGACATGGCGGAGCCTGTCCTGGAGATCACCGCCAAGAATTGTGACCATTTCCATTGTCTCAGAGGGTTCCATGAATTCCCTGAAGGGTTCCTTATTTAATGGATTTTTTTAACCCTGAAAGGTTTTCTAGCAGATGTAGATCATCTTTTTCACTGCACGTATATTTCCACGAATCGACAAGCAAAACGCTTAGCTTGTAGATTGAAGGGAGATGCTTTTCATTTTTGTGGGACCAAATGCAGGTTAAGGAGATAAAAGCAGGTGAAGCCCCGATTAGAACATGACATAAAATGTGAAATCTGTTAAGGCGGCGATTTTCATGGATTGATGATCGAGCTGAGCAAGCCAAATTCATGTCATCCTCAATAACGACAACCAGAAAACGTCTGACGCTTCTATAATTGTCGTAGATAAGGCTGTCGTTGAGCCTCAAGAACTAGAAGTGGAAATTTTTGAATTCCATCTTTAAGAACTGGAGGATTTGGGGGATTTTGAGCTTGAGGAAGAATCTCAGGGGAGTATGTCTTCCATGATGATGGAGAGAAAATTTAAGAGAAAAGCCCCTCCCGTGTTGATCTGTAATTTAGATACAAGTGAGATTTGGGCGGAGAAATTGGTAGCGATAGAAAATGGAAAGATGGACAGAAGAACAAAATTTGATTTCATTATGACAGGCAATTGGAAAAATCAATTGATGGATAGATATTGCAGTTCTGTTGGGATCTTTTCTTAAAGCAAGAAATTTTGATTGATTCTGTAGATATGGTTACCAATCCAAGAGGATTTTAACACATGCTTTATTGGATAAACTGACATTTCAAAAGCTTAAGATTGAGCTTTTATTTCTAATAAAGGGTAATGATGCTGGACGCCTCAAGTTTGAATTTACGTCTTTTACTTGATGAATTTAGGATAGTGAAATCTGATATTTCCTTCTTTACGTAAGTTGGTTTAAGATATTCACTTAGTATATAATATTGAGTTTATTGTTTCTATCATTTTAACTTTTTTTAATGAGTTGATATATTTTATTTTTTATCGGAAGATACCATAGAATCCAGTTGGTTTTTAAGGTTTAGCTAGGCTTTTGTTATATTCTCGGTTCTTTTTTCTCAGTTACTTTATCTAGTAACAACTCTTAAGAGTAGGAGTTGCAACTGTATTAACTTGTTATGTTTTACAGGATCATGCAATTTGCCTCTTTCTAGAAATAAAAAAACCAAAAAGATTTCCGTCTAGGCATTTTATGCAGGTACCCTTCGAGCATTCATGTTTGCAAGTTGCAACTTAGTGCTTTTTGTTTCCACTGCATCAAAGTTGAATCAGGAAAATAAAGCTATTCGAAGTCTCGACTTCAAGCAAAGAGAAAAGTCCTCTTGTGATCAAGAGACTAATAGATGAGTCCATTACATGCAACAAATAAGAAAGAGTCTAGTTCTTGCCAACCTCAAGACTAGAAACATAGATTTTATTCCACACGTGAGAAGAATACTATAGAGCAAATAATACTCGCCAACTATCCTTCAATTTGAGGAAGTTGCCGACGCGTCTCCCTGTGGCAAACTTTTGGAGTTTTCTTTGGTATATGTAGTCGGTCGACGAAAGGAACAAGGGGACCACCAACACGAGAAGCAGAAAGCTCTTGTAAATACCCCCTATGCGGGCTCCTGCGACCTTATCAGGTTCCGGGAATTCGATCATAAGGGTAAAAAAGTAGGCAATACCAACTAATGCCGTTAAAACGTAAACCACCAGAGTGAGAGGCAATAGGGGAAGAGCGCTGATCCAGATCACGATGAGGGAGGCCATGAAAACCGTAATGTTGAGGACCATGAACCGGTAGAGTTTCGAGCCAGTCAGGACAGTGTTTCCGGCTTCGTGTGGTTTTTGAACAGCAATGGCGCTGGAATTGGCAGAACTGGGACTTGGCTGGATAATTTGGAGAGCTATCCCCCCAGTATCCTCCTGGAGGACTGAGTGCGGCTTGGTAAGTGGCAGTTGCCATTAAAGTGGCCACTGCAAGGACTATATTGAGAGCGGACTCATCTTGGAGGATGGGCAAAGATTTGAACCTCTCAAAGATAGTTAATTCCTTGCTTAATAACTTTGATAGAGAGAGGCCGGGAGTAGGAGGTCCTCCCACGTGTCCTCCACAGCATAACAACTTCACAATATTCTGGAAGATTTTCATTGCCGTCTTCAGATTTATTTTGATATTCTCAACCCTCCACTTTCTGATCTAGAAGAAATGCAAGGGGCAAAATGAAGTGTATATCCCTTGAATTATAACTACTGCTTTGTCACTAGCTTTACTATTTTGAACAAGATAACTTTCTTACAGCACTAACTTAAGGGACAAATTTTTCTTCGTTCACTTGTGTATCATAATTTCTAAAAAAATATTCATTTAAGTGTCATTACTTTTAATCAATTACTTGAATGCCATGACTTAAAAAAAATGTTCACAGAAATGTCAGAAATCCAATGAGGTAAGGCACTCATAATGGGCCTTTTTTTAAAAAAAAATTATAATACTTAAGTGATCGATTGAAAATTTATATAGGATTCAAGTGATCGAAAAAAAGAAGTCATATCACTCAAATAAATGCCAACGAAAGTTATGATACTCAAGTAATCCCAAAAAAAAGTTTACTAAACCTTATTTATTAAATGCAATCATTTTAACCCAAGTAATGAAATCCCAGATGTTTTCAAAAAGTGCCATTTAGTCATCTTACCCAAAATTATTTACGTGATAGTTAGGAATTGTCCTGTGAGTTGTAACATAGGTGAATCCACAAACGTGCTAATCCGATTGACCAAGATTTTCCACAAAATTTAGAACTTGATCAAGTCAATTGAAAGAATTAAGAATCAATTTCATTTTGCACAAAAATCCATTTGCAATGGAGAGAATGACTACCTTAGACATGAATGTTTATGTCCTTTATGCATAAGATTCAACTAATTGAAGAGTAATTTTTTTCGTCCACACGGTTGTGTTGTATTGTCCATGTTAGCTTCCATTTCACTAGCTTCTATCTTGTACAATATGCTCGATGGACTGATTTCGAACGGAGGAAAAAGATTTTACTTATCAATAGGAAAAACAGAATATTGGAAATGGATGAATTAAGTTACTATTGTGTGAGGTAGGAGTGTATCACGATGGAAAGAGTTGGAAGAGAAGTATTAATCCAAAACCACCCAACTTAGAGAGATCTAGAGCTCGCTAGAAACTGAGTCTTGTAGGGGTCTGAAGGGAAATGATTTTAATTTTACATTTTCTCGCCACTGTCTAAACTGTAAGCTAGGTGATCTTAATATGACTCCTTTCTTTCCCTTTCAATTTTCCTATATCCTCCGACCAAAACAGTATTAGGCCAATCAAAATGAACTCAGATTAGAAGCATCACAAGCTTAAAAAAGTTTTACCACTAGCAGCTTTTGAAATGAAACTAGGGGCTTGTTTTAATAAATCTGAAAAAACAAGCCTAGGTAATCTTAGGCATTGAAAATAGAAGTAAAACGTTGTTTGATAGAGAGAGATGGCAAGTAGGAGATCTTACTACAGATCCTTCAATGCCTGACCTCTTCTCATAATCTTGCAAGATTTTCCGAGCAGTCTTACCCTGGAAGTTCTCCACATCTAAATCCACATATGCAAGCAACACCAGTATGATCTAGAAGAAATGCAAAGGAAACAAAATGAAGTATGTATCAATTCAATTTCAATAACTGCTTAGTCACTAGCTTTGCTATTGTGCATAAAGTGAGCTCATGACGTGCAAGTTTGAGTAATACTAGTGATGCAACGACTGATGTCCCATGGGAACGAGTTTATGAAAGCTTATTTATCAAATGCAATCATTTCAACCCATGTAATGAAGCCCCAAATGTTTCAAAAAGTGCAATTTAGTCATCTTGCTCGAAATTTTTACGTGATAACTAGGATTTGCCCGTGTCAATTTTAACATGGACGAATTCATAAAAGTGTTAACGCGGTTGACTATGATGTTTCATGAAAGTTTAGGACTTGACCAAGTCAACTGAAAGGTTTCATGTTGTACATGAGTCCTTTTGCTATGAAGAGAACGATTACCATAGACGTGTGTTTATATCCTTTATGCATAAGATTTAACTAACGGGGAGTAATTTTCCCATCCACAAATTGATTATTTATGATTTTGTTGCATTGCCCTCGTTAGCCTCCATTTCACTAGCTTCCATCTCATAAAATATGTTCAACGGACTGATTTTGAAAGGAGGAAAGAGGCCTTGCTAATCAATAAGGAAAAACAAAATACTAGGAAATAATGAATTAAAATACTTTTGCGTAAGGTAGGAGTGTATTATGATGGAAAGAGTTGGAAGAGAAGTATTCATACAAAACCATCCAACTTAGAGAGATCTAGTGCTTACTAAAAACTGAGTTTTATGGGGGTCCAAGAGAAACGATTTTAATTGTACATTTTCTCGCCACCATCTAAACTGCAAACAAGGTGATCTCTATATCACTCCTTTTCTTCCCTTCCAATTTCTCTATATCCTCCAACCAAAATAGAGTTAGGCCAATCAAAATGATTACAAATTAGAAGCATCACGAGCTTAAAAGAGTTTTACCAGTAGCAGCTTTTGAAATGAAACTATGGGATTGTTTTGATAAATCTGAAAAACAAGCGCTAGCATGGGTAATCTTAGGCGTTGAAAATAGAAGTAGAAAAAGTTTGATAATAGCTCAAAATACATCACTGAATATCCTTAATTCTTGCCAAACATGGAAATGTGATTACTATTGATAGGTTTTAACAATATAATTGTGAAGATTCTAATTACTATTCACTACACAGATCACTAGTTTAAGTGAGTATTTTGACTATATTGAGTCTTTTAAGTCAAATACTGATTATCTTACAAGTTTAATATTATTCAGTGTTAAATTTTCTGTCCAACGCTAATTGAGTTTTCATAGAGGCCCATATGTGACTATTAAATTAAAAATAATAATAAAGCGTAACCTACCTACTAATATTATCATTATCTTAATATGAGTATCTGCCTTTTTTAATTAAAAAAAAAAACTACTTCTTGATCTAATTTTTCCAACCCATCTAAATGGCATAAAAAATTTTATCATACATTTTATGGAGTAATTTGAAGAGATATAAAATGATTAGAGTAATCACCAAGTAAACAAGAATGGATCCACATGCAAAAACTGGATTCAATATGAGAGTGGAGCCTACGCTCTCGTGATGTCCATCCCTCCTAATCCCTTTGCTTCTCTCCATAAAAAACAAACAAACAAACGAGGTGACCCCGTTCAGATCTCCCCTCTTGAATTTTCCTGACATCATGTATTTTCAACTCCTGGTATTTTATTATCATAACATTTGTTCCGGGACTAGAGATTGTCGAATTCAAGGATCAAAGAATAAAAGCACAAACAACCAAGAAATCGATGAACTATACCTCTTTTTGCGGCTCTCTAGATATAGCAATGTGCATGACAGTGTTACCATCTTGGTCTTTCCAATTCAAAACTTTTTTCTTATGGACTCATTTAAGCCATCCAAACAAAACCTTGAATGCTTTGAGATTGTGGTTCTTAATGGCAATGTGAACCACAGTCTCGCATCGGCTCGTCAAGTCTTTAGTAGATGATTTGGAAGCACAAAGGAATTCAGCTAGAAGCTCCAGCTCTTTGTCTCCCTCTTTTTCGGCAACATAATGCAAAGGGGTAATCCCACCTCGTCCGTAGACTTGAATCAACTCGGGGTTAAAGTTCATCAGTGCCCTCACAGTTTGGTATTGTTCATGTTGCAAAGCCAAGGGCATGGAGCTATAACCCTCCGGATTTAGCTTCTGAGCCAATGAAGGCATCAAGATGGCCACCTCCATGGCCACTTGGGTTTTTCCAGCAGCCGCAGCAAGATGTAGAGGAGTATTTGGGAAGGGGTCCTCAGACACCCGATCTAAGAGCTTTCGCTCCTCCACAATTAAGTTATGTAGCTCATCAACATCATCATTTGCTATTGCTTGATGAAGCTGAGACTCCCGAGCCTCTTTTCCGTCTTTCTCGAGCAGACCCCTGGCCATCGTGTTAATAGGGAAATGTAGTAGCAGAAGAGGGGGTTTGCTAGGTGATATGATCGATGGAAGTGGCGAACTTGCAAAATCAGATATTATATAGTGCCACGGTCAACGAATATTTAATTAGCTGAGTCAACAAGTGTACAGGTGGGCCCAATGGTAGGTTGGGGGTGAGTGGGGCCCAACATTTCTTTGACAGCTCAGATTCTCAGGAAATCGTCAGACTTGTAATTTTACGCTTGTCTCTTGCTTTCTCACTTTATGGTCTTTCACTTCTTGTTGTGTTTTGCAAGAATTGCATGACGCGATTTACCGAGAAGGAAAAACTCTACTATGTCATGGCCCGTATATTGAAGTCAAGCTGTAAAGTACTGTATGGTATACATTTTTTTCTAAAATCCGGATCAAACATTTAATACTATGGTGCCTCGGATGAATTTTATCTAGAAATGTTTTTGATGGAATGTTATTTATATTGGTGATATGTAAGGCGGCATGTTATATTGTGGTTTCAATTTGATGCTCATAGTCAACCTACATATTTAGACATGACATGATGTATATGTGTATGGACCGATTATATTTCGGGGCTTAATTGTAGCTAAAGCATTTTTCGAGACTTAATTAGAGCGAACTATGATTTTTGTACCTCATCGCCTGGCAAAGTGTGACCATGAAGTCTTCTTGACATGAGCATAAGATGAGGTTGACATATGCTAGCTATGCGATATTACATTGTTTATGATATGGTGCATGTCTTATGGTTTTTTGGAATATATGCAATGCTTGTAAAATGAGTAAACGTAAAGAATACTCGTTTCTAATGCTGCATTATTCTTAACTTAATCTCATAGGAATGGTGATTTTGTGTTCTTTTTTTTTTTTACTTTTTTTCATGTAAATAAAAAGCTAATAAAGTTGGAAGCAAAATAAATTGTGCCACTTCCTTCCCATCAACCCCTCAAATCTTTCCAAGGTAATGGAAAATCAGTCACACCTTACTTGTTATTGCTGATCCCAAAATAAAGTAGATAATTTGCAGAATTTAATCATAAATTTGAGGTATTAATAGCACTTGACTTGCTTCCTCCTTTATTTGAACAAGTCTATTTATAAACCTGCGAGATTTGATGAGATCATTGCCAACTATTGTAAAAATTCTATCAACCCCTCATGCTTCGTCTGATCTTTTTGCCTTGTACTAAACGTGGGCAAATTTAATTGGGTAGGTAAATAAGGACTGAAAAGATTTAAACTCAGAACCCTTTACTCTAATTCTATATGAAATTTGGTAAAATCACTACCAACTATTCTAAAAACTTAAACTATTATATCAAGACATGGTTTAATATTTAAATATTCTATCAAACCGTAAGAACAAAATTATCTCCTCAAGCTCAAGACCTCACATCGGTTCTTGCTTCAATTCAATATATGCAGGCAAGCTCTCTACTCATTTCTAAAACAGTTATCAAATGAAGATTTTGAGTTTCGAATTTAACATCGAATTAGCTTAAAAATAAAGCTCGTTAAATCATGGGTGCATCCAGACCAAAAAAATCATGGGTGCATGACAAATTTGACAATTTATTAATAACTGTGAATTAATGGAGGAATCTTCATCATTACTCCAATCTAATGAAGTTGGCAATTGAGCTTTCCATAATCATATATCAGATGGCTTCACTTATTTTTAATCTCAAAACCTTTTAACTCAAAAGTTCCAAGAATGCTCTCGTGAATAATAACTACGTATTGCAAAACCGTAATGCAAAATTAGTTCACATGGCTACTAGTTTATTTTGACAGGGGGTTAGATATTTAAGCTAAAATAGCTAGTTTCCAATCAGAGTTTATAATTTAAGCTCCATATATAAATGTTAGTAAGTCGTTAAGAGAACTAGTAATTTTGAAATATATTGGTAATTTTGTATAAGAATTGGTGAATATAACCCAATGATAAGTTTGGAAATACATCTTGTGAACTATTGGAACAACTAGTAATTATGTGGTTATCCATAAACATCGAGTGAACTCTAATAATAGTTAGCAATTGACAAAAGAATAGCCTAAGTGCCAAAACTTAGTAAGAGAAGATAATTAAATGTCAAAAGTTAAGAAATCCTACATAGCAATTTTTTTTTTATTAATATTGCTTGCCTATGTAGCTCGCCGGAGAGTTGACTAAAAAAAAAAGGCTACGATGATGTCATTTTAGTGCAAATTTGAATTTTAATATAAATATTAATTAAATTAAATTTAAAAAAAATTTAAAGAAAAAAATGGTTGTAGAACATCAAGGTTCAGCCTTCGCCGCCTTCCCCCACCGTCACTGATAAGGCTTGGCAACCCAACCAACCAATGTTGAGGGCCTACAAGCCTTCGCCCAGATCTGAGGTGAGGACTCACAGGCCCTCACTACCATTCGACAAAGGTCACTGGCCCTTGGCTAGGGCCCGCCGACCTCGACCGACCTTTCCCCCACCGTTGCCGGCCCTTAAGGGCTAAGCTCTTGCCTTCTACCTCTTCCTCCTTAAAAAAAAAAAAAAAAATCAGTATTTGTTTTGCCTCTTATTTGAATTTTAATATAAATATTAATTAAATTAAATTAAAATTATTTTAAAAAATAAAAGATGGAAATTCCAAGCAGCCGACGTGGAGCCCTCACCACCGCCTCCTCCCCACCGTTCCCAGGAAGGGCCAGTGACAATGAGGAGCCCTCGTCGCCTGCGATCTCCATCATCTTCTTTTTTTTTTTAAAAAAGAAAAATAGTTTTAAATTTAATTTAATTAATATTTATATCAATTATTTACCTACATCAACAACAAAATTACATTCTTTTTGCATTTGTTTAGCCACGTCAATGTGTAAAACGATGTTATTTTATACTTGCCACGCTAGAAAATCGCCACGTCAACATTTTGGTAAAATTATCTCGCCTTTAGCACTTAACTAATCCATTTGGCTTCAATTTTAGCACTTAAGTGTCACTTTCTTAACTTTGACACTTAAGTGTCCCCTCGTCCCAAGTTTTGACACTTCAAAGGTCCGGGTCTCGTTAGTAATTTCATATAATACTTAGTAACATTATCAATCGGTAAGCTACACATATAAATATTGGTAAATATTGCAACAATTGGTAATTTCGAAATGATCAAAGAAAAGTAAATAGGTGACTCAAACATTAAGCTAGAATTAGTTGGTGACTTAATGGTAGAAAAATGGGCAAATCACTTAATTAAGGTTGGTAATTTTGAATAAAAATTAGTACCATTACAAATCTTGGAAGTATATATTAGAAAGTTCAATCCATAAAATTAAGCTGATATGGGATGGTATTTCTACACCCCTCTCATGCATAAGCCTAACGTTGACATTTGGGTTTGAACACGCATATACAAAAGGGATAGTGTGGTTTCATATTTAAATATTCCAACATTCCTTGTCACGCATAGAGTAGGATTTCCTGCTCCGATATCATGTAAGAATTTGTGGGAGTACTCTCAATTATTCTTAAAGTTTAAGTTGATAAATAGAGGGGGCCTGCATGAATATAGAGAACATATAGTTTTCATTGTTAAGCAATTTCAAATAATATTTCAACACTCCGTCTCATGTGCAAGTATTGATACTTTAAAAAAAAAAAAATTCGTCAGTAACTTAATAATATATTACTAGCTAAATAAGCATGCATATAAACGATTTGTGAAAAGAAGAATAATGTCTCTCTTTGTTTTCTTAAAGTCGAAATTGCGATGACTACTGGGAAGACCAAAAAGCAAATTGCTGGCCGTCGATTAAAGAAAAAAAAAAGCAAAGTTCTAATGCCGACAAAGATTATTGAGCATGAAAAAGTAATATCCAAATTGTGATGACTACTCTAGGATTAAAACTAAACTTGAGACATATGTTACCTTAAACCTATTTTTTTTTTTATCATTGATGCTACAAGGCTGGTAATTTCTGACACAAATTAATATGTTTATGCACGATTATAAGGCGAACTCGAAAGCAACACGAATTGACATGAATTTATTATATGCGAGTTTTATAGCATGGTCAATAAAAATATAGGTGTTTTTCCAATTGCACGACTTTTTCTTTTTCAATAGCACGACTTAACATGATTATAAATCCAATCAAACCACATGAATTTGAGTTGCCAATTCTTGTGAAAACATATTATAAGCATTTATAGCAAATAAAAAGTAGTTTATGTGATGATATTTTTAAATAAATATTTTTCCATATACTGCATATAGAGTAACATATACCTACAAATGGAAATGCTCTATGTCATTTACCAGACGACCTTCTTCTATTCTATTGTTTTTCTTCTTTTCTATTTTTCTTTTTTGGGTGTTTGTCTTGCTATATGTCAACTTCTTTTTGTATTTTCACTTTGCTATCACATGGAAAACGTTTGTATTATCATGTCTTTATCCCGTTCTTTGTCCGGGAAAAAAGGAGAATTCTTGGAGAATTCTTGGAGGCGAAAAGTGCTTTGCATCCTTGACTAGTTAATAAGTTAAGAGTACCTTCAATCTTGATTACTGGTGATATAAAGGAGGAAGCAGTTCTTCTTTTATGTTCGAAAAACGTTTATGAATTTTTATTTAATCGATCAATCCTTCAAAGTTATGAGATAAAGTCATGACTTTTATTTATCTTCTAGATAGGTTAATACTTTACTACAATGCTATTGCTGTTCAAATTTATTGCCCCTTTTCTATTGTATTCCTATTGATCCTGTCCTTCCTCTTTTTTTTTTTCCTTCTCCCTTCCCGTGAAACCCCCCACCCCCCCAAAAAAAAGAAAAAGATAAAAAAAAAACCAAAGAATAGCTATTGGGATTTTTAATTTAATTAAACATTCAAATCAATTCATTTTGAAGTCACCACTAATTTATTATTGGTCAATTAAAAGTCTAGATTGTGGGAGAATATTTTACTTTGCAAATCAGAGATTCACGGAACTTGATTACACTTGACAAATCTAATGCCCTTTCAATACGTTTTATTTTTTCTTTAAAAAAAAATTATTTTGCAAGCAATCTGAGTTAATTTTAATTCTAAACCACTATCATGTGATGGATGATTATGTAGATATGCATACTAACACTCAATAATCAAAGCGATAAATAAATTACCTAAGGAAAAAAAAACCCCGTTGCTCTAAACAATAGAAAAGCTTCATTAAATCCGCCATATCAAGTGTTTTGCAAAATGTTAACTCGACCAAATAATATATGCATGATCTAAACACGATTTCTAAATGCAATGTCAATTAATTCTTTTTTGTTTTTCTTTTCATGATATGCAGTATGAATAAGCATGAAATGTCATTACTAATTGATCCTATCTTGACAATTTGATTATTAAAACATTGACATTAAGACATGTAACTCTCTAGATGGGGCGCAACATGCAACATGAATTTTATGTAATTAATAAATTTATTCTACTATTAAATTTGGTCTATAGGAGACATGGATGCAGTATTATTTAAGCTTTTCTTTATGAGTTAAAATAAGAAATTGCAGAAACTTACATGATGGCTTTGACAAATTAGGAAATAATATTTATTAAATCTTTAAGATGCAATAAATAAAGTTTATGCTTTCTTAAATTGCTATCTAATTCCTAATGCACATAGTATATAAATTTATAAATTAGGCAACATCCGTAAAAGGAGTGAATGGATGCATACTTATCTCTTAAGCTGCATTATTCTTTGCTTGATCTAATAGGAATGGTGATTTTGCTCACCGCTCCCTGTCAATTTCCTTTTTTCCTCTTTTTTATTTCTCCATTTAGAGTAAAGAGCGAATAAAGCTGAAAGCAAAATAAATGAAGGGGGTAAAAAAAGAAGAAGAAGAAGAAGAAGTTACCGTGCCCCTTCCCTACCAATGACCCATCGTATCTTTCTTAGTTAATGGAAAAGCATTCATGCCTTACTTGTAACTTGTAATTAGGGGTGATCGATTCTTGAGTGGATAGGTTCTAGAGTTGGAATATGGAACCTACCATGATATAATCGATTCCAACTTTTGGACCTCGGAACCTACCCTATTTGCCTAAAACCGGTTCTAGAACATACTTGCTTTTCCGATCCATTTCTACGATCTATCCAAGAACCAATGTTTTTCCTTTTTCTGATTCATTTTTTTACAGCAAAATCATATGAGGTTATGAGAAATAAAAAGATTCAAAATAAAAAATGAACGGAAATCTCTGTCCGCCAAAAATAACATGTAGTCATATATAATTATAAAAGATAAAAAAAATTCAAATAAATTATAAAACTACATTCCCCATTCATCTATAAAAAAAAATATAGTAGAAGAGGAAAGATTGGCAAGGAATTCCCAAGAGGATAAAAGATAGAGTGCTGATGTTAGCATTTAGGTAAAAAATTAGGGTTTTGACATTTAGCTTATAAAAAATTAGGGTTTGGTCCAGTGCCTAGATGGATATTCACTTGGAACCTGTTCTCGGATATAGTCCTGGATCAGTTCCAACTATATCCGATTCCTAGATCTATTTTTCAAGTGGTCCGATCCGGTTATAGGGTAGAACCGATCTGGTTGCGTACCTCTATTTGTAACTGATACCAAACTACAAAATACAATTTGCAAAATTTAATAATACATTTGAGGAGTTAATAACAATGGACCTACTTCCTCCTTTATTTGAAAAAAGTCCACTTATAAACCTAAGCACACCATTATGTCTAGAGCTATGACCTTGCATTGGTTCTATGATTCAATTCAATGCATGGAGGTGAGTTCTCTACTCGTTACTATAACGATTGAATAAATGAATATTTTCAGTTTCAAACTTAGTATCAAATTAGCTTGGAAAGTGAAGCTCTTTAAATCATGGATGCACGACAAAATTTGACAATTTATTTAAGGATATGTGCATTGAAAGTTCTAAAATTTATCACCAAAAATGTAGTTGTTTTATAAAACTTTTAAAATGTGCAACTAAGTCATAAAACTTGTCATGAAAGTACCATTGAGTTCTACAACTTTTAAATAGTGCAATTAAATTCTAAAATTTATCAAATTAGTTCAATCAAGTTCTTTCATTAATTGCACTTTTTTAAAAAAAAAAATTAAACTCAATTACACTTCAGTGACAAAATTTAGTACTTCTAGTGCACTTATCACATTTATTTATAAACTAGTGAGTCAGTCAATGATGATTTCTTCATCACTTGCTTCCCTTCAATGTCATTGACAGTTAACATTGCTCTAACTCATTTCTAGTTCTCTTGCTGTGGATTCTTAGCCTATCAATGGCTATATCCTACCATCCAACAATTATCAACCGATGCAATTGTGCGAAACGACTCGCTATCAATCATCCAATAATCCTTATGAGTATGTCACCTTCCAAAAAGTTTACATTGATGACAGATTGACCATGGTACCTTCAAATCCTCCTAAGCACCTTGTTATACTTCTCTTGCTCTTTGTCTATCAAGATCCTCATCCTCATGATCCAATCCATCTTCAGTGAACTCACAAAGACCATCAATATTATCACAGTTTCCTAAAATTATCACCACATCATTACGAAGAACATCTGCACTTGTCACGAAGATCATTAAGAATTGTTTTGGAATCATCACTACATCAAGGTTTGTTCTGGAGGGTACGGCGTACTACCAAGTTCGACGATCTACTGGTATAGCCAGGCATCGTCTCTTCCCCATTGAGCACGGCTACGTCTCTCAAAGACGACTTTCTTGAAGGAGCATAGGTCCAGAATCTATTGCGACCCGAATCCCATATAGGGTAACCCATATAGGGCAATGTCCGGCGTAAACACTTGGAACGGGTTTTCTTAACCAACACACGACCATTCAATCTCGGCCTAGGATATTGTGCATTACACTCAAATGCCTCAATTATAATAGTGATCCTAGCATTCTTTTTTTATTCAAAACATCTGGGAAAATAGTCATGTGTGGATACACAATCAATTCAAACCTTAAAAAGTGATATATTTCCTTTTCAAACCCACTATTTGATATAATACTTAAAAACCATTTCGGTGTCAAAAATCGGACACCTAGTATTTTCTAAATAAATACCAAATTTTCCAATCACCACACAATTGCACAAATTATCATTCAAATGCACAATCCAACAAACAATTGCATAATCTAACAATATCACATCAGTTAACACGAAATTCTAACAACCGACTATTTCGGCATAATTTTTGGAAAATATTAAATAATTAAATAAATTCCGAAATTAATTAAATAATACTAAATAATTAAATATAATATAAATTAATATAAATTAATTAAATAAATTCGAAATAATTAATTAAGTGCCTATGAATTTTGTACATTTCCTCTTCAAATCCATTCAATTCTCTTTCAATTCAATCCAATTGATGTCCTGAAAATTCCAGCCAATGTATGCGCACATCAAATCCACATTATTCCTTACCAAATAGTCCATCTTGGATGCCAAAAGTATGCTTAAGAACGGTCCTCTAACTTTCCCAATCCAAAATAACCTTACTTAGATTTTTCGCCGAAAATCTCGATTTGCAAAAAAATCTTCAGAGAATGAGTCAACGTTCTTAACATGACTTGTGACATGACAAAACTTTCAATTTCTAAAATCGGATTCAAACTCACGGTTAATTTCAATATGGCACGATTTTAGCGCATCCTAATCTACCGAGTAGTTTTCAGGAATTTTTAGTGCATTTGACCTATAGTTGATTATTTTCAAGCCACAAAGTGCATTTCGACTCATTGACAACTCTTTGTTGTTGTAAAAATCTCGAGGTTTCAATTACGGACATAGGGTACAGAAAAGATAAAAAAAAAATCGATTTAGTGCCATTCGACAAAAATTTTGCAATCAGGTGGAATCACCCATACTTAATCACATACTTCTGTCGAATCGACCTATCTCCGGTCTCTGATCGATTTTGACAATGTCGTAATGACTCTTGCAGATGAGCACAGTCAAGCAGTCGTTTTCTAGTCGAATTATCAAGTATACTGCATTACAATGTCGTAATGACCCTTAACAGCTTCACTTGACAGGCTAGTTATCTCATGAGTGGCCAACTTAGAGAAAAGAACTATAGGCATGTCAATGAAAAGCTCGACTTATCAAATTGAAACATAATTGGAAAATCAGGATGTCACAACTCTTCTCTTCTTATAAAAATTTCGTCATTGGAATTTAAACCATTACCAATCTTGAACAAAAAGGTGGGGGTACAGTCGTTTCATCGAATCCTTACTTTCCCAGGTTGCTCCTTTAGTGCCGTGGTGTTGCCTGACCACTTTGACCAACGAAATGGTCTTTGTGCGCAGAACCTGTTCCTTGCGATCTACAATATGAACCAGGCTTTCAACATACGACACTCTGTCGTCCACGTCTAATTCTTCAAAATTTAGCACGTGGGTCGGGTCAGGCTCATACTTCCTCAACATCGACAAGTGAAACACGTCATGCACTTGCGCCAACCTCGGCGGCAATGCAAGACGATACGCTAGAATCCCGATTCTTTCAAGAATCTCAAATGGATTTATGTACCTCAGACTCAATTTTCCCTTTTTGCCAAAGCGCAAAGTACCCCTCATTGGTGACACCTTTAGAAAAACGTGATCACCAACTTGGAATTCCAAATACCTCCGACGCTTATCAGCGTAGCTCTTCTAGCGACTCTAAGCGGTATTTAATCTGTCTTTGGTGACATCAACTACATCTATTGACTGTTGGACTAACTCTGAGCCTATGATCTTTCGTTCTCCAACCTTATCTCAACACACTAGCATTCTACACGCTCTGCCATACAACTCTTCGAAATGAACCATTTGAATGCTCTGCTGATAGCTGTCGTTATAGGCAAACTCAACTAGATGAAGCTATTCCTCACATCTTCCCTCGAAATCCGACACAAAAACTTGCAGCATGTCTTCGAGGGTTTGCATCATCCTCTCAGACTAGCCATCTGTTTGAGGATGATAGGCCGTACTATACTACAGCTTCATTCCTAAAGCGCTCTGCAAGCTTTTCCAAAAGGTAGCTGTGAATCTCGAGTCTCGGTCTAAAGTAATTGTCACTGGCACTCCATGCAGACGAACAATTTGCGTGCCTATCCAAATCAAGGTCCTTTTATATTGCAATGAAGTGAGCTGACTTCATTAGTCTGTCAATCGCTACCCAAATGGAATCATTACCTCTCTGACTCATTGGTAAGCCTGTCACAAAGTCCATTGTGACGTGTTCCCATTTCCACTCAGGAATCTCGAGAGATTGCAAAAGCCCTCCTAGCTTATAGTGACGTGCCTTCACTTGCTGACATGTCAGACACTTGGCGATATGCTTGGCGATGTCCACCTTCATATCGGACCACCAATAACATTGACGCAAATTCTGGTACATCTTCATACTACTGAGATGAATGCTATAACTACTACGATGATCTTCTGATAAGATCTTTTCCTTAAGCTCCACATCGTCAAGTACACACAATCGTCCTCAAAACCTCAATGTTTCGTCTTCAGAAATCTGGAAATCAGCATTTCTCTTTTCGATATCCTCTTGTAAGATTTTCTGAACATCTGGTTCTGTTGGCTAAAGCTTTTGATCCTCATCTGCACTTCCGAGAGTGACCATAAGATTTTAGAGGTGACCTACCTCAAATTTGAAAACTAAATCTCGAGCTCTCTCAAGTAAAATTCATTCCTTAACCATCATCTGAGCCACTTAAGACTTCTAACTCAGCACATCTGCGACCTTATTAGCCTTTCCAGGATGGTATAGAATATCACAATCATAGTCCTTCAGGAGTTCCATCCAGCGACGCTGTCTCATATTCAACTCCTTCTGAGAGAATAGGTACTTGAAACTTTGATGGTCTGTGAAGATTTGGAATCTTTCTTAGCACAAATAATGCCTCCAAATCTTCAGAGCGAAAATCATTAATGCAATTTCTAAGTCATGCGTTGGGTAATTAAGCTCATAAGATCTCAACTGACGAGACGCATATGCAACAACTCTACTATGCTGCATTAACACGCAACCTAGTCATCTAAATGACACATCACTGTAGATCTCGTATCCCCCAAGACCAAATGGTATGGTCAGCACCGGTGCAATAGTTAGCTTCTACTTAAGCTCTTAAAAACTACGCTCGCACTTATCTGTCCACACAAACTTTTCTTCCTTCTTTAATAATCAAGTCATTGGTGAGGCTAACACTGAAAACCTTTCTACAAACCGTCTGTAATACCTTGCAAAACCCGGAAACTTATGATTTCTGTCATTGTCATTGATCTTGGCTAGTTGATCACTGCTTCAATCTTGCTTGGGTCCAAGGAGATTCATTCACCTGAAATCACGTGACATAGGAATGCAACATAAGTCAACCAAAACTCGCACTTGCTAAACTTGGCGTACAACTCATGAATCTTCAGAGTCTAAAGAACTATCCTTAAGTGCTTTTCATGTTCCTCAAGACTACTAGAGTACACCAGGATGTCGTCGATGAAAACAATCACAAACTGATCCAGGTACTCCTTGAAAACTTTGTTCATCAAATCCATGAAAGCAACAGGGGCGTTCATTAAACCAAACGGCATTATAGTAAACTCATAATGGCCGTATCGAGTACGAAACGCTGACTTCAGTATGTCTTCTTTCCTGATCCTTAGCTGATAATACCCTGTCCTCAAGTTGATCTTAGAAAATATCGACGCTCCTTGCAACTGATCAAACAAGTCATCGATCCTCGACAGTGGGTACTTGTTCTTAATCATCACTTGAATAAGTTGACGATAGTCGATGCACAGACGCAATGAACCATTTTTCTTCTTCACAAACAAAACCGGTGCTCCCCAAGGTGATGCACTAGAATGTATAAATCCTTTATCGAACAATTCCTGCATTTACACATTCAGTTCCTTCAACTCAGACAACGTCATCCGGTAGGGAGCCTTAGAGATTGGCTCTGTCTCGGGGACTAAATCAATCACAAACTCTATTTCTCTCTCTAGCGGTAAACTTGGCAATTCTTTCGAAAACACATATGGAAATTCTTGCACTACAGTAATGTCCTCGATCTTCAGCTCCCCAACTGTCGTATCCACTACAGTCACCAAGTAAACTTGGCAACACCCGCTTAACAAACGGGTTGCCTCTAGTGATGAGATTAAGGTAATCGAGGGTCCTCCTCGACTTCCAATAAACTCGAAGTTCTCACCCGCTAATGAGTTAAACTGAATAGCTTTGCGATAGCAGTCCATCTTAGCTTGTTACTTGGCGAGCCAGTCCATGCCAATTATCACATCAAAATCATACATAGCTAGGACTATCAAGTCTATCTTCCCCTCTTGCTCATCAATCACTAACTTGCAACCAGAACAACACATCGTAGACAACACCTTATGCTTCAATGGTGTCGATATGCTAACCACTGACTCTAACAACTTAGGAATCAATCCTACCAACTTAACATACTGCTAAGTTATAAATGAATGAGTAGCTCTAGGGTCAAATGAAGCATAAGCAGTGTGGTCGTTCAATGAGACCATACCCGTAATCACATTAGGCGCATCCTCAGCCTATCTTCTAGTTATAGTGTACATCCTTCCTTCCTTGAGTTGGAGGTCGGTTCAAACCACCCTGTGGTGCATTCGGTGGCGCGATTCCTTGGATCTAAACCATCAATGGCGACAGTGGTAACTGTGGTCCCATTTGTCTTCTGGGACAATTCCTGACTATGTGATCCTACTGGCCACATACAAAACTAGCACCCATCCTAGCAGGACACGGGGCTGATCCATGTCGTCTTCCACAGGAATGACACACTCCATTATGGCTCACTGACTTTCCTATCCCACCCTTCCTGTTGGGTGGAACAGGATACCTTCCTCTGGTCATCGGTCTCTTCCTAAACTGATTCTCATCTCGGTTAGACCCAAACCATGACCCAGATGCAGCGGCTTGTTTGTTCTGGTCTCTCTCTATCAGCAAGGCCTGTTTGTACAAGACATTATAGTCCTTCAAATTGAACCACACCAGCAGAGTCCTCAGCTCATGTCTGAGTCCATCTCTGAATCTCCTAGCTCAGTCTACCGGATCTTCGATCGACCTAGGGCCGTACTGCGACAATTCAGCAAACTTCGCTTCGTACTAATCTATTGTCATTGTACCTTGGCGAAGGCGCTGAAATTATGCCATCTTCAGTTCTTTGGCACTATCAGAGAAGTACTTGCCATTGAACACTTCGACAAAGGCGTTCCACTCCGAGACTACACCTTCAGGGAATACTATTCGTTTGGTGGCCCTCCACCAAGTGCTTGCGATCCCCTGCAACTAATAGGTTGCAAGGACGACCTTCTCTGCCTCAGTGCACATCATCAGTGCAAAGGCCTTCTCCAATTCCTGGATTTAGAGGGCTGCAGCCTCAGGATCTCCTATGCTAGTGAACTTTGGCGAGTTCAACTTCAAAAACTATTCCACCAGCTTATGCATCGGCCTCACGATAACCACGTTCATAGGTAGAACCTTAACAGGTACGGCAGCAGGTGTGGCAGCAGCGGCAGCAATAGCAGCATTGGCAGTGATAATAGAGGTAGCTGTAGTGGTGGCGGTAATGGCGATGGCTTGATTCTAGGCCTATTGCCCCATCAGATTCCCTAAGGCCTCTAATGCCTACATGATCCCGACAATTCCCAGATCACCAAGTGCTACCACACCAACACCAACTAAAGGCGGTGCTACTCCACTTGCACTAGTCTTAGCCTACGCTTTACTCTAGGCACCTCTGGTACCGACTCTTATCAGCGTCCTACCTCAAGTTGCAAGTTCTACAGACCTTTTTCTAGGAGTCCTCTGCTTTTGGTCACTCATCTCGCATATTCTTTACAGAAACCTGCTTTCCAATTCTATACTGAATTAGAAACTGAGTGACCACACAAAGAAGCTACCAATCAACTATCACTCACATGCATCAGTATATTAAAAGTCTTTCCTACTAACTATCCCATGACCCATCGCACGTTATCACTCCAAATAGTGACCTTGCTCTAATACCACTTCGGGCGGGATGTCACGCCCCGAACTTCGAGCACGCCCATCCCTCTGTGGTCGATACAAATGCGACATTCTCAAGACGTATCGTTGAACCAATCGATTAAGCACATGCGGAAGTGAAACAACAAACCCCTGATAGCAAACAGCATGGGATAGAAAGGCAGGGCAACATTTCACAAAAGCCACACTTTTAAAAAAACAATGGGGTTTAGAAACAAAATGAGTCTAGTCAAAGTCTACAAAAGGTCGGCTCTAAAAAAGAAGCTGTCCTACGACATACTAGTCAGACACATACGCCGATCCTTCGGACTCCACCTCCATAGACTTCAGGGCTTTAGGTCCTCCATAACCACCATCTAAGGACCTGAAAAGTTAAGCCCACAACGAAATGAGATGATGTCTCAATAAAATCACCACCTAAACCCCTATTATGAAGAAAATACACCCAAGGGTAGCCTAGCCGCACAATACAGAGGACTTACCTCGCCTTTGTTCCTTCTTGCACGTCAGCACAGTTCATATCACAAATGCATATAATTATTACACATAACAATTTAAACGCCTCATCCACTCAATCAATCACAGGGGTCCCGATTATAAGGCCAAACCGTTATGACACGTCACATACCATGCCACACAGTTTTATCTCATAATCAGGTACATCTAACTCAATCAATCACGCGTTCCAATTGTTAATTTCACCCCTCGAGGGCATGGCCTACTCCCAAGTTCGGTGGTCTACTGGCATAGCCAGGCATCATCTCTTCCCCATTGAGCACGGCTACGTCTCTCAAAAATGGCTTTCCCAAAGGAGCATAAGTTTAGAATCCACTGCGACCCAAATCCCATATAGGTTAACCCATATAGGGCAATGTCCAACGTGAACGCTTGGGACTAGTTTTCTTAACCAACACACGACCATTCAATCTCGGCCTAAGACATTGTACATTGCACTTAAATGTCTCAATTAAAATAGTGATCCTAGTATATTTTCTTCGTATTAAAAACATCCGAAAAAATAATCGTGTGTGGGTACACGGTCAATTCGAACCTTAAAAAGCGATATCTTTCATTTTCAAACCCTACTATTTGATATAGTACTTAAAAACCATTTTCGATATCAAAAACCCGATACCCAGTGAGTCCATAGCGACGGCAACACGAAGGTGGGCGACAAACCTCCTAGCGGTGACACCAACCAAGGCCAGGAAGGACTCGGAAATGGGCCACGAAGCCTCATGGCTTTGTTGGGCTTCCAGTTCTGTTATGCTAGTTGAGGAGCAAAATCGAGCAACCACAGCAATTGGAAACGGCGCGAAAGGACCAGGCGGCTTAAATGGGTGGCAAGAGGAGTTGACAGTGAAAGGGGCTGGGCTGGCTGTCTTCTAGGTGACCTAAGGAAGCCTGATGAAGCAAGATGGTGGCCAGACGAACTTGGGACAGCAATGGGACTCGCTGGGACGCGTGACTGAGCGGCTGGCAAACAAGTGGCCTCAGGCAGGCGTGAGATGCTTGGACGGGAGGTAGGGTTGCTCGACAACTTACTGCTGGCTAACCTCTAGTTTTCTCAAGCTTTCCAAAGCCTCTACAATGGAGAAAGGGGCTGCTGAAGAGAGGAGGTCCTTAAGGGCTTCCAAGGCTCCTACACTTGTCCAATTCTCCCTTACCTTGCCCCCACTAGCCATCAGCCATCCACAACCCAATTCTCTCTCCTCAATCTTCCCCAAGAAGCTTCCCAAGTGGTCCAAAATGTTGTGTCCCCCATGGCCTACAAATTTTGTACATTTCCTCTTCAAATCCATTCAATTCTCTTTCAATTCAATCCAATTGAAGTTCCAAAAATTTCAGCCAATGTACCCACATCAAATCCACATTATCCCTTGCCAAATAGTCCATGTTGGATGCCAAAAGTGTGCTCAATAACAGTCCTCTAACTTTCCTAATCCAAAATAACTTTACTTTGATTTTTCGCCGAAAATCTCGATTTGTAGAAAAATCTTCAGAGGAAGAGTTGACATTCCTAAAATGACTTGTGACATGACAGAATTTTTTTCAATTTCTGAAATCGGGTTTAAACTTATGGTTAATTTTAATATGGCACGATTTTAGTGCATCCTAATCTACTGAGTAGCTTTCGGGAATTTTTAGTGCATTTGACCTGTGCTTGATTATTTTCAAGCCACAAAGTGCATCTTCGACTCATTGACGACTTTCGGTTGTCGTGAAAATCTTGAGATTTCAATTACGGACACAGGAAACAAAAAAGATAGAAAAATCGGTCTAGTGCCGTTCAAAGAAAATTTTGCAATTAGGTGGAATCACCCACACTTAATCATATACCTTTGTTAAATTGACCTATCTCCAGTCTTTGATAGATTTTGACAGTGTTGTAATAGCCCTTGCAGATGAGTATGGTCGAGCAATCATTTTCTAGTCGAATTCTCAAGTCTACTACATTATAATCCTTTAACGGCTTCACCTAATAAGCTAGTTATCTCGTGAGTGGCCAACTCAGAGAAAAGAACTATAATTGTGTCGATGAAAAACCCGATTTATTAAATTAAAATAGAATTGGAAAACCAGGATGTCACAAATGCTATTACGAATTTTGTTACATTCTTAATATTTCTTATTTTGAGTTGTAATTTCTAGAAAAAAAAGGTTGCAACCGTGCTTATTCATTGTGATTTATCGGACTAGATAATTTGCCTCTTTTGAGAAATACAAAAAATCAAGAGATTCTCTTTACCAGAAAAAAAAATCAAGAGATTCCGCTCTTTGCATTTTGTGCATGTACACTTTGGGTGGTCCTTTCTGCGAGTTGCGACTGTGACATCTTGATTTTCTGATTCTGTTTTCGATGATATGAGTTGGACTTTTCGTCGACACACCTATAGTTCTTTTCCCTGAGGTGACACTCACGGGATAACTAGTCTATCAAGTGAAGCCATTAAGGGATTTAAACGCAATAGACTCGAGAATTCAACCAGAAATCGACTACTTGACCATGCTAATCTGCAAGGGTCATTACGGCACTGTCAAAATCGATCAGAGACCAGAGATAGGTCGATTTGATAAAGGTAGGTGATTAAAGTGCGGGTGATTCAATCTAATTGCAAAATTTCTGTCAAACGGCAATAAACCGATTTTTCTGTCATTTCTGTATCCTGTACCCGTATTTGAAACCTCGAGATTTTCACAACAACCGAGAGTCGCCAATGTGTCGAAGATGTACAATGTGGCTCGAAAATAATTAACCATGGGTCAAATGCGCTAAAAATTTCTAAAAACTATCCGGTAGATTAGGTCACGCTAAAATCGCATCTGGTTGAAATTAACAGTGAAATTGAACCCTATTTCAGAAATTGAAAGTTCTGTCATGTTACGATTCATTTTAGGAATGTCGACTCATCCTCTGAATATTTTTTTCGCAAACCCGAGTTTTTGGCGAAAATTCAAGTTTGCGCTAATTTGAATCGAGAAAATTAAATGACCGTTTTTGGGTGGACTTTTGGCAAGGAAAATTGTGGAATGGATGTGGGTGCCTTAGTTGGAATTAATGGGCACCAATTTGGGTTGATTGGAGTTGGAATTGAATGAATTTGGAGGGGAAATATTACAAAATTCGTAGGTCCATGGGGTAGCAACCTTTTGGACCATTTTGGTGGCTTCTTAGAGAAGCTTTGGTATAGAAATGGTTGAGGATTGAGGCAACAAAAAGTGTGGCCTTGAACTTGAGTGATTTAGATATTTTAGAAGACTTTGTGGCATTTTGGTGGTCCCCCTTCAAGCTACAGCCTTCTTCTTTGTCCTTGGGCTTGCTTTCTCCATTTTTGTGTTAGTTTTAGAGCTCAAGAAAACTAGAGGAACCTAGCTGAAGACCATCAACCACCGTCGACGCCCCTAGCTGCTCGTGCACGCTCGCCGAGCCGTCGCCAATCGCTGCCCACCCATGAGCTCGAACCGCGCGTCCTCATCGTCCTGCATCTGCTCGCTTGCCCTCTATCTACCTTGGTCACTGTTGCAAGTCCCTAAGCTTTCCCTGGTCGTTGTTGAAGCTATCGAAGCCGCCGGAGCCACCGCCTGGCCCCGCTATAGCCATCGTCATCCCGCCTTACCATTTCCAATCGCTCAGTCCAACTCGGTTCTTCCAGAATAGAACCGAGCCCAACAGCTTTGCTGTGGCCTTCGTGAGGCTTTTCCAGGCCCGTCCAAAATTCCCTTGGCATCATCGTAGACCCGAGTGTCGCTCGCCATCGCGTTGCCATCGCCGTGAACTCACCAACCCACTAATCTAGGGAGTTTACTCACTAAACCTTGCTTATGAAGTTAATTATACTTAAGCGGGTTGATTATATTAGCTTAAGTATGGCTTAGGTGGTTAGTTAGTTGTAATTAGTGATTTAGTTGCTTAATTAGGCTAATTAGGTGGTTAGAAAAGATTAGTTTAGGGTTAATTAGATTGTATTATTTATTGAGCACGGTGCATTATTTTTCTAGGCCCATTTAGGTGGTTAAATTAGTGTTTTAGGCCTAAGTCGGTAATTATTGAATTAAATTGCATTTATTTAATTAATTTTGTAATTTATTTAATTATTTAATATTTTCCGAAAATTATATCGGGATAGCCGGTGGTCGGAATTTTGTACTGATTGTTGTGATGTAATTAGTTTGTGCAAATGAGTGCTAATTTGTACAATTGAGTGGTGGTTGTGATTTTTAATTAATTATTTCAAAATTGTGAAATTCTGATATTTAATTAGAAAATATTAAGTGTCGGGTTTTGACATCAAAAATGTTTTTAGATACTATATCAAATAGTGGGATTTTAAAAGGGAGGATATCAATTTTTCTAGTTCAATCTAACCGTGTACCCACACACAATTATTTTACCGGATGTTTTTAACATGAAGAAAATAGGTCAAGTTCACTATTTTAATCGAGACGCTTGAGTGCAATGCACGGTGTCCTTGGTCGAGATTGAATGATCATGTGATGGCTATGAGAATCCATCACAAGTTGTTAAGCCGGACAATGCCCCTATATGGGATACCCCAAGTCAACAGATGCCGGTTGCAGTGGAGGTTGGACCGATGCTCCCTAGTGGAATGCAATCTAAAGGTAGATGTTGCCATGCTCGATGGTGCAAGACGACGCCCGGCTATGCCAGAAGACTACTGACTGTTGAGTCGGCCGTGACCGTTAGGTCGTAATCAATTGGGACACATGAATGAGTGAAATTGACACTCCTGATTATGGGAAAAAATTGTGTGGCACGGTATGGGACGTCTCATAACAATTTGACCTTATAATCGGGACCCTTGTGTTTATTGAGATATAAGTTGAGGTGTTCCAATTGATTGAGTTTGATTACTACTTATGTCCGTGATATGAACTGTACTGACATGCAGGGAGGAACTGAGACGACGTAAGTCTCTGTGGTTGTGTGGTTATGCCGCCCCTAGGTGTATTTCTCTCCTAATCGGGGTTTAAGGCATGAACTCGCTAAGACATTGTCTCACCCCATCGTGGGTTTTATGTTTTCAGGTCCATAGATAGAGGTAAGACCAGTACGTTTTGGACAGCCGTGAGAGTTTAACGAGTAGAGTACTGATGTCCCTGTCCCTGGGAGTCCCTGGCTCCATGAGCTCATTGTGACCATTATCTAGGTCGATGAGGGCCTGCCGCAGTGGGTACCCCATCGATTCAGGGCGTGGTTCCATCATGGGCCTAATGGGGTCCGGGAAGGTCCCCTATAGGATTTTGACATCCCCGCCATTGCGGTCAACGCCGCTGCGGGCAAGGGGATAGCTAACCCACCCAGCGGTGTTGTGGTAAACTCGGAATCCAAGTAGATAGGGTCTAGGGTAGAGTCGGCTAGGGACTTCTTTTTTAGACTTCGACTTTTGTGTATATAACTTTGTGGGCTAACCTTGGTTGTTTATAAAAAAAGGGGTTCGTGAATTTTATTGTCCTGCTTTTCTATCTCATGTTGAGTGTTGTCTGGGGATTTTTATACACTTCCGCATGTGCATAATCGTTTAGGTTGGCGACGCGTCCTAGGACGTCGCATTCTAATCGACCACCGAGGGATGTGCGCGCACTCGAAGTTTGGGGCGTGACAACAGCTCAATGCCTTTCTTTTCCATTGTCTCATTTCATAAAGTTAAATTTAGGAAAAAGCTACTCAGAGTCATGAATTCAAGCAAGATCAAAGGTCTTTAGAGAAATTAATAGATGAGTCCATTACATGTAACAAATAAAAGGAGTGTTTCTTGCAAACCTTAAGATAAGAAACATAGATTAGATGCACACGCGACAGAAATTGTTGAAGTAAATAACACTTGTGAATTACTTTCAATTCTTCGATCCTAGGAAAGTTGGGACGCTTCTTATACGGGGATTGAATGGTTGAACTCTGCTGTGCTGTATCTTCATGTACAAGAGGAGCCATACCACAGCGAGCATAGATAACTCAAAAAGCACACCTGTAGAAATTACTGCCACCGCATTGGGTATCGGAATTTGGATTGATAAAGAAATAAAGTAAGCAGTGCAGAGAAAGGGTATAGAGATGTAAACGATGGAAGTGGCCTCCAGTGGAAGAGTGGTGGCCAAGATTGTGGCAATCGAGGCGTAAAAGGCCATGCTATTGCAGATAAAGTACAAAAATAATCGCCAACGGTTCAGGATAACGTCTTCAGCTTGATGTGGTTTTCCAAGAGCAATGCTGCTGGAATTGGCGGTAACAACAGTGGAATTGGCCGAGGGATGTGAAGAGGAATCCTGCCAGTATACTACTGGAGGAGTGAGAGTAGCTTGGTAAGTGGCAGCCACAATTAAGGTAGACACTATAAGAATCACTTCGCGTGGGGCTTCCTTTTGGATTCTGAAAAAATCTGCAAACTTCTCAAAGGTAGCTATAGCACACTTCTCAAGGGAAGATAAGTGAAGAAACTCTGGTAAATATGGTAGGCGTCCTCGACTGCTTGAGCTCTCCTCATTATCTGCATTCTTATAATCAGCCCACCGGTGAATGATCCGATAGAGCTGCAAAGGTTACAAAATGATGTATTCCTTCAATTTCATTCTCTGCTTTGTCACAAGCTTTACTATTATGGACAAAATGAGCTCATGCCATACAAGTTTGAATGAAGGTGGTGATGCAACGACCCGATGTACAAGGGAGAAAAGCTTAATAAATTTTATTTATCAAATGCAATCATTGAAACAAATGTAATGAAATCCAGAATCTTTTCAAAAACTGCAATTTAGTGCATTCACCCAAAATTATTTATCTGATAGCTAGAAATTGCCCGAGTAAGTTGTAACATAAGCAAATCCACAAAAGTAATGACCCCGGTAACTATGATTTCTCATAAAAGTTTAGAACTTAACCATGTCAATTGATAGGTTTAGAATTAAATTATTTATTGTATGTGGGTCTCTTTTGGTTATGAACAGAAAGACTATCCTAGACAGGTACATTTATATACTCTATGCATAAGATTCAACTAATCAAAGAGTAATTATCCTATCCACAGAGATTACTTTATGGTCGGGTGGACTGATTTGAAAAGAAATTCTACTAATCAATAGGAAAATAAAAGAATGGAAAAGAATGAATTAAGTTATTGTTGTGTCAGGTAGGAATGACTATGATGGAAAGAGTTCAAAGGAAATTATTCTTCCAAAACCGTCCGACTTAGATTTAGAGTTCACTAAATATCGAGTTTTATAGGGGTTTGATGGGGAAAAAATTTCTTCATACCTTTTCTCTCCGCTAAATGAACTCTAAACAACTCCAATCAAACATTGCTAGGCCAATTAAAATGAACACAGTTCAGAAGCATCACGACCTTAATATAATTGACACTAGCAGTTTTTGAAATGAATATGGGTTTGTTTCGATTAAACTGAAAAAAAAAAAAAATATAGCGCTAGCATTGATAATCTAAAGTGCTGAAAATAGAAATAAAAAATATTTTGCAAACACGTTATTAAATATGATTAATCTTTTACTAAATATAACTGCGATTACTATTGATAGGTTCATAGCCGTTAATGGGGAAGATTTTGTTTACTATCAATTATACTGGTCACTAGATTAAGTGACTGTTTAAGTTACTGTTTTGAGTCTATGACTGAATTGGATCTTTTAAGTCAAATACATATTAGGATTATTTTACAAGTTCAATATCATTCAGTGTTAAATTTTTAAATTTCCAACGATTAATTGAGTTTTAATAGAGGCCCATACGTGTATGTTAAATTAAACAAAATAATTAAAATTAATATACGTACTCATATTATCTCTGTCTTAACATTTGACTTTTTTTTAATAAAAAGAAACTACTTATTGACCTAATTTTTCAATCCATCTGAATGGCATAAAAAATTTATTATACATTTGGATGAAGTTATTTGGAGAGAAATAAAATGATAAGAGTAATCACTAATTAAACAAACGAAGGTGAAATAATGGATCAACCGGTGAAAACTGTATTCAATATGAGAGTGGAGCCTCCCCTCTCCTGATGTCCATCCCTCCTAATCCCTTATCCTCTCCATAAAAATACAAACAAACAAACAAGGTTACCCCGCTCAAATTTCCTCCTCTGAATGCTTTTAACATCATGTATTCTCAACTCCTGGTATTTCATTATCGGATGTTCCTGGACTAGAGAATGCCAAATTCAAGGATCGAGCAATAAAAGCATGAACAACCATGAAATCGATCAACTATACCTCAATTATCTGCTTAAGCTTATGTTGCTGCTCATCGTGAAGTCGCTGCTCATCAAGAAGTTGCTGCTCATCGTCATGTTGCTGCAGTTTGATTTTAGCAATTTGTAAGACAGTGTAATCATCTTTGTCTTTCTGCTCCGAGATTTTTATCATATCAACTTGGTAAAGCCATCCAAACAAACTATTGAATGCTTTAAGATTATGGTTCTTGATGGCAACGTGAAGTGCGGTCTCGCATTGGCTCGTTAAGTCTTCAATGGATGATTTGCAAATGCGTAGGAATTCATGCAGGAGCTCCAGCTCATCGTCTCCTTCTTTCCTGGCAACGTAATGCAAAGCGGTAATCCCGCATCGTCCTGGGACTCGAATCAACTTCGGATCACGATACATCAGTGCCCTCACGGTGTGATAATGCTCATATTGCAAAGCCAAGTGCATGGGACTGTAACCCTCCGGATTTAGCTTCCGAGCAAACGAAGGCCTCAAGATGGCCAGCTCCATGGCTATGTTGGTTTTTCCAGCGGCTGCGGCAATGTGGAGAGGAGTATTTGGGAAGGGGGAATTAGATACCAGATCTAAGAGCCCTGGCTCCTCCACAATTAAGTTATGTAGCTCATCAACATCATCATGTTCTATTGCTTTTAGAAGCCGATTCTTCTTCCTATCCTTTTCTTCTATTCTTTCGGCCCGACTCTTGCCCATGGTGTTACTAGGGAAATGTAGGAGCAAAAGAGGGGCCTTTTTGGGTGATATGATCGATGGAAATACCGAACTTGCAAAATCATATATTATATAGTGCCACGGTCAACAAATATTTAATTAGCTGAGTCAACACGTGTACAAGTGGGCCCAATGGGGGAGAGTGGGGCCCAAAATATCTATGACGGGTCAAATTCTCAAGAAATCACCAGACTCGTAATTTGACGCGACTCTCTTACTTTCCTACTTTTTGCTCTTTCGCTTCTTGTGGTGTTTTGCAAGAATTGCGTGACGCGATTTATCAAGAAGGAAAAACTCTACCGTGTCATGACCCGTATGTTGAAGTCGTACTATAAAGTACTGTATAGTAGACATCCTTTTCTAAAATCTGGATCGAATATTTTATACTTTGGTGCCTCAGATGATTTTTTTCTGAAAATATTTTGGATGGAATGTTATTTATATTGGTGATATATATATTTATGGCAGCATGTTATATTGTTGTTCATAGCCAACCTACATATTGAGGCAATACATGATGTACATGCATATGAACAAATTCTGTTTTAAGGCTTAATTACAGCCAAAGTGTTTTTCGAGACTTAATTAGAGCAAAGTGATTTTCTAGGCTTAACAATAGCAAATATGATTTTCATGCCTTGTCACCTGGCAAAGTGTGACCGCAAAGTCTTATTGACATGAGCATAAGATGAGTTTGATATGTACCGGCTATGCGATATTACATTGTTTATTATATGGTGTGTGTCTTATGATTTGTTGGAATATAAGGAATGCTTGTAAAATGAGTAAACGCAATGCATACTCATTTCTAAAGTTGCATTATTCTTTACTTGATCCCATATGAATGGTGATTTTTCGTTCCTTTTTTTATTTTATTACTTCATGTAAATAAAGAGCGAATAAAGCTGAAAGCAAAATAAATAGTGCCACTTCCTTCCCATCAACCCATCGAATCTTTCCAAGGTAATAGGAAATCAGTCACACCTTACTTGCTATTGCTAATCCCAAACTAAATAAGATAATTTGCAGAATTTATCATACATTTGAGGAGTCAATAGCACCGGACTTGCTTCCTCCTTTATTTGAACGAGTCCACTTATATATATGTGAGCTTTGGTGAAATCACTATTAACTATTGTAAAAGTTCCATCACTCCCCCATGCTCAGTATGATCTTTTTGCCTAGAACTAAATGTAGACAAATTTATTGGGTAGGCAAATGAGGCCTAGAAAGATTTGAACTTAGAACCTCATACTCTAATTCCATGTAAAATTTGGTAAAATCATTGCCAACTGTTCTAAAAACTTAAATTATTAAATGAAATCATGATTTAATATTTAAATATTCTATCAAAATCTAAACACACGATTATATCCTTGAGCTCAGGACCTTGCATATTCAATTCAATATATGCAGGCAAGTTCTCTACTCATTTCTATAGTGGTTTATCGAATGAAGATTTTGAGTTTCGAATTGAATATCGAATTAGCTCAAAAATGAAGCTCTTTATTGGGACCTTTCCAAAAATAAACACCAAAGAAAAACTATCGAATCGCTAAGCTACTTAGCACGGATTCACCTAAATCCATACTACTCGCAACTTTGGGGTTTTTAATTTAATTAAACATTCAAATCAATTCATTTTGGAGTCACCACTAATCTATTATTGGTCAATTAAAAATCTAAGTAAAATGTTGGAGAACATCTTACTTTGTGAATTGGAGATTTCATGGATACGGGGATTAAACATTTAAATCAATTCATTTTAGAGTCACCACTAATCTATTATCGATCAATTAAAAGTCTAAGTAAAATGTGGGAGAATATCTTACTTTACGGAGATTTCATGGATGTGTGGACTTGATTATACTATATAAATCGAATACCCTTTCGATACTTTTTTTTCTTTATTCAAAGATATTTTGCAAGCAGACTTGGTTAATTTTTATTCCATACCACTAACATGTGATCGATGATTATGCAATTATGTAGAATGAAATTTAACACTCAATAATCAAGTGTTTGCAATAGTAAAGCCTTGATGCTCTAAGCAATAGTAAAGCTCCATTATATCCAACAAATCAAGTGTTCTGCAAAATGTTATCTCATTATCAAACAATGTATGCATGACCTAAGCGTGATTTCTAAATGCAATGTCAATTAATTCTTTTTGGTTTTTCTTTTTATGATATGCAATATGAATAATGCATGAAATGTCATTACTAATTAACCCTATCTACACAATTTGATTATTAAAACATTGACATTAAGACATGTAACTCTCTAGGTGACGTACAACATGCAACATGAATCCTATGTAATCAATAAATTCATTCTACAATTAAATGTAGTCTGTATGAGATAGGGATGCAATAATTTTTAAGATTTTCTTTATGAGTTAAAATAAGAAATCGCATAAACTTACATGATGACTTTGACAAATTAGGAAATAATATATATTAAATCTTAAACATGCAATAAATAAAGTTTATACTTTTCTAAATTGCTTTCTAATTCCTGGGATATTATTTTCTAAATTAGGAAACACGCATAAAATGAGCAAATGGATGCATACTCATTTCTAAAGCGACATTATTCTTTGCTTATAGGAATGGTGATTTTTCTCACGGCTCCCTATCAATTCCCTTTTTGTCCTCTTTTTTATTTCTCTATGTAAAGTAAAGAGGAATAAAGCTAAAAGCAAAATAAATAAAGGAAAAAAGAATAAGTAAAAGCGCCTCTTCCCTACCATTAACCCATCGAATCTTCTCTGGGTAATTGAAAAGCATTCATGCCTTGCTTGTAACCAGAAATGATCAATTTCAAGGTGGGTAGGTTTTAGAACTAGAACAGAGAACTTATTCTATTATAATCGGTTCACAATTTTAACCTTGAAATCTACCTTGTTTGCCTAGAACTGGTTCTAGAACAAATATGTTTTTCCTATCCAATTCCAAAGTCTACCTGAGAACCTTTTTTTTCCTTTTTTGGTTCATTTTTTTACAACAAAATTATATGAGATTATGAATAACAAAAAGATTCAAAATAAAAGATGAAAAACAGAAATCCCTATCCACCAAAAAACAACAAATTTATAAGATGAACATGTAATCATGTTTTAAGAAACCAACTCTAACTAGGAAACCTATTCAAAATAGGAAACTACATGAATTAGGAAACTTTCCATTTTCAAATTGCCTTCTTGTCAATGAAGAGTATGAACTACACCCGAACAATTATATCTAGAGCTATGACCTCGCATCAGTTCTTTGATTCAATTCAATACATGCAGGTGAGTTCTCTACTCATTACTATAATGGTTTAATGAATGAATATTTCGAGTTTCAAGTTTACCATCAAATTAGCTTGGAAAATAACGCTCTTTAAATCATAGATGCATGACAAATTTGACAATTAATATAGGGATATGTGTATTAAAAGTCTTAAATCTTGTCAAAAAAGTGCAATTGAGTTCTAAAACTTTCGAAATATGTAATGAAGTCATAAAACTTGTCACAAAAGTGTAATCAAGTTCAAAAACTTTCATATAGTGTAATCAAATTCTAAAACTTATCAAATTAGTTCAATCAAGTCCTTCCGTTAATTGCACATTTTGAAAATTTTAAGACTTGATTATATTTTCATGACAAGATTTAAGACTTCCAATGCACTTATCACATTTATTTATAAACTGGTGAGTCAGTGGTGGGTTCTTGTGACATCCGGAATTTTCCAGACCTCGAGTATGTAACAAAGCGTCACAAATCAACGGAAGTGTGGTCAGACCGCATCATTGGCACCACTTGCGGACACCGTTTCGTCGTCCACGCCGAATCGAAACGCTACGTTTGGAAATGTCCAATCATCAAATGAGTTATGGTACCGTCGAAGATCTTCCCTACGTAGCATTACTATCGAGACCGAGGTTCATTCTAATTAATTTGTTGACAAACGTGAATCCCGAGATATCTCGCCAATTAACTGAGTTGAAGACCTCGATTATATGCGCACCATCGCCACCATCCTCCCCTTAGACGGCCACACGAACGGCCCCATGCAGACCATGCACTCACGTAAGTCCATCCCCTCCATGTAATGTTCGAGAACCACGCCCGTTGGACTGCCATGCACGGCCATGCGGGCATGCTTCCCTTTCCCTCGTCGAAGCCGGTCAACCGTGCACATCTTTGGACCCATGAAGCCCACGTCCACGTCTTTGGACGGTCAACAATTGAGGGAATTGTTGACCGAAGGAAGCAGCTGTGAGTTGCTTCGAGCGGCCAGCAAAGGCCACGTCCGCATGCAGCATGCGAGGTGGCGAACGACAGCAAAGTCGGGGTCAACTAAATGAGAAATTTGACCGAGGAGAAGCCACGTCCTCCCTCCCTCGGTGGCCAGCGGTCGAAGACCCCCCAAGCAGGGAGACACGCCTGCATGCCATGATCAACGTGGAAGCAGCCCGCAGCTCTTGCTGCCTCGGTGTCTTCGGCTGTTGACTAGAATAGTCAACAAGCCAATCTTCGAAAAGAACAAGACCGCCAGTGGAAGAAAGAGCAAACCGAGAGAGAGAATAGAGGGCGCGAGAGAGCGAGCGGCGAGAGAAAATAAAGGGACCGCTCCCTTCGTCATGTACGCGCAGCTGCCATCCCCGTCGCGCTGATCTAGCCGTCCCACAGCCTCAGCCACGTCCACGAAACTGCGAGCTTCCGAACCTCTCGCCGTCATGTCATTGTCGCCGTGAACTGGTTTATTTGCTAACCCAGTGAGTTTATGCACTAAACTCTTCTTAGTAGGCTAATGACGTTTAAGAGGTGTTTAGATTTATTTAAATGTAATTAATTTAATTATTAAATATTTTCCGGAAATTAGGCCGGGGTAGTCGGTGACCGGAATTTCATGCCGATTGCAATAATGTGGTTAATTTCTGTAATCGAGTGTTAAATTGTGAAAATTTGAGTGCTTATTGGAAATTTGGTCATTTATTCCAAAATTTGTGAATTTCAATATTTATTCAAAAAATCCCGGGTGTCGGGTTTTAAACACCGAAAATGGTTTTATATACTATATAAACTAGTGAGATTTTGAAAAGAAGGTTATGAATTTTCCAAGTCCAATCTGACCGTGTACCCACACACGACTATTTTTCATCGGAAGTTTTTAATACGAAGAAAATAGGCCAGGAACACTATTTTAATTGAGGCATTTAAATGCAATGCATGGTGTCCTAGGCCGAGATTGATTGGTCGGGTGTTGGTTAAAAGAACCCATCTTGGAATTGTGTCGGATTGACGTTACCCTTTATGGGATATCCATTTATTGGGATTTGGGTCAAAGTAGAGGCTGGACCTATACTCCTTCGGGAAAGTCGTCTTTGAGAGACGTAACCGTGCTCAATGGGGTGAGGCGATACTTGGCTATGCCAGTAGACTGCCGAACTTCAAGTAGGCCGTGCCCTAGAGCGGGCGTAATTATCAATTGGGACGCGTGTTGAGTGAAATATTGGTGCCGAATTATGGGACAAATTTGTGTGACATAGAATGGGACGTGTCATAACGATTTGGCCATATAACCAAGACCCCTATATTGATTTGAGAATTGTTTGTGGCGTTCCAGTTGTTGGAGCTTAATTATTGCTCATATCGGTATGGCTATCTATAATATAAATTGTACTAACCTGCAGGGTGGATCTAAGTCGAGGTAAGTCCTCTATGCCAAATGCGTGATTATGTGGTTAGGACACCTCTAAGAGTATTACCCTCCTAATCGGGGTTTAGAGTATGGACTTGCTGAGACATCGTCTCACTAGTTATTGAATAACCATTTCTAGGTCCTTAGAAGGCGATCATGGAGGACCAAGACCACAAAGTCTGAGGAGGAGGAGGAGTATAAAGGATTGGCGGATGTGTCCAACTAGTATGTCATAAGACAGCCTCTTTTGAGAGTCGACCTTCTTGTAAACTTGTTTTGTACTTGAATCTCATGGTTTATAAAAGCATGTTTTGTTTGTGATTTTGTTTCCTGCTTTTCTATCCCAAGTTATTGATGTCAGGGGATTAGTAATTTACTTCCGCATGTGCAATAAAATGAAAAGGTCGGCGACTCATCCTGGGAAGTCACATTTTAATCAACCATTAAGGGATGGGCGCGCGCTCGAGGATAAGGGCGTGACAGTTCTTCATCGCTTATTCCTCTTTAATGTCATTGACAATCTAACTTATTTCTAGTTCTCATGTTATGGATTCTCAACCTGTCAATGCCTATATACTACCCATCCAACGGTCATTCGCTGATGCACTCATTGGCCAGTACAGTGTAAGACCTGATATCAACATGATACAATACTCCTTTTAACTTGATAATAGCAAGCACCTTCATCATCGTTCTATTGGTGTTGTCCACGATCAAATTATGCGGAACGACTTGCTGTCAATCATCCAATAATCCTTATGAGTATGTCACCTTCCAAAAAGTTTATGGTGATGATAAATCAACCATGATACCTTCAATCCTCTTGAGCATGTCGTTATACTTCTCTTGCTCTCTACTTGTCAAGATTCTCATCATTATGATCCAATCCCCCTTCTATGAACTCACAAAGACCATCGATATTATCATGGTTTTCCTTAAATTATCACCACTTCATTACAAAGAACATCTACACTTATCATGAAGATCATTAAGAATTGTCTTGGAATCATCGCCACATCAAGGACAGTTTTGGAATCACCAAAATACCATAGGGAGGTTTTCCCAACAAAGAGCATTAAGAGCCGTCATCCAAGAGAGTGACAAGGTAATAAAACTCATTTCTTATGATTGATTCTTGTGGGTTCGGGTTTAATCTAAAATTGGGAACACTCATGAAATGGATGCTTATCGAATCATTATAATCTCTTCTTTGTCAATTGTAATGAAACCATCTTTTTTATCTCTATCCGTGTGGTAGACGCATCACCAAACCACATAAATCCACTATATTCAAGATTTTTTTATGCAATCTATTTCTTATTCACATCATATTTTGCAATTTTGTTCATACTTCTGTATTAGTCACAACAAATCACATCTCAAAAATAGAAAGATTCATTATGGTTCCCATAAAAAGAAAGCAAATTTCCATGCATTTCTTAACTTACGATTGATTTTGACCACTTATTATTCATACATGAATCCATCATACATACTTTCACGATAGGTTATTATTATATAGCAATGAACTAAGGTTTATTCGGTCTTTTTGAGTTCTATCTTCTTACATCCAATCTTCTGTTTGGTGGTAAGCGGCTTGAAAGGTCATTTTGAAAGACAATATGTTTAAAGCATAACTGGTGATGGATATATAGTATCTATTTTTACATGCAACTTTATTTTTCCTGATAATTCTATATATTATTTCAATTTATTGTGTTCTATTTTATTTTGGATTTTCGATGTTGATCTTGTCATTATAAACATTTTTCTAGCATATATTGACCTTTGTCATGTATGATTCGTCAACTCATGTAATCAACATATTTTCGATGACCATAAAGTAATCAATGGGAATCATTTCAAAGACCTCTAATTTGATATGTCAATAAACACTAGCTGTTTGATAAGGATACTTTCACTAATATTACTACAAATTTATCGATCTTTATATTAATTGCAGTGGTTCAAGTGCAACCTGTCATGCCCCAACCCTCGAGCACGCACCCATCCCTCAATGGTCGATTAAATAGCAACGTCTCAGGATGCATCATCGACTCATTCATTTTAATATGCATGCGGAAGCAGATATAAAATCCCCAGACAATAAAACAATGGGATAAGAGAGCAAGACTAAAAATCTCGAACCTGAAAAACTATCACACTTATATACATATATAACAACTGAGTCATATATATACATACTATACACTAACAGGTTAGGTTCTACTCAAGCTAGTTTAGTACACAAGTCTTGCAAACAGGGGTGGGGTTTCAATCCTCATCTAGATCCTCCTCTGGGTCCTCCTCGATGATCTCTCCTTCTTCCATGCTCCAGCTAGAGCCCACTGCTGAGTACTCTGGAGAGTCAGGATCATCACCAAGCTTAGGATCCTTCGCATCAACCACCGATCCACCCTTGGGATCTGATGTCCCCTTCCCGAACGCTACCTCCAAAATGTACAAAGGTACATTAGATTCCGGTATAGGGCCCACCCTTCGTCCATCATTGTAATGGCGATACCACGACCGGTATTTATGGGGCACCTTTTGAGGTTCACCCACATTAACTTAGACGATGGATTTCACCAGTAGATATTCTAATCCTTCGGGGTGATGGTGTATCGGAATGTGATAACCTATCTCAGTGATTTCCTTTGGTAATCCAAAATGTTTGGGAGGAGCTGGAGGTGCTGCCATCTATGGACCTGAAATGTTATCCCAGAACGGAGTGAGACGACGTCTCAGCGAATTCAACTCCCTAAAACTCGATTAGGAAGCAAATACACCCTAACGGCTGCCTAAGCACCACATGGGTCAGAGGACTCACATTAGCCTTAGTTCTTTCCTATCAAACAATATAATTCAAACAATTGATCAACCAGATCGAACCATCGATCAATCAACTCAGTCGATTACATGTCACCACGACTTTCCCCTAGTCGGTACCTTCAATACTATCTATAATGTCCTCTCAAATCAGGATCGCTCACCCAAAGCTAAAAATAAATAGTATAGCTAGCCCAAAGCTGATAATTTAGGGCCCATTGGCCAATATAGTGTACTATATATGCTCACCCAAAGCTGATAGTAAATTGCTCACTCAAAGCTGATACTATGGTATACTATTTATATGCTGGCCCAAAGCTGATAAATTAGGACCCCCAGGCCAATATAGTATATCACTCCCATCATACAACAAATTCATCATTTTTATCATACTCGATAAAAATACTCGTGTGTGGATACACAGTCGGCCTTAACCAAAGTACAATAATTTCACTTTTGGATGTCCCACTAATTTCAGTAGTCCCAAAATAGATTTTTGGCTCTATAAACCGACGCTTGGTAATTTTCCAATTAATTACCAAAATTAAAGCAATTTAGGAATAAAATCTTAAAATCACAATCATGCAAAATTAGCACAAATTAAAGCTCAATTAAATAAACATACTACACCACAATAATCAACATAAAATTTTGGTCATTGGCTATCTCGGTCTAATTTCCGGAAAATAAATAATTAATTAAACAATTATGAAAAATATTAAATAAATGCCAATAAATCAACTTAGGCCCAAAAAAGCCTAATTGAATGCTAAAACGGAACCGAAAAATTTCCGAGTCACTCTAAATAAATACTAGAGCTCGTCTAGGCCCTAATTATACTAACTAACCACCTAACATGCATCGGCAATTAATTTAATTTCACTAATCTAATCTAATCTAACTATCTACCTAACCATACTTAACTTAATCTAATCAGCCCTTAAGCGTCATTAACCTACTAAGCAATTAGTTGAACTCACTTGTTTTGCAATCCGATCAGCTCAAATCATCAGGGACGCAATGGGGCTCAAGCCTAACTTTCGAGACTCGAAACACTTCCAAACGGGCCCGAAGTGCTGCTGGAAACCCACTGTCCTTCAATTCTAAGCTAAGGGGATCAGGGCTGTTTCGGTGACTGAACGGTGAGGCGAGAGTTGAAGAAGCAGCAGGGGTTGGTCGCAGGTCCAAGCGGGGGCAAACCGACGGCAGGACGGTTCCAGCAGTGGCTCAAGCATCCACGGTAGCTTGCTGGAGGCGAGGACGAGTGGAGACGATGCGGCTGGATGGTGGGGTCACACGGCTTCACGGCTGGGCACGATAGGGCTGCTCAAGCTATGGTGGTGGTGTGTGACGATGAGCAGCATACGAATTTCACACAATCTTCTTCAAATTTGACCTTAATCCCTCTTTGATTTAACCCAATTCGGCTTCTAAAAATTCCGTTATCGAGTCAATAATAACATTGGTATTTTTCCTCACTAATTGAACCATCTTACATCCCAATTGCGCAATCAAAAACATCCTTGACTTTTTCTAGACAAAAATGGCCCTACCTCGACTTTTTCCGAAAAAGTCTCGGGTTTTAGAAAAATCTTCTGAGACTGAGTTGACACTCCTAAAATTAATTGTGACATGACAGAACTTTCAATTTTTGAAATTGGACTCAAATCCGCGGTTCATTTCAATTCGACACGATTTGAGCGTAACTTAAGCTACCAGGTAGTTTTCAAAAAAATTTAGTACAAATGACCCGTGGTTGATTTTTTTCGAACTACAATGAACCCACTCAAAACATTGGTGACTCTCAGTTGTCGTGAAAATCTTGAGAATTCAAATACGGACACAGGGTACCAAAACGATAAAAAAAAAATCAGTCTAGTACCGGTTGATGAGAATTTTCCAAATTAGTGGAGTCACCCACGTTTAGCCATATATCTCAGTCGAACCAACCTATTTCTAATCCCTGATCGATTTTTAACTATGCCGTAATGGCCTCTAAAGATGAGCACAATCGAATAGCCAATTCATGATCTAATTGTCAAGTCTATTTGCCTTAAAACCCTTAATGGCTTCCCTAAATAGTCTAGTTATCTCGAGAGTGATCAGCTCTGAGAATGGCCCTATAAGCGTGTCAATGAAATGCCCGATTTATAAAATAGAAAACATAATTGAAAATTTGGGATGTCACAACTCTTCCCCTCTTATAAAATTTCTCCTTCAGTACCGTGGTGTTGTTAGACCACTTTGACCAATGGAATGGTCTTTGTACGCAGAACTTGCTCTTTTCTATCCACGATCTGAATCGGGCTTTCAACGTATGACACTCGATCATCCACGTCCAATTCTTCAAAATTAAGCACGTGGGTCGGGTTAGGCTCATACTTCCTCAACATCAACACGTGAAAGACTTCGTGCACTTACACCAATCCTAGCGGCAACGCAAGACGATACGCTAAGGTCCCAATTCTCTCTAGAATTTCAAATGGACCTACGTACTACAGACTCAATTTTCCTTTCTTACCAAAGTGCGAAGTTCCTCTCATCGGTGATACCTTTAGAAAAACATGATCACCAACTTGGAATTCCAATAATCTCCGGCGCTTATCTACATAACTTTTCTGACGACTCTGGGCGGTTTTTAATCTGTTTCTGATCATTGCCATGGCATCCACTGATTGCTAAACCAACTCTGGGCCGGTAATCTTTCTCTCCCTAACTTCATCCCAACACCGATGTTCTACACACTATGCCATACAACGCTTCAAAATGAGCCATCTGAATGCTCTGCTGATAACTGTTGTTGTAGGCAAATTCCACCAAAATAAAGTTGTTCTTTTCAACTTCCTTTGAAATCTAGTACACAAGCTCATAGCATGTCTTCGAGAGTCTGAATTGTCCTCTCAGACTGGCCATCCTTCTGAGGAAGATAAGCCGTACTATACTTCAGCTTGGTACCTAGGGCACTTTGCAAGCTCTTCCAAATAGTAGCAGTAAACCTCGGGTCTCGATCTGAAGTTATCGTAATCGGCACTCCATGCAGACGAACTACCTGATGCACGTACAGGTCTGCGTGTCTATCCAAACTGAGGTCCTTTTGAACTGCAATGAAGTGAACCGACTTTGTCAGTCTGTCGACTATCACCCAAATTGAATCATTTCCTCTATGACTCCTCAGTAGTCCAGTCATGAAATCCATCATGATATGCTCCTATTTCCACTCTGAGATCTCGAGAGGTTGCAAGAGTCCTCCCGACTAACAATGCTGAGCTTTAACCTGCCGCACGTCAAACACTTGGCGACATGCTTGGCGATGTCCGCCTTCATACCTGACCACCAATAGTGTTGACGTAGATTATGATACATCTTAGTACTGCTATGATAAATGCTATAACTGCTACGATGAGTTTTTGATAAGATATCCTCTCTAAGCTCTACATCATTAAGTATAACCAAACGTCCTTAGAACCTCAATGTCCCTTCATCATAAATTTGAAAATCGGCTTTCATTTTCTTAGTGTCCTCCTGTAGAATCTTCTGCACATCTGGGTCTGTCGTTAGAGTAGCTTGATTCTAATCTGGACATCCGATTCAATTCTGAGAGTGGCCATAAGACCTGAAAGGTGCCTTACCTCAAACTTGAATAGTGAATCTCGAGCTCTCTCGATTAGGTTCCACTCCTTAATCAATATATGAGTAACCAAAGACTTTTGACTCAAAGCATTGGTGACCTTGTTCGCCTTTCTCGGGTGATATAGGACATCACAGTCGTAGTCCTTCAGCAATTCCATCCGTCTGTATTGTCTCATGTTCAACTCCTTCTGAGAGAATAGGTATTTGAGGCTTTGATGGTCCGTGAAGATCTGGAATCTTTCCCCAAACAAATAGGGTCTCCAAATATTCATAGCGAAAATAATTGCCATGAGCTCTAAGTCATGCGTCGGATAGTTCTGTTCATGAGGCATCAACTAACGGGAGGCGTATGCAATAACCCTGCCATGTTGCATTAGCACGCAACCCAAACCTCTGAACGACGCATCATTATAGACCTCGAATCCTCCAGAACTAGATGCAATGGTCAGCACAGGTGCAGTAGTCAGCTTTTGCTTCAGTTCTTGAAAACTACTCTCGCACTTGTCTGTCCACATGAATTTCTCTTCTTTCTTCAGGAGTCTTGTCAAATGCGATGCTAAAGATGAGAACCCTTCCATAAACCGTCTGTAATAACCTACCAAACCCAGAAAATTTCTAATTTCTATCACTGTAGTCGGTCTTGGCCAATTGATCACGGCTTCTTTCTTGCTTGAGTCCACAGAGATTCCTTCGCCTTAAATTACGTGACCTAAGAAAGCAACACAAGTCAACCAAAACTCACAATTGCTAAACTTGGCGTATAACTGATGGACTCTCAGCATTTGCAACACTAATCTCAAGTGACTCCCATGCTCTTCATCACTCCTCGAATACACCAAAATATCATCAATGAACACGATCATGAACTGATCTAAATATTCCTTGAATACTCGGTTCATCAAATCCATGAAGGCAGCTGGAGCATTCGTCAACCCGAATGGCATCACTATGAACTCATAATGACCATATTGAGTACAAAATGCTGACTTGGGAATATATTCCTTCTTGATCCTTAGTTGATGATATCATGTCCTCAAGTCGATCTTTGAAAATATCGACGCTCCTTGCAATTGATCAAACAAGTCATCGATCCTCGGGAGTGGATACTCGTTCTTGATCATTACCTGATTAAGTTGCTGATAGCCGATGCATAGGCACAACGAACCATCTTTCTTCTTTACAAACAGAACTGGTGCTCCTCAAGGTGATGCACTGGGATGAATGAATCCCTTATCCAAAAGCTCTTGCATCTGCACCTTCAGTTCCTTCAACTCAGATAACACCATCCGGTAAGGAGCCTTAGAGATTGGCTTTGTCCTGGGTGCTAGCTTGATCACGAACTCAATTTCTCTCTCTGGTGGTAGTCCTAGCAATTCCTTCTGAAAGACATCTGGAAATTCTTGTATCACGGCAATGTCTTCCATCTTCAGCTTCTTAGGTAACCTTGACAACCTTCGTCTAACAAACGAGTTGCCTTTGGCAACGAGATTAGGGTAATCAAAGGTCCTCCTCGATTCCCGACAAACTCAAAGCTCTCACCCTCTAACGGGTCAAACTGAATCGCCTTGCGATAGCAATCCATCTTAGCTCGTTACTTGGTGAGTCAGTCCATGCCAATTATTAAATCAAAATCATACATGGCTAGGACTAACAAATCTATTTTCCCTCTCGCTCACCAATCACTAACTTGCAACCAGCACAACCCAAAGCCACTATCACTTTATCCTTCAATGGTGTAGATATGCAAACTGCCGACTCCAACAATATAGGATTTAATCCTAACAACTTAACATATTGGTCGGCAACAAAAGAATGGGTTGCTCCTAGGTCAAATAAAGCGTAAGCACGATGGTCGTTCAGCGAAACCATACCTGTGATCACGTCAGCCACAGCCTTTGCCTGACCTTGTGTGATGGCATACACCATGCCCTGAACTAGTGGTTTCAGCTGTCCTCCTTATGGCGCGTTCTGAGGCGCATGCCCTCTGATCTAACCCATAGGTGGCAGCAGCAGCAGCAGCAGCAGCAGCAGCAACTGCAGTTGTCCTCTTGGCCTATTAGGACAATCCCTGATCATGTGACCCAATTGGCCACATCCAAAACAAACACCCAATCTTTGAGGACATGGGGCTGAACCATGTCGCCTCCTACACAAACGACATATACCAATTTGACTCGGCCCTAACTTTTCAACTCCACCCTTCCTATTGGGCGGGATATGGAATCTACATCTAGGCATGAGCCTTTTTCCCTGGCAAATTCCTTTTTAATGCTAAGTAAACCTTGATCCAAACGAGGGAACTTGCTCAATCAAACTCCTTTCGAGCAGCTATGCTTGATGATAAACCTCTTGATAATCAGAAAGATCGAACGGCACCAGCAACTATTTCAACTCTTATCGAAGGCCATTCTTGAACCTTCGAGCCTTCTCTTCTAGATCTTTAATCAGCCTTGGAGCATACTGTGAAAGCTCCACGAATTTGACCCCATATTGATCAACAGTCATTGTCCCCTAACGAAGACGCAGAAATTCTTCTATCTTCTGCTCTCTTGCATTCCTCAAGAAGTATTGTTCATTGAACACCTGGAGGAATGCATCCCACAGCAGGACCACTCCATCTGGAAACACTATCTCTCTGGCGGCTCTCCACCAGGTGTTGGCATTACCCTACAACAGATAGACTGCCAAGGTTACCTTTTCTACCTTAGTGCACATCAGAAGTGCAAAGGCTTTCTCCAAATCCTGGATCCAAAGTGAAGCTGCCTCGGGATCTCCAGTACCGTGAATCTTGGCAGGCTCAACTTTAAAAACTACTCCACCAGCTTGTGTATCGGCCTTTCTCTCTGCACCATCATGTTCTCAAGTTGAACCTCAGCAGGTGCGGCAGCTACAGTAGCAGAAACAGTGGCTTGATTATGTGCCTACTATGCCATCACATCTTTCATGGCTTTTAGCACCTACATGATCCCCTCAATCCTGGGATCACCAGGAGCTGTTACCCTGGCACCAACGAGGGGCAGTGCCACTTCACTCGTGCTAGCCTGAGCTGGCGCTCGACCTTGGCCTCCTAGGGTACCGACCCTGGCCAGCATTCTACCTCGAGTCATGGCCCTAATGATCCTCTTGGTAGGAGTTCGCTACTCCTAATCACTCACGGCTCAACTTTAACTACTGAAGCCTGCTTCCAATTCCACACTAAATTAGAAGCAAAGTGATCTAAACCACAGGCGATTCTACTAATCAACTACCATAAACATGTACTAGCATGAATTTAAAGGCCTTTCCTACCACTATCCCATGACCCATCGCACCTTATCACCCCAATCCTTAACATTTGCTCTGATACCACTTAAACAGGGATGTCACGCCCCGACCCTTGAGCATGCGCCCATCCCTTAATGGTCGATTAAATAACAACGTCCCAAGACGCATCGCCGACCCATTCATTTTAATACACATGCGAAAGAAGATATAAAATCCCCAGACAATAAAATAATGGGATAGGAGAATAAGACTAAAAATCTCAAACCTGAAAAGCTATCGCACTTATATACATATATAACAACTGAGTCATATATATACATACAATACACTAACAGGTTAGGTTCTACTCAAGCTAGTTCTGTACACAAGTCTTGCAAACAGGGGTGGGGTTTCAATCCTCATCTAGATCCTCCTTCGGGTCCTCCACGACGATCTCTCCTTCTTCCATGCTCCAGCTAGAGCCCACTACTGAGTACTCCAAAGAGTCAAGATCATAACCAAGCTTGGGATCCTTCGCACCAACCACTAATCCACCCTTGTGATCTGATGTCCCATTCCCAAACGCTACCTTTAAAACGTACAGAGTACATCAGATTCCGATATAGGGCCCACCCTTCATCCATCATTGTAATGGCGATACCATGATTAGTATTTGTGGGGCACCTTTTGGGGTTCACCCACATTAACCCAGACGATGGATTTCACCAATACATATTCCAATCCTACGGGGTGATGGTGTATCGGAATGTGAGAACCTATCTCAGTGATTTCCTCCGGTAATCCAAATTGTTCGGGAGAAGCTAGAAGTGCTGCCATCTATAGACCTGAAATGTTATCCCACAAGAGGGTGAGATGACGTCTCAACGAGTTCCACCCCCTAAGACCTAACTAGGAAGCAAATATGTCCTAAGGGCTACCTAAGCACCACACAGGTCAGAGGACTCACCTTGGCCTCAATTCATTCCTATCAGACAATATAATTCAAACAATTGATCAACTAGATTGAACCATCGATCAATCAACTTAGTCGATTACATGTCACCACAACCTTCCCTTGGTCGGTACCTTCAATACTATCTATAAGGTCCTACCAAATCAGGACTCCTCACCCGAAGCTGAAAATAGACAGTATAACTCGCCCAAAACTAATAATATAGTATACTACACGTATGCTCACCCAAAGCTGATAATTTATGGCCATTTGGCCAATATAGTATACTATATATGCTCACCCAAAGCTGATAATAAATTGCTTGCCTAAAGCTAATACTATGGTATACTATTTATATGCTCATCCAAAGCAAATAAAATAGGGCCCCCAGGCCAATATCGTATACTATATATGCTCACCCAAAGCTGATAATAAATTGCTCGCCCAAAGCTAATACCATGGTATACTATTTATATGCTGGCCCAAAGCTAATAAACTTCGGCCCCCGGGCCAATATAGTATACCACTCCCATCATACAACCAATTCATCATTTTTATCATACTCGATAAAAATACTCGTGTGTGGGTACACGGTCGGCCTTAGCAAAAATACAATAATTTCACTTTTTGATCCTCTCACTTCTTTCAACAGTCCAAAATTAGATTCTTGGTGCTGTATACCAACGCTCGATAATTTTCCAATTAATTACCAAAATTAATTAATTTATGAATAAAATTATAAAATCACAATCATGCAAAATTAGCACAAATAAAAGCTCAATTAAATAAACAAATTGCACCACAATAATCAGCAT